>CM031602.1:74744341-74749605 GCA_018398815.1 Conus ventricosus
TTTCGCAATTTGAGATGTAGTAGTCTGTCCGTACTGTATGATAAGCATCGGGTGCGTGCACAATTATTGCCAATGGCAATTTCTTGATGATCCTGACTTTATATGAGGTGGGACAGCGGGAAAGATGTCAGCATTGGTGTAAACACAAACGGTGCACACTCATACCAAGAGCCATTTGTTCATGAGTTACAACATCACAGCCCACGTGGAACGACGATCAAAAGCCACCCTCGGACTGGGTGACAGCACTACAAACATAGTGTGTTGCTCGCCATCTCTCTCGCCCTTCTAGGAATAGCAGGCAACACAATACCAGCCCTGCGAACGTGGGCGAGTCAGGATACGAGTGTCCCCGATTCAGAACTCGACAACGGATCAAAAAGCGCCGCCATCTCCCCCCCCCCCCCCCCTTCCTTCCCCCCAATCCTTTTTATTACCATTTTTCTTTGATTTGATATCTCTCCTCTTCACAGCAGTGTGATAAGCGCTCTGTCAGAGGACAAAGAGCAAATCATGCAAATTAGCATTTTTGTTCGTAGCGGGGAAAAAATCAACACGTAATGGACGATTCCATCAACTTAGGTCTAATGCACTTGTATTTTGATTGTTAGATTCTTAACTTGCTATATTTGGAAATCTGGCTTGTCAGACTCGAGTTTATTCCAACTCTGTACTTTTATGGATCAAACTTCAAACAAAGTCCTGTGTGTCAACAAATGCAACAGCTTGTGCTAGAATAGTAACTGCATGAACAGTCACCGCAGACGACTTCTCATTGGCCCTTTTTTTGGTTAATACACGGCTACAATATAGCACAACTCGGATATCCGTCAATGAATTGGAATTGTTGTGTACAAGTGCGCGCACGCGCACACACACACACACACACACACACACAACACACACACACACACACACACACACACACACTCCCTCACTCACTATTACTCACACACACACACACAAACACACACACGCACGCACGCACGCACGCACGCACGCACGCACACACACACACACACACACACACACACCACACACACACACAAACGCTATCAACGCAAAGTCCACGGGTGTGAGAATGAAGGACATGGGGAGCTAGCGTGCCATCGCATCGTTGACCTAGGTCCTTTCAAGGCCCATGAAGCAGATAACCTGGAACAAACCTGGAACGACCGCTCTGTCCTTCCTCTACACACAGTGTAGTACCCAAAGGCTGTCCTATTGATTAACGGACAGGCCAACGGTCACAACGTCACTGCCACTGTCTCCTTTACCCTATCATCGACGCTCTGTGCTTTACTGCAACACACGGTGGTATATTTTCTGGAATGAACACTGGCACCGAAGGAAATGACAACACCCACCACCATAAATTGTGACATCAAACGCTGGGCACTGCCAGACAGCAGACGATCTTCAGAGAGGAAGAGCCCCACCATCCCCACTCGTTTCCCCTCCTCATGCAAGTGTTTTGGCCTACTTTACACTGATCAAAGACTGTTTATGGATTTTTTTCCCGCGCATGTTATGTTTGAGGGACGGTCTGAGGTAAACGTATCTTTGCTCTCTGTTTTCGTCGCAGCTTCGTCATTAATGGCCAGGATTAAATCCTGAAGATCAGCACAAAATGCGGTCTCATTTCCTTGACTACTCTACGCTGATGTGCAAGACATGAAGTAATGCACATGGGGAAGCCCACAAATTCTGGCGTCACTAACCTGAGTCACATCTCTCATTCTGGATAACGTGGCTCAGGAAAAAATCCAGACAGGACTGCTTGTCTTCTTTTTAAGATTGTTTCAAAGAGAGATAAATGCAGGCGGAAACTGAAAGGAAAAAAACCCACAAACTATTCTGCCGGACAAAACAGAAAAAACAAATAATAACAAGACAAAACACGACGCGTTTCGACCTCTTTGGTCTTCTTCAGGCAAGACAAACATCATTCAGGACAATGAAAACATAACGAGCAAGCAGCTACCTTCTCAGATTGGGCGCACAAAGGACGGGATTGCTCGTTCTTCGTTCGATTGTCCTGAATGTCGTTTATCTTGCCTGGAGGAGACCAAAGGGGTCCAAAACATATCGTGTTTTAGCTTGTGATTTGTTTGCTCATGTTGTCAGGCAGAATGGTCCTTTCTTTCAAGTTTTCTTCTCGTTAAATCTAGATCCCCACACCGGCCTCTCAGTTAACCATCAGGACTGAACTACTGTTTATTCACGCCCAGAGACAGTTCACTTCTGAGCTGGACCAAAGGATCCACGAGAGGCTCCCGTTCAAACATGACCACAAAATGCCTTTGACAAGGACCAAAATACATCGGCAATAATAGGGGACCCCCACCTCCCACCCCACCCCTCCCACCCCGCCCCAAAATACATCGCAATCATAGCGGACCCCCATCTCCCACCCCCACCCCGCCCTTCCCGCCCCAAAATACACCAACCCCCACCCCGCCCCTCCCACCCCCATCCCCTCCCACCCCGCCCCAAAATACATCGGCAATGATAGGGGTCAACATTAATTTTCTCAATTACAGAGAGAGAGAGAGAGAGAGAGAGAGAGAGAGAGAGAGAGAGAGAGAAGAGAGAGAGAGAGACACACACACACACACACACACACACACACACACACACACGCGCGTGCGCGCGCACGCGCACAAACAGAGAGAGGTATTGACAGAGACAGAGAGAAAGAGAGAGACAAAGTTAACTGACAGCAGTTTCAAAACAATACTGTTTGCATCACATCACCAACGATTCAGTGTTCAGAGAATATTCATAAAGTCTTAGCCTTGAGGGCACGGACAATCTTTGAAACATCTTCAGTGGTGATGCCAACCCAGATGACCAGCACATTTCATGTCACACACAGACGCCTTCACCTCGGGTTAACAGGCTCTTTGTAGCGTACGCCCCAAGTTGCTGAGTAAATTTATTTCCGCGAGGAAGAAGGCTGTCCGATGGGAATCTGTTCACAGAGCCAGGTCCGGCTGTTTGCGCACGTGCATGCAAAAATCTGTCCAACTCCATACAGAGACGCTTTCATCAAGCTTCTTCAAATGCTGTGCATTCTGATCTCCCCCTCCCCCCCTCCCCCTCCATCCCCCATCTCCTAAGTACATCTTTTCCTTATTTTCTTTAAACATTTCTGTTCTTTTTCCCCTTGCACGTTTCTCTACTTTGTTCCTCTTCATCCAACCTTTCCCTACTTTCCGCTATTCTATCCTATCTGCTCCTCATTTCCGCTGTTTGTTTCTACTTCTCCTTATCTCTTCTTATTTTTTCATATCTCTTTTCTCTTTTTTTCTGCTCCCTGTTCCTGCTTTTTTTTCCCCTGCCTGTTTCCACTTTTCTCCTATCTTCTCCTATTTTCCCCTACTTGTTCCTACCTTTTCTCTCCTTGTTCCTAAATAGTTACTACCTGTTTTCCACTCCCCCCCCCCCCTCCCCCTATACCTCTTTCTACTTGTCCTTAAACTGTTTCTATTTATCACTACCGGTTCTCACCCCACCCCCACCTCCCTCCTACTTTTGCTTTGCCTCTTTCCCCTTCCCCCCCTTACCTGTTTCCATGTCTCTTTCTCTTCCTATTCCTTCCTTACAGTTCCCACTTCCTCCATACCCGGTTCCACTTTTCCTCTATCTCCTCCCACTTTTTCCCACCTGTTCTCATTATTTTTCTCTTTCCTCCTCTACGTTTTTCCTACTTGTTCCAACTTTTTTTTTTAATCTCTTCCTACTTTTCCCTATGTTTGTTCCTAAATGTCGCTATTTTCTTCCCATCTGTTTCCACTTTTTCCCCAACCTCCTCCTTCTTTTTCCCTACATGCTTCTAACCCAGCCCCCAGCCTCCCCCTCCCCCCCCCCACCCCGCACCCCCAGCCCATCTCTTCCTGTTGTTTTCTTACTTCATCCTACTATTTTCCTCCTATCTCCCACTTTTTCTACCTATCCCTACTTTTCTTGACCGGTCTCCACGTTTTCCTTACCTGTTTCAGCATTTCTTCCCACCACCTCCTACATCTTCCCACATGCCCCCCCCCCCCCCCCCCCCAAACTCTTCTTATTCTTTTCCCGCCTGTTGCAGCTTTCGGTTTTTCCTTTCCTACCTATTCTCACTTTCGCCTACCCATTCCTTCTTTTCACACATGTTTTTACTTTTTTTTCTTACCTAAATAGTTACTACAAAAATGTGTCTACCTACACGGCGAAACGAACACTATGAATGTGGTTCAAAGCCATCCTGGACAGACGACGTCTCTTCCAACTACCCCCCTGGACCACCACAGCCACATTACACACTGCTGCAGAAACTCCAACCACTGTTCGCAGTCAATTGCGACCGTAACCCAACACATAACTCTACACGGCCGGATCTACAGATGTGGTGCTTTAAGCTATGAAGAGAACCGAATACATGAACCAGTGTGTATGCCTTCGTGGCTTTTCTGAATTGCAACGCCGCCATTTCATATCGCAAGGCAATAGACTGAGAGGCACTGCATAAAAATAGTGTCGCCTTACGTTAGCTGAAATAGGCTGAACGATATATGTGGGGAAAAAAGCAGGAAAACGCACGCGGAAATATATTCTGAGCGTGCTCCAAGCGTTACTTTCCTTCTCTCTCTCTCTCTCTCTCTCGCTCGCTCGCTCGCTCGCTCGCTTGTTTTTACCGCAAGCGTTTTGAAACTGGTAGAGGCAATTACAAAACGTCTGACCCGAATGAGGTCTTAGACATGGAGCGAAATTAAGCTGGCCTTTATGAGCGCCTATGAGATGCATGGAAAAGCTCCCAACTACGATGGCTCTGTCGATTGGCTTGGATGTAAGCTGTTCAGTAATGCTGATGAAAGATGTACGGGGTCACTTCATCCGCGATTCTAAAGAGATGCAGAAGAGAGAGGAGAGAAGAGTGTGTGTGTGTGTCTGTGTCTGTGTGTACGTGTGTGTGTGTGTGCTTGCGCGTTCACATGTGCGTGTGTACGAGAGGGAGAGAGAGAGAGAGAGAGAGAGAGAGAGAGAGAGAGAGAGAGAGAGAGAGAGAGAGAGAGAGAGAGAGAGAGAGAGAGAGAGAGTGAGTGAGTGAGTGAGTGAGTGAGTGAGTGAGTGTGTGTGTGTGTGTGTGTGTGTGTGTGTGTGTGTGTGTGGTGTGTGTGTGTGTGTGTGTGTGTGTGTGTTCATGTATAGGCGCGCTGAATATTCCTTTTCTCCTAAAACAATACTGGAAAAGACTTCCCCCTCCCCACTCCTTGTCCATA
>CM031602.1:74749705-74752205 GCA_018398815.1 Conus ventricosus
GCCACTCCGGACCGGACTGGATGGTGCCACGTGCTGGTTGAGGCCACGCTCTGGCTGGACCACAGGAACTGGATGGGAGGGGCCACGTGCTGGTTGAGGCCACGCTCTGGCTGGGACCCGCGGACTGGATGGTGCCACGCGCTGGTCGAGGCCACGCTCTGGTCGGGACCGCGGACTGGTAGAGGAGCCCGCCGTCTTGACTGGCCGGCCCTGACCCCCGTCCAGGACCTCCAGTAACAGCGCCACGTTCCCCCCCCCCCCCCCCCCCCCCCTCCGGGACGCGCTCTTCACTGCCTGCTTGTGTGTCGAGGGTGTCGGCTTGAGCGACTCCCTGCGAGAACCGACCCGGTTCGGAGCACCTAGTGCGATAGGGTGCTCCCAGTAGACTTGACAGGGCAGGGGTGTGGAGGCACTCCATGGTGTGGGAAGGGATGGATGCTGGAAATGTTTCTTTATAATTGTGTATATATCATATGTGCTGGAATGCTGTAATTGTGATTGTGTACGTCGTATGGTGAAATGTTTATTTATAATCGTGCATGTTGTGTGTGTTGGAGTGCTTGATTGTGATTGTGCCTGTGTGTGCGTTGGAATGCTTGATTGCGATTGTGCATGTTGTGTGTGTTGAATGCTTATTTATGACTGTGTGTGCTGGTGTGAATAAATGGGGTGTTGTATCGTAATCTTTCTCGTGTGGGCTCTTGCGAGGCGTGCGAGGTCAGCCATTCCCTTCACTCCCATCTAGACCGATCCTGTCAGGGCAGACCTCCAGGGGTCGGTCGTGACAGTGAAACAGAGAAAATGATGGAGGGGGGTATTGGTGAGTGAAGACGGAGAGACTGTTGACAGAGAGAGAGAGAGAGAGAGAGAGAGAGAGAGAGAGAGAGAGAGAGGAGAGAGAGACAGACAGACAGACAGACAGATAGACAGACAAGACTGGCAGGCAGGCAGGCAGCAGGCAGACAGGCAGGCAGACAGACAGACAGATATACTTACTGACTGACTGAGACTATGACAGAAACCAGACAGGATGGCGCTAGACTGTTACAACTTACAGATTGTCCTGTGAGCTCTCTCTCTCTCTCTCCTCTCCTCTCTCTCTCTCCTCTCTCTCTCTCTCTCTCTTCTTTCTTTATCTCTCTCTCTCTCACACACACACACAAACTCACGCACACTCACTCACTCACTCACACACACACACACACACACACACACACACACACACACACACACACACACACACAAGCGCGCGCGCGCACGACACGCACGCACTCACGCACGCACGCACGCACGCACGCACACACACACACCACACAGACGTGCTACGTGTTCCCAGACCACTCTGATCAGGGAGCTAATTCGCCGTGTCTACCCAAGGCACGGCCTTTACTGGGTGGGACACTAATGGATCCAATCGAACAGCCACAGCTCCAGACCCAAGTGCTAACATGGCACTGCCCATTCTGCAGGATCCCGAAATGGAGGCGTGTTTGCCCGTATCCGCCACAACTGCTTGCAGAGAAAGGGGAGAGAAATAGCGCCCCCCCCCCCCCCCCCCCCTTCCCTCTCCCCTCCCCAACCCCCTGTTCCTCTGGATGCTACCGTCTGCTGAGGGCTTGGGGTAAGGACGTGTAGCTGTGCATTCTTATTCCATCTCCTCCTTCCCCCTCTTCGCCATAACCCCCCCCCCCCCCCCTCCCCTCCGATCCATTTCCAATCTCGTATGAAACGGGAGTCTATTTTGATGGCAAGAGACCTGTTGTCAGGAAAACGATTGGGGAAGATAACGCCTGTCTCTCCATTGCAAACAAGAGTTACCTTTTCTCAGTTTATGGATCAAAGAAATAAATCTATGGAATCCAATATCTGACTTGAAGCGCACACCACGATCACCATCGGGATATCGACCATGCGTTCCAGAGGCGCACCGTGTCACACCCTTTTTTGGCATGTTCTCTCCCTGACTGAACTGCTAAACTGACTGATGGGAGCAAAATCGCTTTGGACGTGCCCATCTCCGGTATCTGTCCCGTGAAAACAGCGGATCACTGTCGATAAACGCCAGCTCAAACGCAGTTTACCTCCCTTGCAGATTTTTTTTAATATCGTCTGTTGTTCCCCGAATGTCCAACAATGAACACACACTACTTTCCCCCACAATGCCAAACATCGACAACGACAATAAAAATCTCGTTGGTTCTAACCTGCCAATGAGCGGACGCCGCTATCTTCGGAGCACTATGAGGAGGAAAAGTAATCGTGAACATAATCAGAACACAAATCTTTTAGAACGTTTTTTCTTATAGACGACACTTACCTAGTTTGTATCGAAGATGCATGGATTATAAATGGACAGCTTTTTTTTTTTAATTTTTTTTTTAAGAAACTAGACTTTAAACATTGTTCTCTCTCTCTCCCCTCTCTCTCTCTCTCTCTCTCTCTCTCTCTCTCTCTCTCTCTCTCTTTCTCTCTCTCTCTCCGGGCAGGAAGACGTCTAAAT
>CM031602.1:74764705-74777205 GCA_018398815.1 Conus ventricosus
TTCTTCTTCTTTCTTTTTGAGTAATAAGGAAATGGCGTGAAGCACTTTGTAGCTTATCCGTTTAATATTTCATATTGCCCCTGCCCCCGCCTCTCTCTCTCTCTCTCTCTCTCTCTCTCTCTCTCTCTCTCTCTCTCTCCCCCCCCCCCCAATTCACTGTCTTCCGCCCTCTCCCTCCCCCTCCCTCACGCTACTCTCTCTCTCCTGCTGACAGACGGAAACTGATGTTGGTTAGCCTTGTTATTAGCTCTGTGTACTCAAAATAAAATAACGTGAAGCACATGGACAGATTTGTGGTATTGTCCAAACACGTGCTGGACAGATGTTTGACAGAGGTCGTCACCATGCTATGATAAACATTCAGATGTGATATTTCAGATATTCTGGTTACTCTGTGTGTGTGTGTGTGTGTGTGTGTGTGTGTGTGTGTGTGTGTGTGTGTGTGAGCGCGTGCGTGCGTGTGTGTGTGTGTGTGTGTGTGTGTGTGTGTGTGTGTGTGTGTGTGTGTGTGTGTATGTATGTGGGTGTCTGTGAGTGTGAAAAAGAGGAGCGAGAGAGACAGAAAGAAGAGAGAGAGAGAGAGAGAGAGAGAGAGAGAGAGAGAGAGAGAGAGAGAGAGAGAGATCGTCAGTATAAAAAAAAAAATTCAGGCTACTCTGAAAATAAACTAATTACAGCCTGTCTCTCTCACTGTGAGGTCGTGCGTTCACGTTTGTGTCCGGAGGTGATGGTAGGAGCGAAAGGAAGAGAGGTGGGAACAGAGGGACGCCATGCACGTGTGTGTGTGTGTGTGTGTGTGTGTGTGTGTGTGTGTGTGTGTGTGTGTGTGTGTGTGTGTGTCTGTGTGTGTCTGTGTGTGTGTGTGTCTGTGTCTGCGTGTGTGTGTGGGGGGGGGGGGGGGCGCTGGCACACACGCATGGATTCTAGAATGCAGACAGGAAAGGGAAGGGAATGACCAGCAAAAAATCGATGGAGTCACAGCGCACGCGCTCGAAAGGAGAGCAGAGAGCAGTTGTGGCCTGGGCAGTCTGTTCCAACCTGTGTGACGTACACAGCAAATTCACTTATTTCCTTAATGATTCGCTCAGGGGCATTTCGCTCTCTCTCTCTCCTCTCTCTCTCTCTCTCTCTCTCTCTCTCTCTCTCTCTCTCTCTCTCACACACACACACACACACACACACACACACACATTTTTGGGTAGACGAACACATTATCACAGAGAGAGAGAGAGAGAGAGAGAGAGAGAGAGAGAGAGAGTTTTGCGTCTCTGGCTTTAACAATATCCATTCTCTTTACCTTTTCAACCCTTCCAAATTCAATATCCATCCAGTCCACCCTACCCCCACTCCCTTTACCACCACCTCCCCCTCAATTATCTCTCACTCCCAATTTCCGCCTGCACCACACACACACACACACACACACACACACACAACCCTTCCCTATTCCCCGTGGTTGACAAACACCTCACGCACGCACCTACTTGCAGGCGCCTGTTCTGAGCTATATCAAGCGCCATGATCCACCCACAGAAAGATGCGTTCCTAATGACCCAACATCGCATCCATTTTTCACCAACACTGAACCCCTCTCCCGAGCCCTCATCCCCCCCCCCCCTTACCCCACTACACCTCCCCTCCCACCCCGTTTTACTCCCAGCCCGAAAATCCCCTTCACCTCCCACCTTCTCATCTTCCCCTAGACCCCCCCCCCCCTTCCCTCCTCCCCAACCTCTAACCACTCTCCTGTCTAATTTCCGACGACACACGTGGAACACACGCAGCTGCTCACCGCAGCCCGAACCTGACGCGAGATCGATCGAAACATCATCCCTCTTGCGCCCTCTGACACTGACGGAATGTGCCCTACGTGATATCGATGAGGCCGTCCACAATCCGTTCCCTTTTACAGCGTCGCTGCCAATCAACCCCTTTTTCCTCCCCCCCCCCCCCCCCCCCCAACGAAGTGAAGAAGAAATCGATTGAAATTCTTCCCCTTTCCTCAGTCTTCTTCCCCCCCCCCCCTCCTCCACACCCCCCCCCCCCCCCCCCCCCCGACCTCCCGACTCTTTTCGAGCCCTCTTGATGATGAACACCCCAACCAATGTGACCACGACACCCTCGCTGAAACCTTCAAATGTTGTTCCCCACGAACCTTTTCGAAAGCCCCACCTTGCAAACGAAGCCGACATGATCGATTGAAACCCTTCCCCTCTTGGAACCCTCTTGATGATTTTTGACACTGACCTCTAAATAGCGAGGATGATACCACTTCTAATGAACGCTTCGAAAGAGAAGAAAAAGGGAAGTAGAAGAAAAAGAAGACGAAAAAGATGAAGAAGAACCAGTCGTACCACGGAGCAGTGGATAATATTCTGGTCTGGACACTGGGAAGTTCGTGGGTTTTCCCAAACCATTTTTTTTTTAAAGCTGGCCACAGACTAGTCCCATTTAGAGACGAGTGTTTGATGGACTCGAATGGAAAGGTCAGGACTGCACAGAAGAGGCTGTCATCTGTTTGATTGGAACATCACTAAGAAAAAATATTTGTGAGTGTCCTACAATGTATACTATTGCACATTTTTCAGACATGCTCAATCGTAGCACACACACACCAACACACACAAAAAAAACCCCAGCAAAGAATGTAGTTGAAGTTGCATGATCAGAGCCAGTAAAGAATTTTCTGTTTTAAAATCCTGCATCGATCAAGAAAAAAAGAATCTGTTGACCAGACCACGCCCGTGTGCGCACGCGCACGGTGCGCGCACTCACACACACACCACACACACACACACACACACACACACACACACACACACACACACGGAAAGGTGCATGCTATAGTAGGTTGGTCACAAAATTTTAGCAGCACACTCGTGTGTGTGTGTGTGGGGTGTGGTGTGTGTGTGTGTTTGGGGTGTGTGTGTGTGTGTGTGTGGGGTGTGCCCGTATGTGGTTTGGGGTGTGTGTGGTGGTGTGTGTGTGTGTGTGGGGTGTTTTGTGTGTGTGTGTGTGTGTGTGTGTGTGTGAGGTGTTGTGCGGGGTATGTGTGTGTGTGTGTAGAGAGAGAGAGAGAGAGAGGAGAAGAAGGAGAGAGAGAGAGGGAGAGAGAGAGAGTGGCAGAGAGAGGAGGGAGAGAGAACAGACCCCACCACAAAATTAGCAATTAATGAGGGGAAATGGGAACAGAACGGGGGAAAAAATGAAGAAAAGCTGGAAGAAAAAATGAAAAAAGTGAGATAGATGAAGAAAGACTGGAAACATGGGTGTGTTGTGTGTATTTGGATGACATTACAGTCCAAACAACAGTCCAGCAAGGGAGTTCACGATGAAGCGAACGTTGAAGCGGCCATCACAACTTCATTTATTTTAAGGTCGTCGCTTTTATGCTGCTGTTGTTGCTGCTGCTGACGCTTCTTCTGCTGCTGAAAAAAGCGTTCACTTATTTTACCCACGCGCTGTAATCGAATCAAGATGGCTGGGCATCGTGAGAATTTTTATGTCAATGACGTGAAGCCTCCCTCTCTCTCTCTCTCTCTCTCTCTCTCTCTCTCTCTATCTGTGTGTGTATGTGTGTGTGTGTGAGAGAGAGAGAGCGAGAGAGAGAGAGCGAGAGGAGAGAGAGAGAGAGAGAGAGAGAGAGAGAGAGAGAGAGAGAGAGAGAGAGACAGAGAGAGGGAGAGTGAGGGAGTTCAGAAAAAGACCGACTGAGAAACAGAGAAAGGTAATGGCCGAAAGAGTGGGGTGAGAGTAGAGGGGAAAAAAACCAGCGATAAGGGGAAGGAAGGAGAGAGAGAGAGAGACAGAAAGAGGAGGGATGGAGGAGGAAGGTGGGAGAGACAGAGATAGAGACAGAGACAGTGTCAGACAGGCAAGGTCTAACAGACAGACAGACAGGCACAGACAAAAGAAGCTGTAACCTATCAAAAATCAGAATACGCACTGAGAAAGAGAAGGAATGGGACAACAACAAAAAGCGTGAAAATGGTCCACATATTACTTGTGAAAGTAACGTTTGGAAAGAAAGAGAGGGAAGACGGGCTGCAGCAGCGGGGAGGACAGGACATGGCACATCAGCTTTGCCCAAGTAGTCTGTCGACACTGCAGAAGAAATGACAACTCAGGGGGAAAACACACTGCAAGACACACTGCCAGACAAAGAGCACAGGAGCTGCGCTGTGACTGCTACACCTGTTGCGTCTGTCTGTCCTGCTGGACCTCATCCAGCCCCGCTTCTTCTAGTTAGAACGGCAAGACATGTGACGCTCGCCCCAACATTTCTGGCATCCCCAGGCAAGGAATCGCACTTGGTGCAAACGCCATGCATGTAATGTGACTGTTTGGTGAACGTCCAAGAAAGAAAGAAAGAAAGAAGAAAGAAAAGCATGAGGAAGAAATGCACACATCCGCGCACATACCATTATCCAACCCCCACAACATTTCTTGTAGAGGGAAGGAGTAACAAAAAGCAGGAACGCCGAACAGCATACCCTCCCCCCCCCCCCCCCCCCCAGCCCATTCCCAACCCCGCACCCAGTGTTTTATTAGCGTCACCAGCAGCCTTAGCTGGTTGATGTTGTGTCGCTCAGGGCGGGACTGAACGTGACACTATGACATTATGACTTGAAAAGCAGCAAAGAACAGGAAAGCAGGGTTGGGAAGAGGAAGGAGTACAGGGACAGCTAAATAAAAGTGTATACGGAGGGAAAGATACACACACACACACATACACACACATATGTTTGCACGTGGTCACCTACCCTTTATCTAACACACACACACACACACACACACACACACACACACACACACACACATATATATATATATATATGTACGCATGCACGCACTCAAGCACGCAACGACACGCACATACACACAAACACACACAAGCAGCAAAAAGCTTTGCTTCTTTGGCTTTAACAGCATCCACTCTCTTTACCTTTTCAAAACCTTTCAAATTCAATATCCACCCGGTCTACCCCACCCGACTCCCCTTTCTCTCCCCACCAAACACCCACCTCCCTCAATTATGTCCCACTCCCAATTTCCAACTAAACACACACACACACACACACACACACACACACACTTCCCTAAATCCCGTGGTTGACAAACAACTCACACACCCACCCACTTGCAGGCGCCTTCTGTTCTGAGCTATATCAAGCGCCGTAATCCACAGGCTGAGAGGTGCGTTCCTAATGACCCAACAGGGCGTCTATTTACACCAACACTGAACCCATCTCCCAAGCCCCCTTCCCCTTTCCCCCCATCGCCCCTCCCCCTCCCACTTTTTCACACCCAGCCCGAAAATCCCCTTGACCCTCAACTCATCTCCCACCCCCCCCCCCTCCCCCTTCCTCAACCCCTATCCCCAAACTCTTCCCTCCTAACCACTCCCCTCTAATTTCCGACGACACACGTGAAACACACGCAGTTGCTCATCGCAGCCCGAACCTGACGCGAGGATCGATTGAAACGTCATCCCTCTTGCACCCTCTGATATTGAAGGAATCTGCTCTACGTGATATCGATGAGGCCGTCCACAATCCTACCCTTTTACAGCGTCGCTGCCAATCAACCCCTTTTTCCTCCAGCCCCCCCCCCCCCCCCCCGCTCCCCGAACGAAGTGAAGAAATTGTTGCAAACTTCCCCCCCCCTCCCCCCCGACCCTTTTCCCAGCCCTCTTGATGTACATGATGACACCCACCCGCCCCAACCAATGTCGCCACGCACACCCTCCTGTACCCTTCAAATGTTGTTCCCAACGAACCCTTACGAAGTCCAGCTTGCAAACGAACCGACATATCGATTGAAACCCCTAGGCCGAGTTGAGCAACTTCTAATGAACGCTTTCGAAAGCGAAAAGAAGAAGGACAGTGGAAGATCGTGGGTTCCGAATCCATTTTAAAATGCAGGCACAACTATTCCATTTAGAGACGAAGTGAATTGGAAATGGTTCGAATGAAAAGCAGGCAGACTACCAAGAGGGTGTATTGTTGTTATGGAAACATCACACTATGAGGAACTAAAAAAAAAATGTGGGTGTCGCTAAAATGTGTATGATTTACACTCTTCAGACATGCGTCAATCGTAGACCAAAAAAAAAAGAAGCAAAAAGTGTAGTTCAAGTTGCATGATCAGAGCCAGTAAAGAAATTATCTATTTTAAAAGTATGCATCGATCAAGAAAAAAGAATCTGTTGACAGTGTTGCTGAAATGTTGAGACCAGCGCTGTTGCTTTGAAACCTATCTAGTCACTCGCACGCACGCACGCACGCACGAACGCACGCAAGCACACACACACACACACACACACACACACACACACACACACACACACACACGAGTGTGCTGCTAAAATTTTGTGACCAACACTACTATAGCATACACCTTTCCAATTTGTGTGTGTGTGTGTGTGTGTGTGTGTGTGTGCGTGCGTGCGTGCGTGCGTGCGTGCGTGCGTGCGTGCGTGCGTGCGTGCGTGCGTGCGTGCGTGCGTGCGTGCGTGCGTGCGTGTGTGTGTGTGTTTCTGTCTGTCTGTGTCTGAGTTGTCTGTCTGTGTCTGAGAGAGAGAGAGAGAGAGAGAGAGAGAGAGAGAGAGAGGAGAGAGAGAGAGAGAGAGAGAGAGGGGGGGGGGGGAAGAGAGAGAGGAGAGAGAGAGAGAGAGAGAGAGAGAGAGAGAGAGAGAGAGGAGAGAGAGAGAGAGAGAACAGACTCACCACAACAAAAATGAATTAATGAAGGGGAAAAGGGAAAAGAACGGAAGGAAGCGAAGAAAAGCTGGGAGGAAAGTGAAACAGTGCGACAGACAAAGCTACACTGGGAACATCAGTGCGTTGTGTATATTCTGATGACATATCACAGTCCAAACTACAGTCGAGCACTGCAATTCACGATCAAGCGAACGTTGAAGCAGCCAGTCACAACTTCATTATTTTAAGGTCGTCGCTTTTGATGCTGCCGTTGTTGCCGCTGATGACGCGTTTGCTGCTGCTGAAAATAACCTTCACTTACTTTGCCCACGCGCTGTAATCGAATCAAAATGGCCGGGCATCGTCCGAATTTTCTTGCCGACGATGTGAAGCGTGCGTCTGTCTTTCTGTCTGCTGTGTGTGTGTGTGTGTGTGCGTGTGTGTGTGTGTCTGTGTGTGTGTGTGTGTGTGTGTGTGTGTGTGTGTGTGTGTGTGTGTGTGTGTGTGTGTGTGTGTGTTTGAGGGACAGAGAAGGAGATGAGTGTGTGTGTGTGTGTGTGTGTGTGTGTGTGTGTGTGTGTGTGTGTGTGTGTGTGTGTGTGTGTGTGAGGGACAGAGAAGGAGATGTGTGTGTGTGTGTGTGTGTGTGTGTGTGTGTGTGTGTGTGTGTGTGTGTGAGTGTGTGTGTGTGTGTGTGTGTGTGTGTGTGTGTGTTTGAGGGACAGAGAAGGAGATGTGTGTGTGTGTGTGTGTGTGTGTGTGTGTGTGTGTGTGTGTGAGTGTGTGTGTGTGTGTGTGTGTGTGTGTGTGTGTGTGTGTGTGTGTGTGTGTGTGTGTGTTTGAGGGACAGAGAAGGAGATGTGTGTGTGTGTGTGTGTGTGTGTGTGTGTGTGTGTGTGTGTGTGTGTGTGTGTGTGTGTGTGTGTGTGTGTGTGTGTTTGAGGGACAAACAGAGAGAGGTAATGGTGGAAAGAGTGGGATGGAGAGGAGAAGGAAAAAATAACAACAACGGTGAGGGGGAGGATATACCGGAGCGTTGGGGGTGGGGGGAACAGAGAGAAAGAGAGGGTAAAGGCGAGAGAGAGAGAGAGAGAGAGAGAGAGAGAACTCTGAACTCTGAACTCTGAACTCTGAAATTTAATGATTATAGGCCAACAGCCCCTTTCATGGAGGGAACACAAAATCATACCTCACTTCTAAAGAACATACAAACAGGGAAAACTCTAATCACAGAGAAAACATAACTCTGACTGGACAGACATTTTTATAATATGGGCTGTACATGATTTATGTAATCAGGATATTTCTGATTCACATGTTTGTATTGTCGGTGAAGGCTTGTCTAATTTTGAAGGCAGAGACTAGGAATTTTGCCAAATTGACTATTTGATCGGGCAGTTCAGTAGTAAATACACCAATCAATTTACATTCCACATTCTCACCCGCAGTCACGTCAAATTTATGCAACTTTCTGATCTGATTGTACAATGGGCACTTGAACATAAAATGAATTTCGTCTTCTTGTAGATTTAAACATACAGGGCATGTCGTGTTTTCAGCTGTAGGTGAAAATCGAAATCTGTGTACATTTAATTGGGACACACCCATTCTAAATTGTGCCAGAACATTCCTGTAATTTTCTACATACAGAATACTGATATATTTTTCTCGAGAAAACATGTGTTTCAATTTACCATACATGGACAACCGTGGACTGATATCCAAATGGTTTCGCCATTGATGGCAGAAATTACTAAATAATCTGAATTTTAATTCTTTTATGAAACCTATTTCATTACCACAACCAAAAATCCATACTTCTTGAAATCCATTTTCACACAGGATATTCTTGACATGTGTGGCCCATGTTACATGGCCTTTCACATGCATAGACAGTGACATGTTGTACGCTTTCTTTGAAAATCTGGTATCCGGTTGTTTTAACAATCTAAACCAGTACTTGATACACCGGGTAACAGTTGATATCCATAATGGAAAACGTCCAAGTTCTCCATATACTACGTCGTTTGCTGATTTGTTTCTTACATGTAAAAATCTTTTGCATGCGTACAGATGGACTTGCTCCAGCTGAGGGTAAGCTTTGTACCCCCATATCTCAGAGCCATAAAGAAGCAACGGGACAACCTGTGCATCAAAAAGTTTGAAGAAAATATCCGGTGAATTACACCCAATTCTTTTTAGTGTGCACAGGATGTCGTTTGTACATTTCTTCCCTCTAAGTTTTAGTTCTTCCATGGCAAGTGTAAAACTATGTCTAGTAGAAAAAGTAAGACCTAAGTATTTGTACGAATTAACCACTTCTAGCGGGGTGCCATTCAGAAGCCATCTCTCCCTTGAGCTGAGAAAACCCCCTTCCTGAAAACAATAATTTTTGACTTGTCTAAATTTACTGTTAACCGCAGTCTTTCTGTTTCTCTTTGGAGAATATTCAGCTGATGCTGTAGCCCAATCGCAGTAGAAGCCAAAAGAGTGAGATCATCAGCAAACAGCAAAAGGAATAGCTCAGCTTCGTCTGATGTGAGGGTAGCACCATGTTTACCATTTAAAATTATGTCATTTGCAAGTTCATTTATTAACAAAGAAAATAATAATGGACTAATAACACAGCCTTGCTTTAAACCTTGTAAACATTCAAAGAAACTTGAGTAACGTGTATTATTATGACATAAAACACACGCTTTCACATTGGTGTACATTGCCTGAATTATTTTTAGCATCCTACCTCGCACGCCTGCTCGTAGCAGCACCGCCCACAAAACCTTACGGTTCACAGTATCATATGCTTTTTTGAAATCGATGAAGGCCACGTATAGTTTCGTACTCTTCTGCAAATATTTTTCAATTACTGCGTTTAAAGTGAATATATGATCTATCGTTGAGCGGCCTTTTCTAAAGCCTGCTTGTGCTTCACAAATGATACCGTTCTGCTCTGCCCATAAAGTTAACCTGCCATTGATAATATGTGCAAAAACCTTACTAAGAACACTCAAAAGAGATATGCCTCTGAAATTATCAGGAATGTTGGCATCACCCTTCTTATACAGTGGAATTATTGCTGCCTCCGCCCATTTTGATGGGAAAAAGCTCCTAGTGAATATAGCGTTGAAATACTTCTTCAAGTAAGGTAGAACTATTTGCTCTGCATTCTTCAACATTTCAGGCAAAAGACCATCTAAACCCGCTGCCTTCTTATTTTTCATGTGTTTAATCGCTTTACTGATTTCTTTTTCACTTATCTCTCCATCCAATACATGGTCAAATAACGTTTCGTCTGATTCATCATATAGGCAATCTTCTCCGTTAACAAATCCTTCATTGAAAACTGATTCAAAGTGCTGTACCCACTCGTTTTCTGTTATGTCATTTATAACAACACTTTTTCTTTCATTCTTGTTAATTTCATTCCAAAACTGACTGGAGTTTTCCGCTGAGCTTAAAAGATTTTTCAAATCAAAGTTTCTCTGTGCACGCTCTTTCATGTCGAGCATAGTCCTGTATTCTTTCCTTACTCCGATGTATTTAACGTAGTCAACTTTATCTTTAGTTTTTCTAGCCCTTCGAAGATGTCTTATTACTTCCCTTTTCTTTGAAAAGCACTCCTTATCAAACCATCTGGCTTTACGAGCACTTTGTTTACCCACTAACACTTTCCTTTTCATTGGTTCAGCTGCCGCCTTTAATGATGAAGTAAAAATATTCACCGACTCATCTAGATCCATATCAATCAGAGAAGTTGCCAACTCAAGTTGGGTCTGAAAATGTTCTGATCTTAAGTGTTCAGTGAACATGTGGGCTTGGTCTTCTGACCAAATAATCTTCTCCAGCTGGACAGCGTTGTTGACAGTGGGTTGAACAATGGAATTACCAATCTTACAATACAATTCAACAGGCATGTGGTCTGACTCAATTCTGTCTCCTATGACCATCCGTTCAAAACTGCTGCAAAGATCGAAGCTCGTAAGGAAATAATCAATAACGCTATGACCCTGTTCAGATAAATATGTGAAATTACCAGAACCCTCGAGCTCTGGACACCCATTTAATATTTTCAAGTTATAACAGGCGCACATATCAAGTAACTTCTTGCCAAAATCATTTGTCGCTACGTCACATGATTTTCTGTTGTCTATGAATGTAGTAGACCTATCAAAAACATCAGAGCAAAAATTCTGAGTAAATGGATTGTTTATGATTTGTACATTACCTGTTCGTCCATTAAAGTCGCCATTACAAAGCAAGTACAGATTAGTATCCGCTCCCAATAGATCACCTATAATCCTTTCAACTTCCAGTGTATGACAACTGGATTCCGCCGTGTCATAAAACGGGCTACCATAGGGTGGGACATACACAGATACGTACAGTATGTCAGATGCACTGCCCAAAAGTTTACCGCATATTCTGACTGCAACTAAATTATCACATTCACATTGTATTACTTTAATATATTTTGTCAAGTTCTTTTTTATCATTACAACTACGCCACCTGACCAACGGCCGTGATGAGATAATTTCAAAGCGGGGAGAAACGAATTTAACAAAATTTGGAAAAACATCAGACATATCAAAAGTTTTGTCCATGAATGTTTCTGTTAGTGTAACAAAATCAAAATTATTTAAGTAGTTCACCAAGTCCCAGTCTCTGAGTTTGTTTACAAGTCCCGCTATGTTGAACAGCAGGAAAGACAGTCGCTGGGGCCGGCCTTCATCCTAGGTGTCAGCATCAGTGAAGGGTTCTTCACCATTACCCTCCCCTGCAGCGTCCGCTTCACCATCAGGAGGGTTTGGCGTGGGTGAGCCTGGACACACCACATCTGCATGGGTCTGTGGTACCGCTCGTTGGGTCTGCAGCATGGAGTCTATCCGCTGCTGAGCTCCGGGTGTTCCACGGCCACGACCTCTTCCGGAATATCTCGGTCGTTCAGCCGACGGAGTTAAAGGCTCTTGGCTACCATGCACGCTGTTTGTTGCCTGGGCATGCCGGTCACTGGTGGATGGTATAGCTCGTGCCCGTAAATTATACACAATGTTTTCTTTCAGTACCGAGTCACCACTGGTATTTTGAACTGGTTGCTGTGGTACAGTGTCTGTGTCTCCAGTGGTGTCTGTGTGCTGGGGCAGATCTTTAGGATTGGCTGCCTCCATGCGTGAAAACCCGTTCTGTTGACCGGAGCTTGCACGGTCTGTTCCAGTGGGAGGAGCAGGTGGAACGGGTGACGGTTTGATTGATTTGGGGACTGGAGCATTCTTTCTTCTGCATTTAGAGCTGGAAAGTCAGTTGTCGATAAGCAGTATGTGGGCGTTTCATGACCATCCACACGATTCTGTGGGCGCGAATTATCACTGGGATTTCCCCTCTCACCCCTCTTGAGCGCTTTGCATCATGATAAATAACGGACGTGTTCCTTCGTCTGGAGTGTAGGGGCTGATCACATCTGAGGATTCTTTTGTTGCGGAGGTCATAAGTGTAGACCGCCTCATCCGAGATCAACTTGTCATAGCGTAAACTAGATCTTTGCCCTTCATGTCTTAGCTGGCGTTGCACAGGGAGAAGTTCTTTCCTCTTCTGTTGAGTATTTTCAGAGAAATCTTCCCGAACAAAGATATTCTGAAAACCGTCTGAATTTCTCAGTTTTGGTGCATTTTGAAGCACTAACCTCTTTTGGCTGTAGCTCTGGAACGTCACAACAATAGCTCTGCCAGACTTGAATATTCTGTCCAGAGCCAAGTCTTCTTCTATGCCCATTCCGACTCGCACGGCTTGACGAACCTTCCGTT
>CM031602.1:74784705-74794705 GCA_018398815.1 Conus ventricosus
GTTATTGAACAGCAGAGCTGACCACTCAGACTGTTCCATATCTTTTTATCTCCCTTGCATCCTTGAATGGATCCTCAAGCATAGGCTCAAAGATTGTCCCCTATATTTTATACTGTTTGAATAATGCTTTTAGTTTTTCAGCAACTTTTTTCCTCTCCACACTTGTGCTTTGTTCCATTTACTACCCTTCGCTGGCTGCTTTGAGGGTGCTGTTGGATTCTTTTTTGAACCCTTGGTGGTCAGAACACCACAGAATTATGGACTGTGTGGTGTGTCCCTATTTGACACCAAGAGCACTGACACAATCAACCATGTCTCCCTGATGAGTCCGATCCAGCGGACGAAAGGCCTAGGAGCAGGCAATACAAATAAATGTGCTTTCAAGAGAGATTACGATGATTCCCTCAGGCAGCTAGTGAAGGGCTTCTCACATTTATAATATATTCCACCCATTTTATTCATCTTCAAATTTTTTATTATTTTTTTTTTAACTTCAAATCTTTGCAAAGTCATTACTATAACGACTGAAGAATTGTTAACCTGCACTTGTTTTCACCCACTACTTAATTGTTCAGCATTCTCTCTCTCTTCTCTCTCTTTCTCTATATATATATATACACACACACACAAGCGCGCGACACACACACACACATGCCCCATCCGCCACACTCCTTCCCACCCAGTCCTAAAGAAAAAAAAATGAAAGAAATTTTTTTTTAAAGAAAATGTTTAAAAGCCGTATGGGAGACAATAATTTTGTTGTAATCTGGACTGAACGTCTGCAAAAGGAAGGGCCAAGGATGCAAGAGACGTGTGGTCAGGTTCTGACACTTCTACAACGTTGTCGTTCATTTTGTTCGCTTTGCTCCTTTGTCTCTTTTGTTTGTCAATTCATCTTTGCGGGGGTTAAGGGTAGTAGGCCTACCACGAAGATGAGGTGGGGTGGGGTGGGGTGGGATGGTAGCTGATGAACCCCACGAGGTCACAAGCGAGGCCGGGAGTCCGTCGAGGACACTGCTGAGAGCTGTGCTAGGGACCGTTAATCCGTGATGCCTCGCTTCCTAAGGCGGTTATCTGCCCCTCTCCTCGGAGCTGATGCCAGGCAAAGAGGCAGGGAGATCGACAGGATTGGATGAAGCCGCGCACACACAAGAGAGAGAGAGAGAGAGAGAGAGAGAGAGAGAGAGAGAGACAGACAGGAGACAGAGAGGGAGACAGACAGACGAGCAGAGAGACAGACAGAAAGACAAATAGACAGGAGAGAGAGAGAGAGAGAGAGAGAGAGACAGACAGACAGACAGACAGACAGACAGACAGACAAAGAAATAGACAGACAGACAGGAGAGAGACAGACAGACAGGAGAGAGAGAGAGAGAGAGAGAGAGAGAGAGAGAGAGAGAGACGGACAAAGACAAATAGACAGAAGAGAGAGAGAGACAGACAGACAGGTGAGAGACAGACACAGACAGAGACAGAGACAGAAAGACAGACAGGTGAGAGAGAGACAGGAGAGAGAGAGATAGAATGAGACAGAGAGACAGACAGACAGGCGAGAGACAGACAGATAGACAGGAAGCAGGCAGGCAGAGAGACAGAGAAAGAGACAGAGAGACTGCCACCACCGCCGCCGCCACCGACCCACCACCCACCAGGCCAGGTAAATCTCACAGACCATCAAACGCCGTTCTCCGCTGTGGAGACGCAGCATGTGTGGTGATGATCTCTTTGGTGACCTTCGACCTCTTCCCTCAGGGGCTGATAATCGTTTGGCTGACTTCCTGACTCTCACACAGCGTTGGGGGTGGGAGGGGTCCATAAGCGTAAATCAAGTCATATGCGATAAGTCTGTACGTGGATTCCTCTTCTTTTTTTTAAAAATTATTTTCCTGTCGATTTTTTTCTTCTTTTTTTTCTTTTTTGCATCAATACAATCTTCTACAGAACGGGTATACCATACTCTTCAATAGGTCTCTCTCTACACACAAATCTGCATTTATGTATGAATCTCTTTCTCTCGGTCTCTGTTTCTGTCTGTCTGACCGTGTGTTTGTCTGTCTGTCTGTCTGTCTGTCTGTCTGTCTCTCTCTCTATCTCTCTTTCTCTCTCTCTCACACACACACACACAGAGCACGCACATGTGTGTGTGTGTGTGTGTGTGTGTGTGTGTGTGTGTGTGTGTGTGTGTGTGTGTGTGTGTGTGAAGAAGAAGAAGAAGAAGAAGAACGAGAGAGAGAGAGAGAGAGAGAGAGAGAGAGAGAGAGAGAGAGAGAGTGGGAGAGAAAGAGAGAGACAGACAAAGACAGAGACAGAGAGAAAAACAGACAGAGCGAGACAGAGACAGCGAGAGAGAGAGAGAGAGAGAGAGAGAGAGAGAGAGAGAGAGAGAGAGAGAGAGAGAGACAGAGAGAGAGAGAGAGACAGAAGAGAGAGAGAGAGAGAGAGAGAGAGATTCACACAAGCGCGCCCACACGCTCGCGCGTGCACACACACACACACACACACACACACACACACACACACACACACACACAGAGTCACACTTCCACTCTAACAAACACACACACACACACACACACACACACACACACACACACACACACACACAGATAGACGGGGCGGGAGAGAGCGAGGGAGGGAGGGAGAGAAAGAGACAGACAGACAGACAGACAGACACATAGATACACAAAAACACACTCGGCAGCAGAGATAACTCTGATTGCACAGCTGCAATAAAGATGATGGGCGACATGCCAAGAAGGGCGTTACCACAGCACACACACACACACACACACACACACACACACACACAACATACAACACACACACACAAACACACACACACACACACACACACAACATACAACACACACAACACACACAACACACACCACACACCACACCACACCACACACACAACACACACACACACACACACACACACACACACACACACACACACATCAATTCTAGCTGCACGCCCGTCCAAACTACCGCAATCAAGAAGGGTGAGAAAATAGAGGGCTGTCAGGGCTGCTTGTGGCATGGATGAGCCACTGTTATTATCTCCCCTTTCTTCTCCTTCTTCTTCTCCCCTCTTAAATCTCTTCGCTCCTCCCCTCCTTTAGTCTTTAACCGCTCCTTCCCTTTTAACAGTCTAGACCTACTGCTTGCTACTTACTACACGGCGTTTATGAACATGACGTTATAATAATGTTCGAGACGTTCAATGTGGCGTAGAAAAAGTTGTAGATACTGACAACTGGAACTATACTGGGGGCCGGAATTGTCTAATGGTAGAGCGCCGGACTCGTAATCTTGGGGTTGCGGGTTCGAATCTCCGCCGAGACGTTTCGGTACAGGTGGATTTTTCACTCGGAGTTAACACTGGTTCTGACTCCAATTCCCAGTGAGTCCTTCGAATGAGACTATAAACCGAGGTTCCGTGTGTGAACGCACGCATAACATCTTACACACACGTAAAATCCCATCACCAACTTTCGGAAGAGAAGGCCAGTTTGGCCGTTGGTATAGATGACACGTTACACATAGCATGCACCTTCCCCGAAGCTGGAGTATGGCTGCCTTAAAGGCGGGATAAGAAACGGTCATACACACAACACTCCACTCCCTTTGTTGAGTAGATGGGATTAATCCTTGCCTGCCTATGCAGGGAGTGACCGCAGGAGTATCAGCCTGCGTACGCGAAAAGAAAGAAAGAAAAAGGAACTATACTGAAAGAGACTCTCCCACCATTCTTCTCCCTCCCCCCCCCCCTCCAACACACACACACACACACACACACACACACACACACACACACACATCTCCCCTCCCTTCCCGCTCTTCTCTCCCTTGGACTGTGATCTTGAGATTGTACTTCCAAGATTAAAGGTCCAGTCTGTGGCATGTAGCCTACTACTTCGTGAGAACCACCAACAGCGCGCCTGTCTGGAATAAAAAAAAAACGACCACGAAGAGATAATAATATTTTAAAAAAAAAAAGTGCAGCACATGCAGGCACGTGCAAGACATCCGTTCTGGTTGGTCTGGAACTTGTTCCATCCTCTCCCCATGTAGGCTCCCTCCCCATACTACCCCGTCTCCCCCCCCCCCTCCTCCTCCATGCTCCTCACCCACCAACATTCCCATCAAGGTAAACATTGCGTGAACAGGCATGGCTCGCAACCAGAAAAGTGAGGACTCTTTCTCCAAGCTTTTGTCAGTTTTCGTTTGGTGTGTGCAGCTTTTTGTGTGCGAGTGTGTGTGTGAGGTGAGGGATGGCTGGGGATGAGGGGGAGTAAGGCCGGTATAAGGTGTTGGGAGGCGTGAGGGAAGGAAGGAGCGAGAGAGAGAGAGAGAGAGAGAGAGAGAGACAGAGACAGAGACAGAGAGAGACAGAGAGAGAGGTGTCGTCTAAACATACATGCAAACACAAGCATGCATCATACCTATACACTGTGTGTACCTATACACTGTGTGTATGTTGTTGGTTGTTTGAGTGAGTGAGTGAGTGAGTGAGTGAGAGAGAGTGTGGTGTGTGTGTGTGTGTGTGTGTGTGTGTGTGTGTGTGTGTGTGTGTGTGTGTGGAAACGCAGGCAAGCGCGCGAACACGTAGACAGACAGACAAACAGACTGACAGACTGACAGAGAGACAGACAGACAGACTGACAGAGACAGAGAGAGATACCACTACAAACACGCACAGACTCACAAACAAAAAAGAAGAAACGCGTTCGCTCTCTCTCTCTCTCTCTCTCTCTCTCTCTCTCTCTCTCTCTCTCTCACACACACACACACACACACACACACACACACACAGAGTGTGCTGGGGACAAACGAGAGAATAAGAGACCCTAATTTGACACTAACAGCCCAGCCAGCCTTCTTCATCCCCGGCTTATCAGGAATGGGATCGACCTTCACCCCTAGCCCTGCTCCCCCCCCCCCCACCCCTCTCTCTCTCTCTCTCTCTCTCTTTAACACGCTGCCCCACCTCTTTCCCCCATCCCCTCCCCTCCCCCTTTCCTATGGATACTCTTTCCGCCAAGACACTGAAAACGCGTGTGTCGGCAAACACCGTAAAACCAGGTAGAAGGGAGACACCGGTAAATAATACATTGCATGTGTTGGTTGTCCACTGGTATACAGGGGGTTTGGGAGGAGGCGGAGGACAACTGACAGTCGGGGGAAGGGAAGGTGGGGTTGGGGATGGGGATGGAGGGGGAGAGAGAGAGAGAGAGAGATAGAGAGAGAGAGAGAGAGAGAGGGGGGGGGGGTGGGGGGGTGGGGGGGGGCTTAGAGTAACGGTGAGGTACCGTTTCGCCCTTTTTCGTTTTGCCCTGCCAGGGCGAACTGGGACTTCCACAACACGATCCTGGCAGGTACCGTTTCGCCATTTTTCATTTTGCGTGTGAGCACGACTTGGCCTAACGGCCTTCGTTCATTCGTCCTTCGTCCTCTCTCGGGCTTCGCCCTACTCTAATCTAAAGACCATCGATTCTGCTTTGGAGTAGACTGGGACACTGGTTACGCCAGGGGGGAGCCTTGCAGTGTGGTCAGTATGGAAATGGGAGTAGACGAAATGGGAGTAGACCAAATGGGATGTCACCATGAAGTTACAGGGCGTAATGACACTCAAAGGAACGTTAGGGCGAAATAGGAAAGGGCGAAAAGGGAACAGGACGAAATGGGAAAGGGCGAAATGAAAAAGGGCGAAACGGGATGACACCAGAGTAAACGGTTGGCGAAAAGTGCACAAACTGTTCTCTGTTTTAGCTGGCTGCGTTTCTGAGGTACGGGGGCTGGAAAAGGGAAGGGGGGGGGGGGGGGGGGGTCGCCTCGAATGGAATGTACTTTTTCCGCATGTCTTTGTTCATTTCGTTTCGTCTGTTTATTCATCGTTTGTTCGTTCATTTTAATCATTTATCAACATTCACTCATTCAGTCACTTGTTCTTTACGCATATATCAATTCACCCGCTCACTAGTTCGTACGCAATACATATCTAACTGATGATTATTTATTCGTTCATCTATTCATCCATACACTGGTTCGTTCACTTGTCATATACATAATTACATTCATGTCATTCCTTGTTCGCACATTGTGTGCACTATTGAATGGATCGGTTTTCTCATTCATGTTCGTCATTCACTCCTTCCTTCAGTGTATCGTTTCCTTTGAGCATGTCAGGGGGGGGGGGGGGGGGGGGGGGGGTGGGGGGGGAGGGACGAGGGGCGGCGGTACCTGTTCCACTGGGCTGGGAACCTGTGTTATTAGTTACCCCATAACCACTGAAGACAGGAAGACAGGATCAACCACGCTCCCATCCCTGGACTGGAGAAGGGCTGACATTCTGATACTTAGCTGTCACAACCTGTTCTGCTAGTGCTGACCCATCTGGGAGACGCTGCAATGCACCGCAGCATCCCACAGTTCCAACAGCGGAGAGTATCGTGCGCGGCATCCCTCGCGGCGCTGGAACAGATGAGTTCCTACGACATGGAACACTCATCATGCCAAAAACTGAAGGCCGAATTACCAGATCCGACCAACCACAAGACTGGTCTACGAGATTGATGCAACAGCTCGGACCGTTACGGTCACTGCTGAGGCAACAATGCTCCCGTTAT
The DNA here is from genome assembly GCA_018398815.1 of Conus ventricosus. Taxonomy (NCBI): domain Eukaryota; kingdom Metazoa; phylum Mollusca; class Gastropoda; order Neogastropoda; family Conidae; genus Conus; species Conus ventricosus. The sequence continues at coordinate 74,791,338 of CM031602.1, forward strand.
CCTTGGTCATCATCACCAAGAGAGAGTCTGACAGGACTCTCTGTGTGGCCAAAGCGAGCTTCTGCTGCAGATGTCTCAGACCGCCACGGTGGCCGAGGGTCAGACCGTCTTGGAGCTCCTCATGGAGCGTGCCAAAGCCAGGCCGAGGTGAGCTCTCTCCTGACAGACGGAATCAGGCATCATACCGCGCAGCGCTTCGCACCAAGACACATGAATAGGAACAGGTCCACATCAACGCATGTTTATAAATACACAAACCGACGCATCCATAACGCAGAGGCCTGAAACCTTCCACACGACGGAGTAACACAACGTGAATCGCTCTGTGAGTCTGACCACAGATAGTACGCCCTATACGGACTGACCACAGAATTTGGTCGTCGGAGGTCAGTGTCTTTGGCCTGACGCCGTGCATCGGGATTTTGCTCTCTGCAAAGTTCCTTGTCCGCGTTCTTCCCTTGCTACCGTATGTGTTGCTCGACAAACGACGCCTCCACGCTCTGTCTGTGTCTGTCTCTCTGCGTGTCTCTCTGTTTTCTTAACTTGCTGTCACACACACACACACACACACACACACCACACACGCACACACACACACACACACACACACACACACATACACACACACACACACACACAACTTGTAAACTTCAGAGCCATCAGACATCCCCTCTCACCACGTTATGTTTTAATTTCATCTAAAAGCACGAGTACGTGGCGTGTACGGTCCCGTGGTGTGTGGGATCCGTGGTGTGTGGGATACGCCGAGCAGTAAGAATGGGCCTGTGAGTTGCAGTTCCACAGAAAGAGACGAAGAGTCACAGGGACAGAATCAGGCATTAGAACTTGACATGGGGGGTAGAGAGAAAGAAAGAAAGAAAGAAAGAGAGGATCGAGGGACAGGGAAGGCGGGTGGGATGGGATGGAGGGGCTGGTAAGCGAGTGAGAGAGAGAGAGAGGGGGGGGGGCTGAGAGAGAATGGAGAGACAGAGCGCGAGAGAGGAGAGGAAAGAGAAAGAAGGCTGAGGAGGAGAGATTGGAGAGAAAGAGAGATGGGACAGAGAGAGAGAGGAGAGAGAGAGAGAAGAGAGAGAGAGAGGAGAGAGAGAGAGACAGAGACAGAGAGACAGACAGACAGACAGACATATACATAGACAGAGGTTAGGAGGAGAGGCTGGAAAGAGAGGGGGGAGAGAGAGGGAGAGATAGAGGCAGAGAAAGACAGAGACACACCGAGAGATGAGAGAGGTCGGGTAGAGTGAAGGAGAAAGGGTAGATCCAGGGACGAAGCAATAGCGCCGATCGAATCACAAGGGGCAAGACAGTCTGGACGAGAAAGGAAGCACGTACACACACCTTTGAAACTAACACCTGTTCTTAATTAGAAAATGAGACTACAAAGAAAAGCTTCGGAAAGAGGGGGAGGAGGTATGGGGGGTGACAGAGTCATGGATACGGCAGCAGGTAGTGAGGAAAGGATACAGAAGAGCAGGGAGGGGGGGGGGGGGGGGGAGGAGGAGAGACAGAGAGAGAGAGAGGGGGGGGGGTTGGGAACGAGAGAAGGATGGGGTGCAGAGGGAAGAGATGGAGTAACAGAGAGAGAAAGAGAGAGAAACAGACGGACAGACAGACAGAGATAGAGAAGAGAGTAAGACAGAAAAAGACACAGAAAAAGTGACACAGGCAGAGAGACAGACAGAAGGCAGACAGACAGAGACAGACAGACAGATGGACAGACAGAGAAAGAGATTGAGAGAGAGACACGAGAAAGAGAGAGAGAAACAGAGACAGAGAGACAGACAGATGGAGACAGACAGAGACAAAGACAGACAGACAGAGAAGCATACAGACGGACAAAGACATAGTAAACATGAAGAGGCAGAGAGAGAGAGAGAGAGAGAGAAGAGAGAGAGAGAGAGAGAGAGAGAGAGAGAGAGAGAGAGAGAGGCCAGGCCCAGACCAGTCCCATCGAATCCATCAGACGGTGCCGCGGCTCCAAAGAGACATGAAAAGAAGCTGGGCCTGCACAACAAAGGCTTCCCTATCAGCCAAGAGCCCCCCAAGGCTAGCAGCAGGGGGAGACGACTTCGTCGGCACCAACAGCAACCCGCCCTCCACCCCACCCCCCACCACCCCTCCCCACCAGTCTACCTTCTTCCATCTTTCTTCCTTCCAAGTTCCATCACTGGCTGTTAGACTGCGGCAGCAGTTGCCAAGATTATATTCTGATATGTTGGTGTAAACGAATTGGTATGAATATGACAGGTGAACAACAGCAGCGGCAGCAGCACAGCAGCGAGGAGAAGACCACCTCACAATGATGAGAGCAGAACTGTTGTCCTGTATTCCTTTTTCACTACGACCCCGTTCCTCTGCCTATCTACCTCCCCCCTCCCCTCCTTCTCTGTGTCTCTTTCCGTGTACACACACACACGCACGCACGCACGCACGCACGCACGCACGCACGCACACACACACACACACACACACACACACACACACACACACACACACACACAGGTAGATAAGTACACAGACAGACAGGCAGGCAGGCGGGCAGGCAGAGAGACAGACAGATAGATAGATGGATAGACAGACAGACAGACAGATAGATAGATAGATAGATAGATAGATAGATAGATGAATGGATAGATAGATAGATAGATAGATAGATAGATAGATAGATAGATAGATAGATAGATAGATAGATAGATAGATAGACAGGTTGATAGATAAATAAAACAGCATAATACACAGGTCCACGATTTCACTTAGTACCACACATTTTCGCTCCCAGTAAAGAAGCTTTTTTCAGACTCATACGTGAACAAGCTGATAGTTTGGAGGCGTTTTCTCTCCCCCTTTTTTTTCTTTCTTCCTTTTTCTTTTTCACTTTGTTTTTGTTTGTTTGTTCGGGTTTTTTTTCTTCTCCAATTTTCTTAGTCATGTTTTCAACATCGACGAACAACTGAGGGTGAAGTGCAGTGACCAGCAGACAAATTGGAATTCTACTTGAACAAAATTCTCTCTCTCTCTCTCTCTCTCTCTCTCTCTCTCTCTCTCTCTCTCTCTCTCGGAGGAGGAGTTAAAATACCCAGATGCACTCATAAGTGTATATCGTTTCGCAGCTATAAAAACTTCCACACTGAAGAATTTCTGGCTGATTTATGTATGGCTGATTTTTCTTGTGTTTTTCAATACAATCATCCTGATGATGCACTTGCTGCTTGGTACAAAATTTTTGTTCCTATTTTCAATAAGCATGCTTTGCTTCGGACTAAACGTGTTAAATTAACCGAAAAACCACCATGGTTAACAAAAGAAATAGATGCTGAAATTAGAATTCGTGACAATTTATTACAAACAAC
>CM031602.1:74809705-74814705 GCA_018398815.1 Conus ventricosus
CGGGCTTTTGTTTGGTTTTGTTTGTTGGTTTGTTTGTTTGTGTTTAATGGGTGAAAAAGAAGTGGGACGTGCAAGCTTGCTTATTTTCAACCAACTCCAAACACAGAGGAGGTAGAAAAAAAAAAAGCTACCACCCAAATTACCATACCAAATGATACCAAAAAAGCATAGAATTGTCGATTCGTGTGATGGGTAAAAATAGAAGAAAAAGAAAAAAGAATATGAACGAAAGAAACGAACAAACAAGAACAATGTAAAAGGAAATAATTGACATCGGATGCACATAAGATAAGATAAGATAATGTTGCTTATAGCCCATAGGATGCACGGAAATCAAGACTCATCGCATGCCTAAAAGTAAATCTTGAACAGTTTCTCTGTTATCAAATCCAGAATAACAGAAGACGCGCTCGTCTCAGCACATGAGAGAGAGAGAGAGAGAGAGAGAGAGAGAGAGAGAGAGAGAGAGAGAGAGAGAGAGAGAGAGAGAGAGAGAGAGAGTGAGAGACAGAGAGAGACAGAGAGAGACAGAGAACTCAGAACTCAGAAGCAGTTTAATGTACTTCGGCCTTGGGCCACAATACAATGCAATCGGGAGGGAGGGGTAAGGGATGATAAATGGATTAAATGGAAGGGGAGGGGGGGGGGGGGGGACGTCAAGGCAATGATAATAATATTTTCATCTTGAAAGGAAAGCTTGGAATCCAAATAAGAGTACGAGACTGCACGATTATCACACAGTTTAACTTGTTACACAACCAATGCCGTTAAGAGTAGTTGCATCTGAGCAAATTAAACTACTGAATTGGAGCGAGTGAAACAATACATCAAAAATAAATAAATGTAAATGTTCAACCTTGAGAAGTCATTTTCTTCCTGATATTATTAGCATGGAACACGTACCTGGACAAATTATGCCTGTGGGTGGCATTATTTACTTTAAGCAAATCAGCGAGTCGTAAAAATTTACAATCTCCCAAAAACTTTATTCTAAGGTCATCATACATGAAGCACTCGAATAAAAAATGGAATTCATCTTCAATTCTGGTATTAAAAAAGGGGGCATAACCTATCTTGGCAGTTATTACTATATCGATGGATATTGTTTTTAAGTGGCAAAGCATTTAATCTTGCTTGTGAAACAGCAACTCGAAAGCAATAAGTATCCATGCAACTTATATATTTCTCTTTTTCGAAAATAGTTTTAAAAGATCTATAACTATCATACCTATCTCGATCTCTAATAGATCCAGTCCATTCCTGAATAAAGAAATCCACGAGTCTTTGTTTAAACAGACATAAAAAAGCCTTAACATCTCCAACACCCTGCTGCAGCCACACAATGTTAAATCCAGTTTCACATAGAATTTGCCTTATCTGAGAAGCCCAACATGTCTTTCCAGATCTATCCACATCAAGTAACATTAAATAAGCATTATATGGTAATCTGTCAGGATTCATTCGCAACAGTTTAAACCAGTATCTAAGGGAATTAGTGAAGGAGTTAATATGAAGTGGGTATCGTCCCAAGTCACCATACACCATTTTATTTGGTGTCCTTAGTGGTACTCCCAGAAATCTTTTGCAGGCCATCAAATGTACTTTCTCTATTTCCTCTCATCTTTGTAGGCCCATATTTCAGAAGAATATAACAGAATGGGTTGGATTCTTACGTCAAAAATCTTAAAGAACGTGCTTGCATTCATTTCTTTATATTTCTGGAAAACTCGGTTTAACTCCACAACAGCTTTCTTACCCTTGGACACAAAATGCTCTGTACCTAATTTAGCACTGATTTTTGTTGTGAAACAGAACCCAGATAGCAATAATTATTAACTACTTCCAATCTGAGACCATTGAAATACCATCGCTCGCGTTTTCCAAGAAACCCACCTTTCCTAAACACCATTACCTTAGTTTTTTCAATGTTAACAGTTAACTGCATGTCATCACAACAAGACTTCAATACATTTAATTGGTTTTGTAAGCCCATGGAGTTGTAGAAATTAGAGCTACATCATCAGCAAAGAGCAAAATAAAATTTTCCATAAGGTCTGGCAATAAATGAACGCCATGCCTTCCTCTTTCGCTCATGTGATCTGCTAACTGGTTGATAAATATTGAGAACAATGTAGGGCTCAAAACGCATCCTTGTCTTACACACAATCGGGCATTCAAAGAACTCGGATATATCAGAATTTGCACGGACACATGAAAGTAGGGATTCGTACATTGCTGTTAGGGACGCTAAGAACTTCCCCTCTACTCCTTTACTTCTGATGCATTTAATTAACTTATTGTGTCTAACCGAATCGAAGGCTTTTTTAAAATCCACAAAAGCAACATACAATTTTTTACCTTTTTTGCTTAAACACTTCTGAACAATCGCATACAGATTGAAAATCTGATCAACGGTGGAGTAATCTTTTCTGAACCCAGCTTGGCTTTCTGATATTAATTGATTGTTTTCCACCCATGTGTACAATCTCGTGTTCAATATAGAAGTGTAACATTTGGATAAAATACTTAGCAAAGATATACCTCTGTAATTATCTACATTTTTCGGATCTCCCTTTTTTAGAATTGGAATTATAACCGCTTTTGACCAATCTTTTGGATAGATGCCTTTATCAAAAATTGAGTTGAACAGCTTTATAATAAAAGAGTGAACCTGTCTGCCGCCATTCTTCAGCATTTCAGCTGTAATTCCATCTAATCCACACGCCTTTCCCGACTTTAGTTTATCTATTGCTCTATTTACCTCCTCTTCTGAAATACTTCTGTTTAAAACATGGTCCCGATGATCCGTTAAATCTATTTCTGGGCCTGAGTAGCCAGTATGTGCAGCTGCGTCAGTTTGGAATACAGCCTTGAAATGATTTACCCAATCCACCGTTTTTATGTTATTCGTGGATTTATCTCTGTTGCCATGTCCCATATTTTTAAGCTGTTTCCAAAAACATGATGGATTCAATAAATTTTTGGCAAGAGATTCTGCTTTCAACTTCCTGAACTCTCGTCGTTTAGTTTTCAGTAAGTGCTTGTACTTTTTCCGTTCTTGGACGTAGATCAATTTGTCTGTTATGTCCTTAGTTTTCCTAAAACGGTTCAACGTTCTTCTGGCTTCTTTTTTAGCTTGATTACATTCTGTGTCAAACCATTCTGATCGCTTGTTCTGATCAGAACGAGATTTAAAGGACATGCACTCACTAGCTTCAGTTAGGCTTTGAACAAACAGTGTCAATGCATTATCAACATCGGAATCCAACGAATTAAAAGCCAATGTGATTTTGTTCTGTATGTTATCACTATTCAGCCTGTTGACAAATATATCCTTTTTGTCATCGTTCCACCTGATTGTTTCTATTGAACTACTTTCATCTTTCATCATTTGTTCATTGCATGCTTCAGTTCCACCAACCTTCAGATCAACTCGCATTACAACTGGCAAATGATCTGAGTCTACAATACTTTCGACATCAACTGCAGCAACATCAATGCATAAAAATAGTTCACTTAATGCTACAAAGTAGTCTACTGTACTACAGCCTAGAGAGGAGATATAAGTGCAGCTATCATCAAAATTCTTTTCACGTAGACCATTTAAAATAACACAATCAAATATATTACAAATTTCAAGCAACTGGTTACCAAAAACATTTATAACACTGTCCTGAGAATTTCTACAAAATTCATTTACAACAGAGGCATTTGGGGCCGATGAAATCTATATTATCTTCTACAGAAGAATAATTACAACACCCTGTTCTGGAATTGAGATCTCCAGTTAACAGAATGTGGAAATCATTGTAGGAGTGTTGAAGGTCTAATATGATTTGTTCCAAAACTTCCATACCAAAACCATCGTATTGGTCTTTCCAAAACACAGAATCATGTGGATGAATATTATGAACAAATTAGCATTATATGGCGATCAGTTGAAAACAGATCTTTATGGACTTTGATAATGACAGCATGAGGGCTTTGTATTTGAATTTGTTCAACGTACTTTTCAAATTTCTTCTTAATCATCACAATTATTCCACCAGAGTATCGACCTTGACGGGAAAGCTTCTTTGCTTTAATCGAAAAAATTTTGAAGTTACTGAACAATGGGGAATTTAAATCATTTGCCATAAATGTCTCAGTTAGGCATATAAAATCGTGTAACAAAAGAAAGTTGGTAAACTCGTTATTATCCAGTTTTGGCAGAAGGCCATTGACGTTGTAATTGAGAAATTTTACTTCTGATTTATTTATATTATCTATATTATTCCCAATCTGTGAGGGCTGATAGATCTGCCGGAAAAGAGCAGAAAAGTAGCATTGTGAGAGAGACAGAGAGAGAGAGTGAGTGAGTGAGTGAGTGAGAGATATGACAGTCTGACAGACAGACAGACAGACAGACAGACAGAGGTCAGACTAACATGGAACGAGCAGGACCTTGCAACACTACAGGGCGATTTGCAGCAGCAGGCGGCGATAAAGCCAAATCCCCAGTGTAGAACCCCTCAGCGAGCAGATAATGATGAGGACACGCGCAGAGAGAGAGAGAGAGAGAGAGGAGAGAGGAGAGAGAGAGAGAGAGAGAGAGAGAGAGAGAGAGGAGAGAGAGAGAGGAGAGAGAGAGAGAGAGAGAGAGAGATTTCCCCACGTGGGCTAGCTTCCCCCCCCCCCCCCCCCCATCTCCCGGGACAGCTGGGATGACAGAGGGTTACAAATGTGTATGTACACTGGCAGCACACACCAGCGTTTTCTCCTTGCCTACTATACATACGGACGCACGTCACTCTGGGGAAAAGCCAATTTCCGACTTGTCAAGACTTTGCGGAGGGAAGACAGGACAAGACGTGGGGGTGAGAGAAAGGAGAATGGGGGTGGGGTGGGGGTGGAGGACTGTCATTCTGTGCCAGTCTTTTAGTTCTCGTCATATAAATATGTACGTGAGGAATGATTGCACCCTTGGCAATGGTTTTAAGATCTCTACCCTGTTGTATGTG
>CM031602.1:74824705-74828764 GCA_018398815.1 Conus ventricosus
AGGAGATAACCGTTCGGGGGGGGGGGGGGGGGGGGGGAATGTGATGAGGAAACTGGCAGCCTCAACCAAACTGCTTTCAGACTGTTGCATCATCTATGTTCGTCTTACTACAACATCAACCAAACTGCTTTCAGACTGTTGTGCCCTCGATGTTTGTCTTAACAAACCATCAATCAAACTCACTGCTTCAGACTGATGTGCAATCGATGTTCGTCTTACCAAACCATCAATCAAACTAACAGCTTTCAGACTGTTGCATTATCTTATGTTTGTGTCTTACCAAAACATCAGTCAAACTAACTGCTTTCAGACTGTTGAGCCCTCGATGTTTGTCTTACCAAAACGAAATGTTCAAACTAACTGATCTCGATGTTTGTCTCACCAAAACATCAAACTAACTGCTTTCAGATGTTGAGCCCTCGATGTTTGTCTCACCAAAACATCAAACTAACTGCTTTCAGACTGTTGAGCCCTCGATGTTTGTCTCACCAAAACATCAAACTAACTGCTTTCAGACTGTTGAGCCCTCGATGTTTGTCTCACCAAAACATCAAACTAACTGCTTTCAGACTGTTGAGCCTTTGATGTTTGTTTTAAACCAAAACATCAAACTAACTGCTTTCAGACTGTTGAGCCCTCGATGTTTGTCTTACCAAAACATCAAACAAAATGCTTTCAGACTGTTGAGCCCTCGATGTTTGTCTCACCAAAACATCAAACTAACTGCTTTCAGACTGTTGAGTCCTCGATGTTTGTCTCACTAAAACATCAAACTAACTGCTTTCAGACTGTTGAGCCTCGATGTTTGTCTCACCAAAACATCAAACTAACTGCTTTCAGACTGTTGAGCCCTCGATGTTTGTCTCACCAAAACAACCAATCTGCTTTCGGACTGTTGTACCCTCTTCATGTGGCAGTGGTTGCGTAGCCTCAAGAGAAGATAATCTACTGATGGAAAGAAACTCGTCAAATGAAAAAGAGAAGACAGAAAGAGTATCCGTTGAGCTTCTTTCCGTCGACAGGTTATAAACTCCGCACAAAAAAAATGTATCACTCGACCCCAAACAAAAGCCACCTGCCCTTAAAACAAGTGTCATAACAGGAATTTTCCAATGATATAACAGCGGTTTTGCTGTGACATAACAGGCAGGGGTGGGTTGTTGTTTTTTTCGTTACATGACACCAGTTTCTCGTGACCTAGCAATGAACTTTTTCAAACCTGTGTCCTATCAATGTCGTTTGGTGGAGGAGGGAGATGGGCAATAAGGGAGGTGGGGAGGGGGGGGGGAGGAAGGAGGCAAGCATGGAAGCCGAGATATCTCAGTACAGGTCTTACACAACCCGTTCATCGTTCTCACCGAGGTGCGAGCCACGATCTCCCTGGAAATCCCCGCCACAAAACCCCGGGGTCCGTCCGCTTGGCTTTGTTCCCGGCTGAAAAGACCGGCTTAGCTGTAACGTTATCCCACTAGATGATCTTCAAACCTCACGGGTGCCTCTCCCACCTCCAGAACCAACAAACCATGTGCAACAGAAAGAACGAGCTGAGCCTGACCCACCTTTTGTTCGGCGTGGCTAGGGGGGGGTGGATTCGCCGGTGACGAAGTCCGAGCCTGTGTTGATGTCGGAGATTTTTTTTAATCGTTAGGTTTTGTTCAGGTTAGGGACGGTGTTATTCCACCTTTGGCCGATTCCACTGCACCATGGTGTTGATATTTCCTGGATGTTGTATCCAGGTGTGTGTGTGTGTGTGTGTGTGTGTGTGTGTGTGTGTGTGTGTGTGTGTGTGTGTGTGTGTGTGTGTGTGCGTGCGTTGTTATGCCACTGGTTCTTCTTCTTCTTCTTCATCATCATCATCATCATCATCTCACATCATCATCATCATCATCATCATCATCATCTTCTTCTTCTTCTTTTTCTTCTGCGGTCGATTTTTTTGGTTGCGTTAGATCAACTGTGTCGCCATGATGAAACCCACAGTCTTCTCGAGGTCTTGACGGCTGCCCCAAGATGCATCTGCAGTTTGCACCTCTGGCCAGGCCAGAAGTTTATAAACAAAAGCAAAAAACGTGATTGTCGAGGGTATCTGCAAACTGAACAACAGCAGTTCTTTCCAGTGATAGCGTTGGTGGTGATAACGCGGCGGAGGAAGAAATGGAGGAGGATGGGGGAAGAAAGAGGATGGAAAGGTCCTGTGTGTTGTTGAAAGCCCAGCCGACCCCGGAATCCCCCTCCCTGGCTGAAGGAGAAGGACATGCGCAGGAAGTCTTCATTCACAGGGACTGAAGGCTAATCCTTAATTCTTCATGATCCTCACAAGCATCCGGTCAGTCAAACACATTTCAGCCTTTGGGTTCCCACTAAATTCACTGCATTAAGTACCGGGACATATCCAAATCTATTGTCCTTTATTCATTTCCAACTGTCCACATAAGAATAATACTACCTAATCGCCTGCACAAAATGAACACACAACGCTGTATCGTTTGTCCCCAAATTGTAATCATCTGCTCTGAGTACAATGGCAATCCTTCGTTAATATATATGATTATCTGTCTAAAGGAACAACGAGAACTCCACAGAGTTTCTGACCTCTAAACCTATATCCTTCCTTCCCATCACCATATCACAACTACTCAGTAAACTGTAGAGCAAATTTTCTCGTACAATCACTCGATCTAGCTGTGGCACGTGTTGCTTTCGCTGTTGACAACTTGGATAGCAGTACTCCGGAATCACATCGTCGAGCTTGTCACCACCGTCTGCTGACATTATAATTTACTTGTAAGCCGGTGAGTTGGCTATTTTACTAGCTCACAGAGCGTTATCGCCGAACGAATGTGACAAAAATACAGTCGGTCAGTGGGAGTACTCACCTCCTCTCAGAGAGCTTTCCATTGCCTGTAGGCCAACTCCAGCGACGGCCGTCTGTCTTCTGTGTAATGAGCTCCCTTCAGTTCCAGGTAAGTCAACCAATGCATGTGTGTGGTGTGTCAATGAGCTCACGTTTGTGAGGTTTCAACTGCCACACGCACGTTTGTGAGGTTTCAAAAATCCTAGTACCTTAAGACACGTCGACAAACTGCTATTTTGTTATGCCTGTTTATGATTGCGCTATTTGTTATACATCGATGATAAGGGCGTATTTGTGATATTATCAATAACAGGCGCACAACTATGACGCGTCAACAATACACGAATACTTATGGTGTGACACTAATAAGCACACATTGGAAATGTATCGATAAAAGGTCACGTTTGTGAGGCATTACGATAAGCGCACATTTGTGATATGTCCATGAGTACATTGGTGTAACATGTCACTTAAGCTGGTACTTGTGACGTATAATGAAGCTAACGTTTGTGAAGTGTCAGAAACCTTATATTTGTGATGTGTTAAAAGCACACACTTGTGATCCGTCAATAAGGTCGTATTTGTGATGTACCAACCAGTAAACGATTATGATATTGCTCATTTTCCATTAGTTTACACGCGAAAAAGCGCTTTATTCAGTCGTCAATAGAAATAACCTACGGAACGCAGAAATGTATTCGAAGTTAAAGCTACTTTCGGTTCTCAAAGCAACATTCTCTCTCTCTCTCTCTCTCTCTCTCTCTCTCTCTCTCTCCATTTTCCCCATTCTCTCTTCAGACCGCAGTTTAGTTGTGACTGCCCGCTATTTATCTCGTGTAAGGATAGGAGGAAAGTGAAAGGTGGAGGGGAACCCCCCCCACGCCCCCCCCCCCCCCCCCCCCCCGTGATATCCCGTGGTTTGACACATACAGGTGAGAAACGGGGCTGTGTCTCCCCCCACATCAGATGGCATAACGGACCAAAACTGCTGGCCCTGAGCCGCTCCAGCCTTCTTCATAGGGTGCCGTGGTGAACACAGGCTGCCAAACTCTCTCATGATCGTAATGGCCGGTACGGAGGTTGTGGGAGCTTGAATCTATCTGGCACTTCGGGCGTTCGGCTCGTGCTTCGGCTGTCTAGCAACGACGGGGATATTAGGACCGCTGGGATGGGGGGGGGGGGGGGGGGGGGGGGGGGGGGGGGGG
>CM031602.1:74829764-74832264 GCA_018398815.1 Conus ventricosus
GAAAACAGCCGGCTGTACTGCAGCAGTGTCCAGGACCATGGCGATACGCTGCGTCAAACCATCAAGGCACAGTCTATTCGTCGGATTACTCGCTCGACCTTACCAGCTGTTTAGTCGTATGGCCGAAAGGAAGACTGCGTCCAAAGTCATTTCATTAGCTAAGGATGCATGCATCTCTAAGACATGTCCATCCTACAAACATTGTAAGTGCTTACCTTTCTCTCGGGCAAGGTCGGCACCAGACTTGCTATTGACAGGATAAATCCTCCCAAAATGTCCTCTTTTTTTCTGAAAACTACTGTCTGGGTAACTTATGGCACACTCTTAAGTCAGAGATGTATGGATCGTACTGCGACCCCCACCCCGCCCCCCCCATCCACTCCACCTCCCTGCACGTCTCCTCTCTCTCTCTCTCTCTCTCTCTCTCTCTCTCTCTCCTCTCTCTCTCTCTCTCCTCTCTCTCTCTCTCTCTCTCTCTCTCTCTTCTCTCTCTCTCTCCTCTCTCTCTCTCTCCCCCCCCCCCCCCCCCCCCCCCCCCCCCCCCTTTGATACTCTGTTGTCTGTCCAGAAGCATCAGCATCAGCGGCTCATTCGTAAGCCACATGGCCGTTAATGAGTCGCTGCCAGACCTAGCTAATCACCGGTAATCAGCAGAAATGGTCGGCCAGGGAAGTGAGAGGGGTGGAGGTGGTGACGTGAGACGGCCGGTGAGCGGAAGGAGGTGGAGGAGTGTCGTGGGGTTGGAGGGCAGGTTGCGGGAGTCCGGCGTGTTGCCAAGAAAACCTACACCTGCAAGCCAAACTCCAGGCTTCGGTTTCTTGACATTTCCGTCAAGTTAATGGTTTTGTACGAGAGTTGTGTATAAAACATCGCTGTGTTAAATCTCTCTCTCTCTCTCTTCTCTCTCTCTCTCTCTCTCTCTCACACACACACACACACACACACACACACACACACACACACACACACACCACACACACAAACACACACACACACACACACACACACACACACACACACACACACACCACACACACACGCACGCACGCACGCACGCACGAACGCACGTATTCACGCAGGCACGTACACACGCATGCACTCACTGCAGTCACCTGCATTTTTTCCTAACCCGGCCACGACCATCCAGCATCGGCGCAGACCTCACTCGGTCTCTACCTGCCCAGGTGCTCGGCGGCGCCGTCTGTCCACCTGGTTTTGTCTGGAACCTTCACCTGACGGCGTGATGGAGTCAAAGAGTTTCGCTGCGGTGTAAACACTTTGATGGAAATGATGCCCTCGCCCCCGAAATGGCGGCGAGATCCACAGACGTACGTACACACGTGGAAGTGGAAATCACACCGACATAATCATACAGCAACAAAGGCCCACGTGAGTGCATACAGTGAGTGTGCGCATGCATGCATGCATGCATGCATGCATGCGTGCGCGCGCGCGCGCGCGTGTGTGTGTGTGTGTGTGTGTGTGTGTGTGGTGTGTGTGTGTGTGTGTGTGTGTGTGTGTGTGTGTGTCAAGAGACAGTTAACCACACTAGAATTTTCTTTCTTTAATTTTCGCGAAGGGTGAGAGAAGGTGGCGGTGGAAGGGGAGGGGGGGGGGGGGGGGGGGAGGCGGGCATTTTCAGCCTGTTTTCGGAAGCGACATGACAGGCTGTTTATTTCCCTCGTGGAAGGCACGACCTCGTGTTTATCGTTGTTGCCTACGAGGATATGACAGACGTGAAGCGTATGAGGGAGCTGCACGACCACCACCCCCACCCCCACCCCCACCCGACCCACGATCATCTAAACGAATGCTAATGCTCAGTGTAGACAGCCCCCCCCCCCCCCCCCTCGCCAGATTAAACCTCTCTGTGCTGTTAACTCATCTCTTCAGGCATGTGTCCAAATCATGTCCCTGTCTGTCTTGTCTGTCTGACAGTCTGTCTTGACTTTCTCTCTTTCTTTCCGCTTTGTTTACAGGATTGCGTTCAAGCTTTACTTTCACCCCACAGGCGCTTGCAAGCACTACGCAGGGACTACAGCAGATCTTCTCCATGGCGACTTCCATAAATCCTCCAAAGCTGGACGTTGTTCATCTTTGTGCATCTAGTATAGACTCAGATCAAAATACTTTTAGATCTAGCCCACAAAGCTTACAGACAAGCAAGTATTTCAAGGGATGGAGTTCTTGTTGCAAAGACAAAAAATAGTACCGAAATTTTCGAAGCGGGAAAGTCTTTGTTGTGAGGTTCATCCACTGCAGACAAAGACATTTTCAACAAAAAAAAGTACGCGACAGACAAATCCTTAATGGGAAAAGTCTGTTGTGAGATACATCCAGAGCAAAGACATGAAAAGTATAAGACAGACAAATCTTTAATGGGGGGGGGGGGGGGGGGGGGGGGGGGGGGGGAGAGGGGGTCTTCCTTATGATGCAATACAGACAGAGACATTTAAAAAAAAGTACCGGACAGACAAATCTGTAATGGGGGGTGTCTTTG
>CM031602.1:74837264-74839764 GCA_018398815.1 Conus ventricosus
CAGTGCCAGACAAGGAAAGGGATAGACAGCCTATTACATCAAGATCCCATCGAGAGTGTGTTCGTGCACAGTCAGTATACATTGCATGCCAAGCGTAAGCGACTCTACTTTCAGCACGTACATGTCCACGTATTCGCCTAATTCAGGAACCAACCCTACGGCACAGCTTTACTCTCGACTCATTGATGTCAATGCGTTCAAAACTAGAAATGAACCCGGATTCTATCTTCCAAGGCAGCCGTTAGAACCCCCCCCCCCCCTCCCCACGTCGAAGCAGGACCCATCCTCCCCTACCAACGCACGCTGAGATCATTAACCTCAATGGGAGGGCTCTGTAACAGCCTGACCTTTGCTTTGTTTACTTGCTGCACACACAGCATGCTGCTAGAAACTAACGAGGAGAGGCTGTTCCTATCTGTGTCGTCATCCAGCACGGAGCAGGAGGAGCAGGAGGAGGTGGGCACCGTCAGCCCTGGGCCGTTTGTGTCTCTGCCTGCATCACATGGAGCTGGCCGGCGGCTGCAAGAGGCCATGCTGTAGTTCACGTGCTCCACATGTTGGCCAAGAGCTGTTTGAACGTACACAGCAAGCGGCTGGACTGAACCGAGCGGTGATGGTAGTGGTTGGAAGATGAGGTTGTGGAGAACCACGTGTGTGTGTGTGTGTGTGTGTGTGTGTGTGTGTGAGCGCGCGTGAGGGAAGGGAGGCGGGGGGGGGGGGGGGGTGGAGGGTAAGGGACGCCAGACTGACACGGGGCGAGGGAGGGGGAAGGGTAAACAGGCCGAGACAGAGAGTGGAAGACAACAGAAAATGTGTGTGTGTGTGTGTGTGTGTGTGTGTGTGTGTGTGTGTGTGTGTGTGTGTGTGTGTGCGTGCGCGCGCGTGTGTCTGTCTGTCACGTGTTTGTGATAGTCCGTGTGCGCATCTGAGAGAGAGAGGATGTGAGGATGGGGAAGACTTTGGGGGTGAGAGGACCACTGACACAGAGGCGGAAAAGACACCGCCGTTGTTGTGTTGAATTAGCAACATACTCTGACGTCACGACCTCATCGCTGTGCACAAGCGGCCAGCCTGTAAATCTATTAGGCAAACAAACTCACTTATTTCTTTTGCAAAATATATTAGTCAAAGTGTGATCTGCTGATCAGTATGCTATGACAGTGACCACATGTCAAGCAGTTCGACAAACCATCTGCCATGTTACTGCGTGCATTAAGACGAGAGATCAAGAAGGGGAAGAACTCTTCTTTAAGAGAAAAAAACAAACTGAAAGATATCCACGTCACCTTCTTAAACGTTATTCTGATTGCTCTGGCGGTTTCAAATATGCTCCATCATCTACAGTTCAATGCAAGATCTAGTGGTGATGCACGGTGGGGGATAGGTTTCAAATGGAAGTGGAACTCCACAAATAGAACATAATCGTGTATCAACATGGCTTCAGACGTCAGAGTAGGCGGATGAATTTAACAGCGTGCGGCGGGAAGCGGTACCTGCGTGGGAGCTGCAGGGAAGTCAAGACTCGTTTTTGCGAGAGAAGGAAGAAGAAGAGGGTGGGGGGGGGGGGGGGGGGGGGAACGGAGTGGTTGAAGGGGAGGACTATGCTGATGACTGCTGTGGGTAATAATTATTATAGTCGTGCATCTCCTTCACTGCACGAGGATTGATGATGTGTTTTGCTGATGGATCTGAGGAGAACCACCATGGCCACGATGCTGATACCTCAGCTTCCTGGGAAACAACCACCATCGTTTTTATTATACCAGCCGCGGTTATCTTTTCATTTGCGTCTGTAGCTTTCTTTGTCTGTCAGCGAACAACTACTCGGCCGATTCGAATGAAACGCAGTAGAAAATTTCTGCAGATCCGTTGTGCAGATCAGGATCAAATAGCGGATCCAGAATCCGTTCGACCGTGGCAGGGGGAAGGGCGGAGGAAGAAGGGGGGGGGGGGGGGTCTGCGCTCTCCCGAGTGTCCTTGTAGTTTGTCGTGGTTGTTTTCAGCACGAAAAGAAGATTACAGTTGGGGCCTGTGAGACGCGTGTCCGTCCAGTGCAAAGGGTTGGACCGATGTCAAGTCTGGAGTCAATGGATGGTATCATCTATTTTCGCCTTCACCTTGATTCAAATACCCCAGAAGCTCAGGGGCAGCTTTTTTTTTCGACAAACTACATGAAAAAACTTCATTCATGCCGTATGTCGAGAAAAGGCTGATTCTGTTTACTGATGCAGCATATGTGGAGTACTACTACTACTACTAATAATAATGAATACTTATATAGTGCCTGTTCTCGGCTAGAGACGAAGCTCTAAGCGCTTTACAATCCACACTCGTGAGTCGGTTACACAACGGGCTGCCTACCTGGGCAGTGCCGACTGAAGAGCTGCCAGCTGGCGCTTCATTCAGTCGTTTCCCGTGTCATCCAGTCAATATCGTTCACTCAAATTTCCTTGCTTCCTTCATTCTTTCCATTTCTCACGCAGGGTGCATGCTATGTGTA
>CM031602.1:74854764-74859764 GCA_018398815.1 Conus ventricosus
TAAAAAATGTGTGTGTCTTAAAGTGACCAGTGGGGTATTTGGTGTATGGTCGAAGTCTGTGTTTGTGTTGCAAGCAAGCGCGCGGCGTATGTGTGGTGTATGTGAATGTGTGTGAGTGGGGGCGCGCGCCGTGGTGTTGTGTATGTAGGTGTAAGCGAGTGGTTGTGTGTGTGTGGAAAGAGAGAGAGAGGAGAGAGGAGAGAAGAAAGGAGAGAGAGAGAGGAGAAGAGAGAGAGAGTGAAGAGAGAAGAGGAGAGGGGGAGGGACAGTGAGGGAGAGGGGACAAAATACAGACAGACAGACAGAAAATTCCAAGGGTGCAGGATTGTCTCAGCTGCATGGTTGGCTCAGCGTAGAAGACGTACTTTCTGGTATGGGCCCCACTGGCACTTTGGGAGTATGTTTTCCTTGTCTGCCTTTTGGCCAACTCTGGGGAAAGGCCTAGTAAGGTGAGGAAAGCCCCACTGACCGAAGGGAAAAGTCTGTCGACAGCAAGAAAGATAACCGGGATCCTCCTCAGAGGGCACGAAAGGGACCTCATGGCGAAAGTTTGGGCCCCTGTCTGCAGTTGTGCTGTCTTCACCTGTCAGCAGAACAGCAACGGGTGGTCTCTATGGCTTTGCAACGGCAGATAATGCCCGGTGGCGTTTGTGGCGGTGGGCTCTGCAGTCATCAAGTACACCCATGGGAACACTCTCTCTCTCTTCCCCTCTCTCTCTCTGAATGATTTAGCGTGTGTGGTGTGTGTGTGTGTGTGTGTGAATGGAGTGGATGTCGCTGAGCACTGTAAACATTTCTTTCTCTGTTAACTACCGGCATTATCTTCACGTGTGAGCATAATTATACAACGTGTTCGTTCATCATGAAGAGCGACATCTTAAGGGGACCTTAAGACTGTTCCCGCGTGGATCCCCGGCATTTAGCGCGCGCGCCACGCACGCACGCACGCACCACACACACACACACACACAACACACACACACACCACACACACACACACACACACACACATACACACACACACACACCACGTAGTGCTGTAAGCATGTCGTGAATCAGATGGCTCTCACAGACTGGCGGGCGACCACCCGTCGCAGCGGCCCCGTCATGGACCCCGTGGAATCCGATACGGGAGATTAATGGCATTTGGGTTCGCTGTTCAAAAGTCAATACCGGGCCAGAGAGGGTGAGAGACACGGATACCTTAAAGGTCTACAGTGAAAGAGAGAGAAAAAGAGTGTGTGTGTGTGTGGGGGGGGGGGGGGGGGGGGGGGGGGGAAAAAAAGGGAGAGAGGAGGGTGAGAGAGAGAGAGAAAAGAGAGAGAGAGAGAGGAAGAGAGAGAGAGAGAGGGGAGAGGACGGAGGTGGAGAAAAGTGAGAGAGATGTAGAGGGGAGAGACAGACAGACAGACAGAACGACAGAGAGAGAGGACAACGACAGACGAAGACAGAAAAGAGTGAGTGAGAGAGAGAGAGAGAGAGAGGAAGAGGAGAGAGAGAGAAGAGAGAGAGACAGACAGACAGACAGACCAGATAGACAGAGAGACAGACAGACAGAGTACAAAATAAAATCTTATTACTCCCGCCGTAATTTCTTTTTATCTACCCCCCACTTTGGTTCTCATCTCTGTCATTATTTTTCCCCGTTCTCTTCAATTATTCATCTCTCTCTCTCTCTCTCTCTCTCTCTCTCTCTCTCTCTCTCTCTCTCTCTCTCTTTCCTCATTTATTTTTTTCTCTCCTTTTTTTTCTGCCATTTTTTGTCTCTTCGCTTTCCTTTCATCTCTTCTTTCTCGCTGTTTTCCGCTCTTCAATTTGTTCGTTTTTGTTTCCTGTCTTCATTTTCTTCCTTCGCTATCTTTTTTTTCCCCCTCCCTTTCTTCTCACCTCTTTTTTTTTTCCCTCTGCTTTCTCTTCCCTTTCGTTCTTTCTCTTCTTTCTTTTTTTGGTTTTTTTTGTTTGTTTTTTTTTTTTTGGGGGGGGTTTTTTTTTTTTTCTTTTTTTTTTTTTGTCTTGCTCCATGCTTGCTTCTTTACAGACACTGATATGAGAGAGAAAGACGGAGAGACGGGTTGAGGGAGGGGGGTGGGAAAGGGGAAAAAAAAAAGAATCATAGACAGAAGAGGGTTATAGGGTGTTTCGACGGGGGCTAAAGGGGGACAGAGATGCTACAGACACAAATTATAAGGTGACGAGAGAGAGAGAGAAAAGAGGGGAGAGAGAGAGAGAGGAGGGGAAGAGAGAGAGAGAGAGGATGAGGAAAGGGGAAGGGGAGGGAGGGAGAGAGAGAGAGACAGACAGACAGACAGACAGACGGGGCAGGGGCGGGAGAGAGGAATGGAACGGAACAGAGGGAAAAGGGAAAGACGGGACAGAGAGAGAGAGGTGGAGAGAAAGAGAAGGAGGAGGAAAAACAGGAAGGGAGGGAGGGAGGGAAAGGTGAAGTGTAGGGAGGTGGAGGGGGTACAGGTGACTGGACAACAGAGACAAGAAGATACTGATGCATGCAGACACAGAGACGGAGAGAGAGAGAGAGAGAAGGGGGAGAAGAGAGAGAGATGAGGAAGGAGAGAGAGAGAGAGAGATGAAAGGAGAGAGAGAGAGAAAAGGGAGAGAGAGAGAGGAGAGAGAAAAGAAGAGAGAGAGAGAGAGAGAGAGAGAGATGGGTTTTAATGAGAATTTTGAAAGACAGGGAGCAGAAAAAGGAGTGCATGTATAGATTTCAAGCTATAATTGGTGATTCGTTCAAAGGCTTTCGTGATTTGTAATCACTGTGTATCTGTTATCTTTGTCATCTTTTGGTGTTTGTAATAAATGAAAAAAAAAAAACAAAATACATGTAGAATTCGGAACGACGCTTATTTATTATTTATTTTTTTTTCGGTCATACATCGAGCGTTAATACGCAATTAACAGTTATCCTGAACAACAACAACAACAAAAAAGAAAAAAAAAAATAGCAGCAAGGGTTTCTTCGTACATTTCTGCTGAACAATATGTCCCCCTACACCATACATGATGTTCCCTAGAATCAGGAGTAACTCAACGGTTCCGACTATTGGTATTTACGTTTCTTGGTCCAGTCTTGACTGCTCCATACGCAAATCAATCACAGTTGTTGGGAATTTTTTTGGTTCAAAAACTAAAGTTGAAACCCACCTCACAACAGTAAGAAAAGTTTATTCAAATGCAGCCTGCTATAGTTCCATAGTTCCGGCATAGTGCCTTCCCCCCCCCCCCCACCCCCCCCCCCCCCCCCCCCCCCCCCCCCCCCCCCCCCCACCCCCACCCCAACGGTCGAAGGACACTGGTGTAAACTCTGTGAACAGTGTCATTAAACCTAATCTTAGATCCAGGCCGTTTTCCCCTAACCCGGGGAAATCTCTGTCACACAGGCTTATTTCATGTCCGTGCTGCACGATCTATGATTACATTCCAGACTTTCGCTTTTCGTCCTCGACTCGCTTTGTTGACCTTGCGATGGTGCTATCTGCCTGGAATGAAATTGATGGACCGACCTAGTTTACTTTCCTTCCATGCATCGCCGCAGGGGTGTGACTACACTATGTAAACAAGAAAAACACAGAATTTCATGAAATTCTGGTGTTTTTCGATCCTCGTTTTTTGTTTGTTTAAATTTGCTGATCTCCAAGTCATAAAACTATCAAAGGTTTCTGTAACCAACCCATTGTGAAAGCACTGCAGGTTTCTGTAACCAACCCATTGTGAAAGCACTGCAGGTTTCTGTAACCAACCCATTGTGAAAGCACTGCAGTTTCTGTAACCAACCCATTGTGAAAGCACTGCAGGTTTCTGTAACCAACCCATTGTGAAAGCACTGCAGGTTTCTGTAACCAACCCATTGTGAAAGCACTGCAGGTTTCTGTAACCAACCCATTGTGAAAGCACTGCAAGGGAGGTAATCAGATGTATTAGAGTTCGCGTTCAGCATTGTGACCCCACCGTTTGATTTGGACAGATATTGCAGTTGGGCACGCCTGCAACAATCTTGTCCCGTCGGTCAGCTTGTGATGCAGGCTGTGGATATTACGATCGTTGTCCTGGCATGCGCATCAAATCAAATATTTGACTCTGGATCTGTTCGCTTAGGCCATCAAGTCAACGAAAAGGGGGGTAACTCTAACTGCAATGGAAACAAAGGCTTTATCTTCCCCTGATTTTTTTTTTGCCGGAACAGATCTCTGCACGAACTACACGGTCCAAGTAACTGTCCAACCAACCGTTGATCCAATCATATACATATATGTCACTGATTTTTTCCCCCCTTTTTTTCTAAAACCTGTACAGTCATCAATTCGTCGATCTGGAACTGGCGGTCCCAATCTCATGGATTCGGAAGGCACTGGCGTCGTGGCCAAGATCAAGAGGGATAGTAGAGAGAGAAAGGAACGAACGCCAGCAGACAGAAATCGCTGTCTCTGGAAACTGACGTGTTACCTTCCATGTCCGGTTGTCAGCTACGACAGAAACAGGCAGTGTAAAACGGAGAAGAAGAAGAAGAAGAAGATGAGAAGAAAGTTGAAGAAGAAAAGTCCCTCTCTTTCTGTTTTTGTCTTGCTGTGTGTCGTCTTCTATGGACTCTCTCTCTCTCTCTCTCTCTCTCTCTCTCTCTCTCTCTCTCTCTCTCTCTCTCTGTATATCTATCTGTGCGTTGCGAGTGTGTGTGTGTGTGTGTGTGTGTGTGTGTGTGTGTGTGTGTGTGTGTGTGTGTGTGCTTGCGCGCTTCACTCATTATTATCAAAATTATATATCAAAAGTGATTGAAAAGTAAACACTTAGAAAAATAACGGAGAAAGAAAAAATTGCGATGAACAGCCAACAAAGTGAGTAATCAAAGACGCAAGGAACGAACAAGATGCGTTGCTTTACGTGAACGAGTAAACAACCGTACGAATAATAAGTGAACGAGCGAGCAAGCTGGATGGATGGACGGCTTACGCCTTCGACAAGACGACTGAGAAAAATGGTTGGCACGTCGG
>CM031602.1:74869764-74872264 GCA_018398815.1 Conus ventricosus
CGGCCTGTAACGGTTTTTCTTCTTTATGGAATACCTCAGAAAGTACTCGGCCAATTTATAAGCGGTTGGATGATCTTGTGACAAATCGGAGCCTCTGTCCATATGTAAGTGATGTAATGCTGAAAATGGATTAAACAACCGTTAAAAACCGTTATTCTGCCGTTATTTCTTATATATAGGTGGATTTTAATGAAATTTGGTATATAGAAAGGTTATCACACACAAATGGCACTTCTATATAGTGTTCCAAAATTTGACCGTTAAAAACCGTTATTCTTGACACATTGTCCGATTTGGATGAAATTTGATATGTACACAGGCTTTAAGCCCAGTGAGGACTAAAATACCGGTTTCAAAAGTGCATATCGGTTACATAACCGTTAAACCGTTATTTTGCCGTTATTTTTTATATATTGGTGGGTTTTAATGAAATTTTGTATATAGAAAGGTTATCACACACAAATGGCACTTCCATGCAGTGTTTCAAAATTTGACCGTTAAAAACCGTTATTCTTGACATATTGTCCGATTTGGATGAAATTTGGTATGTATGCAGGCTTTAGCCCAGTGAGGACTAAAATACCGGTTTCAAAGTGTATATCGGTTATATACCGATAAACCGTTATTTTGCCTGTTTTTTAATATATATTGGTGGATTTTAATGCAATTTTGAATATAGAAAGGTCATCACACACAAATGGCACTTCCATGCAGTGTTTCAAAATCTGACCGTTAAAAACCGTTATTCTTGATATATTGTCCGATTTGGATAAAATTTGGTATGTACACAGGCTTTAGCCCAGTGAGGACTAAAATACCAGTTTCAAAGTGTACATCGGTTAAATAACAGTTAAAACCGTTATTTTGCCTTTATTTCTTATTTCATAAAGCACTTGGCTGATTTATAAGCGGTTTGGAAAACTGGGAGTACGTTTATATGCTTCGCATCTTGTTTTCTTTTACGGCTAGGATTAGAGTTTTTACTGGGGAAAAACTCCAGCCAACCTAAATGATATGAATATAATACTAACATCAAGATCATTGGGATAAGCTCCAAACTATGTCCTAGTACTACGTTCAAGGCTACTGGGATCAACTCCAACCTACATCATCAGAGCACGGCACTACTTTCACAATTGTGGACACCGTATGACGACTCCAATCCACAAGAGACTCCATTTCTGCCAGGGCAAACTCCAGTTGGATTTTCTTGTATGCCAAATTCAAACTATGGCATGTCCCGTTTTTTGTTAGATAAACTCTTCCAAAATCATATGTAACACGACTGCCTTCACTTCTTCACTAGGATCTCTGGTTCTGTTGAGATAACCACCAGTTGGACTCTGAACTAATACAAAAGGAAAATCGCGGATTTAAATGCCATGACACGAGTGTTTGCTGGAAACGAAGAAAGAAATTAACAAAGACCACCAACCCTCCAAGAGACAGATGTTCTCAGACAATCTTCAACCACAGATAATGACGATTACCTTAAAAAGTCTACAAGAAGGAAATAAACACACAGACGCAAGCACGTCCACGTGGAGACAGGTAGAGTAGGAATCCAGTCTGGCACACTATCCTCATGTTTGGTTGGTTGGTTGGTTGGTTGGTTGGTTTTGTGTGAGTGTGAGCGCGTGCATGCGTGCGTGCGTGCGTGCGTGCGTGCGTGCGTGCGTGCGTGCGTGCGTGCGTGTGTGTGTGTGTGTGTGTGTGTTTGTGTGTGTGTGTGTGTGTGTTCAAAGATAAGAAGAACACGTGAAGATAGAATATGCGGTGCTAAAGTCTAAAATTTACCGTGAAATCATAGATATTAAAAAAAACGAAATTTTGAATGAAAACACACACACACACACACACACACACACACACACACACACACAACACACACACACACACATACACACACGCGCGCGCGCGCACGCACGCACGCACACACATACACACACACACAAACTAACACACACACTAACATACATTGTTCTAACTCGGCATGACCTAATCCCGCACTAAGTCAAAAATTGTAGCAAATCAGGGCGGGGGTTGGCGGTGGGGGTGGAGGGTGGGGGTCAAACTGATCAGGTATATCCTTACATCAGACTATTCAAATCATCATTTATTATTATTCAAGACCTCAAAAAAAAAAAAAGAAAGAAAGAAAGAAAGAAGAGAAGAAGAAGAAGAAAAAGAAGAAGAAGAATATTAATTTTATTGGACTTTTGAGATTCTGACAACCGATATCTACCACAGGAGGACAGGAGAGAAGTAGGTTCGTTGCATACACAAGTTCTACTCCGCCACCGCAGAATTGCCCCCGTGAGATGAATTCTACATTCTAGGAAATGATCGCATGAACATTAACTGCCCACTCACAATCCTCCTACCAACCAAACTTCTCCTCCTCTCCTCTTAACCACAATCCTCCCTCTCCTCCTCCTCCTCTTCCACCTCATTCTCCAAACTACAGTCATCCCCTTCTCCTCCCCTCCAGCTCCACCTT
>CM031602.1:74887264-74889764 GCA_018398815.1 Conus ventricosus
CTGTCTGTGTCAGTGGGCCAGCTTAGTCGGACACAAAATCTCTCTCTCTCTCTCTCTCTCTCTCTCTCTCTCTCGTGATATAGTACCTACGAAACAGCCTTACGAAATGAGGAAACATGACGAGGGTTGGATAACTCAGACCACAACCAACCCCCAAAACCACTCCACCTCCACCCCCCCCCCCCCCCACCCCCCCCCCCCCCCCCCAGCACCTGCTCCCATCCTTCCCAAGCCATACCTAAATCTCTTCAACCTAGACTGAAACGGGTGTAGCACCTCTTTTCCATCTCAACAGCTCTGTGGTCGTCCACCGTCACTGTAGAAAGTCACCTGACGATAAATCGACCGACAACATGACATCCAATGAAACGGCTGCCCCTGAGCAAGACAAAGCAGAAGAAAAAAAAATCAAAGTCAGAACAAACAACTATTCCCTCTCTAAGAGCCCTGTCATTAGGGGACAGAGGACGAGGCAGCCAGCCGCTTGCTTAACAAGATTGTAACTGTGTCACTGGGGCATCACAATCGGATACCAAACTATGCGCCCCCTCTCCTCTCTCTCCCCCCCCCTCTCTCTCTCTCTCTTTTCTCTCTCCTCCCTCCCTCCCTCTTTAGTGTGATACTGTCGCACCTAAGAAGCGGCCTTGAGAACGAGAAACCATACGAGGGTTGGGCAACTAAGATCGCAACTCCAAAACCACTCCACTCCCAACCCCCCTTCCGCACCTGCCTGCCCCCCATCCATCCCAAGCCGTAACAAAATCTCTTCAATACGGAATGACACAGGTGGACCTCTTTCCATCTCAGCAGCTCCAACACTATAGAAATTTACCTGACGACAGATCGACCGACAGCATGACGGCCACTGAAACGGCTGCCCCCAGCTATATAGACAAAAGCAGAATGCAAAAATAAAGAGAGAGAAATCCAGTCAGAACAAACCGCTAATCCCTCTCTAAACCCTGTCATTAGGGGACAGAGGACGAGGCTGTCATCTGTTTTGCTCAGCAAGATGGTAACTGTGTCACTGGGCCATGATAATCGGATACCAAAGTATGCCCCTCTCTCTCTCTCTCTAATCTCTCTCTCTCTCTCTGAGTGGTGTGTGTGTGTGTGTGTGTGTGTGTGTGTGTGTGTGTGTGTGCTCCACTCTCTCTCTCTCTCTCTCTCTCTCTCTCTCTCTCTCATCGATATATATATATATATATATATATATATATATATATATATATATATATATATATATATATATACACACACATATATATATACACACACACACACACACACACACACACATATATATATATATATTATATATATATATATATAATATATATATATATATAATATACACACACATACATATATATATTTCTCTGCGCCACTCTCTCTCTCTCTCTCTCTCTCTCTCTCTCTCTCTCTCTCCATGTAAACATGATGTCAACTGTCAGGCCAGTTGGACAAAATTGTATGCTACAACTTCCTCCCTCCCTCCCACACCTCCTCCTATCTCAATCACTCTCAAAGCATGTTCTCGCTTTATCTGTCACCTTTAGGATTTAATTTCAGCTCTCTCTATGTCTCCCTGTCTCGGTCTCTGTCTGTCTCTCTTCTCTCTCTCTCCACCTCGCCGTTCACTCCAGTGAGCACGCTAGATTCCGTCGTTGACTGTTAATTTTATCACAGCACTGTTATCATCGGTTGAGACAGGGGGGGGATTGAACTCAGCGTTGATAGCCAAACAATGGAGCGGCCTGGACTAAGGGAGAGGAGGAGACCGCTTGTCCCTGCATTGTGGCCGTGATCTCTCTGGACTTGGATGACAGAGCGGACAGTGAATGTAGACTCTGGCTTTGGACAGGAGGGAGATGAGGGACATACAAACAGTTGAAAATATTCTACTGTAGCTACTGTGTGTCTTGTGCATGCATGCGTGTGTGGGTGCATGCATGCATGCGTGCGTGCGTGCATGCGTGTGTGTGCATGTGTGTGAGTGTGTGTGTGTGTGTTTGTGTGTGTGTGTGTGTGTGTGACTGTGTCTGTGTCTGTGTGTGAATCTGTGTCTGTGAGCCTGTGCGTGCGAACCTCCCTCCCCTCGGGGGGAAAAAAAGCCAACAAACCTTACACCGACAACCCAGTCAGAGGACCTTAAGTGAGCAAGACCCCCCCCCCCCCCTCCCCCTCCATGATGACCACAACAACAACAAAAGTATCATTTTTCCCCACAACACCCTGCTGTGCCAGAAAAGTGCTCCCTGGTGTTAGCCATCAGGTCACCCAAACGCTCTTCACTCCGGACAGTCCGTCAAGGCGACCTGCTCTGATTTTCCCCTCCAGTTCCATACCCACCCACCCCCACCTCCACCCACCCACGTCTCCCTCTTGCCCAAAAGCCAGGGTCTACATGTCTCTCTCTCTCCACCTCGTCGTTCACTCCAGTGAGCACGCTAGATTCCGGTCGTTGACTGTTGTTAATTTTATCACAGCACTGTTATCA
>CM031602.1:74894764-74896898 GCA_018398815.1 Conus ventricosus
AACAGAGTAACACGAAATAAGTATTTTTTTCAAACAAAAACAAAACAAAAAACGTGAGGAACAACGGGGTGGGTGGGGGTGGGTGGGTAGGGGACGGATCAATGAAAACCGAAGAAGAAACTGAGTGACAAAAAGAACAGGGACAAACAACAACAACAAACCAGAAGGATGACGGTGAGGGTGACAAACACTATTGTGTCCTGTAACTTCACAGAGAGAGAGAGGGGGGGGGGGGGGGCGGGGGAGGGGGGAGGGGGGAGGGAGGGAGAAAGGAAGGAGGAGGGGGGGGGGTTGTGAGGTACTGCATGGCTGTTGCTGAGGACTTTGGGGACTAAACTTGTTCAGGCACTCAGATGATTCTGGTAACTGCAAAGAAGGCGGGGAGCCGATAGGCGGCGCGCGCGCGCCCGGGGTGTGTGTGTGTGTGTGTGTGTGTGTGTGTGTGTGTGTGTGTGTGTGTGTGTGTGTGTGTGTGTGTGCGTGCGCGCGCGCGCGTGTGTGTGTGTGTGGTGAGGGGGGGGGATACAAGAAAGTCACCTCAATAAACATCATCGACTCTACAGCGGTGAGTCACTGGACATCACGCTCTCTCTCTCTTTCTGTGTGTGTGTGTGTGTGTGTGTGTGTGTGTGTGTGTGTGTGTGTGTGTGTGTGTGTGTGTGGGGCACGCAGGGAGCGCGCGCGTCTTTGTGTGTGTGTGTGTGGGGTGGAGGGGGGGGGAGGACCACAAAAATAAAGAAGTGAACCTTGGTTATGTGGGTACGTACACACACACACACACACACACACACACACACCGCGCGCGCGGGGCCGCGCGCGCGCGCATGCGCACGCACGCACACGCACACACATACACACACACCACACACACACACAACACACACACACACACACCACACACACCATACACACACACACACACACACACACACACACACACACACAACACACACAATCTTACAAACAGGATGCATTCCAAAATTTGTCATACCTGGTCATCGCGACAGGGCAACGCTTGCACACACACACACACACACACACCACACACACACACACCACACACACATTAGGGAAGCCAAAAATTTCCCCAGCACGAACTGATGTTTATCGTCAACCTAAGATAAACACATCATTCTACCAAGGCTGGCCTTAACTCCCCCCCCCCCCCCCCCCCCTCCTCAATATTTATTTACTTTCAGCGACGAGGAGGTTCATATCAGATATATTCGCAGGCCATTGGGACTTCACAACATCACAACGAAGGCCAAAGCCGGTTTAAGGAGGGGGCCCAAAAAACAAAACAAATTAAAAAAATAAAAATAAAAAAAACGTGGCTGGGTCCCCCCGTTCAAGTGGTTTGTGGCCGATCCTGGCCAAACGTGTGTCAAAACTGACAACAGAGGCAGAGAAAAGAGACGCAATATCCTGCACCCGTCAGCGTTTCCCTGCACCGACGGTGCACCCCTTCTCGGACCTATCTTACTTACCCATACTCCTCTACTCGCCTGTAATACCGAAAAGCGAGCAACACATGCACCAAAATTGAAAGTGATCATTTTGAAAAAGATAAACAAAACACTCTTGCCGCCTACCCACATCCTCCCTCTCCCCATCCCCCCTCCCCCCCCCCCCACACACACACAAACATCCCGCCCCCCCCCACCCCCCCACCCCCCCCCACCATGTTTTACACCAGAATACTCTTATCTGTATTCTCAGCTTTCTGAGGCCAACGTTAATTCGGATCTCGAAGTAGCGATCTTTTGATCTTCAGTGGGGAATGCACACCGTGTGATCGACAACTCAATATAAACATAGTGACTGAGAGTTAGAGTGAACACAACAGCAGAAGATCTTCAGTGGGGAAATGCACACCGTGTGATCGACAACTCAATATATACATGTGACTGAGAGTTAGAGTGAACACAACAGCAGAAGATCTTCAGTGGGGAATGCACACCGTGTGATCGACAACTCATTATAAACATGTGACTGAGAGTTAGAGTGACACAACAGCAAGAACTTCAGGGAAACACACCGGTGACGCAACTCATAAACTACTGAGAGTTAGAGAACACAACAGCGAAGATCCAGTGGGGAATGCACCGGTGATCGACAACCTATAAACAATAAA
>CM031602.1:74896998-74906998 GCA_018398815.1 Conus ventricosus
TCCGTCAAAAAGCGCAAGGGCGGTCGTGGCAGGTTGTGAACGGTCAAACAAGGGCCTTACGAACTGTTGACCACGACACTGTCGCTCTGATCTGACACGAGCACGCCTCCCAGGAGCGAACACAGATGGCGTTCACCCAGCAGGGTGCCAAAGGACCGCCTCTGCCTGGGGTTATCTCTCGCTCGCTCCTGGAGCGTGTGTGTGTGTGTGGGGGAGGGGGGATGTGTGTGTGTGTGTGTGTGTGTTGGGTGTGGAGGGGATGTGTGTGTGTGGGGGGGGGGGGGGGGGGGGGGGGGGGGGGGGGGGGGGGGGAGGGGGATGTGTGTGTGTGTGTGTGGGTGTGGAGGGGATGTGTGTGTGTGTGTGTGTGTGTGTGTGTGTGTGTGTGTGTGTGGATGCGTGTGTGTGTGTGTGTGTGGATGCGTGTGTGTGTGTGTGTGTGTGTGTGTGTGTGTGTGTGTGTGTGTGTGTGTGTGTGTGTGTGTGTGTCCGGATGTGTGTGTGGGGTTGTGTCAGTGTGTGTGTGTGTGTGTGTGTGTGTGTGTGTGTGTGGTGTGTGTGTGTGTGTGTTTGTACTGGCGTGTGTGCGTGCGTGCGTGCGTGTGTGCGAGCGAGAGAACGTGCGTGCGTGGAGTGGGGCAGGGGAGGAGGGAGGGGTTGAGGGCGGAGGGTTGGAGAGATAATATGGTGCAGAGTGAAGGACGTTCCCTGTTTGTGTGTTTTTCGTGTGTTGCGCAAGAAGTCGATTGGTGAAAGGCTCGTAGATTGTTAGCATTTAACATGGCAAGTGCGTAGCGCAAGCAGGCACTTGTACACACGAAATGTAGCGTACGCACGCACGCACACACACACACACACACACACACACACACACACACACACACACGCACGCACACACACACACACACACACACTCACTCACACACACGCACATATACGCATACACGCACACATGAAAAAAACACAAATGATCTGAAATTCCGCACACAGGTATTCATACACACACACGCGCGCGCGCGCACACACACATATGCACACGTACGCACACATGATTAACTGAAATTCAGCACACAGGTGTTCACACACACACACACACACACACACACACACACACACACACACACATGCGCGCACACACACACACACACACACACACACACACACACACACACACACCACACACACACACACACACAAACGCACACAAACACACACACATGCACACGCACGCACGCACACATTAAAATTAAAATGTTACTGATCTGAAATTCAGCACACAGGTGTTCACACACACACCACACACACACACACACACACACACACACACACACACACACACACACACACACATGATTAAAATGTTACTGATCTGAAATTCAGCACACAGGTGTTCATACACATACACACACACACACACACACACACACACACACACACACATGATTAAAATGTTACTGATCTGAAATTCAGCACACAGTGTTCATACACACACACACACACACACACACACACACACACACACACACACACACACACACACACACACACTGTCACGGACAAAAAAAACAAAAACCGAATTCGTGGTCAGTCGCCAGCCAGTTCAATTGGACATAAGTCCAAACTCAAACATCCTGGTTCCCAGGCAGACGACTTCATGTGTCGCGTCAGCCAATTAGGAGGCGAAGAGGCTATTTTTAGTCCTCCACGGAGACGGCACCGTCCCGCAGACAGACTGAGTGGCTTGACCGACGTCTCAATAGGTCTGGCCAGACGGATCTCGGCGTCTGGGTCAGACTGATGCAGCTAATTTGCAAGACCAGCGCCCACAGTTAAGCCAGACGTCGCCGGTTGAAGTAGGAAGGGGGAAGGTATTGTGTGGTGGGGGTGAAATCAAGCTAATTAATTAAATGACCCATTGACCACCACAGAGAGCAAGGCCGGTAGATGTGACTTTGACGATTTGCATGTCCAATGGAATTAGAGGGAGGTAACCTCGGTACAAGGCGGGAAAATTCTGACCAATGGTACTCACCCTTTTGACAGATAGGAACGGGATAAGAAAGCTAGGGGATGAGAGAACGAGGAGGAGAAGAAAGAAGAGAGAGAGAGAGAGAGGTTCTGGGAGTAGGCTCTGCACGAGAGAAAGCAGAGAGATGAAGGAGGAGTGAAGAGAACCGAGTTGAAGCATTAGCACCATATAGAGTCTGCAGAGGAAGGACTAAGGAGAGATGTGGAGAGAGTTGCTAATTGATGAAGAGAAAAAAAAAGAAAAGGAAAGAAAGCAACCATGTCCATTTGATAGAGCAGACTAGAAGAGAGAGAGAGAGAGTGCAATGCGTTAGTTCAGGAAGGAAGAAAGGAGAACAGATCGATGCCTGTAGTCACTGTTCAATCTGAACCGGGGTTCGACCTCTTACCTGGCAGCGCCACTTTCATCAGACAGAACCACAGGCCAACGCCAGTAACCTGACCAGCGCCAGCGGTCTAACCTGACCAGTGCCAGCAGTCTAACCTGACCAGTGCCGGCGGTCCAACCTGACCAGTGCCAGCAGTTGTGTCGTGACTGGTGTTTGTGAAAGTGACAGTGAAAAGAAAAGAAAAAAAAAAAGAAGAAAAGGAAAGACAGTGATTCGTAAATAGTTTAAGATCACCTGGCCAGGAAAAGTAGAAATCTATTTATACCCGGGTTAATTATGATGATTTAGATAAATGTTTTGTGAAGTTCAAGGAAAGAGAGAATGTTTTA
Source organism: Conus ventricosus (assembly GCA_018398815.1). Classification (NCBI taxonomy): domain Eukaryota; kingdom Metazoa; phylum Mollusca; class Gastropoda; order Neogastropoda; family Conidae; genus Conus; species Conus ventricosus. Next base: position 74,899,745 of record CM031602.1, read on the forward strand.
TTTTGTTTGACTCCATGCGCATTGATGTTTTCTTCCATGATTATGTTTTAGTAAAGTTATAGACTTTACTAGTGGTTTGATGTGACGAATGCATGATATATGAATGAGATTGTAAGCAAGCTGTGAGTGTGTTTGGGCTGTGCGCTAGTCCTTCCTCCACTGACGTACCCCGAGGTTGACACACACACACACACACACACACACACACACACACACACACACACACACACACACACACACAATCAAGCATACTGCACAGACTCAAAGTTTATGCACAAATTTACACACTTCACAAGCATTTGCTTTTTGTTTCGATATCAAAGACAGTTCAATACTTAGAAGAACCCTTACTTCTGTTGTTCTGAAAAGCAAAATTGAGGAGACAGAAAAAAAAGCCAGGCAATTTAAATCAAGATGCGTTGAACTGTCTGGCACTGAATCGAATTCTATCAAATTGTATTCCATTGTCCTGTATTCCATTGTGCTGCACTGCATTTATTGTGCTGTGCTGTGTTGTACCGAGCTATACTGTATTGTGCTCTATAGTACTGTACTGTTTGTACAATGCATTAAATTCTATTGTACTGTATTGCATTGTACTGAAAAGTACTGTACTGTACTGCTTGCATTGCACTGTACTGTATTCTACTGCATTGCACTGAAATGTACTATACTGTACCGTACTGTTTCGGATTGTATTTCATCGCACTGAAATATACAGTGTTAAATCGTACTGCGCAGTACCACACGGCATTGAAATGTACTGTACTGTCCTCATATTGTATTACATTGTATTACATTGTACAGCATTGCATTGCACAACTTCATCGCCTCAGCAGAGTCCTCATTTGAAATCAAACTCTGTCTGCTCTCCGCTGAGAAAGCGCCAAGCCACGGTACAGTGCCACCTGTGTCGCTTTCTGTTTCCGTATGTTATAATCTGCTAGTCTAAGTGGATTTTCCCTTTAGAAATTTGCCAGGGACACCTCCCCTTGCGGCCGAAGGTTCCATTACATGCGCGAATTGCTCGCGGCCCACAACTCCTCGCTGTATCACCTCACTTGCATTCAGACCCCGCTCCTCCCCCTCCGCCCCCCCCCCCCCCCCCCCCAACCATGCCCCTCCCTCCCAACTCTCCCACTCGAGATTCTCTCGCTTTCATGTGCATGATCCACTCAAGTTCCTCCGATGTCCAGAGCCCGCAAGGGACCTGCAGAATCTTGTGACTGTACCCCATGAATGATTCGGTGTGTTGAAACTAAAGATATTTATCTTCCCTGTCACTTCATGGTCTTGAGCAAACGTATCGAGAGAAACAAAAGGTCTCTTCCCTGCTTACACACACACACACACACACACACACACACACACACACACACACACACACACACACACACACACGCACGCACGCACGCACGCACGCACGCACGCACACGCACACACACACACACACACACACACACACACACACACGCGCATACACACACACACACACACACACACACACACACACACACACACACACACACACACACACACACACACTACGCACGCACACACACACTCCTCCCTCCTCCTCCCCCACCCAAAGTTCTGTACCCACTCGCTCGATGGTGTAAAATCGGTCCAGCGGTGGGTTAACGAGTGGGGGTAGAGAGCGAGGGGGGGGGTGGGGAGAGACAGAGAGAAGGAATCCGTGTCTCCAAGAAGGGAAATAATAAAGACTACACTGCATAAAGAGAAATACAAAAAAATGCCTCTTTATTTAGTTCTTCGACTAAATAAAGGAACGATTTATTCACCCCCCTCGCCTGTGACCTGAACTCAGATAACAAACACGTGGCCTGAAAAATGTCACCTCATTACACAGGCTCTCTCGGTGGATCCGAACCTTCAACAAAGGTCACTTGACCGTGTGAGCATCTCGTTTGGGCACGAGGCATGATGCTGTAACATACGTCAGAGAGAGAGAGAGAGAGAGAGAGAGAGAGAGAGAGAGAGAGAGAGAGAGAGAGAGAGAGAGAGAGAGAGAGAGACAGAGAGAGAGACAGAGACAGACAGACAGACAGACAGACAGACAGACGGACAACAGACAGAGAAACAGACAGACACACAGAGAGGTGGGACGTAAAAGTGCATGTGTTAAACGGTTTTCACACTGAGATCTTGAAACGTTTATCGAAAAAATGAAATAGATAAATTAATAAAGAAGACCAGTAATGTCCCAGCATCTTCTCACAGCGTCGTCCTATCTCTCGTGTGTTTAAAAGTTAGTTGCACTTAGCTCACCAAAGGTGCGTGTTGTGTGTGTGTGTGTGTGTGTGTGTGTGGTGTGTGTGTGTGTGTGTGTGTATGTGTGTGTTGTGTGTGTTGTGTGTGTATGTGTGTGTGTGTGTGTGTGTGTGTGTGTGTGTGTGTGTGTTTTTTGTGTGTATGTATGTGTGTGTGTGTATGTATGTGTGTGTGTGTGTGTGTGTGTGTGTGTGTGTGTGTGTGTGTGTGTGTGTGTGTGTGTGTGTGTGTTAGTGTGTGTGTGTGTAAGTGTGTGTGTGTGAGTGTGTCAAACTTTCTGGAGATTAAAATAATCAGCCCCCCCCCCCACTCCCCCCTCCCCCCACCCGATCCTCTCCACCCCTAAATCGCAGATCAGACTAAGAGGTCTAATTTGATTTTAAAAATGAGCGCCCAGTGGCATCAAAACCATTCCCTTGAGAGAGAGTGAGAGGGACGGGGGGGCAGTGAGGGAGGGAGGGAAGGAAAGAGAGAGAGAGAGAGAGAGAGAGAGAGAGAGAGAGAGAGAGAGAGAGAGAGAGAGAGAGAGAGAGAGAAACTTAATGCCGCATTGTCTTTCACGCTGAACCTGATCAAAAATACTAGATACTAACCCTTCCCTCCCCAACACACACACACACACACACACACACACACACACACACACACACACACACGCACGCACACACTGAAAAAATAGGCAAAGTTTGAGAGTTGTTTTTTGTCTTTCTTTTTATTTGTCTGTTTCTTTTCGTTCGATATTTCACCCGCACTTCGTCAAATGTACTTTAAGTGCAGACTTTGGTATTCAATCCTTAAATCCCACCCACCCAAAAAAAAATTTAAAAAAAACAAAACCATTCCCAACGTAAGAAAGGAGGACGGGAGGGAGGAGGGAATAAAGGATGGAAGGAAGGAGAAAGGGGTAGTAGGGGCGTGTGCATTTTTAAATCCAGACTTACCCACACACGTGGACCATGCATACTCCCCCTCCCCCCCTCCTCCCCTCCACACCCCAAAGAAAAGTGACCGCAGGGTTACGGTACAGAGCGAAACCGGGAAACCGCGCGTCTAACGGCTGTCGTCGACCTCCACCACAGGAGTGTACAGACCGTGTAATCCTCCCCTCCCCCCCCCCCCCCCCCCCCCCCCCCCCCCCTAACACAGACCCTGGCCCTGGCCACGATGATTACCTTTCACGATGACAAACGACGTGAGAGAAAAGCGCTTCTGGCCCTTTCAGACTGGAATGCAATTTGGAATTCCGCCACCCTCCCCGTATAAAACCTTTGGGACTGGGGGCGGGGGAAGGGGGGAGGGGAGGGGGACTGAGGCGTTGGTGGGAGGGGACGAAGGAGAAGGTGGGACCCATGACGATGTATGAGGGCCCATTCCGTCGAGAGACCTGACGTCGGCACTTTCGCTCCAGGGGACCGTTGAACATGGTGATTCTCTTTACTCTCTGATGATGCTGGTGATGGTGATGGTGGCGAGGCGTTTTTTATCGGGTCTTCGGGTAGAAAAGGCGTCTTCTCACCGTTGGGAGTAGGTGACAATGAGTCGTAACACGCGCGCGTGCTCTCAAGCGTACACGCTCTCGCCCCCCCCCCCCCTCTCTCTCTCTCTCTCTCTCTCTCCGCTCTTGTGTGTGTGTGTGTGTGTGTGTGTGTGTGTGATACAAAGCTGCTCAAACAGAAAACGGACAAAAATCGACCAATTAACGACTGTGTCATAAGCCTGACCTTGAGTTGTACCTACAATCCCCTCCCTCTTCCCACTCAACACCTCTTCCCCCTCCTCTCCGACATACACCCTATCCACACTCAATTCCAACTCCACCACCACTTCTCTAGTATTTGCTTGCTAAGTGTAAACAACAAAATAAATAAATAAATGAATAGCCTAAATAAATGAACAGCATTATAATGCACATCCTGACAGTGAGTTTGTTTTCAAAACTGTCTCACCTGCAAAGACCTTTAGCTGCTACCAAACGATCGCCGTGATCCGCTGTGTCAAAATACCGACACGTACAGACAGGCTTGTATCTCTTCAAGAACGAAGGCGGGCTCTGCTCAACAATACATCCTGGCGTCTGCAATTAATCTTCCAGCTCCACCACAGGCGATTTGACACTGTGCTAAAAACACTTCCATCGTCCCCACCCCCCACCGCTTCACCTCCGCGACTTTGCCAGTCATTCACTTTTGCCACAGTCACACTTGAAATTCTTCATCCGCTCCAGTCTGGGAGGATTCCTCGTCCTCCTCCTTCTTCATTTACTTGTTGTTCTTCTTCTCTTCCTCCTTCTTCTTCTTCCCCAGAGATTTCCAGCTGCCACAGCAAATCTCCATCGCCTTCATTCTGGAGACTGTCTGTGCCGTGTAGTCAACCTCACATGCCAAACAACGGACATTAATTATACCCCTCCCTCGCCTCTGGTCACTTCGGTGAACGCCAGCCGGGCAAAAAGAGCTTCCTTCGTTCTGCCCGCAGAGACTTGACTTACCCCCGCCCGACTCGCTGGCATCTGGCTGAGGTTGGGGCGGAGACGGACACAAGTTCAGGACTGAGGATCGAATCAGGCTTCGGATCATCTTCCTGTCAGTCATAGCTCTGTTGTTTGTTTATTCTTCTTCTTCTTTTTCTTCTTTTTCTTCTTCTTCTCCTTCTTCTTCTTCGTCACCTTCTTCTTCTTCTTCTTCTTCTTCTTCTTCTCTTCTCCTCCTCCTCCTCCTCCTCCTCCTCCTCCTCCTCCTCCTCCTCCTCCTCCTCCTCCTCCTCCTCCTCCTCCTCCTCCCTCTTCTTCTTCTTCTTCGCACACTCAGACAGGAACCCCAGACGCACTGACGAAGGCTGCTGTCCGCTGGAGGCCCTCCAGAGATCCATTAAGCTTCTCCCTCGTCGATGTGTTGGCTGGCCAGGTCTCTGCTCTTAGCTTTTTATGTGTGGGACAGTTCTGCGGGAAGTGTTCCACAGTCATTGGGGGCTGTAAGGCATGGGCACCCTGAAGACTCGCCAATGTGGAATTTTGTTCCAGTTTGTTCATTCGATTTATGGTCCTTGTTGTTTAAACATGGTTCACTTTAGTTTTGTTTTCTTTACAATCGGATAGAAAGTAACATGGGCCATGGCGGTCCTTGTGGTTTCGGGACATAGTTAATTTAAGGATTTTTCTTTTTTTTTTCTTTTCTTTTTACAATCCAGTAGAAAGTAACATGGACCATACGGTCTTTGTTGTTTAAGACATGGTTCGTTTTAGGTATTTTCTTCTGTTACAATCCAATACAAAGTAACATGGACCACACCGTCCTTATGGTTTCGGGCATGGTTCATTTTAGGTAGGGTTTTTTGTTTGTTTGTTTGTTTGTTTGTTTTTTTGTTTGTTTGTTTTACGATCCAATACAAAGTAACGCGGACCATGTGGTCCTTTTGGTTTCAGACATGGTTTCTTTCAGGTGTTTTTGTCTTTTAAAATCTACGAAACAGTAACACGAACCACGATAACTGTTACCTGTGCGTTTTGATCACTATAGTGAAAACGCGTCATCAAGAATTTCATGATTCATTGAATCTCTGACCAGGTTTCAGGGATTTCCGTGTCTCCATCAGATATGCAAACTAATGAAATGACAAGAGTTTTTCAAAAGGATCTCATGAACCTGATTTAGCTTCTTCTTTCTGTTTACAATCAAAGCAACTGATCTTCGACACTAACAAAATAAACGATGTTCGTCTGCGCGAAAAGTGCGAAGGAAATTCCTTACTAACGATGCAACGCCATTACTTTTCCCATGCTCCCAAACCAGCAACGTTCCCGAGGCACAGTGTTATATCGTAGCGATTTCAGAATGAATTTCAAAGAGAGGTACCTGCAGGCGAAAGCCGAGTGATTGTTCGTCCTTCGCTTTCATTGTCTGGAATGTTGTCTGCCTTGCCTGAAAGAGACCACAGAGGTCAAAACGCGTCGTGTTTGTTTTGCTTTCATTTTTATTTTTTCGATCGGCGGCATCGTAATTTTTCTTTTCAGTTTGATTTCAAAACGAATCCGGTGATCTCAGGATATCCCTGACTGAATTAGTAATTCTAAGAAATCTTTCAAATTGGTCAGGAATTTCATGAAAACACTGGTTACACCTTTCATCGTAACGTCTACACTGAAAAAATAGGGGGGGGGGGGGGGATAAAGGCTCCAGCAATTCTGCATCAACCTTGGCGGTGGGAGATCAGAAGGAAAGAAAAGAAAGAGAAAAAAAAAAAAACAGAAAAAAAACCGCCATCCGCCATGTAACCCACCAAGCTTTACCGAGATTCAAACCCTTGGCTTCTGGATTACAAACCTGACGTGTTCACCACTGGATCATCGTGTTCATTGCTGTTGGACAGTTGCCGGTCAAGACTGTCACAACCGAACATCCCTAACGTGGGAAGAGTCATGAACTGGGAACGCCCCCTGCTGCGTCTCGTCGGCCCAAGAGGTCAGAACGCTGCCTGCGTTTGTATGAGAGTGTACCAGGTTCAAAAGATCGTATTGTTTTTACACTGAAAACAGTACCTTTTAGTACAAACAGGCGGTGATTACTAATCTCTTTTTGAAAAAAAAAAGGTAAATATGACACGAAACAGTAATTTTCTCCCGAAAACGATAATTTTGTCTTACTTTGACGATGCTAAGACGTCAGCTTATGAGTCAAAAGATATGAAACAACCTAACGACCCTACAGTGCCACGAGCAATGAAAAGAGTCAATGACAGCAGATATTTCCGACCCCTGATGGTCTGCGTCCTTGCAAAGCAGCCTCTTAAAGGCTCACAGTCCGCGTCCTGATGCATCGATACCACTGAATGTGCACGTCAGTCTCTCACGTCATGGTTATCTGTTGCTGTTTCCTTTTGATTTTTTCCTGAGCCATACTGTTTTCATGGCAATCCCTTTCAAATGGTATGCTAAAGAAGAAAAGAAAAGAAAGAAGGAAAAACCGA
>CM031602.1:74926998-74930439 GCA_018398815.1 Conus ventricosus
ACCTAAGGTTTACCGCTGGATGTCTGAACAAATGAATAAGGTTTGAACAGATTTGAGAAGAGGGTCTCTTAGACGAGACTAAAACATTTGCCTGTCCTTCGCATCAATGCAGAGCGCTGGTCTGGCTTTGGACGATAATACTTTTTTAGTTGCAGACATTTTCGTCAAAATCATAACTGGCTCTGCATCTGCTGGATTTGTCTAATGCGCGTACCCTTGCCGTCTACACGTCTGGCTCTCTCTCCGCTCTGTCAGCGACACACATTTCTGCTGCATCGGTGTCGTTTCAAATGCAAATGTTATGGGTTTCTGCTTCATTTCCATTTATGCCCTAGAGCTTTTGAATTCTCCCCCTTTTTTCCATGTTCGACTCTACCTCCGTTGCATCCCTCAGGTTAAACCTTAAAAGCCCATCTAGGCTATTTCAGCAGCGCTACAAGCAGTGTTTATCATACTCCAGTCCTCCTTCCCTTCGTACACCAGCAGTGCTGTACCGCGATGTGTTTGGTTGTGTGTGAGTGTGTGTGTGTGACCTCAATTTATTTGGTTGTGTGTATGTATGTGAGTGCGCGCACGTGTGTGTGTGTGTGTGGCGTGCGCACGTGTGTATGTGTGCGTGTGCACGCGCGTGCGTGCGTGCGTGCGCGCGCGCGCGCGCGCGGTGTGTGTGTGTGTGTGTGTGTGTGTGTGTGTGTGTGTGTGTGTGTGTGTGTGTGTTCGCGCGCGTCTGTGTGCGTGTGCATGCGTGCGTGTGCGTGTGTGTGTGTGTGTTTAGAAAAGACCTATATGGCACCTTGTATGGCCATACGTTGTACATTTCTTGAGTTTATGCCAAGATGCACTTCATATAACTTGAATGCTTATGAGCCTGTGCGTGTACTCCTACGCACTTTAAATGTAAGACCAGCCGCTTTATAAACAAGTAACTTCTTTTTTCTTCTCATTGACCCTAACAAAAAAAAATCTTTGAAACTGGACGAAGATCCCCTGCACTCTATACCGATCAACTCTTTTATTGCCGTCCTCTTCTTTCGTCCTAGTCGCCACGCCTTTTAGAAAAGATACGAGGCAGTGTGCTTGGAGACTCTGGATGATGTTCAATCTCGCGTGCTGCAAGACCTGCACTTCAATGAGTCAGTATGGCCTTTTTTTTTTCCAACCCCACAAAAGCATAACTGTAGCTGGTTTGCTTTAAAGGGCTTCCATATTTTTCGACTCAATATTTCAGGGTACAATATTTCACAGCATAACAGTAGATAGATGTGCAACTTCATTGATATATATATCAATATATATATATATACAACAAACTAATAAATTCCAAGGATAAGTACCGAGCACCGTTCCAGCAACGTTCCCCCAATTTTCTTCAATCTAAGACATAAGAGCAAGCTTTGTTTATAATTCAATATATATATATATATATATATAATATATATATATATACTGCCTACATGCCTGGTGTCTTCATGCAGCTTCCTGACAGGGGCTGCATGGCCATAAGTAAGATAATAAGTGAGACAGGTTTTTGTGGGAAAGGAACCCAACAAATAAATTCACAACCCTCTTTCCGTCAACTGACCATCTTGTCTTACTTCATTCGTTGAGTCCCACCCCACCCACTCCCAATGGCCCTGCCCCAAAGCCGCTCTCCATCAATACTTCCCTTCTCTTGTCTGTGGCAACGTAGCTACGGCCATCATATGGTTTCGTCTCGGTCAAGGAACAACAGCCATGTTCTTAGCACCTCTGCCATGTTACTAGCCCCTCTGCCATGTTTCTAGCCCTTCCAACGTATTTCTAACCCTTCTGCCATGTTCCTAGCCCCTCTGTCATGTTTCTAGCCTTTCTGCCATGTTCGTAGCCGCTCTGTCACGTTTCTAGCCCATCCTGCCATGTTGCTAGCCCCTCTGTCACCTTTCTAGCCGCCCTTCCATGTTTCTAGCCCATCCTGCCATGTGCCTTTCTGCCATGTTTCTAGCCGCCCTTCCATGTTTCTAGCCCATCCTGCCATGTTGCTAGCCCCTCAGCCAAGTTTATAGCACCTCAACCATGTTTCCAGCCCTCCTGCCGTTTTTCTAGCCCCCCTGCCATGTTTCCAGCCATCCTTCCATGTTTCTAACCCATCCTGCCATGTTTCTACCTCCCCCCTCCCCTCCTGTCATGTTTCTAACCCACCTTGCCATATTTCTAGCCACCCTTCCATGTTTCTAGCCCCCTGCCATATTTCTAACCCCCCCCCCCCCCCCCCCCCCCCCCCCCCCCCCCCCCCCGCCGCCACGTTTCTAGCCCTTCTGCGATGTTTCCAGCCCTTTTCCTCTCAAGTGGGGTCCACTTCAATTGCTGAAAAATTACTGTGATGTTAGCGTTGAAATTACTTACGAGGGGGGGGGGGGGGGGGCAGCAGTACCGCAAATCTCTTGCACACACACACACCACACACACACACACACACACACACGCGCGCGCGCGCGCGGTCAGTGCAGAGGGAGGGGGTGGGGACGGAGGAGCGGAGTGAGACTCGCAAACAATACCGTCAGAATTTGACGGAGAAGTATAACTCAGGAATGGGAGAGGAAGGGTGGGAATGGGAATGGGATAGAAATGTGAGGGAGGAGAAGCAGAGAAGTGTGTGTGTGTGTGGGGGGGGGGGGGGGGGGGGGGTGGCGCTGTCAAAACTGGGTAAACCCAGGCAGGTGGTTGCGAACCCAGATCAGCAAAGCGTGCAAGCAAGCGAGGCGCGCGGGCGTGCACGTCTCGCTCTTCGTCCAAGCTCCGCAAAGGCCATGCGTGACAAGACAAAACGCAACAACAACAAACTAACACCCTCGATCCTTGCCCGTAATTCGGCTCTCGCGGGTGAGCGGACCTTCAAGACAGGAGAGGGGGGTGGAGGGGCGAAGCAACAAGCTCTCAGCGTCGACGACCACCAACTTAGTCCAGTCAAATTTTCAAAAAATAGCCTATAACCTTAAACAAATTGCAACAAAAGAAATTTCACCTGATTTGAACTTGTTGAATATCTGCCAGTACCACTTCAAAAATCTAAAGAAATATATGGTGCAATGAATTATATACGTTTGTTTAAAGAACATACCCCCAAGCTGATGTTACAAGAACCGGAAAACAGACAATCTGCTACAGAGATCGCAGTAAATACAATGCAAATGGGGGGAAAATGATTGAAAATATTTACAAATGATTGATGATTTTAAAAAACATAAAAGTTAAACAGTACATAAAAGATATACAGGTTTTCTTCATTTTTATCAACAAAAGTGGGCAAATATTCTTCGTGGATTTGAGGAAATATTTCTCTTTTTACTGTTGCTACTATGTTGTACACACAATTCATGAAGAATAAATGCAATAGACAGATTTCTTAGCACGTTTTGTGCAAAGAAAAAACATAGGAGGAGTCAACCAAACAAACATTTATGA
>CM031602.1:74931439-74943939 GCA_018398815.1 Conus ventricosus
GATCCATCTATTGATTTAGATTGCCAACTCTTCAGAATATACACGAGGAAGAGAAAGAAAAAGAGAATGTGTGTGTGAGTGTGTGTTGTGGGGCGGGGGGGGGGGGGGGAGAAGGGGGGATGGGGTGGAGGCGAGAGAGGGGGCGGAGAAAGAATAGAGAGAGGAGAGAGAGCCAGAGACCGACAGGCGGGCAGACAGACAGACAACAGAGACAGATAAGACAGGCGGGCAGACAGAAGACAAACGACAGAAGAGAGAGAGAGATGACGGCAGGATGACAGAATAGAACAAAACAGAACAGAGACAGGACCGGGACCAGAGAAGAGACAGGCAGACAAACAGACAGAGACAGAGACAGGTGGAGATAGTAGGCAAGATGGAAGAATGCACGGGGGAAAAAGAGACGGAGAAGGACAGCAGAAACGGCGGAAGAGAAGGAAGAAAGAGAGAGAAGGGAGAAAATGGATAGAGAGAAGGAGATATGGTTAGCGTGAGGTGGGAATGTTACAGTGAGGAGGAGAAATGGTTAGAGAGTCATCCTCGGTGTAATGTCGTTGGAGGAAGGACTGCGCCCAGCCCCAAACACAACTCACGCTTGCTTATAGACAATCTCTTTCATATATCAGCAAGCGTTCATCAAACACTAGTAAAGTCGATAAGTTTACTATACATGATCATAGGAAGGAAACATCAATGTATAGAATCAAAACAAAAATAAAACATTCATTCTTTCCTGAACTTCACAGAATCATTTATCTAATACATCATTAAACTATCCGGGATAACAGATTTCTACTTTACCTGCCATGTGTGATCGTAACTATTCACGAATCTCAGTCTTTTCTGTCTGTTCTTTTTCTTTTCACCGTCCACTTTCACAAACACGACACAACTGCCGGCACTGGGTTGGTCTGATGGGCCTGGTCAGGTGCGTGTGGGACTGTTGGCGCTTGTTTTTTTCTTTGGTGATTGCTGGCGAAGTGACGCGGCAGGTATGAGGTCGAACCCCGGTTAGGGTTAGAAACAGAGACTATCCCCCATCCGATCTGTTTCCTTTCTTTCTTCCTGCATTAACGCATTGGCACTCTCTCTCTCTCTCTCTCTTCTCGTCGCTCTGCTCAAATGGACATGGTTGCTTTTCTTTTCTTTTTTCTTTCTTTCTTTTTTCTTCATAAAATTAGCAACTCTTTTCTCTCCTATCCACATCTCTCCTCAGTCCTTCCTCTGCAGGGACTATCTCTGCTAATCTCTCAATGGTTCTCTTCTCTCCTCATATCTCTCTCTCTTTGCCTTTCTCTCCTGCAGAGCTCCTCAGAAACCTCTCTTCCCCCTCTCTCTATTCGTTCGTTCCCCTGTTTCCGTTCTCTCATCACGCATTCCTTTATTCGTTCCGATCTGTCCAAAAACGGCCGCGAGTACCATTGGTCAGTATTTTTACCCCTGACACCGAGGTTGTCTCCCTCTAATTCCATTGGACGTTCAAATGATGACAGTCCCGTCTACACGCCTCTTACTCTCTGTGGTGGTGGTCAATTGGTCGTTTAATTGATTGATGCTAGATTTCACCCCCACCACACACTACCTTCCCCCCTTCCCTATTCAATGGGCCGGTGTGGCTTAAGTGGTGGACTGGTCAATCTAATTGGCCGCTGAGTCTGGGTAGCACCAGCGTCGAAGTAACCATGACGTAGGTTACCACAAGTGGCTTAGACTAGATGAGCTTGAGCTCGGCTATGCGATCGTTCGATAGCATCGAGGCGTCGGTCAAAGCTGCTTAGCCGTATAGCGGACAGGACCGTCTTCCTGAAGGCCTCTTCCGCCTATGCTTAATTTGGCGGACCCGACCATGGGCCCGTCTTTCTGACGCTAGAATCGTTTGAGTTTGGACTTAGTCCGAACAAATTGACTGGCGACTTCCCCAACTAGTTAGGATGTTCCCCCCCTAAGTTAGGTTGTTTCCCCCAAGTTAGGTTGTTTCATTTTTTTTCCGTGGAACAATTTCCCCTTGCAAAAGACATTGCTCCGCTTTGTCTCAAAAAAACGGTACAAAAAGGACAACATCCGATTTGCTGGACACACAGCTACACGCGCAAAGTTTGGAAAAATAATTACACCAAACGGTTTATAAGTTATTTAAATATATACAATTAGTGAATAACCACTTCCAACGACGTTATCATTGACGTGCGTCTTGCGTTATTTCAACTCTTTCTAATGACGACCACTGTGCGCACTTATGCAATTCCACCTTACCTGGGATTTGCCATCTCTCCTTTTCACAATTTTTATGAAAAGCACAATATAATATGATCGCGATTCAATGACACTTCCCTGAGGAATCTCCATCCTCGCTTATTGCAAAATAATGCATTCACTACACAAGCGATCTGTATGCTCCAAGCCATAACTTCGTCCACATGAACAAGTTTCACAAGAAAATATGAAACAAGTCCCACACAAAAAAAAATATGAACCATAGCAATGGGAATGGAACCCATATCAATCACATAACTGGAATCAACACATATTATCAACAAAGCACACCCTGGATATGATGTCTTCCATGAGTTTGCAGCTTGCTAGACTACACGACTTAATAGTCAGCTCCGACATTCTGTCGACCGGGAATGTACTGCACTCGATCCTGTAGGGCTGCAGTGCATTGCCCAACGCAGAACTCTGCTGTTTTTTCAACTGTCGCCTCCTGCAGAATCTGAGTGGTGGATGATCCCGTACTCGATCCGAACTCTTGCCCCTTACAAGTAGTTTGTGGAACTTCTGCAGGCCCACACAACAGCCTAACCCACTCTTCTCTACAGTTGCGTACCCTTCCTCACACTTGTCAACTTCCTGCTAGCATATCTCACAGGAAACTCGACCCTTTCATGCTCCTGTAACAATTACTGCTACCTATCCCACCACCTGAAGCATATGTCGCAACACAAACATGGTTTGGACATATCTGGTAGCTTTCAAGATGGACGGGAGATCCTAGTCTTCCAAACCGTCTTGCAGTGCTTGCTCTGCTGCGTTCTGACCATTCGACCACTGCCGGTTTCCCTGCCTTGACCAACTCACTGTGAGGACTCGTGATTGCAGCAATTTGGGACAAACTCTCTATGAATCCCATAAAACTAGCAGATCCTGACTTCTGTTTTGGTTCCTATGGTCTCTCTGAATTCATCATCTTCTCCACCTTTCCTCTTTCCTGGCTGCTTTGTGTCGCTTCCGACAACAAAACTAGGAACTCAGGCTTGGAAAGCAACCTGGCACTTATGTTGGTTGGCGGTGAGATTGGCTAGTCCACCCAACCTCTCCAAGGACTAGCTCCTAGCTGCCTCTTATGCTCCTCCATGTCTCGGATTCTATCAGAAATGTCATCCATGAACTTCACGACACCTCCAATCCTGTCAATAGCTTCTCATCATTCGAGAAAGACCGCAAGGTGCGTTGACCATCCCAAAAGGGAACGTACTCGCCACTGGTATAGCCCCATAGGAGTGGAACATGCTGTTGACTTCTTTTGAGTCTCCTCAAGGCTATTTGCAGTAAACCCTTGCTCAGATCGATCTGGTGAGAAATACTGGCTCTTGCTTGTGGCGATCTGAGGAACAGGTCTTCCATGTTGGGTATGACCTCTGCATCTACCATGGTGACATGTCAGATCGTCTATCGTCGGACACAGAATCGAGCTCACCTGACGTTTTTCTCACTAAGGCGACGGGTGCAACTATATGCTGATTTGGACGTTCAATCACCCCAAGGTCCAACATCTTTTCTACTCCTCCTCGTCACTTGCTTGTGGCATATGGGATCGGGTAGGCTTTCCATGTACGGGGCTTCTGTGATGTCACTCCACCGTACATGTTCCCCTCTTTTAAAGAGTTGTCCTGCCTGGTTTATCAGTTCAGGGGCGCCTATATTGTTCTAGGCGCCCCCTAACTTCCCCTGTCTATACTGTCTAGCCCTTATAAGTGACAATCCTGTATGACTCTTCTCCTGGGATACTCAGGCAACAAAAATCTCTCTTCTTCTGCTGGGTTCCCTCCCCTCCATCTATGATTGCTGCTGCGCCTATGTGCTGACTTCCGCTGATATATTTGCGGAAAGTAAATTTGTTGGAAAAAGTTTTGATTTCCATTCACATCCGTTCGGTAGTCTGATCTACCTTTATCAATGAATGGTGAAGAGGTTCCTTCAATGCATCAGCAGCTTGTTGATGATCCGTGGGAAGCCGTAACAGGACTTGATCTCCACTTGCGGAAATGCTTCCTCACTTCCTGTCGTACTGCTTCTTCTGAGACCCTAGCTCCTGCAAACTCTCCTTGCGAACATTACATGTCTCCTCGAGCCCCTTTATTGCGTAAGGTCTCCACATACTTGATATGTGGTTTTGACTTCTTCGGACTTCTGTTCTCAGGACCACAGTCTTTGAGAATGCACACCGGTCCCGAACTGTCCGCCCATACAGCAGCTCAAATGGCGAAAAGCCTGTGCTTTCCTGAGGGGCTTTTGTAGGCAAACAGTGCCGCTGGAATGTAGCGGTCCCAAATCTTGCGGGCCTTTCCTCACAGAGATTCTTAAGCTGCCCTTCAGCACACCGTTGGATTCTTTCCACCAAGCCATGCATTGTGGATGGGTATGGGGTAGTGAGAGCTGTGTGACCCTAGCAGCCTGTTGACCTCCGTCATCACGCCCTGAGGTTGAACTGTGACCCCTGTCCACTGGCGAATTGTGCTGGCCCACCACGCGAGAGAAGATTGTCTACCAGCCCTTCAGCGACCTGTGCTTATCTACGCCTTTTCAATGCACCGCTTCTGCGGTATTCTGGTCGCGTAGTCCCAGTGTCAACACATACTGGTGCCCACCTTTGGGAAACAGGCGCGATTGGGCCAATCAGGTCACCGGCCCACTCTCCTGAACGGTGTGTCAATTAAATGGGGGATGTTTAAGAGGAGCCTTCCTCTTCACCCCTCTTGGGGCTGACCTTTGACACACATCACATGACATGCAGACGCTTTATGTCTGCCATTGCTCCTGGCCAATGAAAAGTCATCAAAGGACTCGGTTAGCTGTTTGGCTGGTACCGTGATGACGCCATGAGATCGCGACTCGTGACCCACTGACATGACGTGTCACGATAACATGCTGGTACCTTCTAAACGGAGTGCGTCACCTTACTGTCTTCCCTTGGTGAACACTCGGTACAACAGCCCGCCTTTCACAAGAAAATTCTTGTTACCTCCTCTAACCTCCTCGTTTCTCTCCCCTCTTGCCAATCCAAGACTTTTTACGAAGAGAAGGGTCTTGTTCCTGCGCTGCCCTAAATATCTGGCGAACACATCTATGCCCGACTTCCTTCCTGAATCAAACTAACGGTTTAACAACCTTTTCCTCTTTTCTCGTGTTTGAACTGCTGCTGTGCAGTCAACAACTCAGGATCCCTGGATCCTTGCTCCTGTATATTCCCAATGTCAAATCTTGACGGGGTTTGTCCTTACCACCGCAGACAACTGCTGATGAAGTAAGGGGTACGTACTTTATCTTAGCACTGGAAGAAACTCCTCACAGTGCCATCGATTCTTAGCGTCAGGTCTGATGTGCCCTGTCAAATCCCCTTTATCGACCAGGTTGTTCGTACTCACCGCTTGAACAACCAGGGTCTCGTAACACTTTCACCTCTGCTGGCCAATCCACCTTCTTCACTGGTAACGAAAAACCACTCTGCCTAGTGCCCTCCATCCTGACATGACTGCTGTCCAGTTGCTTGCCATAGGCTTGCACTCACCCCAGCCTTCCGACTTGAATCCTTTTGGTTCCACTGAGGCGTTTCCCTTGACGTCCCTTATCCCCTCTTGAGGTGCGCCTTCTGGAACCTCATGCGACAATCCCTCGCCACATGTCCCTTCTTGTGACAAATGAACAACCTAATTTCCCTTTGCCCTTCTTCTGCCCCTCACTGGTTGCAGACTTTGCAGAATAGAAAACTCTCCTAGTCTCCTTGCACTCTTCTTCACCTGTGCCTAGCACCTGTTTCTCCTGCACCTTAGTGCCCTAACGTGCTCTCTATAACTCTGCGAACTTCAACAACTCCCCTGCTGTCTCTGGCTGTCTCTCTTTTCAATGTATAGTTAACTCAGGGGCCGCAACTGACACAATCTGTTCTTTCATAACTAGCTCTTTCAATTCAGCAAACTCCTTCTTCGTACCCTCAACTCTAACCATTTTCAAAATAGTGATCTAGACGTTCACCAAACTGAGTGTACGTTTCCTCCTGCTTGCAATCTAGCTGAACGAAAATTTTCTTCTGAATCCTTCCTCTGAGAGGTGTCAAATCCTCATTAAAGAACTCCTTCCAGCACCAAAAATTCGGAATGTTGTTCTGCTGATCACTAAACGCAGTGAAAATCGGCAATGCCTTACGTCCAGTAACGCCGTACAAAATGACGCCCACTCTTTGGAGGGCTAACCTGATGGTCGCAAAAACGTTTCGAACGACTGATGTATGCATCAATCGAATCGGTTCTTCCGAGAATTTTGGCACCTTGGGTGGGGGGCATAGCTGCGCACAGAGTCACTGAGATGAACTACCATCCTGGCTGGTCTCCCTCTGTATTCTAACTTTCTCTAACTCTAATTGAAGCCTTTAATTCTTTCCGTTCCTGCTTCATTCTTTCTGTTCCTGCGCTTCCTTGAGTCTTTCTGTTTCCTTTTATGCGGAATGTTTCCTTAGCTTTAATCCTTTCTGTTTCTTCCCGAGCTGATTATATTA
The DNA here is from genome assembly GCA_018398815.1 of Conus ventricosus. NCBI lineage: Eukaryota > Metazoa > Mollusca > Gastropoda > Neogastropoda > Conidae > Conus > Conus ventricosus. The sequence continues at coordinate 74,938,212 of CM031602.1, forward strand.
GCCTGAACTCCTTAATCTTTCTGTTTCCTGCGCCTCTACTGCGATACGGCGTCTTTCTGCGCGTCGTCTCTTTCCCTTTTTGTTGGTTTCAACGAATGCAACGCAACTATTCTGAGTAGCTAGATCACGGCGACGCTCACGCGTTGTTCAATAGGGGTGTTCTTTTTCTGCCGCCATTATATCTTTTTCTCTTTTTTTTTTTGTACAAGATTTTATTCCTACGACAGCAAACTGGTGGTTACCGACACGAGTGACGGTCATAAGCACAATCCTATGAATGATAATATTGGCTTGGGGCAACGTAATTGTTTTTATAAGACGGCCCAGCGCCTGATTCCCAACTTTGAGTCGAATTATAGGAAATCTGATGCGAAATGAGTACTCTGGGGTGGATAATAGCCAGCTAGTATAAATATTTGGACGCAATGGCAAGCTAGTATTTTAATATCTTGGGAACATACAGTAAGGACAACCATTGTCTTCGGATTCAATACTTGAATCCACCCAGCTTCCTCTCTGAGAAGTTGAACAATTATAATAAATGGGCCAGAATATCCTGGCAGGCTGCCATAATTGTCAACTCGGGTGTAATGTCGCATGGAGGGAGAAGGACTAGCGCACAGCCCAAACACACTCACAGCTTGCTGTACAATCTCATTCATAGATCATGCATTCGTACATCAAACCACTAGTAACGTCTATAACGTTACTATACATGTTCATAGAAGGAACATCAATGCTATAGAATCAAACACAATAAAACATTCTCTCTTTCCTGAACTTCACAAAATCATTTATATAAAACATCATTAATAACACGGGTAAATAAACAGAAGTCAACTTTACCTGGCCAGGTGATCTTAACTATTCCGGAATCACTGTCTTTTCTTTTCTTTTCTTTTTCTTTTCACTGTCACTTTCACAACACGACACAATGCGGCACTGGGGGGGTTGGGTTTTGGGATGGCGCTGGTCAGGTGGATTTTGGGTTTTTGGGTTCTGTGGTTCGGCGGGGCAAAAAGTAAAAACCCCCTGCCAGGTTTTGGGTTTCGCCCCCCGGTTTTGGGTTTAGAACATTTAAAAACTTATCAAAAATGATCTGTTTCCCTTTCTTTTTTTCCCTGCTTTAAAGCATTGATCTTCTTCTCCCCCTCTCTTTCAGTCTGCTTTTAATCAAAGGGAAATGGTTGCTTTTCTTTTTTTTTTTTTTCCTTTTCTTTCTTTTCTTCTTCATAAATTAGAAAACTCTTCCTTCTCTTCCCACATTCTCCTCGCCCTTCCCTTCCTCCCAGACTTTTCTTGCAAATTTCTCTCAACTTTGGTTTTTCTTTCTTTCTCCCTCATCTCTCTCTTTTTTTTCTCCCCTTCTTCTGCGGGAGTCCACCCCGGGAAACCTCTCTCTCTCTCTCCCCTGTTCGTTCCCCCCCCTCGTTCTCCCGGGTTCTCTCACTCCGCATTCCTTTTTTCTTTTTCCGATCGGCCCAAAACGGGCGATTTGGCATTTGGTCAGTATTTTTCCCCCTTTGACCCCCGGGTTGTCCCCCTTTAATTTCCCTTTGGAGTTAAATCATGCGTCCCTTACACGCCTTTCTTCTGTGGTGGTAAATTGGTCTTTTTAATTAAATTAGTTTAGATTTCACCCCACCACACACACCTTCCCCCCCTTCCCTACTTCATTTGGCGGGGTTTGTTGCGCCCTTTAAATGGTGGACACGGGTCAATTAAAAATTTGGGGGGCTGAGTCTGGGTAGGCACCCCGACGTCCGAGTAACAATGACGTTGTTCCACAAAGTGGCTAGATGAGCTTGAGCTCGGCTCTGCGACTCGTCTCGCTAAGACATCGAGGCGTCGGTCAAAGCTGCTTAGCCCGTATAGCCGGACAGACCGTCTTCCTGAAGCCTAGAATGTTTGAGTTTGGACTTAGGTCCGAACAAATTGACTGGCGACTCCCCAAGTTAGGTTGTTCCCCCCAAGTTAGGTTGTTTTCCCCCAAGTTAGGTTGTTTTCATTTTTTTTGTCCGTGACAGAGATCATGCTTTCAACCTCGCCTTATGGTTTGTTTGTTCGTTTGTTTGTCTGTCTGTCTGTCCGCCCGTCATTGAGATTACGCAAAAAGTACTACACTGATTTCAACGACATCTAGCGGAAAGATGGAAAGTGGGGCAAAGGACAACCCATTCAATGTTGGTGCGGGTCACGATCACAGGGCAGAACCAGGAGGACTATTCGACTTGGCGGAGGACTGCGCTCTCCAGAGTGTCCAAGCTTACTTCTTCAGGAATACATGCGCTTGTTCATCCATAGATCGTTCGCAAAAGCGGGCAATGTGTTGTAAATGGCGTGAGGTTTGATCCAGAACAGGTAAGGGTGAACGACCGTAGGTAACTGAAACTAGGGCAGAGACAAAACAGACTCTCTCTCTCTCTCTCTCTCTCTCCTCTCTCTCTCTCTCTCACACACACACACACACACACACACACGCGCGCTCTCTCTCTCTCACATACACACACACACACACACACACACACACACACACACACACACACACACACATACATACACACTCCCACTCCACACTTCCGCCATCAGACGTTGCCTGGATACGAACCCTTGACCTTCAGACTGAGATCCAAATGTTCCCTACCAAATGCTACCTCCAAATCATATATCTTTTATCTTCGACGGAGACAACAGTACTTACTAAACGATGAACGCATACAAGACCATTCGTTGTTTTTTTCTTTGTTTGTTTGTTTGTTGTTGTTTGTTTTTTTCCCAAACTGATGTCAGAGGATTTGGCATCTTTTCCCACCTCGACCCCCCGAACTGTCAAAGAGTATTCATAGATTCACTGACAGAGACGTGTGTGCCAAGTACGATCGAGAACACGCGGCGTAACCTTGGATAGCGTTCCCAAACCAGCTTCGGAACGGAAGGAGCTATATGTCATTATTCAGCCGGCGGAAGACCTGGGTGTGGCACAACACTATCAGCACGTGATAACAGCGAAACCAGCGCAATGTCTTCTTGTCTAATGGCCACCGGACACCACTCGCGCCAGTCGCACGATCCACAGGAACCCGACACGCCTTTTCGGACCGCATCACCTGACACGTAAACCGATCCTTTATCTCTTACCGCATCCCTCTCCATGGCGCCTGCCACCCCCACCCCCATTTCACGCCCCCTCTCCTTCTCCCTCCATCCTCCAGCTTCGTCCTTCTCTCGTCCCACAGACTTATTACCCGATGAGCGCCCAAATACCAGAGAGACAACACCAAGTCCTGATCTTGCCGCCGCGTCTCGGATCCTCGGGGACAGCCGGCCCATTGCCACAGCCATAACGGTGTCTTCCTATCTCCAGGAGGAGGGGGGGGGGGGGGGGGGGGGATATCTGGCCTTAACCACAGCTTGCCTTCAAGCAGATGCCTCTTAAACTCTCCAGCTGGCACGGCCTGAGGGCGGGGTCCCTGACAACGGGAGAAGGATGGGGAGGAGGCTGGAGACTGCCATGCTCGGCACCCTCTGATTCCTGTCTTTGTCTGCCGGCTGGCAGGTTGGTCACGCTCCCTTCTGAGTCCTTCTCCTCCCCTCTTCCCCTCCATTCTCCTCGTCGTGGCGTCTGTAAGTGCTCCCCCCCCCCCCCCTCCCAATCAATCTTCACCCCCCCACCCCCACCCCCGCTACCATCACCACCATCCGGCCTCCTCCCGTCTCCCCGCTCGTCAATGACGTGGGGGGGGGGGGGGGAGGAGGGAGTTCGAGTGGCGACAGAAGAATGACCCCACTTAATCGCTGTCTTCCTCCTTCCTCATCCTTTGCCGCAAGACGTTCAGTGTTGGTGTAACTCGTTATCCGCCTCTCTTTCTCCTGAACAAAGGCGCTGCTTTCAGTCCCTCACGCCGCTACCACTACTCCATCCCACCGCGGCGAAAAGGGTCTCCTTGCCGTCTCTGATCCCATCCTCCCTGGACAAACTCAAAATATCCAAAACGGTTTAAAAGAACGTTTTAAAGCGGATTTGGAAGTCTCGCTGGCTCGGAGGTGGGCCACAGAGTTCACAATCACAAGTAGCGAGTTCGAATCCCGCTGATCTTCTCCCCCCTCCCTCTTGCTCTCTCCCCCCCCCCCCCAATCCTTCCCCCCCCCCCCCCCCCCCCCAAGTGATTTTTTTTTCACTGCCCCATTATTTCGTCGTTCTGATGGTGTGAGCGTGAATTTGAGAGCCCCTCTGCCCCCAGTCTGCTAATATGATTAGTCCCGTCGCCTGTATCGCCTTTGGTGGGTGTGCACTTTAAACTTGAATGCAATTAACTGAGACAGGGTTTTCGTTTCGGCAGACGTTCCCCTCCCCTTTTATCAATACTGGAGAAAAAGAGAAGACGAGCCCGTTGCCCTACGCTGCGGAAAAATTTATCGATGTACATTTTTGATCCGAGATGTATAAAGTTAGGATTTGATCAGTACTAGTATAAAGTTAGGATTAGGATTAGATTTAGCGCACGGGTTTGGGGTTAGGTTTGTTAGGGAAATCTACGTCTAGAGACGGCTTTAAAGACATGCGTATAGTTTTGCCGTTTTCTTACGCCCCCCCCCCCCCCCCCCCCCCCCCCCTCTCCAACCTTCTATTTTGCAACGTCTTTTTTGTGGCAAGTTTGGTTGTAGTTTTTTTTTAATTGCGCCCTCCATCCGCCTATTTTTTCCCCATCTCCCCCTACCCACCTCCACCCCTTCATTTCCATCAGCACTTGCTAACCTTTTCTTCCCCCCTCTCCAACATTCTATTTTGCAACGTCTTTTTTTTGTGGCAAGTTTGGTTGTTGTTTTTAAGCGCATCCTCCATCCGCCTATTTTTCCCCATCTCTCTCCCCCCCCCCTCCCCCCCCTCCCCCCCCCCCTCCATTTCTATCAGCACTTGCTCACCATGCAGATCTGTATGTTCTGTTTACCGATGGACATTCGATTGCAAAGCTTAATGTTCTGGCGTTTGATAAACAGCGTCTGGGTTTTAATTTCTGTTCTAATGTTTGGTGCACTGACACTTTCATCCGGTTTGTCTGTGACCAAAGCAATCTTTATAATTATACTTCTACTGCTGAGTGGCAGGAGGGTGGGTGGCGAGATGTACGTTCTGTTAACCTGAGGTTCTTACGGGACAAGCTGTTGCAGGATCAAGCCATGGATTGTCTCATTCTGGATAACTTCAATAACTTCAACATCGTCACACCGGAGTTCTCTGTGCCCAAACTTCGGGCTCTACTCCCTTGGGAAAAATGATTGTAGGAAAAAAAGTCAACGGGAAAGAAAGTCAACGGCCTAACCCTAATGCTATCCCTAACCCTAACACTATCCCTAACCCTATCCCTAACCCTAACCCTATCCCTAACCCTAACCCTATCCCTAACCCTAACCCTAACCCTAACCCTAACCCGAACCCTATCCCTAACCCTAACCCTAACCCTAACCCTGACTTTTTTGCGTTGACTTTCTTTCCCGTTGACTTTCTTTCCGATCACCGGGAAAAATACGTGTCACCGCCATCCCCATCCCAATCCCCCACTCTCACTCTCTCTCTCTCTCTCTCTCTCTCTCCGCTCAGCGTTATTTAACACAGCAAAGAGGGATTTTCCCCCCCACAAGACTTTGCCAAGGAAAATCCTCCCTGTTGCTGTGGTTTCGTCTACGAATCCAACCGCACCTGATGCACCCGGGATGTACTCGATCTCCT
>CM031602.1:74951439-74956439 GCA_018398815.1 Conus ventricosus
GTGTGTAGTGTAGTGTAGTGTGGTGTGTGTGTGTGTGTGTGTGTGTGTGTGTGTGTGTGTGTGTGTGTGTGTGTGTGTAGTGACTTCTGTCCCCAGGACACTCAAGCGCATACTTCAACCCTTCACACCTGGCAAGTATATTGAAGATTGCTGCATTCAGAACCCCACTGTACAATGTCTTTTCTTTCTGCCCCCCCCCCCCCCCTCCCAACACACACACACTCCTTCTCCCACTTCCCCATCCCCTATGATATATTAAGATATGAAAAACCAACCTCACAAACCAAAACGAACAATTGTAAAAAGGTTAACAAAAAAAAACGTGGCTACAGATGTATTCATTAAAGTCTTTAACAAAGAATGGTGACACCGAGACAGACAGACAGACAGACTGAGAAGAGGAATGAACAGAGAGAGGGTGGGAGGGATAGACTAGGAGCTGTTCCGCAATATGCAGCACAGGCTTTTTTCTAAACCACATGAATCATTTTCACCGTGAAAAAAAGGTGAATTATACTCCATGGACACCAGTTTTCATGTCATATGAATACCTGTCTAAAAGGGTATAAGTAAACTCCCAACACTTCACCTTCCTCGCTGGTGTGTGTGTGTGTGTGTGTGTGTGTTGTGTGTGTGTGTGTGTGTGTGTGTGTGTGTGTGTGTGTGTGTGTGTGTGTGTGTGTGTGCGTGCGTGCGTGCGTGCGCGTGCGTGCGTGCGTGCGTGGGTGCGTGGGTGCGTGCGTACGTGCGTGCGTGCGTGCGTGCGTGCATGTGCGTGCGTGTGTGTGTGTGTGTGTGCCTGGGCTCTATTTTCCTCTTTCTTTCCTTTTTGTTTGTTTTTTGTTTGTTTGTTTGTTTTGTTGGTGTGTTTTTTGAACGGTTTGTTCCTCGGACAATGACGCGCCAGTCAAAACAAGACCTTTTAGCAGTAACCCGACGTGCGTATCAATAAAGTGATATTAGCAAACTACTCCACCTAAATATTGCCGACATCCTTTCTTCAAACGAATGCTGTTATAAATGATATAGAAACATGACTCAGCAACGTATTCCAACTGCATATTGATACATTCTTCCTTCCTTCAAAATCAATTCTGTTTCTGGCTTCTACATATGATAAAACAGTCGACCACGCGGTCGCACATTTGTGAAAAGGGTTTCAAATAACAAAATGCTGTGTTAGCCCATGCCGTTCTTCTTATTGACTTGGAAGGTATTACGCAATGCTCTTCAGTGTGACCTCTCTTCTTATGGGTACAGGGCATCATCATCATCATCAGCAGCAGCAGCAGCAGCAGCAGCAGCAGCATCTTTTCTCTCTCTCTCTCTCTCTCTCTCTCTCTCCTCTCTCTCTCTCTCTCTCTCTCTCTCTCCCCTCTCTCTCTCTCTCTCTCTCCTCTCTCTCTCTCTCTCTCTCTCTCTCTCTCTCTCTCTCTCTCTCTCTTCTGAGAGTTAAACATGCACGATGTATTTTGATTGTATGATATTTGCATTTAACGGAAATGTTAAAGAGTCTAATGACTTTTGAACATTAAACCATCTGGAATCTGGAATCTCTCTCTCTCTCTTCTCTCGCTTCCTCCCTCCGCGCTGTGTGTATGTTGTGCATGCGTGCGTGCGTGTGTGTGTATGCGCTTGTGCGTGAATGTGTGTGTGTGTGTGTGTGTGTGTGTGTGTGTGTGTGTGTGAATGGTGGTAAGTGTGTAGGCTGCTACACGTCAGCCAACACTTAACGCCTTCACGTCCAGCTGTAGTGTCCGGATGCTGACTTTTTCACGTTCGGCTGAGCAATTTTCCGGCAAGCGCCAAGCGTGTCCGTCCAAGATCAGCGGAGTTAAGAACCCTTTTTCCTTTCCACTCTCCCTGAATTAATAAGCCTTGGATATCTCCACGGCATCTCAAGGTGGGTGGGTTGTCGAAGAAAGAAAGAAAGAAAGAAAGAAAGAAAGAGAGAAAGAAAGAAAGGAAAACACCAACAAACCAATACCTCAGCTCCATGACAACACCACCACCAAAAGCCAAGAGAGGTACGTTCTGTGTGCGCAAGTGCTCACAATACAGAGGTGGCCCTCCTCCAACTCGAAGACTACGTGGACAGAAAAAAGAAAAGGAAGATGAGACTGTTGATGAAGACAATGATAATGATGAAGGTGGCGGTGGCGATGGTGATGGTGGTGGAGGTGTTGGTGGTAAAGTAAGGGAAAAGAGCAGAAGAAGAAAAGAAGATGAAGAATAAATGAAGAAGAGCATACAAAGAAGATTAAGACGAAGAAAACAAAGACAAAGGCAAAGAAAAAGAAGATGATGAAGAAGAAGAAATATCCACACATAAACAACAGCTTAAGACGGTCAACAACAACAACTACAATAACAACACCAACAGCAACAACAAACGAACAAGAAGACGGACAGAAAAAGAGAGTAACACACGCACATGCGAGTGCGTCAGTGTGTGTTTGTGTATGTGTGTGTGTGTGTGGCGAGGGGAGGGGGGGGAGGCGTCTTTGGTGTGTGTGTGTGTGTGTGTGTGTACGTGTGTGTTAACGCGTGGTTGCGTCCGAACGTGAGCTCACGCGCGTGGCATGTATGTATGTGAGAGAGAGAGAGAGAGAGAGAGAGAGAGAGAGAAGAAGAGAGAGAGAGAGAGCGCACGCGTGCTTACGTCTGTGTCTGCATCTGTCTTCAATCGTCTACGAGTAACAAAGAATAAAAGGGGGAAAAAAGCCTTTAAGGCAAACATATCCCATTTTTCACCTTCCCCTCTCTACCTCTCCCTCTCCATTCTCCCCACCCCCCACCCCTGCCCTTGATCGCCACCCCCCCTCCCACTCCACCCCACCCCTCAAAGGCCGTCCACACCCCTCATCCTCTTTCTCAGCTAGGATTGATTTCTCCAATAAAGAAGGAAGAATCCCAACCCTCACTACTACCTTCCGGACGTCAGCTGACTACATTTCCTTTGAAAACAGTCATTAAGAGGCCTACTCTTTGGTGGGATCGACTCCAAATTGAACGACGCAAGCACACGGCTTTTCACCCTCTTTTCTTTCCTCCAAGTATTTATCCTCTTAGTGTGTGTGTGTGTGTGTGTGTGTGTGTATCTGAGCGTGTGTTTGTGTATGTCCTACCGCTACCCAATTAGAATGAGCGTGTGTGTGTGTGTGGTGTGTGTGTGTGGTGTGTGTGTGTGTGTGTGTGTGTGTGTGTGTGTGTGTGTTTCTTGCCCATCTCCACCCCCTCCCCCCACCCCTACCCCATTAGCTAACAGCGTTCCTGAATAAACCAAATCGACGCTAGCTTTCGCTCTGGCTGGCGTCTCTCTCTCTCTCTCTCTCTCTCTCTCTCTCTCTCTTCTCCTCCTCTCTCTCTCTCCTCTCTCTCTCTCTCTCTCCATTTTCTTCCTTCTCCTCTCTTTCTCTCCCATCTCTCTCTTTCCCTGAAAACGCAAACATCGGAAAACGAATGTGTTCGTGGTCGCGCGGTTTTTTTCCTTGGAAAGATACACATTAAAGAAAACGAACATTATTGACGATCTCTTTGATTTTCATTAACGAGGTAAACATTGGAAAACGAACATGTTGGTGGCTGCTCCGATTTCTTTCTTCTTCTTCTTTTTCCCCCTTTGCCTTCCTTTCTTCCTCTTCTTCGTTTCTTTTCTGCTTCTTTTTTTTCAAAGAAAAGTTACGCATTAGAAAACGAGCATGTCCATGATGAGCTCTGTTTTCCTTGACAAAGTAAAACTGAAAAACAAACGTGATGATCGTTTTGCTTTTCAAAAAAATGTAAACGCGGAAAAACAAACACGTCCGTTCTCTCTCTCTCTCTCTCTCTCTCTCTCTCTCTCTCTCTCCTCTCTCTCTCTCTCTCTCTCTCTCTCTCTCGCTCTCTCTCTCTCATAGGGTTTTTTTCTAACTCACTGAAAAGGTACATATTGAAAAAGAAGTCTGTTTATGATCCCACTCTTTTTTTTTTCTCTTCACTGAAGAGGTAGTCACACTGGAAGACTAACATGTCCATGATCGCTATGTTTTTTTTCAGTGAAAGAATAAGCATTGAAAAACGAACACGTTCGATATCTAGATCTTTTCTGTTAATGATCTAACATTGCAAAAACAAGCATGTCTATTGTTGTTCTGTATGTTTTTTGTTTCTCGGTATTTTTTGTTTGTTTGTTTGTTTTTGTTTTGTTTTGTTTGTTTTGTTTTGTTGTTTTTTTGTTTTTGTTTTGTTTTGTTTTGTTTTTGTTTTGTTGTGTTGTTTGTTGTGTTGTTTTGTTTGTTGTGTTGTGTTGTGTTGTGTTGTGTTTGTGTTGTGTTGTGTGTGTGTTTGTGTTTGTTGTGTTGTGTTGTGTTGTGTTGTGTTGTGTTGTGTTGTGTTGTGTTTGTGTTGTGTTGTGTTGTGTTGTGTTGTGTTGTGTTGTGTTGTGTTGTGTTTGTTGTGTTGTGTTGTGTTGTGTTGTGTTGTGTTGTGTGTTTGTGTTGTTGTTGTGTTGTTGTTGTGTTGTGTTGTGTTGTGTTGTGTTGTGTTGTGTTGTGTTGTGTTTGTGTTGTTTGTGTTGTGTTGTGTTGGTTGTGTTGTGTTTGTGTTGTGTTGTGTTGTGTTGTGTTGTGTTGGTTGTGTGTTGTGTTGTGTTGTGTTTTTGTGTTGTTGTTGTGTTGTGTTGTGTTTGTGTTGTGTTGTGTTGTGTTGTGTTGTGTTGTGTTGTGTTGTGTTGTGTTGTGTTGTGTTGTGTTGTGTTGTGTTTGTGTTGTGTGTGTGTGTGGTGTGGTGTGTGTGTGGTGTGTGTGTGTGTGTGTTTAACACTAAAAAGGGCAAACACTGGAAAGAGAAGGATCCATGGTACGAAAGGTTAATATTTTCAAAAATGATCAGTTTACAATAAAAGGAAACCTTTTCCCAGAGATACACACACGCGCTCGCGCGCGCACGCGCGCGCACACACACACACACACACACACACACACACACACACACACACACACACACAACACACACACACA
>CM031602.1:74968939-74974251 GCA_018398815.1 Conus ventricosus
AAGCTAACACATGAAGCGCAAAACAAAACAATACTATGACGCAAAGCCTGATGTGCGTCACGGAAAACATTGATTATCAAGCAGGAACTGATGTGTCTGAGAAAATTAGGATTATGATACAACACGCGGAATCCAACGTGGTGAATCATGGAAAATACGGGAACGTGAAACGAAGAGCTGTGTGCTGCAGGACATCAGGAATACCTAAGGGTGGTATGTCATGCAAAATACCAATAACAAAACACATGGGAGTAAACACCACGGAAAATAAGGAATGAAATAAAGGGTGGTACGTCATAGAAAATAAGGACATAACAAAAGAGGGGGTGGGGGTGTTACATCACGGATAATACAGATTATGAAACAAAATGAGGATCGTTACAAAAGGTGGGTGGATCTCACAAGATGAAGAGAGGAAAAGCGGACGATCTGTCTGGGGGAAAAAAGGCAGCATTGCACAATAAAGGGTGGGCCATTAAGGGGAAGAAAAAAAAAACTGGAAACGGGCGACAAAATACCGAGTAGCATCTCTCTCTCTCTCTCTCTCATCTCTCTCTCTCTCTTCCCCCCTTCTCTCTCTCTCTCTGTCTCTCTCTCTCTCTCGCACGCGCGCGTGCTCACATACACACACACACACCACACACACACACACACACACACACACACACACACACGTACGCACGCAAGCACGCGCGCGTACACACAACACACACACACACACACACACACACACACACACACACACACACACACACACACACTTACACACACACACACACACACACACACACACAACACACACACACCACACACACACACACACACACACACACATTCACTCACCCTCCTCTACTCTCCTCCTCCCTAAAATCTCTTCTTTCTTTACGGCCTTTTTCCCCAACCCAAAGAGAGTAACATTGTACTTGTCCCTCTCACCTTCGCCAGGTAGGAAGGGTGTGGGTGGGGCTGGGGTGGGAGTGAGGTCTGTGTCAGTAATAGCAACGACATCGAACCGTCAGCTGACCCGTCAGTAAACACTCACGATGATGACACAAACTACAGTAGGGTTAGCCTCCTTCTCTTCCCCTTCTGTCCCCCTCCCTTCCCCTTCCACCCCCTCCCTGCACCCTTCTTCTTCCATCCCTCCGCGACGCCTGTGGTGGGCCATTGACCTAGTTGTTGATGTTTCTTCAGCAGAACTTGCCACCCCCAGGAACTTCAACACCGCGGCCTACCCGAGAAGGAAAATTAACTGTGAACCCTGCCACTGGGAAAGTCTTTGCGTGCGTGCGTGCGTGTGTGTGTGTGTGTGTGTGTGTGTGTGTGTGTGTGGTGTGTGTGTGTGTGTGTGGTGTGTGTGTGTGGGTGCATGCGTGGGGTGCGTGCGTGCGTGTGTGTGTGTGTGTGTGTGTGGTGTGTGTGTGTGTGGTGTGTGTGTGTGTGTGTGTGTGTGGGGTGTGTGTGTGTTTCTGTCCTCATGATCTTCATGCGTGCGTGCACGCCTTGAAACACACACAGAGAGAGAGAGAGAGAGAGAGAGAGAGAGAGGGGAGAGAGAGAGAGAGAGAGAGGAGAGAGAGAGAGAGAGAAAATCAAAATCTCCGTTGCGTTGTTTTGCCATCTTTGATAGATGCACTTAGAATTTGTTGGCCTACTGGCTCGTCATGGATCATGGAAAGATGCTCGTCATGATTCTTGGTCAATTCTCAAAGTACGTAATATATTCTTAAACCGTGTTGCAGGGATCAGTGGTTCAGATGCCCATGCGGGGATGGCTCTACACCCCCCTACCCCCACTTTCCCAGCCATTCTCTTTGTCTCTGGAGTGCTTGGATTGTTGTCTCAACCTCAGTGACTACCTTTGATGTTAATTCTTTTTTTTCTTTTTTTTTAATGAGTCTTGCTTAATTGTCCTGTTTTCTCCAGGACGAATTTTGAATTAGTTGCTGCCGCGTGACAATCTGTTAATCAAACGTGATCAATCCGGGATGATGATTGAGAATCTGACCATTCTGTTTTCATTTCAAAAGTAACAGTCGACCTTGGCTGATGAAACAGTGTAGGGGACAAAGACAAACTGATTCGAAGACGTGCGGAGATTCCCTTTTTCAGCCCCCCAGTGATCGAGACGCAGACGAGTTTCTCAACCGCAAAGAGAGAGATAAGAGAGAGAGAGAGAGAGAGAGAGAGTTCCCTTTTCGCGTCTCGCGTCGAGAAAAGTAAGCGCGCGCGCGCGCGTGGGTTTAGGCTAACCGTGACACAAACTTGCCGGTCTCGGCAAACGCTGCGTCAGTCATTGCAAGACCCGCTGTTCACTTCGGCTCTTCTCTTGCCCAGTGTGTGTGTGACGTGGGACCGTGTTAACATTTATTTTTAACTTCGCTCTCACAGTCCTCAGTTTATTCTCAAACCAGCTTGGGAGATGACTGGAAATCTGGTTAACAGTTAAACGCCAGTCAGTACACAAACGAAGGTACGTGAAGTGTTCAATGTGGTTACCAGGCTTTGTGTGTCGCCACAAATTTGATCGCTACTTGCCTAACAGATCGTCGGATGTGAAATGGCAGCCTGGGTGAGCAGACGATCGTGTCGTTAGGGTCCTCCTCACTCTGGTGTGCGCCAATGCTTCGTGAACGCCGAGTTACTAACTACCGGTAGCGTGTTATTTTCAAGCTGTGTTTCCATTAGGCCTAGGATCAGACCGAGCAAGACGGAATAGGATCTGACGGAACGTTTCAAGGGGTTTGGGGTAGATCTAACCATACATGCCTTACCAACTGCAGACCTAAGCTGTCAAAACGTCTACCCCTATACTGTTTACCTACCACATAGTACTACTACTTTAACCGCTGGTGAAGAATTACAGACCCAGTATGATGAGCAGATCTTGTCGACTGTTTCAGTCATGTAGCACTTTGAGTATTGTCTTTTGAAAATACGAAACATGTAAGCGATCACATTCTTTACGCGTAATATTCACAGTCAAAAAAGACTCAAATTAGCATTTCTCATATGGATGAGGAGGGTGGTGTAAATCCTGTCCTATGCACTAGCCTAATTGTTTAGGCTAACGGATTAGTCCCATCGTAACATTTCTTTATAATAAACTGATTTTTCTTGCCCCCCCCCCCCCCCCCCCCCCCCCAATCCGACCATGCCTTTCCAAATTCGCCCTCAACCCCTTCTCCCTTGTCCTCCCATGCATCCTTTGTTGAAAGTGAAACAGGCATGGTGGAAACTCATCCCATGGACAGAATTTTACCCTCCCCTTTTTTAGTTCGCCCCACTGGCCTTTAACTACGGAAAATATTTTCCCATCACATACTTACAAGAATTAGAAGGGCCCAAAAGGGGATTTTTGGGAAAAATGTTCCAAAAGGGTTTTCCCTTCTTTTTCCCCCTTTATGCCTCCCCCCCCCTTCCCAACTTACCCCCCTCCCCAAAAAAACAGAAGAATACTTTTATCAGCATGATAAAAGCGTCAAAGTGGTGAAAAACAAAAAAATTCATGAGAAAAAAAAATTTAACAGGGTTTTTTGGGATTAAGAAGAAAAAGAATGTCATTCACATTTTAAAAAACGAAAATCAGGGTATTAAAAAAATCCTGCCTTTGCAAAAAAAGAAATGATTTATTTTTCATCATTTTTGATACAATAATTTAAAACTTTAAAAAAGAGAGCGCATTAAAAAATTTTTTTTTACTTTTTCAATTTCAAAACTTCCAATTTGGGGGTTCAGGGTTTCTGTAAATTTTTTTTTTCTAAGTAAAGGTAAACTGCATTAGGGTTCATTAAAACCCAAAAAAAAAAACAAACCCGCCAGATGGTTTTTTTACTTAATAGTACAAACATTTTTTTGTGATTATCAAAGTGGTTTTTAGTATCATCTTTTTTTTAATTTATAAAGTGGGTGCAAATTCGCTTTTGAAAAATTCCCCGTCCCCCGGAAAAACACACACACACAAAACACACCACACCACACACAAAACACACACCAAAACACATCACCCCCCCTCTCTCCCCTCCCTCCCCCTCTCTCCCCCCTCCTTCCTCCTCCTCTCTCAAAAACAACCCGAAAAATGTATATCAAAGGGAGAGTGTGTCCGCTTTTTTAGGGGAAAAACTTGAAAAACTATCAAATGACAGTTTTTGTCAAGACACATTGATTTTAAACCCGAATGCTGTGTGTAACATTTCCCCCCAAAAAAAGTTGGGTTCCCTTTTACATCTTTTAAAGAAAGACCAAACTCCCGAAAATAAATTTGGCCCTATACATTTAAAAAAAACATCTTTTCCTTCATCCCCCTTTCCTTTTACACCTTTGAGTTATTTGTATTTCGCATTTGTCCCTGAAGGGTTTGGGACGTACCTGAAGTTTTGGTGACCCCCCCCATCCCTTTCATTTCCCCAAGGGTCCCTGCAGAGTGCTCAACCTGAAAAAATGTAAAGTCGTTCTTTAGTGCCCCTTGTACCTCGAAACCCCCAGCGTCCGTAAAAACCCCCACCCCCCCCGTCCTTCCTTTTTCCTTTCCCCCCCCCAAAATCCCAACCCCCTCGGTAATAAAATGCCCACCTTCCCCCAAACCCCAAAACCCCCCCTCTGCGCAAAAATTGCACCACCGGGGCCCCCCCACACAAACCCCCCAACCCCACACACACACACATCCCAATGTGTGAAAAGCTTTAGGGGGCGCGATGACCTTTCCCTCCCTATTTCTGAGGCAAGGAGAAACCCCTTGTCCCCGGGGAGTTCTTGAAACTTGGGGGTAACCCCCCTTGGTCAAAACAAAAAGCCGTGCTGGGTTGTCGTCCCGGGGAAAAAGCACGGTGACGGGCAACCCGAGGAAAAGCCAACCTGACAAAATTTTACGGAAATTTTCCCGCAAAACACCCCAACCCCCCCCAACCCCCCCCCCCCCCCCCCCTCTCTCCATCCCCCTCCTTTGTTTACTCGTGGAAAAGGGCGGGCACCCCCCCCCCTCCTGTTTTTTCCCTTCTCTTCCCCTCCCCCCCCCCCCCCCCCCCTTCCCTTCCCCGTCCTCAAGGGCCCCCCCCCTCACTCCCCCCCCCCCTCGTGTCCCTTTGGAACACAGGTTTTACACGCTCCCCCCGTGCGAAACAGCGACGCTTCCTTTCGGGTCCCCAATCCCCACTTGCTCCTTGTGACACGCTTTTAGCGAAAACTTCCAAAGCTTTTTCCGGGGGTCTGAAAACAGGGGGGGATGGCTTTTGTTGCAAACAACCCCTCCCCACAGAAACCCTTCCCCCGGGGGCACTCCAACAAACGGAGCCCTTTCCGTACATGGGCGTGGA
>CM031602.1:74975251-75002751 GCA_018398815.1 Conus ventricosus
AGATTAAACGTCTAATAGCACCGATTTGGCAAGTCTCAATTCCACAACCTCCAGCATTAGTCGAAAAAAAAAGCAGTTCTAAACATAAAGAATACAGACAACAAATTTTTATATGTGGTGTTTCTTGCAAGGCGCTTACGCCCGCAAAAACGCAGAGAGAGTGTCTAACTATCGCCCTTACAATCAATGATCTTAAACTTTAGTGGAATATCCTTTCCTGTTAGTGTAGATCAAATTGATCATTTTGAAGAACAAAACAAACCAATAACTGTTAATGTCTACACATGGATGAGGAAACAATTTGGTGCCAATTTAAAAGTGTCCAAGAACACCAACGATTGGCGAGCCAGACAAAAATCAGGGTTGACTTACTACTAATGTTTTCACCAGCGGGGCTGCCACATTATACATTGATACGAACAATGAGTAAACTAATGCAGCATATTTTCAAAAGATGGGCACAAACAAGAATTCTGCAGAAAATGTTTAACAAGAATGCCATCTGTCAAGCCGCGAGCGAACATAAGAAACATTGTATCGGCCCAGTTTGACTGTAATACAGAACTAACTACGCCCCCTCCGGGATCAAAGTTAGTTTTAAGAACTGGAAACGGCTCAAACAATTCCCTACGTATTTTACGCAGACTTCGATCCTTATTGTTCCTTATGAAGGGCCAGCACCACAAAAACTTCGAAAAACATCTTAATGAGTAATCATCAGATTTGTTCATTTGCCTTCTTTATTTTTAGGTCGGATGCGTTATTCAGAGCCAGAATTATAAGAGGACCAGATGCGGGCAGAAACATTCTTAAAACGCATGCAGCAAGTGCGTAACGCCTGTTCTAATAATCTAAACTTATCTGAAATCATAATGGCGCCTGAAGACCAACAACATATGACTCAGCCACCATTGTTGGATTTTCGGTTTAGGCCTAACGCCCAAGAGTGTAAACCCCACAGTAAGAGACCAGATCACATTAGTGGGAAGTTTAGAGGTGCAGCGCACAGAAAATGCAATCTTCAACTAAAGTTTGATCCAAAGACATGGAAAGCTGCCTGTTTCTTTCCCCAACTTGCGAGGTTATGACTCCCACCTATAATGAAAGCAGTGAACGATGCCTTCAGGGTAGCATGCATTGCACAGTCATCAAAAAGTACATGGTTTCACTTTAAATAACATGTCTTTCTACGACTCTATGCAACACATGATGGGATCATTAGAGTCACTGCTATGTCCTTAAAGTCCTGCCCAATAACGGAAGAATATTTTGATCCAACTCTTGTTAGAAAGGGCGTTTACCCTATGAGTACTGAACAGTTGGGAAAAGGTTTGACGAAGACACACTTCCCTCCTAAAAGGCGCGTTCTTTTCTAGTCTTTAGAGAAAGGACATCAGGACTCTGATTACCAGCATGCTCAAGATGCGTGGCAAAAGTTTTGAGTGTAAAACGATGGGAGACTATCAGACCCTACTTTATGGCAGATTAAAGTTTGTTGGCGGGACTCTTGAAAATTTTAGGAAGACCTGCATGAAACATTACAGTTTGGATCCTGCGCATTACATTTCTGCCCCCCGGGATGAGTTTTGGGGCGCTTTCTTAAAGTTTACTGGAGACAGATTTATTTATTTTCGGATTTACCAATGATCCAGAAGATTGAAAACGGATTGCGTGGAGGAATTAGTATGGCGTCGCATCATACTGTAAAGCAAACAACAAATACTTGGCGACATGATCCCCAAATAAAAGTCTAACTATCTTATGTATTTAGATGCCAAACAATCTGTATGGTTGGGCAATGGCGCAATCGCTTCCATTACGAACTTTAAAATGTACACAGGTACCGAAAAATATTAAAAAAAGCATTAAAGGGGTTTGGGGCTTTTTAAAAACCCCTGATCAACAGGGGTGGTTTCTTTTCTAGAAGTTGCCCTTAGAAATATCCTCATAAAACTCCATACCTGCAAAAATGCCCTACCCTTTTTTACCAGCAGAAAGTCTAAAGATGGCCCCAAAGAAAACCCCTAAATTGTCCAAAATTTTTTCGAGGCAAAAAAAATTATGTCTTTTCTTACAGATTTTTCTACAATTTTTTTAAGAAAAGGGTTTTTTGAAGTTAACAGCGGGTTCATCGCAAATTGCTTTTGATCAAGAACAGTTTCATAAAAACCATACTTAAAGAAGAACACTGATCTCAGAACTAAATCCACAGTTTTGCCTCAGAAAAAGACTTTTTCAAGCTGATGAACAACATTTTTTTTGGGAAAAAGCCCAATGGGAATCCCCCAAAAGCGAAAAGATGTCAGATTAGTCACCAGAGAGAAAAAAGAAATTAAGCTGACTTCAAAACCAAAACCCCCAGGATTTTAAAGTTTCTTTGATCCCCTTTTTTTGGATAATGATGAAAAAAAAGAAAGTAAATTTTTGGGACAAACCGGTTTTTATTGGGTTTACGTTTTAAAATTTTCCCAAGTTTTTGATGTTAAAATTTTTCTTTATGACTACTTTAAGCCCCCGTATCCTGATCCAGATTTACTTTCACAGATACAGACATTTTTTGTTATAGATACCCCTTTAAACGAAGTATTTAAAAAGACAGGGAAAGGGAAGGGGAAAAAAGGGAATGCGGGATGGTATGAAACATCTGATTACCCAAAAAATTCGCCTTTGCATTCATCCGTTAATAAAAAAGGTTTTAGGAAAGATGAAGGATGAATTACCCTGGAAAGGTGATAAAGGGGAAGTATTGTGGGGTTAAGGGTCAAAAATGTAAAGAAATTTCGAGCCCGGGGGGAAAAAAATCATTAAAAAAGAAAAGGGGAATACCCGGGCAGGGGGTTTGCATTAAAAACATATCAAAATGACAACTACAAAAAAGCTTGTTTGGAAAATAAACTTTCTTCATGAAAACCCAAAAAACTGCGATTAATCTACATGAGATCAAAAAAAAACTGTTGTAACAAAGAAGCATTAATAAACAAAAAAAAAAGGGGTTTTGTTTGTTAATCCAGGGGTTTTCTTATGAAATTTGGGCACTGGAGAACCGGAAAATTAAAAATTAAAGCGGAACGGGCCCCGGGCGGAATTATCTGCGTTTTTCCCCTTTCCCCAAAAAGATTTTGGGAGCTGGTTTTTTTTGTTGTGTCATTTTCTCGTAAATAAAACACGGGCGGTTTTCCTTTTTAAAAATTTTCTTTTTTTTTCCCTATGGTTTCAAAACTCCAAACCGGATAAATCTTTTTCCCCTTTATCCCCGAGTGCCCCCTTTGCTTCCCCCCGGTAAAAAAAGGTACCTTACTTTTTTAAAAAAGGGTTTAATATTTTTGGGGGGGTGTACGGGGAGTTTTAAAGCAAATTTATTGTTTTTTTTTGATTGTTTTTGTACTGGTTTTACCCCTTTTAAAAAAATTCCCTTCATTTTCATTGCGCGAAAAAAACGGGGGGAAAAGTTTTTAAAAAACCCTTCTGTGTTGCAGAATTGTAAAACAGTTTCTCTGTGAAACTGGTGGGGAAAAAAGTCTTTCGGCTAACTGTTTTTTAAAGTTTTAAAACCTAAAGCCTGTGATCTGTGAACCCCCGGGAATGCCTCTTCTATAGTAACTCTGTTTTTAAAAATAATTTTTTTCATTTGGCCCCTTTAAATTTTTTTCCCCCATAAACTTAAATTTCAGCGGGGTTAATTTAGTGGCCCTCTTTGGTAAGATTTTTTTTTTAGCAACAGCAACAGCAAAAGGGGCACTTTTTTTGTGTAATGGCTCCGCATCTTTGTATTTAAGCTTTTGTCAATACTGAAAGTGCGTACTTAAATTTTTTTCGTTAACCCCCATCAGGGGGAAAAATAAGAAATAAATTTGAGGGGGTGTCGTTTGGATTTTGTATTGACAAAGGTGGTCTCTGTATTCCCCCTAGGTGCAGGTAAATAAATTTGCCAAATCGCTTGTTTAGATAACCTTCTTTTGCTGTTTTTTCACTAAACTCCTCCCGCTTGGGGCTTATTTTTTAAATTTTGCTGTGATCCCCCTTTTCCCAATACCCTTTGGGCGAATAATAAAATTTTGTTCATTTTTTATTCAGCCAATATTATGTGAAAACAAAAAACGACGGTCATCCAACGACAAAAAACCCCAAATTTCTTGCATTTTTTTGTTTTTTCTGAGGTTTGATAAAAGTAAATGTTTTTGGGTGGGGGAAATTTGCCCCTGGGCCGGGTTTTTGCCTTGTTACTGGGAAAATATTTTTTTTAATTGCTTAAACAACATTTTTAAAATTAAGTAAGCTGCATCCCCCCGGGTCTTTTCGTGTTCTTTTAAAAAATCTAACTGCTAAAGTCTTGCCTTTCATAGGCGTTTTTGTGCAGCTGCTAGTTCCTCCATACTTTTTTATGCCCTTTTTTTTCTCCCCGTCATTCCCCAGTTTACTAAATGCAAAAATTATTTTCCGCTAAAAGCAAGCCTTTCACCACAGCGCCCCCTACATTTTTGCAGTAAAAGCCATTTTTTATAAATGTATTTTTTTCTTAAAATTTTTTTTTTTTTAAATTGTTTTTTTGGGAATTTTTCCCCTTCCCTTAAAATAAAAAAACTTTCGTGGCAACCGAAGCTGCAATGATAGAAATTTAGTTTTGGGTAAATCCTAAAAAGTTTTGGTTTGCCAAGATTTGCGGGTTTTAATTTTTAAACCCGGTTTTTAAACCAGCATTGGTATCCTCCCATTTAGCCCCCCAATAACGCAAAAAAGGTATCCCGGGTTTTAGACATTTTTTTTCGGTGCCCTTTTTTAAAAAAATAAAATAATTATAATTTTTTTAAAAACATAAACAGCATGATCTCCTCCCAGCTACAAGCGGGCCCAAAACCCTTCCTGAACTTTTTGAATGACCAAGTTAAGATAAAGGGCTTTTTCCCCAAAAAAGGGGGGGGTTTGTATTTTTTGGGCGGGCGGGTGGAAAAAACAAAAAAAAACCCTGGGAAACAAAAATTTCAGAATTGAACAGATTCAACAGATGGCGCCCCCCAAGACTTTTTAAAAATTTCCCCATAACGGGAAATGAAGCGACGGGGCCCAAGAATGGGAAAAAAAGTGGGGGGCCCAAAACCCGGCTCTTAGTTTGAAACACAAACTAGTCAGTAGATTTGCCCCCCTTTGATTCTGAACAAATCTTACGAAATGATTTAACGCAAGACCCATTTTTTAACAAAGTAAATTAGAGCCCTCTAGGCTGTGATTTAAACAAAAAGGATTTGGAACATTGTTATCGCCATTAATCATGGGATTAAAAAACTTTTAAACATATAGATTTTTTTTTCCCTTCCCAAAATGAACGATCGGGGAAAATCGGGCAAAAACCAAAGAAAACACTGAATAGGTGGAAAAGTAACCAAGCTAAAAAAAATCATCAGAAAAACACTGAACCATTTGGAGGCCTTTAAAAAAATTCCTGGGCGGGTTTAAAGCGGGAAAAAAAATTAGCAAGGGAACAGAAAAAAAAAAATTAATGAACAGCATCATAAAAAAAAATAACGCCG
Source organism: Conus ventricosus (assembly GCA_018398815.1). Classification (NCBI taxonomy): domain Eukaryota; kingdom Metazoa; phylum Mollusca; class Gastropoda; order Neogastropoda; family Conidae; genus Conus; species Conus ventricosus. The sequence continues at coordinate 74,980,777 of CM031602.1, forward strand.
CCAACCCCGGAACAAGTTGATTCAATGCCAGCAAAAAAAAACTCCATTTTATACAAGGGCCCCAAGTTTTTCATGGAATATTGAACTTAAAACTGTTCCCTTTTTTGGCGCCATTGCTGCGTTGGGGGGGGTTATTATTTGTTAAAAAATTAATAACCGATGCCAACAAAAACAAAAGCAATAAAAAAAATCTGAACCATTAAATACAGAAAGAGACAACGCACGCCAAAACCGCCAATAACCCAAAACATCATTTTTATCCATTTCAAATGGAAAAATTTTTTTAAATTTTTTAAAAAAAAATAAAATCATGGGTATTATAAAATGAAAAGCAATAAATAAAGAAAAGAGTCAAAAAAAGACAAATTCCATAGGAAACCCAAAAAGAAAACAAAGTGGTTGCTTTGGGTGGGAAGACCTTTCCCTTTAAAACCCATGGGAGGAACGCGAGAAAAACATCCTCAACGATACGCGTTTTTTTTTAGGGGGGGGGGGGTTTTTGTGTACTATATCAGGGTTCAAATTTTAAAATAAAAACATGCTTGGATTTTTTTTTATAATTATAAGAACTTGGTTTTTCTTAAAGGGTGACTTTTGTTATGATCTTGAGGTAAATTAATCAAGAAAATTAATTAAAACCCTTTAAACAAAGGGAAATTTATTAAAAACAGAAGTATTAAAAAAAAACTTAAAATTTAAAAACTGGGGGGGGGAAGTGTGTGTTGGGTGGTGTAACACAGAGCTTTTTTTATTTGTCATGTGGGAACCCACTTAGGCAAGACAAATGCTTGGTTTTTTTGTGCATTGGGTCTTTTGTTGCAAGTTCAAAGCAGCCACCAAAAAGGGACAAAAAAAAAATTATGCCCCCACACCCCTTCCCCCTTTTTTCATCCGGCTTGGGAAATGGCATTGGGAGAGTTTTCCTATGGTTTTTTTTAAAAAATACTGCTTTGGGCAGAAACTAAAAAAGGCCCCCCCCAAAAGTTTTTTAAAAGGGCGTAGGGCAGCAAAGGGGGCCAAAAACAGCAAAAAAAAATTAATCCCCACTGCTGAAAACCTTTAACTCTCTTGGGTAAAAGCGCAAAAGGGAAAAGGGTTGCCACGTGACCTTTGAACGTCAGGGGTGAAGCGCTAAAAAAAGGCTTGCCCCGTGACCTTTTACCGCTCAGGGTAAAGCGCTAAAGGGAAAAGGCTTGCTACTGTGACCTTTGGGCCGCTCAGGGGGAAACGCGGTTTCTCACGCTGGGACCCTTTTAAAAGGAGTTTGGGTTTTGGAGTTTTAAATTTGTTCTTTTGGGGAGAAAACCCAAAAATTTTAATCTCCTCACTGCTTTAAAACCTTAAATACAAATCCTTCCTCATAGAGTAGACTTCGTGAAAGAAAAACCAAATGTAAAAAACCCCTTTTTTTGCATAAAGGTTCAACAAACGGCCCAAACCTCTTTGTTTGCGAGAATATAAAGGGGCCCGCCGCTTTTCAACTCATCCAAAGCACAAAAAAATTGTGCATGGTAATCAAAAATGCTTTCAAGTATTGTCCCGCTTAAAAATCTCCCCCCCAAACTTTGTTCTGCCATGATCAAAAATTATAAAACCCCAAAAACCCCCCTGAAAAAAACCCATAAATATTTCACCCCCACCACACACTTTAAAGGGAATCCCAAACCCGCGCTAACGACACCGGGGCCTGTCAACCGAAAAGAAAAACCCACCCCCCCACCCCCCCCCCTCACCCGGCAAGCCAGTCTCTCGCTTTAAATTTAATTTTTTTGGGCGCTTGCCGTGCGTGTTTTAAACAAGGGGCCCCCGTTTTCGCTTTTCAGCCCATCGTTACACTTTGTTTGGGGGGGGGGGTTGGGAGAAAATCCGCATTGTTATTTGAAAAACATTTATATAAAGATAGGGGCTAGCCACACACAAATCCTCTCCTACGGGAAAATTTTAAATAAAAGGGCGTAACCCCACTAGTTTGTTTGCCCGAAAAATTCAAAATCGCCATTTTAGTTGCATAAGGGGCCCCTTAAAAAAGGAGATGAACTGGGGTTTGAAAGTTTGGGAAAAATAAACACATCTTAATACACAAATCAGCTTTCCCAAAAAACACTGAAACTGTAGTTTTAAAAAATCAAACAAAATCAGAATCAGCCCCTGGTTTACCTTTGCCTTAAGAAAATTTAAAGCTTTTGCGGGGAAAAATGTGAATAGTTAGTTGCCTTTACTAAATAACCAAAAAATTCTTTTTTAACAAATACTCTAAAATCAGGGTTTTAAAAAAAAACTTTTGGCCCCCGAATAACAAACCTGGTTTTTCAGTAAAAGTTTTTGCCATTTTAAAATAAACAATTAAAACAACAGGGCCACAAACCCGGGGCCCCAAAACAAAACACAGCCCTTTTTTTTTGCAGTAAACTCCAACACAAAAGGGCGGCCCCCGGGCGTGCCACGTCCCACAGCCCCGATCTTATGGCCCAAACTAGACTTTTTTCCAAAAAAGTGGTGCAACCCAAAAAAGAGTGTGTTTCGTTTTTTTTTTAAAAAGCACAGGCTAGGTTTTCAAATGCCGCGAGCCCTAAAAATTAAAATGATCAGATTTTTACCCCCGGGACAAAAATTTGTGGTGGAAATTAGTCAAAAAGGGGAAATGTTTCGGATTTTATGTCATTTTAATTTAGAGAGAGAAAGAGTGTTGGGTGTGTTGTCTGTTGCCCCCCCCTCTCTGTCGTCTGTCTGTCTCTCCCCTTATCTTCTTCTCTGTCTGCCCCCGGGGTTTATTCTCTTTTTCCTTTTTCCGCCACAAAAAAAAAAAAAAAGGAAAAAAAGGGTGCTTTTTGGGCCCCTTTTGCCCAAAAAACCGGGGGGGGGGGTTTACAAAAATGAGTAAGGGAAATTGGGTTTTTTTTTAAAAAGCCCGTTCTCTGAACAGCTTCCCCCCTTTTGTTTTAGGGGAAATATTTTAAAAGACTTGGTTTTGTGACATGAAGAAGTAGGGGTATTAAACTTGGGGTTTTCTTTGAAAAGGGTTTAAACCCCACTTTAAAAACCCCCCATCAAGTGTTTTTTTAGGCCCGGGGACGCCCCCCAATTTTTCAGTTTTTGGGTTGGTTTGGGAATTATGGAAAAAACGTTATTAATAATAAGGGAGACAGAACAGGGAAAAATTGGGGCGGGTAGCCCAGTTTTTAAAAAAGCAGGGGGGGGGGAAGGGGGGGGAGGGGGGGGGGGGGGGGGGGGGGGTTCGGGTTTTACGCAAAAACTGTAAAAATTCGAGTGCGACTTTACCCCCGTAGAGGGTCAGGGGTGAGGAGAAAAACGAGCAACAGCTCATGAGGAAAAAAAAAAGATGGGGACCGAAAATCTGCGTGGGAGGGGGTTGGGGGGGGAACCGGGCAAGGGTTTATGCAGTGGCGGGATTGGGATATTTTTTCTAGGTTTTTCATAATTTATCAGCCCAAATTGGGGGAGGCCCAGTTCCTGTTTTTCCCCTAACGTGTCTCTCTCTCTCTCTCCTCCCCTCTCCCCTCCCCTGAAAACTGTTTTTTCCCCGTTTCAATTTCTTTTCAGAAGAATAAACAAATTCCCCTAAACACAGTATTCAAACAACGGTAAAAGGTTATTTTTTTTCCCCCGGGGGGGGGGGAAACAAAGGCAGGGAACCGGGTTTAACGGATTAACAGCACTCAAATTTTTTTTGTATTATAAAATTTATTTTGGTATAAAAAATTAGGTCTCCCCCTAATTAAATTTTTTTTCAAACCCTTTGGCAGTAGGGTCCCCAAACCGTCACACTTGAAAATGATAAAGAAAGAAACCCCCTGCGGGACTCTTAGACTTGGGGGTTTTAACCCCTTGGGGGAGGTGGTACGTAGGTTGGAATGCAAGTGTGGGAGTGGGGGGTATGGGGGGGTGAAAACCCGGGAAAGGGGGGGGGGGGCGAAACTTTCAAATTTGCAATAGCTTTTCGGTTTCTCTTGGGTACACGGTTTTAAAAAAGTTTCTTTTTTTCAGAAACAAAAAAAGAAATCCCCCACACCAAAACAAACCCCCACACCCCCTTCCCCAAAAATTTTTTTAAAAATTTCAACCAGGTTGACTCCTTCAAAACAAGGGATGAATACTTTGGGTTTATTCCCCCCCTCCCACCCCAATTTTTGAACATGGGGAACATAACCCCGCACGCAAGGGCCCTCAAACAGTATTGGGCCTCAAAACGAAAACGTTGCAGCAAATTTTGGAAAACGTCATTACCAAATTTAAATTACCAGGGGGGAAAAGGGGGGGGGGGGGGGGGGGGGGGGAAAAAAGGAGCTTCACACGTTAAAAAAAGAGAAAAAAAAAAAAAAAAGGAAAAGGAAAAAGGAAAGAGAAAAAAATTAAAAAGTTCCCCATGCCCTTAAAAAAAACCCCCCCCACGCCCCCATGAACATCGCATTAAAGAAACCCGGAAACTTACAAGTCGTTTTAGTTGAGGTTATGCTGTTTTTTTTAGCCCTTTCCAAACCCCGGGCCCAAAAATTTTAAAAGTCATCATCATTAATGTTAATGACCAGGTTTAAAAACACTTTTACAATTTTGAAAAAACTGACTCGAGATAGAACAAGTCGAAAGACAGTTATATGATTTATTAAGGAGTTTTTTTTCAAGATGAGTTTCTGACATAATAGAGCGAGAGGGGAGAGAAGGGGAAGGGGGGGGGGGGGGGGGGGGGGGGGGGTGAGACACGTCAAGTCAGCTGTGACGGGAATTTATTCGTTTCAGTTTAACAAAGGCCAACGAGTTGTTGACTTGTCAAGGAAGACCCCCAGGAGAGCGCCATTGTTCCATTTCCACAATGGGGTCGTGTATCACGCAAAGTCAGCCGTGAACTTTGACTGACAGCTCACGCCGAGTTATCGCACACTTGACTTCTGAATTTCAGTTCCCCACCACCAACGTGGATCCCAGCCTTGGACATCGATCTTCCCGTTATTTGTGTACGTAGAATTCACAGCTGGTAGTATAGTACGCGTAGTCCTGGCGAGCGGAGAGAAAGGGGGCGGGGGTAGGGTGTGTGCAACTACTCTTCACAAAACGCTGAACAGGTTTTTTAACAGTCCACCCCTCATTCGGTCCGTGTCATCATTAATATGCACAGTGGGAAATACCCGTGTAAATGCAGCGAGCTGTCCACTAATAAAGTCACAGACCCGCGTTCTTAGAAACTGGTACCCGCGAGTGTGTCCTTTCGGTTTGCGGAAATCTCGGGGTACAGTCCGAGTTATATTACAGGATATCGGCCATCTAAGGTTTATGATGAGCCCTTTATAATGGTTTGGTCGTCTAACCAACATGACGATCTTCACACAATGATTTGGGTGAAACGGCGTGGGACATCGGTAATACAAGAAAGCACGAATGTTAGTTTGCTATTACGGGTTTCAATGTCTTCATCAATGTATCCTTTGTATAACTACCTCATCCATACTACATTACTAACGATACTTTATCGGCTGCTCACTGATGTCAAGCTTGTCCGTATGCCAGTGTAGTGTCGGTAACACACACACATACACGCGCGCGCGCGCGCGCACGCACGCACGCACGCACGCACACACACACACACACACACACACACACACACACACACACACACACACACACACACACACACACACACAAAACACGAGAAGGTAAGAATCGTCAGTTGTTGAAGAGATGGAGGTTTGTCTCTGGCTTTGTGTGTGTGTGTGTGTGTGTTCACGCGCCGGTGGCAGGGGTGTGTGCGTGCGCGCGTGCAAGGAAAGCGCTGCAGTGATTCGCACACACCATTTGTTCTACTCATGAACAGTAAGTGAAGCCGACTTGGAAGGCATGAAGGATGTCCACACGAACGATGCCGGCACTTGCGCTCGGTAATGATGCCAGATTTAGACATGTCAAAAAGAAGAGAGGAAAAAGCTTCCGAGACCTCTCGAGAGCTTTCAGCCTCATGCTCTACCTGGACCCAGTACACGTGTTAAAAAGCACTTTATAAGAGGGGAGGGGGGGGGGGGGGGGGGAGAGAAAAAAAAAACGTTCCCATTTTGCCGCCTCCGCTGGCCTTGGTCTATAAGAGGGAGGATTAGTAGTTCATATAAGCTGTGCCCCGATGCTGGTTTAAGTCAATAACGGAGGACTAGAAGTGCGTCATATGTCCTCCGTGGAGACTGTTTTATGCTACAACATTCATTCTATGCATATCTCCCACCATTGGTAGGCAGGATTATCATCGTGATACTAGCTCAAGATGGGGAATGACTCAAGTGGCTTGTTTTACCAGACAGGCAAGTTAATAATCATGGTTTGTTCTTTTGTTCAGTATTATTTCAGATGGCGTATGACAGACTGTTCTTTCTCTGTATATAGAAACCATGGCAATTGAAGGCGCGCGTACGCCTGTGTTTGTGTGTAAGGGAAGGGGTGGAGGGGAATCCCGTGGCCAGCCGTGAGCTGGTCCAAGTTAGGTCAGCACTGAGCTTCTGAAGTGGTAATCGACTCGCCGCGAACGAACTACGCTAACAATTCAACAGGAGCGTTTGAAGTCGTAATTGACTCGCAGTTAATGGGTCACGCTAACAAACCAAATTACCTCCTTCACTCGGCGGAAATCAGGTTTTTGTTGGTTGCGTACAGTTTTTCCCAGACAGATTTATATAAGTTTGCAGTTGCCACTTGCTCTGCCTTGTTTTGAGTATACTCAACCAGACTGAAAAAGAAAGAAAACTGATTCACGTTCATAATTCCTGAGTAATCTCTGAAGACATACAACCCGGAGATCCTTTCCCAGGCCCACAAATGATTCAAGTGATTACACAGGACACGTCAGCAAGTTCCCTCAGGCTCGTACTTAACGAAGATGCACAGTTGATCACAAGCAAGCATCTCACTCGTCAAACTGCCCTAGCCAGGTTCACAACTGATAGGGGTAACTGCCGAGTATCTTACCGGATTCACTGATGATAAGGTGATTGCCTCAGACAAAGAAAAAGTAACCATACCCTGGTTCAGTCTCAGTTTGATCAAGAAGGCTTCACTTGCTTGCGGACTAGTCCCTACCCTACTGTACACATCTGCTCTTCACCCATGAGTAGTCTAGTCTGTAAGCGGTAAAAATTAAGAAAGTTAGGAACTAATTGCAATAGTAATTATTTTAGGTGGAATGAGTCAGGACACAGTCTCTCTTAACATATCCAAAAGTACATCGATCGAAGTGTCCTAAGGTACTAAAAACTCGTTGTGTGACGTCATCAGGTACCCGTTTTTCACGCTGTTTTTGAAGAATCGACCAAAGATAGTCATGTAGCACCTCTTTGGAAAGCTCGTGAAGTGTATTGCCCAAATTCAATAACGCATTTGCCACCAGAAGCATAAAACGGTTAAAAAAAAAATGGAAAACAGCATATCTCTAAGAATATATTACCCTTCGGTCCACTGAAATACACATCCTGCATGCGTAAACTTTTGAAAGGTGGCTTACCTAGAATATATCCTGACACAGACGCACTGCAGCGTGAAATCTCACCATCAAGTCAGTCACTGCCCAGGCTTTCTTGAATGTCAGCAGATACACAGGGTACGTCTGCCAGGTCCATGTCATCCAGTTCCACAAGCGCCGGCGAATTTGAACAACCCAAACCTTTGCAATGACCACATGCCACAGAGCACTCAAGACCATGCTTTCGGCATGTGCAACGCTAGAACTGCAATCCTTCTTGCAGTTGCACCTGATGACTTTAAGTAGGTCATCTGGAGCAGGTGGAAGGTCAGTCTGGGCGTGGTTCCAGCCGTCCGGAAGTCAGATGCCATCCCCAAAGCTCCGGTGTCAAGTCAATTTCAGGGTTGATCCATTCCTGAAAGAAATGAATATTGTGATCAGATTTGCATCCATATCCCTTCCTTTCAATGCACTGTTCAAAAGAAACATCACAAATCCAGATATGTACATATTAGACGTTTATGTGTTTAAAATCCTTAAAGTTAGACTTAATAATAAGATTGACGTAACATTACTATGGGTGCAACCTCTCTCTCTCTCTCTCTCTCTCTCTCTCTCTCTCCTCTCTCTCTCTCTCTCTCTCTCTCTCCTCTCTCTCTTTCCCTCTCTCTCCCCTCACACACACACACACCACACCACACACACACACACACACACAGAGAGAGAGAGAGAGAGAGAGAGAGAGAGAGATTCCTAATGAAGACGTACCTGAACCTGGAGGTATACACGCAGGCTGTGGTACTTGGCCGCTGCATTGTAGGGGGAAGGGTCTGGATCTGGACGTTGGTTGCACATGTCGACACCTTTTCATGAAAGCGCTGGTAACGGAGGTGTCTAGGCTGTCTCCTGTGCGACCATTGTTGAGGCAAACCAGGGCTTTCTCCCCTGCTGTGATGATGGTGTCTTGATCGACTTCAGGTGTGAGGAAGACATGTCCTTGTGTTCTAAAGTTGGGGTCTGACAGTTTTTGCAGTGGAATGCTTTTTCCAATCCGAAAAAGCCCTGAAGTGGTGTCACAGCCATTCAGTGCATGGACAAAAGGCAGTACGACCCTTCAGCTGCGATTTGGTCATCGTTAATTGATGTTCCACTACTTCTAGGTCACTGTCTATCGTTGCATCTATCTGATCAGCAGCAATTTCTTGGTTCATGATTTTGTCAAAAACTTGCAATGCAGCATGCAGGTTTGGGTGCACTGGAGCACTTTGAACAGAGTGTTGTTCTACGGACAGGACAGGGTCTTCAGTGTGCTGGTGGTGTTCAGCATCTTCATGCTGCAAAATGGGATCTTCATCAGATGTCAGAGTTGCAGAGACAGATGGGAAGCCTACAGTTTCTGTATCAATACTGTCTTCAGAATGTCTGACATCAGATGTGGTCAAGGGAATGTTGAAGGCAGTGGACACAATCAGGGCATTGAGGACAGCGTCTACTAGAAAATGTCCCGAACAGCTCTGTGTACGGATTTGCCACTCAGCATATGGATGACAGAATTGCGAGCAAAAACGACTTCCAGCACCTGTTCAAGCCCAGATCCTCCCATAAGCCTTCCCATACAGCCGAGGAAACTCATTTGGCAGTGAAATCCTCCTAGACGAAGGACGACTGACTTCAGGGAGCTGTCAGCTGGCTCATTATCGACAATCATCATGGATTTCCACCACAATGGTTGATCAAAGGTTAGGACTGGTGTGCAGTTATACCGTCTGGACAAGGAAGTGATGAAATGGAGAGTTGAGTAGATGCAGCTCATGTTTGTTGGATCCAAGTCTATCATAATGTGAACATGCTCTGCCCAGGATAGGCTCCAGTTGTACAGATGGTCTGCATCATACCCGACTAGCCTGGACGTGGGCAGCGCAGAGGCCAGGACACTTTCCATAGCAGATCCAGTTTCTTCATCCGATCTTCAATTGCAAAGTCCCGCAAAACTTCATAAGTAAAAGATACGTCAGTTGTAGAGGCATTGTAAAAACGAACTGGCACTCTCCCCAGTGTTGAGATTCTGTCTGGAGTTACATTTGTATCTCGACGAACTGCATTGCATTCTTTGATGCCTGGGGTCGCTGCGCTGATGATGCCCATGCCATGAAAGGTTCCAGATCCATCCAGAGTGCGTATCTGATGATCCACATTGTCGGCAGCAAACTGGATCCAGCTGGTTTGGGGGTCAACACCACACACAGTCTGTTCCTTGCTCTACTGCAGCACACATTTCAAACAGTTTTCACTTCGTTGTAGGATAAAGAAAATCCTAGCCTATGGGAGCCGCTCAACAATATGTCTGGAACCAGTTAGGTGGTGCATGGAGACTCCAAGTCCAGCTGAAGTGGCAGGATGAACACGTTTGGGCGCGCAGCTTGCATCAAAGCTTGACCAAGGGAAGCAATTTTCAATTCTGGATTCTTCTTTCCCTTCAGTAGTGTTCTTAAAAAAACGCCAACTGATGATGGTAGCTGTTGTATGTTTTTTTATATGTCTGAAATTTCTGCTGTTGATGGATGCTCTTCTTTGGAGGTGTCAATTTTCTTTATGTCAGACAAAAGAAGTTCCGCTGCTGTTTTGATAATCCTCAGTTTTTCTTTCTCGCTGTCTGTTTCTGTCTTTGATTTTGCAAACTGCTTCAGAATTTTTTCAGCAGCTGACCTGAACGTGACTACATTGGGCTTCCCTCTGATGCAGGTGATTACAATCTCGTCTCCAAAGGTAGTTTCTAGTTTTTGTCGCATGTGTTTTTCTGTGTATGCAGGTGTTTCTGAATCAAGGTACTCCTCCATTTTTTGGCACAGATCTGTGACGGTGATCTGTTCATTATCGAACTCTTGAAGTATTCTGCTACTTGTGTGAATCTCTGTTCGTTTTGTGTCTGCTGGTCTGCCTTTGACAGCATGTATGGCCTCAGTGGAAGAAGAATATGCTTGGGGAATGCCTTTGGCTGTTCTGAAGTTGACACTGCACTGCTTATGGTACAAGGCATCTGCAGCAGGAAGATCATTCACAGCCTTAATTCTGCCCAAACGTCCTCAGCCCATTTGTCACATGGACCCCGCTGCAAACAATGTTGTTCTATTTGTGACTGGAAACTGAAGCTTCGGATTAGATAGACGGGGTCACCTTTTCTCTGAGAGCTTTTAGCAGGCAGTCCACAGAAGAGACAGTCGGCAGAAATGTCAAATTTCACCTTCTTGGACCTAAGAATTTGCTGATCTTCTGTACTGTTTTCTTCCAACTGTCTTTTCAAATCCTTTTTGATGACATTGACGTTGCAGTCATTTTGACACAAGATTTATGGACAGTTTGCCCAATGAAAAAACTCTTACTATCACATCTTAAACGACATGCATTTTGCAATCCTGTCATCCCTTTTTCAGTTTGTTTCAACGACTTCTTCTCCTAGACGTAAAGGATTCTCACAAAGCACGCATGTTTCCGGCTCAACCAGATCTGAAAAAGAACATGTTTTCTCTTTCATCAAACTACTTCTCGCGCTTGAAAAGTGTAACACATACAGTGAGCACACATGCGAGTTCATGCTCTCACACACACACACACACACACACACACCACACACACACACGCATGCACGCACGCACGCGCGCACATGTACACCCACGCACACATGCACGCACTCATGCATATCGCATGCATGCATGCAAACACGCACACACCCACTGCACACACACACACACACACACACACACATACACACACACACACACGCACGCCACGCACGCACGCACGCACGCACGCACGCGCGCACACACCACACAACACACACACACACACACACACACACCACACACACAACACATGTGCACACGGATATTACGCGAATTTACTCCGTCAATTTCTCTTAGACTATAGTTGTGACTCAGTGTTGTCTATCTGTCTGCCTGTCTATCTCTCTTTCTGTCTCTCACCAGGAAACACACACACAACGCGCGCGCGCACACACACACACACACACACACACACACACACACACACACACACACACAAAACCTGATAAAGCAATTTTTGACAACAAGCGGGAGCCATACATGTTCATGCCAGACACCGGTTCCTATCAGCAATTCTCTTATCTTTCATCAAAATGGAAACACTGTTGCACACATATGCAACCACAATGTAACATCGCGTGCTATTCACGGTTAAACTTGCAACGACAGTGCTGTTCTACTCACCAAAATCAGTTTCGCCGGTGCCGGACACATTTTGCCGCATTGTCTTGGAATCAACGCGCGCGAGGTCATGCTTCCAAATATGGGGGATGACGCAGCGCGCGGGACGGAATGTTTGTACGGTAAGCGGAAAGGCTCAGAGCGTGGAATCGGTCTTTTTTCGACCACTTTAAATGCTTTTTTTTGATAACTCAGGACGTGTACTTTTTTCTACTTTTTGGATATTTTATTTGTTATTATTTTTTTAGTCGTTTGCACCAATTTTTTAAAACTATTGCTTTTAATTCTTTGTAAAAATTATTGCCAGCCTACACTAGAGGCCCACAGTCAGCTGGGGGTTACACAGCCAGTTTTTACAGTTGATATACAGAGGATCGTTTACCAGCCTCTTTGGTTGATACAAGTAATAGACCCCTGCCTGCACTACTACTCCCTCGTTCCTGCCTCCCTCCCTCTCTCTCTCTCTCTCTCTCTCTCTCTCTCTCTCTGTCGTTCACAAGCCTCTCTCTCTCTCTCTCTCCTCTCTCTCTCTCTCTCTCTCTCTCTCTGCAGTCCTACTCACTACCCCCACCTTCTCTCTCTCTCTCTCTTCTCTCTCTCTCTCTCTCTCTCTCTCTCTCTTCTCTCTCTGTTCGCAGACTTATTTTGGGAAGAAGAAAAAAACAAAATGCGCTCTTTTTTCTTCAGTGTAAAGAATGCACACGCAGGTAAACGCCAGAGTGCACTGTTAGCGTCTGGCAGCAAAGGACAAAGACAGCACTTGCCTCATTATAACCTGCTGATCAGCATGGACCCATTAGCGCTGCGACGAGGACAGGGGGGTCGTCTCCGTAATTATGTCCCTTACAGTTGAAAGAATTAATACCACCCATTATCACGTTGATCTGCAAGCTCGTCTCTCTTGCCTCACCAGAACGATACAGGCAAAGTGTCCTTTACGGTGCAGTGGCGCATTGTATGCAACAGAAAGAAGGGGTGGGAAATTGGCAGCAGTGTTCCTTTGACTTCCTCAGAGAAACTGGGTCATACACGGGATAGGGAGCAGGTTAGTTTTCTTCAATTATATTTTGTAAATGTTGAGGTATTTCGCCACATGCACAGAGGATATACTACACTGCTGAAGTCATTCGACGCTGGCGTGGGTACATATCGTCCCACCTCAAAAATTCCATAGCCTTTTAAGGCTGCTGCCATCGAGCTCGCTTGCCGATACTTCAATAACTGATGAAGCGATGAAGAAACTGCTGTCGGTTACTTCCAGTGAATCGCTTCGGTTCTTTCTTTTTCTTTTAATGCGTCACACGACTCTGAACCCCCCCCCCCCCTCCCCCCCATCCCCACCTTCGCCCCTACCCCCAATTCATAAAACCACGTGATTTCAACGTATATGGCAGGACACGTTTTGTTTTGTCTTCTGTTCTGTTCTTTAAAACTGAAACGGCACTCCCATTTCTTCCCTTCGATTCGCTGCGAAGTGTATACCGTTTGGACGGCGACTAAGGAAGGTAGTCGCGGTTGCATTTGACATGCTCCAACGCGCTGAAAATGGTTTTTAGCCAAGCTTTTGGTCTTCTCCACCACACGGGAGGTGCTTGAAGAACCGCGCCCGGGCAGGTGAACGGAACAGGATGACACTAAGTATGTTTGAACGAACTCGACAGGAAGTGACAGTAGTAGTTCGGGGAAGATTTGGAGTGTCATCGTTTAATTTTTTTTTTTTTTAAACCTTCCCTCTTTCCTCTCCAAAAATGTTCTGAAAGAAAATTCTGAAACAGTAAAAATTGTAAATATTAATCGCCCAGGCCTCAAGTTCTGCTGAAGGGAAGGGTTTACCACGATCGGTGCATCTCTGCTTTTTGTCATGGGGAGGTCACACCGTCGGTCACATGCCTGCTTGAAAGTCGCGTTGAACATGCAATGAAAATGTGCTGAATCTGCAGAAAGTGAACGCGGAAGCGCAGTCAAGGAGCATCATCGTGGGACAGTTCTATCTTTTTCTTTTTTTGTGCATTAGAAATTGCGCTGTCATCAGCTACTAGGCCCGATTTATTTCTTTTCTTTCCAGTGTTCATTTGCGTCCAATTCGCGCAAGCGTATAAAGTGTGGAGGATCTCTCTCTCTCTCTCTCTCTCTCTCTCTCCTCTCTCTCTCTCTCTCTCTCTCTCTCTTTCACGCACACCCACCCTCCACAATCACACACGCGCACATTTCAAGGCTGATTTTCCTATGTCACCCCAGCAACTTGACAAAAATATCTCAACAAACAAAACAAAACAAAAAGCTTGCAACTTCCACAATAATTAAATTTTCTCGGTCTAATTTTCTCACAAAAATGTTTTGGGGGGGGGGGGGGGGGGGGGGGGGGGGGGGGGGGGGGGGGGGGGGGCGAAAGATAATTTTAAACGTGCATAAACGAATTCCAGTATTGCTTAGGTTTGCGGTTTTTTTTTTTTTTTTGTTTGTTTATATTTTTCATGCAGTTTTTCATCAGACTGGGAGAGGGTGCAAGTGTGCCAGAACCGGCTTCTCTTTTTTTTTCTCTTTTTTTTTCCCTTTATTTATTTATTTTTTTAGACGAGCAAAATGGCAGGGGTACAGCGTCAATGTGCCCGATTTGATAACCCTAAAAGTTAAAGCACCCGCATTACAGCCGTTTTGTGAAGAAGAAAAAAAACGTAGAAAATATCGCCCCTGCTTCAGACTTTTTTTCGCCTCTGCCTCAAATCATCAGGATCCGGACTACCACTGAAATGCTGGGCACTACCAACACAACCCCCTTATTTTCGCAGTTGGGATTCCTATACACGGGCAAGTAATGGCTGCGGTTATTATGGTGATTGCCTGGGATCGCCTGGTTGGGGGGAAAAGGGGGCCTGTCATGGGGACAGCTGCAGTTATTCCCCTCCTGAATGCTCTTTTATTTGTGTCTAAGTACCGTGCGAGTGATGGACCTCCTGAGCGTGATAGCCCAGCAGTGCTCTCCCCCTGCTGTCCAGAAATGGAAGAAACTGAAGAGGTTGGTGGTCACTTGCGTGTGGGTCGATCATTGTAGTGACGCTCCGTGAAGTGCGACTTAAGCATCTCGGGATTGCTATGGGGAATGGGGGTTTGTCTTTTTTGTTTTAAAGTATTGTCCGGTGCTCTCCCCCTCTCTCTCTCTCTCTCTCTCTTCTCTCTCTCTCTCTTCTCTCTCTCTCAAGAACAGATAGGAATAACAGGCTCTACCTAAATTCTCAATTCGTGGTCGAATGAAGGTTTTCTAACGAAATCCATTCTGCCAAGTTCTTATGTAACTTGTTTGAGAATACGTGTTCAGTGGCGCATTTTCCCTACTTGTGTTTTGTATTGCTTGATAATGATTGTCTTCTGCTTCAATACGAGACACGGAAAAATTATTTGTTAGAAATCAATTGAGCCTGAGTAAGAAACACACGCTCCTGTCTCTCTCTCTTTGACATCCACAGATATTGGGGGGGGGGGGGGGGGGTGGGGGGGGGAGCGAGAGAGAATAATGTGTGTGGAGGGGACGGAAAGGGGAGAGGGTGGAAGGGAAGGGTAAGGGTAGAAGGGGGGGGGGGGAGGGCGTCAAGAAAAGGACGGCATAGCAACAGGGTAACGGAAGCAGTCGTGGTGGCGTGCTGCTCACATGCCTGGGCTTAAAAAGGGGGTCTGCATGTGTCACTGACGATTTCTCGCTTGCATGCATTTGCAGGTGTGTGTGTGTGTGTGTGTCCCCCACTGAGGAATAACTTTAGGAACATGCCGTCCTCTCCTCGTTGCTGAAAGTGACTTGACGCCCGGCAAAATGCCCTATCTTCTCAAGCTGAAAGGTCAAGAGCAGACTGTGACCACTGATAAGTCCTAGGGTCCTACTACCGTGAACAAGAAGTAACTGTCCAGTATGATTTGGTCGGGAAAAAAATGAATGGAACTGGAGACGGGGGGAAGTTGTGGTGTGCGTGAGTACGTGCGTGCGTGCGCGCGTGTGTTCCTGGTGGACCGTTTCCCCCAACAAAAATAAGCGAATAACATGAGCAATGTGCATTGTAATCTTGTTGACCCCTAACCTAATGACAAGATATGCATATGTCATAGCTGAGGTTGTGAATACGTTAAAACTGGACAGATCTCCCACCTTTATGCCGTTTCACCCTAACTTTTTTCTCCCCACCCACCCCCCTTCCCTTTTTTCCTCTCTTTCCTCCTCCCCTCCTTCCCCCCAAACTCCCCACGAACAACACAACCACCACGCAGCAGCGGGCAAGGGGGACGGGGCCCAAAAGGTGCTTATGACGTCTGTGTGCGGGCCGTTTGTCACATTAAGAAGACGTGGCGTCGTCGTCGTCTGGGGTATTGATCGCGCGCGCGCCTTGTTCGATAGTCACTGGCCACCGTCGCCGGAGGGCCTGGACTATGGCCATCAATCAACAACAGCACTCACACAGTGCTCAGCGAGTCCAACCACACCGACATCGCTCACGACCTCGCATTGGCAAGGAAACTGGCGAACATGGCTCACTCACTGTAGTCGGTCAGCAGTTAGGCTGTGTGGATGCGGCGGGAAAACAACCGTTGTGACGCTTTGAAGATCTGTTCAGCGCTGCACGTGGTGTTTTTGAGTCGTATTGATTGATCGGCTCGTTTGTTTTAACTTGTCTGAACGAAGGTAATTTCGTTCACTAACGAACACGTCCGCAGTCGTCAACAGTTGAAGTGATCGGGAGGATGGAGGAGACCAGTTTCGAGGTCAGTGTATTGTTTGTAACTCAAGCTATAGCCCCTTGCTTAGTAACACCATCACCACTTGTTCAGAAATGTTGCGAAATCTCTTCTGACAGTAAAAAGTGTTAGACGCTGGAACTTGGCGCACACAAGAATGGCAGTGTTGACGACGTGTAGTGGCGCAAGCTGCATTTTGAGACCGCTGCTTATAACATTGTGAAGCATGGTGGGCCAGGAATGCTGGTGACGTCGTTCGAAAGATGAATGTCAAAACGTTTCAATGGTCGTCCCCAATCCAGTCGTTTTGCGCGTATTGCCAGTGTTCATCGGACTCCATTCTGACGATGTCAGAATAACAGATAAAGATGATAGGCTTGCTGATCTCCTATAGTATGTGCCTGAGGCTGTCTCTCGATCGAGTACGTGTCTAGTGGACTGGCGACTGGATTTCATACACGAATGTACTTGCGGGGGTCACTGCTGTTGAATGAAATGTAAAGGTTTTCGACTGACCAGCGCCACGCACGAGAGACATTTTAGGGGGGAAGGGGGGGGGGGGGCGGATTAGTGGAGGGGCATATGGTATGGTTACTTGGCTTGCTGTAAACTACGGCTCTACTGTAAACGCAGCACGAAGAATCTCTCTCTCTCTCTCTCTCTCTCTCTCTCTCTCTCTCTCTCTCTCTCCACACACACACACACAAGCACACGCACTCGCGCGCGCGCACCCCCCCCCCCCCCCCCCCCCCACACACACACAAAGCCAAGTTAAGCCTGAGTAGATAAATGGCTTTTTTTCGTTGAGAAATAAACTTATCATACACTCCATTTGTTTCTATAACTTTAATACACATCCTCTGCTGTAGATACTGATATTCTACTCCACTGAGAATGCGTTTGTTTGTTTTATTAAAGAAATGGTGACAGGGAGAAGGGATATCCAGAACCCAACCACTCCCCTTTCTCGGATACGCCACAGTTCAAACATTTTCGCGCGCGCGCGCGCGCACACACACACACACACTCACTCTCTCTCTCTCTCTCTCTCTCTCTCTCTCTCTCTCTCTCTAAAGTTGCGATTCAAGTCGTGGAGAAAAAAAAAGGAGAGGGCGGTGGGTAAAAAGGAGAGGGACAAGCAGTTGTGAAGTGCCGAGAATCAGGCTGCACCGGCGATATCCTGTGGAGTAGCACTTCAAACTCGCAGAAGCAAACAGAAGGGCGGGGATGGAAGAAGGGCGGGGGGGGGGGGGGGGGGGGGGGGGGGGGGGGGGGGGGGAAACTAGTCATGCGGCACGAGCACATGGAACTGTCGGCCCCCCAAACCATCACTGAATTCGGATGCAAAACACGGCTGTGCGGGATTTTTTTTTTTCTTCCCATCAATCCAGCCCCCCCCCCCCCCCCCCCCCCCCCCCCCCCGGCCGCATTCCCGGTGGTTCGTTCTCTTTTCAGTCTTTCACTCCCACGTTCCGTTACATCCCTCAAAGCCCCAGAAACCAAAACGGACTCCCGTTTCTTTCCTTCATCTCGGTCTTTCCTCTCGTTGTACTGATGCCCACACTGACAACCGCAGTGGAAGACGTTGCTGTCAGTGCTGATAGAGGGTTTATGTCCTACCCGCTGTCAGCGCGATGACGGACGTTGAAGATAAACATGATAATTACGCGTGTGATAAGTATTTCACTTTTGGCATCAAGTGGTCGAGTGATGTGGTCGAGTGATTAGAAGGTGCTTAGACTACTCGTGGTCTCCAGTTCAGTCTTGCTCCTCTGTTGGGGTTTTTTTTTTTATGCCTATGTTAATCTTTGATACTACGCATACTTCCTCGCGGAGGTTAAGTTTTTCAGGCGCTTCTGTTGATTCGCTTGTCCCAGTGTCAGTAAAACCATTGCAGAAATGCCCCGATTTGAAAGCAAGCTTGATGAAATGTGGCCCAAAGACGAACGCATCAAACTTTGGTGCCACACGGATCCGGACCAGAGGGGGGATCCCGAATCCGTTTGACCGTGACTGATGTCTGCGCTCTCCCGAGTGCCGTGCCCTTCCATGCTTTAATTATTGATTACCTTTCGTGGAAGATAACGAAGAGACGTCAGTAGGGAAACGGACAGAAATCTATTAGGTCTAGTGTCTACAATTGATCCATGTTGGACTGTTGAGACGGGTTTGCGGAGTAATTAGCAGAAGAGAATGGTAAAAAACCTACTTTAATTATTGAAGTAGGTGGATCTGGGTATGTCTGTGAACTCTATATTTCGCTTGTGATGAAAAGAGAGAAACGAGAGAGAGACAGAGAGTGAGCGCGCGCGCGCGGAGCGAAGGAAAGGCAAACATTAGAAGCACAGTCTACAAGAGGACTCCGGGTTCTCATTTCCGGCTCCGAGCTTTTCTGTGGAGAGAAACTGATCCACGTATCGAAAGGAAAACCTTGGATTTCAGCCGCACGTGGAATCCCTTCCAGACACGGACGGTACATAAATTTGGATCAGACCCGGCAAGGTCTCGGGCAACGGCAATCCTCTTCGGAGTGGCCGCCGTCCATTACCACGTATTAAGGAAATGAAGCGGGCAAGGAACCGGCAGAATCATTTGGGCCTGGCAGTTCCCGTGGGACTGTGAGACTGTTTCTTTTGCTTGCCTTTATCATTAATCATGCTGACTGACTGGCCTGCGAGAAGATCAAAGGATTTCAGCTTTGCTGATCGCAGACTTCCATTCATTCATTCCATATTGGGTAAGACCAAGGCATGGTTTTTAGGCCTTGTGTATGTAGTACGAACTGAATTGTGTGTGTGGGTGTGTGTATATATATATATATATATATATATATATATATATATAGAGAGAGAGAGAGAGAGAGAGAGGAGAGAGAGAGAGAGAGTCGTGTTTACGTTATTTCTTTCATTAAATAGGACGACATATTCTGACAGTTCTGATGCTTATGACCACTAACTTGGTTATGAAAATCCCCGTTTTTGCCGTCCAACAGATTCTGTGAATCTCTCACCTGTCAGTGTACAGTCCACTCGTCTGGTCTTGAAATGTATGTCAGCTGTTGAGCAAACAATTATGTAAACAGAACGGTACTGACGAGAAGTGCTGGTACTAAGACTGTTGACGACGTCAGTCAATGAGGAATGCGTCCACCATTGGTTGTATTCTGATAACATATGTGAATCGGCATCCTTTCAGTAGGAACATGCAGAGACGCGCGATGTTAGGCCTGCGGGACGTTGTCAGTCACAGGCAGCGTGATGCTAACGATTTCTTGGCCTTCGTGTCCCAAAATCACACGAATATCAAATAATTCTAGTTTACTAGAGAAACTATGCAAACTAATATGAGCAGCAATACAAAGAAGCAAACAGCAACCAACAAACGATTACCGTGGAAATGGACAAAGTGAAGTCATCACCCTGCCGAATCAGCAACTCGAGAAAACAGGGGGGAAAGGAAACTAAAAGAAGAAGAAAAAACGTGCCAAGAAAAGGTGCAGAGGGGTGGCAAAGGAGGGAGAGACGGGGAAGGGGGGTGCAGAACTGAACAGGTACATACAAAGCCCAAAGAAAGGTGTGGAGGCGTCAAATGCCAGCCAGCCAGGTAAAAAAGCTCAGAGCGGCAGGCAGACAGAACAGAACGTGTGTGGGGGTTAGTACGGCTGGCTGACGGATTGCAAGCGCTCAACAAACCGGGGAGCAAGCAGGCAGGCTACCTACCCACACCGGCAAGGTAGGCAGGCCGGCGGCATCCAGCGGGATTGGGGGGAAGGCAGTGTAAACAAAGGGGGTGTGCGGCAAAAGTCGTGTCGGACACGGTCTGGCACATGGACTCGCCCGCCACCGGTTTTCTCCTCAGTTATTGATTTCGCCGCTCGGCTACCGTCCCCCCCTCCTCCCCTTCCCTCCCATCCCCACCTCTTCCTTCTCCTCCCCAAACAACGTCCCGAGGACAGCGCATGCAGCGGGGTGCAGTAAAAACGATGGTGTCATGTTACAAGTGTAGTGAGGGACGATCGATTTTTTTTTCTCGTAACAACCTGGGAAGGGAGGGCTTTTGTGAATGGATGTAAGATAAGATAATGTTGCTTATAGCCCAGCCGACCGCCAAGGGCCACATCAGGGCTGGTGAATGGATGTGAAATAGGATCGATAATAATTTCCTTCCGCCATCAGAATATCGAGAATAAGCTTGCTAAAAATACAGCAGAATTTTAGCTGCAGAACCTTATAATCGCACGAAAACATACTTATTGTTTAACAATGCTCATGTGAAAAATAAACCGTTTTCACATAATTGTTTTCAGGTGATTATATCTTGCTTCCTCCAAAGAAAAACGTTTTCGCGAGAATATATAATGGAGTAAAACTCATGATAATAAAAATGCTCTCATAAAAATAAAACTCTCGGTGAAAGTGACGGTTTACTATTGCACATCGTGCAGAGCGGGCTCTGTATTGTTCTTGATCGTCCACGGGCAAATCTATACGTTTTACCAGTTTCTTTTAGTTCCGCATCCCAGTTATAACAATATCACGTGCGACTAAGCTCTTGCCGTTGAGTTTGAAATCTGCCCATCTGTTTCTCACACACACACACATTTGCCATGCCCGCTCGCCTGTTCTCTCTCTCTCTCTCTCTCTCTCTCTCTCTCTCTCTCTCTCTCACACACACACACACACACACACACACACACACACAGCCCTCTTCCCTTCTCCCGGTTATATTGCTCTGCAGAAGTAAAAGTCGCCAGAAAATAGCTCCCTCGCTCTCTCGATTGTCGGCTTTGCAGCCCTGGAATCGAGAGTTAAAGCCGTTGAATTACACACCACTGGAAAGCAACCGATCTCGTTCAACCATAGAACAGCAGGGGTATTCACAAACCCACCCTAATGGACCTTGCACACTCACACCCCATTCCCCTACCCCAGTCTCTCTCTCTCTCTCTCTCTCTCTCTCTCTCTCTCTCTCTCTCTCTCTCTCTTCTCTCTCTCTCTCACACACACACCACACACACCACACACACACACACGACACGCGCACCTCTCGCTCTCTCTCTCTCCTCCACGACCACGCGCACCCCCCCCCCCCCCACCCCCCCCCACACACACACACACCTACACACACACGACCACGCGCATCCCCCCCCACACACACACACACACACACACACACACCACTACACAACTTGCTTTTCCCGATCTCTGCCCCCTCATTTTCCTTTGAAGTGCTGCATCTCAGAACATACGTCGACTCTGGCTTGTCTGCAAGCGGGGGCGACGGAGAGACAAAGGAGACTGTGGAGAGGGAAGGGTGAAGTGACTGAGGCTGGCGCTACATGGGAAGTGACAGAAACAGAAAAGGAGGGGTGGAGGGACAAAGGGGTGGGGGATCCTCATCTCACACCTTTCGTGATTTTCACTCGCTGCACTAATTTTTGGTTTTGGTTTTACTGACTGGTCTTCAAAATGAGACTGCTTCTTTTGGTTTCGTTTTTTGTAGGCCTTGTTCGGGGGGGGGGGGGGGGGGGGGGGGGGGGGGGGGAATCTACCCCCCTCTCTCTCT
>CM031602.1:75007751-75020251 GCA_018398815.1 Conus ventricosus
TTATTGCGTATACACACGATGCAGAATTTCAAAAGCATAATTTTTGTTAGTATTTTGATAGCAACTCCTGCCACTAGTATTTTGATAGCAACTCCTGCCACAAGTATTTTGATAGCAGCTCCTGCCACATTTACAAGGACAGGAAATATGCTTAATTTTTTTTCTTATTCTTTTTCCTTAACATTTTGATCTTTGTAAGTTTTAAACAATACTAAATGGAATATACAGAACTACAAGCACTGTCAAACGCGCGCAGATAAGTGCACGCGCACACACACACCCAACACACACACACACACACTCACACACACACACCTGCACACTTAATATATATTCATCTTTGACCCCTGTCTAGTAATGTATGCAAACTGCTTACTTACACAGCAGTCAGTGCAGAGGATGGGATGAAAGACTACCGACACAACAGACGTAGGGATTAAAAAATGGCCTGCAATCAATGAACATGGGAATCTTGCCCACAATCTCACTACATTGGTATGACTATCTGCCTAGACTAACTGCTACATCCTCAGATGAGAGAGGTGTTTAAGAGCCTAAAGACTATTGGCACAAAGGCTTTGCGAATGAGAAGACAAAAGAAATTTGTATTTCATGTATGCACAACAACAGTTTTAAAACCTCTTCATTTTCAGTGTAAGTATAATTCTAATCTAAATTCCATGAATTTTGTGTGGGCAGAAACTGCATCTGGAATACAACTCCTTACGGTCGCTTCCAAATCAGACATTCTCACACCTGTCACCGAACCTTCAGGACCTCCGCCTTGAGAACAACCCCTGGATCTGTGACTGCCACATTCGCTGGATGCACCAATGGATGAACGGCACCAGCGCCATCTGGCAGCATCCTGGTTTGCCCGTGCTGTGTGACGGGCCGTCCATCTCAAAGGGCAAGCTGGTGTCCTCCATTCCATTGGATGAGCTGGCTTGCGAGGTGGAGATGAGGAAGAGCGGATCTTCTCAGACTGTGGACAGGGGGGACGAGGCAGTGCTGGAATGTCGGTACTTTTCCATTCCATTCGCTATCCCCATTTGGCAGAAAAACGAGATGCCCATTGACTTCAAGGCACAGCCCGATAAGTATTCCATGACCACTGAAGGATCTCCTTTGACAATCACCAAACTTCACATCAAAGATTTTCAGTATGAAGACATTGCACCGTACGAGTGCTTAGCTCAGAATGTGCGCGGTTCGGATTCAGCAGTCTTCAAAGTGACGTTGACTGGTGTTCCGTTTGATTCAGTGGCTCAGCCTGACTATTCAGCATCTTCATCGGCAGGGGTGGATACTAAAAGCATAGTGGTGGCTGTGGCTGTGGTGTGTGGCATCATACTTATCATCGTTGTTAGTGTGCTGATCTTCTGCTGTGTGGCTTACATCAGGCGACGAGAACAGGAAAAGCGAGATGCTGTCGTAGAAAATGTGAAAAAGCATTTCATGACTAATGGTGAAATGGTGTCCTCTGACCCGAACAATTTGGACAAGTCTACCAAAGAGCAGGACGAGATTGACAAGGCCAAACTGGACCAGTTCAATGATGACACAAATTCAGAGTCGAATAGAACTAATGATACAAATACCACTCACCCCAAACACTCGATAGAATCGGACTACCAAGGCAAGGAACCTGTGTACACGTTTCAACAAACCAGTTCCCCTTTCAACAATGGAAACACATACGTTTCCTTTGGAAGTGAAATGACCGAACCCGAGTCATTACAAATGTACCCCACAGCCAACAGTACAATGAGATATGATGGGTCACAGACAGAGTCGACCACACCCTTACTGGACAGGTACACTCCCTCTGTGTTTGATTCTGATGACCCATTTGATGATTCTCTTCACCATCCCATTTACGAGGCTGCTACTCTGTATTATCCCAAACGGAACCATTTCCCTGGAGTGGACGGTTCAGTTCCTCCCCTTACTCCAGGCAGTACCCGATCCAATACCCGTTCTACAACCTTCATCCCAGCCTGCACTAGCCGATACCCAGATTACCCAGACTACCGGGAGATGAGGTACCCATATAACATCAGTCCTGAGCAGTACATGCTGGCATCAAAGAAAAGCATGTCTGTGGGGAACTTGGGCTACCAGCCCCCTCCCCGCAAACCTCCAAGAGTCTTTCACTCTCGGGAGTACGTTGAAATGAGCCCTCATGACACCAGTGGCAGTGTTAGTGACTACATGAGCCTTCCACCGGAGGCCTACATCTACGGAATGAAGCCTGGGACACCTGTGTGAAAGTGAATCTGTCCATCAGTCACCTGTGAATACTTACATCTAGATTTCCTGTAATTGGATTTATCTAGTATTTGCTTGTGAGGAGTGACATTTTCTTTTAGACAGGATAGTGATTCTGAGAAAATGATGCTCAACTTTGGATCATGTGTTGAAATTAGTGCTTAAACTGAATGAGGGGCAGACTGGGGAACTTTCCGGCAACAAGTCGAGAGTCCAGTTTTTGACTGCATCGATGCCAGTGACTGGTATTGATATTTTGAAGATATGTTTTCAATTTTTTTCTGAGAGAGAGTGTGTGTGTGTGTGTGTGTGTGTGTGTGTGTGTGTGTGTGTGTGTGTGTGTTTGTTACCTGTTAATGTTACAAAAAGTGATGCCATCAAATGTCATTTGACCCATTCGAAATGGGAATTGTTTGAATGTTAGGTTTGGAAGACGAGATACAAGTGAGCTGAATGTATGGGAAATTGTGCTGTGTGTAATGCATACGTGTGTCTTGGCATTAGTATTTTAACTGATATCGGGCTTGTACAGTTGAGTTCCAAATATGTGTGTTGAAGTTTGCAGAGCAGCCTGATTAATCACTTCCATTAAAGAAAAAGTACTGGATCATTAACAGGCTGTCATTGGCTATTGACCATTGACCATGGAAAACATTGTTAGATGTTGGCAAAAAGAAATTTTTAAGGAAGTTTTAACGTCAAATTATAATCGTCCAATATAAGTCAGAGGTATTACATTCCGATTTTTCCAAGTTTCAATTACATTAAAGCAGAGTGTGATGTACTGACCTGGAAATTATAAAAGCTAATGTTTCCATTCTTAAATCCTAGAATTTATCATTCTGCATTCAGTTTCTTTGATTAAGATAAAATGCTCGTGTATTTAAAAATGACTGACAACCGTTTAGATGCTCACAGAACATTGCAAGGGGCAGACGATTTCTGAAAATGTCAGTTACATTGCACTAATAAAAGTCTAATAAAGTATTAATCACATGGCTCCCTTTGGACACACGACTAACTTCTCACAGATGTTATGTTTGAATTTGAATTATCAGTCCAGTGTCTTCATTGTTTTATTGGTAAAAAAGGAGAGGAAGGGGAAGTAGGCGGGATTCACGTGTACAAAACTTTCCTGTTTGGAATATTATAAAACCACCCCAATATACCCTGTGACAATGTGAATGCACACAGGACATGAATTACAAGTTTGAATTCTTAGATGTGTGAACACACAGTTCAGTTCATCAATTCTATCTTGAAATATTATCAAACACTTTCGAGATCTAAACAAAAACATATATACGATAATTGTAATATTTCCAATATGTTAGTGCCATTGTACAGCGTAAATTTTTAAACAAGTGATGCACATCTGATGTGAACCATCAATTAAAACTGCATTTTAATCATGAAATTGCGTATTCTGCTGACCAAGAATGATCCATTCAGCTCTTTGGCACCCATTTGAATACACATACATGTATGTGTGTAGCGAGCGTGTGTGTATGTTCAAACACGTGTGAGTATGTGTTTTGTTTTAAGTGTGTGTGTGCGTGTGTGTGTGCGTGCGTGTATGTATATCACTATATGAGTGAGAGTGAGTGTTTGCTTCCCTCTCTCATAATGTTTACTGGCTAGCCCCAAATCATTTTTGAACTTTTTTTTGTTTGAAAGTCCGAAAAAATTACCCTCATTTATTTAACTTTTCTGTGTAAATGATTGTGAACTGACCATTCATAGAATTCAGAGGAGAAACTCAACAAGCCATTATCTGTTTGTTAGTATGTTACCCATGAACTCACTGCCTTCTTCACCCCATACTTCAAAGCAAGGCAACACACCATTCCTGTTCTACTGCCTCATGCCACGCAATTCATCTTTTCTGGTGCCAAGAATCAAACGCATGTCATTTTTATGAATTTGTTACATGCTGCATTTTCACCATGCAGATCTATTTGCATAGCTTGTATCCCGGTCACAGTATTTTCTTAATGTTAGTATCGGAGAAGTATGTCTCTCAGATTCTGCATGTAAACAGGTCCTTCTTTCTAAGTTTCTTCATCTGGAAATAATCCAAAGGATGTTGTTAATGATTCAAACCTGTCATCAACAGATGCATTGTATTATAAGCTCAACATTCTAGCAAGAATGTGGAACTTAAAAATAATAGGTCTGTCATGTAACAAAAGACAGCTATAGTAAACAAAAGTCCAGGTGTCAATTTAGACCATTTTCAGAGCAGAATGAATCTTTCATAACTTGATCATGCAGACCACTAATTTTAATACTACATTAGGTCCATTCCACACAGTAAATTACAGAAGTATGACACCCTTCCATACAATGGTAGGTACTACAACCATAGAGAACATCCATTAATACCATCACTTCACACTGCTGATACAGCTTTATTTGATCACTCAGCAATGTTCAGATATGATAGCTGAGGTCCTGATTTGGCTCCTAGTAGTCCGCTGGACCCTATAAACACTAACTAACTAACTAACTCAGCAATGTTCAGGACTGTCTAGTAAACAAAACACAGTTGTTAAGCCACTATGCTTCTCTCAAACTTAAGCTGAAAGTGTGCATTGCTAGAGTGTGTGACTGTATCATGTGCATGAATTAACGTGTATGCATGTATACACATAAGTGCACATGAAATCTGACCTATATACATACGTCTATCTGGAAGCTGGAGGAGGACAAAATTATTCTCACAAATTGAGACACCTCACATTGTCAGAAAATGAATAAATTATATTAAACACTCGCATACAGAACCTACGGACAACACCCAGCAGTTTTTGTAGATTTCACAAGAAGACTGCTCATACAAACTCGCAAACACACTCACACACACACACATACACCACACACACACAGGGATCTTCCTAAAACGTTTGAATTCAAGAAATGTGGATGAAGGCCATGAGGCAGCCGTTCTTATGATTCCTTACTTTAGATCCTCTCAGTCAGTGAATGTCCGGAAAGATGGTTTTTGATTGGGGGGGGGGGGGGTTTCGGCATCTATGAAAATTGAGATTACGAGAAAAAAAAAGATCTCTGCTTTGAACAGCAATCTTACTTCCTAGAGCCCTGAATCTCATTACTTTGCCTTGCCTGAACCCTTCCCCAACTTCAGAAAATTTTCAAATCTCTCAATGATATTAACATAAACTTTGGAGGTAATTTCTACAGTTTGAACTGTATGGGATGTCCAGCTCCGAACAGCTGCTCAAGAGAAACAAAACACTTATTCAAGCAGAACAAATTTTGTCCTCTGTTCTTGATCTTCCAGTTTGCTCATTTCAGAATGCGATAACTATGAGTTAACAATTCTGCAAGGAGCTAGGCCTCTCCAAGTAGATCTTGAGAAGTTTCCTTAGAACTTTCGTGGATGATTGAAAGAAATTTAACATGCTTGCCCCATGTAATTAAAATGGAGTGTGTTTTGACCTTCATTCTGCTTGTTCACTACCTTGTAAGATTTAAAATGCATGAGTGTCCCATGTTTTAACCAAATTCTGCTGATTTCCCCTACTGTAATTAACAAACATGATGATTCAATCATTGTGACTGGAGTTACAGTGTTGCCATCATACTGAATTGGATGGTTGATTAATGCATAGCTTTAAGTGTTGATAATGATAATGGTTATTTTTAAGACTTGTAAGCAATCATGAATCCAGAGGGTAATGGAAAACTAAATCTAATGCACAGAAAGATGAGACCAGGTGGATGTCAAAATTTGAATTTTCAGCCAAACAGCATTTCTCAAATAAATAAACAAGTTATTTATAAGTGTTACTAACTGAGCAAGAAGCATATCTAAGGCCAAGGAAAGAAAGTTGATGAAAAGTCTTACAAATTTCACTCAGTCAGTTGTCATTGGTATGCTTCCTTCAACTTCCTTTTCTAGTCTATAGATAAAAATCCAGGTACGTCTCTTGCTCAGCTCAGTAGCCCCTCATTCTCTTGTTTATTTAATCTGTAACTTGTTCATCTGCTTGAGAAAGGCCGTTCAGTCTAAAATTCACATTCATCTTGTACCCTTCTTTTTTTCAAGCATTGAACTTAGTGTCCAGTTACTCTCTTGCTTCACTGGTCAGTTTGTTTGCTATAAATCTCTTTCTTTTGGAACACAGCAACTGGTATCAATGATTTTGCATTTGTTTGTTTAACTTCATACATGGTGTTTGTGTTTTAAAAAAAGGATATCAGACGAAAACACAGTCCACACGTATCTAAGTGGAAGATTAATTTTCGTTTGCTCGCAGCAGGATAAGCTTCATGTGTGTTAGATTTGAAATGCTATATGTTTCTTTTAAGTTAAATTCTTGTCATGATTGTCAAGCTTTCATTTGCAAGAAAATGAAAATTAAGATGATCATATTGAATTAACACTTTGAATGGGTTTGCCAAAATGTAATGATTTGTCAGAATAGTAACAAGAATAGTCCCATCTCAGCTTTTCTAGTTCTTAAATTAAACAGGGCAGGTCAGCTGATTTGGAAGGATCTTAACCATAGCTAGAGCAGCCCTGTCCAGGCTGTTGTGTGCGAATGCTTAGTTTAATGAGTGAACACAAAGTAAGAGCATACTTTTTATTTTACCAGGTAGTTCTGTTTTTTGTAAATTAATTCGAAGTTGTAAAAAATAAAAACGCTTTGTGCCGAAAGTTCTAATAGTAATTTTTTTTTTTTTGAATTGCTTTCTTTTTCATGAATGCTTCCGTACCCATCCCCACTTTGGACTGTAAATATTTCATGTGCATCATCAGTTTGTCATGTAAATGAGGACTTTTATTTGCATAATTTATGATAAACTGGAACTGATAAACAGGACTGAGTGAAATAACAACTTCATCCTTTGTTGTGAATTGTCTGTTAACTTTTGAGCATTTTCTGCAATGGAAGCTGAAATTAAATGCAAAGGTGATCTCTAGGCCTTCTTTGGTTCTCTTTATGTGTGTGTGTGTGTGTGAGAGCGTGTGTATGTACATATGTGTGTGTGTTCCTTGCACCCCTGCACAATGCTAGGACTTATCTCCTGTCATGTATTGAACAGAAAATGGCTTTCACAGACAAAACACAGAAATTATGTGTTTGAATTAAAACCTGACTGACGGAGTAAGCAGTGGCTTAGTGGACAAAATGTCTGCGTTGAAAGCCCGAGGATCTCAAAGATCCCATAAGGCTCAAGGCAAACACAGACAGTTTTCCCACAGCTTGAGACAAACATAGTCACATTTTCCACGGCTCAAGGCAAACATAGACAGTTCTCCCACAGCTTGAGACAAACAGTCACATTTTCCACGGCTCAAGGCAAACACAGACAGTTTTCCCACAGCTTGAGACAAACATAGTCACATTTTCCATGGCTCAAGGCAAACATAGACAGTTTCTCCCACAGCTTGAGACAAACATAGTCACATTTTCCATGGCTCAAGGCAAACATAGACAGTTCTCCCACAGCTTGAGACAAACATAGTCACATTTTCCATGGCTCAAGGCAAACATAGACAGTTTCTCCCACAGCTTGAGACAAACATAGTCACATTTTCCATGGCTCAAGGCAAACATAGACAGTTCTCCCACAGCTTGAGACAAATACAGTCACATTTTCCATGGCTCAAGGCAAACATAGACAGTTCTCCCACAGCTTGAGACAAATACAGTCACATTTTCCATGGCTCAAGGCAAACATAGACAGTTCTCCCACAGCTTGAGACAAACATAGTCACATTTTCCATGGCTCAAGGCAAACATAGACAGTTCTCCCCACAGCTTGAGACAAACATAGTCACATTTTCCATGGCTCAAGGCAAACACAGTTTTCCCCACAGCTTGAGACAAACATAGTCACATTTTCCATGGCTCAAGGCAAACAGAGACAGTTTTCCCACAGCTTGAGACAAACATAGTCACATTTTCCATGGCTCAAGGCAAACATAGACAGTTTCTCCCACAGCTTGAGACAAACATAGTCACATTTTCCATGGCTCGAGGCAAACACAGACAGTTTTCCCACAGCTTGAGACAAACACAGTCACATTTTCCCATGGCTCAAGGCAAACACAGACAGTTTTCCCCACAGCTTGAGACAAACATAGTCACATTTTCCATGGCTCAAGGCAAACAAAGACAGATTTCCCACAGCTTGAGACAAACACAGTCACATTTTCCATGGCTCAAGGCAAACACAGACAGTTTTCCCACAGCTTGAGACAAACATAGTCACATTTTCCATGGCTCAAGGCAAACACAGACAGTTTTCCCACAGCTTGAGACAAACATAGTCACATTTTCCATGGCTCAAGGCAAACATAGACAGTTCTCTCCCACAGCTTGAGACAAACATAGTCACATTTTCCATGGCTCGAGGCAAACACAGTTTTCCCACAGCTTGAGACAAACATAGTCACATTTTCCATGGCTCAAGGCAAACAAAGACAGATTTCCCACAGCTTGAGACAAACACAGTCACATTTTCCATGGCTCAAGGCAAACACAGACAGTTTTCCCACAGCTTGAGACAAACATAGTCACATTTTCCATGGCTCGAGGCAAACACAGTTTTCCCACAGCTTGAGACAAACATAGTCACATTTTCCATGGCTCAAGGCAAACACAGACAGTTTTCCCACAGCTTGAGACGAACATAGTCACATTTTCAATGGCTCAAGACAAACGGTCACATTTTCCATGGCTCAAGACAAACATAGTGACATTTTCTATGGTTTAAGACAAACACAGCGACATTTTTCCATAGCTCAAGATAAACACAAGATTTTTTTCCCCTCTGTCCCCTCCACTACACACTGTGACAAGACAATAAACTATGTCCCATTTGAAGCTTGCCCGAATGGATTCCATGCAAACGGTGCCATGGCAACAAGAAAAACTGACCTATGGAAAATTGTTCATGTAGGAAATCGCATAATCAGATCTACACTATTGTAAGCCAGACGCTGCAGGGCTACGTCGTTACAACACCCTTGGACGGAGGAGGTCACATTTCTCATCATGTAAAGAAACCAGTGTTTCAATGTGACCACCAGACTCGGCAGAAAAGAATGTCTGGAGCACAGGGCATCATATGATGTCACTGACACTCTGATCTTATCTTACAAGAGTTTAGTTGAAGAACTAAATATTCATTTTGCATTCATTCTGGAAAAGACAAATCTCCATACAGTGGAAATCAGCTGTAACCTAAGGCTGCTCGCCAGTGAGCGATTGCAGTACCCTAGTGATGGGACTATGCAGACGGATCAGTTACCTTGTACCACTGCCTTCCCTTTTGTATAGGACTGAATAAGCTGATCAAGTAAAGTACTGCCGTCCTTGGAGTCTTCACAAAGTATACTGTGATCTTCTTTCAAACTTGTATACATGTACACTGATCTGTTTTCAAGACCATTCAAGCAAAGGGTTAGAGTCGGAGATGTTATCTTAAATGTAATTGCCCCCCCCCCCCCCCACCCCTCTTCACCTGAGAACAGCATTCATAACCTCATCTTTGGCACCCATATTATACCCAGTAACTGGTAATCTGTAAAGTAGAGTTGGTGTTGTGTGAAGAGTCAATTGCTGGCTGTCCCAGCCTATAGCCACCATAATAATAAATAATAACAGGATATCTACGTCGTACTTTGCCACACCTTCAAGTGCAAAGTAGCGAAGTTTCACAACCCACCCAACTGCTCTCAATATTTAACAAGCGCTGTCCCAGCCTATAGCCACCATAATAATAAATAATAACAGGATATCTACGTCGTACTTTGCCACACCTTCAAGTGCTAAGTAGCGAAGTTTTCACACCCACCCAACTGCTCTCAATATTTAACAAGCGCTGTCCGAGTCTATAACCACCATAATAATAAATAACAGGATTATATGTACGTCGCACTGTGCAACACCTTCAAGTGCTTTAGCGAAGTGTTCACAGCCACCCAACTGCTCTCAATATTTAGCAACTCGCAGGGCATGGATTGTTAGAGGCAGGCCCATGTCACAGACGCACAGCCATCCCCTCTCGGTGGTAGATCAGTGAACACAGCTGCAGAGCTGTCAAAGGGACGATTGGAATGTCAGGGAAGGGCATGAAATGTGAGTGCACACCGCATTGAACCGACATCTATTTTTAACCCCTTCCCAGTCAGACTGCCTCTGTCCTTGGCTTGCTGAATGGCAGTCTGCCTTCCTTTAATACTTTGTAATGCAATGCTGGGTTGCCTGAAAACACTCTGTGACCTTGTGGTTACAATTCATGGTACAGCTAAGCCACATGGAACCACTGTTACTGACTTTTTCGCTTTGTGCCATGTATAGGTGACAGAAAGGCAGCTGTTCCAATTTGCCTTGCCTTGATTAGATAATACAGGTGAAAGCTGTCTGAAAAAAAAAATTCTAACGTTTTTTCCTGCTACATATGAATGGATGCAATCACACTTCTAGTTTTCAGTGTCGGTGAATTTTTTTTTTCTTTCTTTTTCTTTTAATGTTTCTGATGGTATCTTTGACGCACTGAGCTTAGAACAAGGAATATCGGACATTTTTATTTGTCAGGCTGTCAAAATCAAAAGTCACAACAACCTTCTGATATTAGCTATAAGGTAGTTAAAAGTATAACTGGGTGAACTGTTCATGTTTCATCCTTTCCATTGATATAGAACAAAGCTTTTACCATTTTATTAAGAGGTGTAAAATAAACGTCCTACGTTAAGGAAATTAATTTGTTAGGCAGCATCCATCGCAATAGAATCAATCCTCTATAGTGTACTTTTTGTACTGTCAAAGTCATTTTGCAGCTGTTCATAAAACCGGCATTCAACTATACAATCAGTTCTCTTACACATGCTGTACTTTCTGCTTACATGGTAATTTTTCAAAAATTACTTGAAAAATACAGAAAATACGCTTTCATCCACAACTCACACAGCATGCAGGATTAAAGGATTTTCTTTTAAGTCAGGTAACTTCTCCCATTGAAGAGTAACACCTCTGGAAGTCTCTGTATGCATCGATAAGTTTTTCCAACAGCGACTCATACACAGTAGATGTTCATCACCAGCAGCAACAAAAGTTTTTGAAATGATTTGTAAGGTTCCGCCTCGCTTTGCAACTAGCAGCAAAAGTGTTAAAGCAGTAATGGGTATCACTGCAAATGTCAGCTCCACACATTACACAGACACAGCTTGATTCAGTCCAAAGCATTCCACTACTGACATCACTTAAATGTGCATTCTAATACTGTTGTTAAAAAATCCAGTATGAACAAAACTCTGAAAGCCAGAGCGGGTGGGAAAGAGAGCAATGGAATGAACACCAACACAAACATGCCAACTGACCAAAAGACAGCGTATACGTACAATGGTAGAAATGAAGACATAAAAGATTGGAAAACAGAACAAGAATAAGCTGTTACCCAGTAGAAAGAGTACGTGAGAGAGAGAGAGATCAACACTTAATGTGTGGTACCATTATTTGTACACTTCACCCTTCACTGAACAGCAGCCGATTATAAACATTTTGCATCTGTTTCTTCGGTAATGTTCATGTACAGTTTGTCATAAAGTGTATGTTTCAACACATACACACACTGAGTGAAGTTGCACTACAAAATCAATAACTTAAAAGAAAATACAGACTCTGTAATTCAATACAATAGTTCCTCTTCCCAGCACGGAAAACGGAATCCATTCCCTGATCCACAGGCACAAAGAGAGCTAGGTCACTGCGGTCACAGCATATCTCTACTTTCATTGCCCTAGATACAGAACTCCACATCAAACACAGTGCACTGGTCCTGTGTCGATTGTCTGTGGCTGGCCTGACAGAGAGAGGCTTCAGTGCAATGCAGTTAAGGGTGTGGTGTGTGCATAAGGATTCCACATACATACAAACCCACTAATGATGACATGAGACAGACTAAGAGACAGACAAGGTAAACAAAAAACAGACACATTTGATGGGGGTGGGGGAGGAACAACAAAAAATAAAACAGCCGGCGCAGAACAAGAATATTTATGCAGTAGAAAGAGAAGAAAAGGCGTTCACAGCACTGACATAAACAAGTACAACCTATGCATGTAAACAGTCTTATGCACAATGAACGGTGTTTTTCGACATTGCCTGAAAATTGTACAGTAATACTCCATGTTTCTGTTCCTTTGATCTTTCATTAATCAGCAAACTTTGAACCTCTAAGTCATATGCTTG
>CM031602.1:75027751-75070251 GCA_018398815.1 Conus ventricosus
TGTACTAGTACAGTCAAATAAGAAATGAGGGATATCGAGAATCTGACCATATGCACAAGCAGGTGCCGGTTTTAAATATCTGCCTAACCATCCATTAACCCACAGCCTATGTACAAGGTTACGGTTTGGGATAGGCCCTGGTGGATTACAAACATTTTCTTGTTGGTTTAGTCATATCCCATCTGTGCTTCCGAGCTGAATCTTCAAGGTATTGTTTCTGTCTCATGTTCCATATTGAACTTGTGAGAATGAGAATAGCTTCTGATGAGGAAAGAAGGACTTCACAATTCAAAACATCAGATGTGTTTCTTGCTGCTTCCTTTGCATAAAAATCAGCTAAGTCACTGCCACATATAAACTGGAATGCCCTGGAACCCATAACAAAGTTATATCAATACCCTGTGTTATTAACTGATGAATTAGAAATAATATCTCACATACCAAGTCTGAACGACTAGACTTTGATTGACAATGTAGACCCGTAAGCACTGATTTTGAGTCCAATAATATAAGTATTTGTCTAAATATAACAAGCATGTCAAGTATGAAATCAAGTGCTTTCAAAATGGCAAATACCTCTGCTGTAAACATAGAACATCCTTTTGTAATATGGAATTTCTTTCTAATGCTAAGTGTTGGTATTACAAAGGAAGCCCCAACATCGGAAGAATCTAAAACAGAACCATCCATAAAAATGTGTAGATAGGAATCATATTTCCTATCTATCAAGTCTTTGGCATAGGACGATAGTAACAGAGGATTTTCTTTTTTATTCAGATTGCAGTAAGCGTAGATGATTTCAGCCTGCTCTGACAATGAAGAAGGGTATGAACAACATGGAACAGCGGCAATACCATCAAGAGACAGGTTACAGTTCTGAAACAATGAGTAAACATAATCACCTAAGGACATGTACACCACTTTGTTAAGGATTTCTCTTGAAATATAAGTACTTTCATCCAGTTCAGTCATAACTGAATTCGGGATGGTTCTAGCTCTCACTGTAAAATTACAGGCGCAACTTAGCCTGTGTTCAGTTAGGGGTAGCACACCAGCCTCCTTGTAAGTCAAATCAATTGAAGCCCATCGGTGAAGTCCTAATGCAATTTCAAAGGCTAACGAATCAATACTAGTTAGCTTGTGTAAATCTGTCTTTGCAGCTGTAAAAAAAGCTTCTTGGCCATACAACAGAATTGAACGAACTAGCCCCGAGGCAACATAGACGAGATTAGATCCCCAGTTAATCGGATCAGTATACCAGAAAGTACACGTAATAATGCAATTTTTTTCCCTAGCCTTTTCTACGAGGTATTTGACATGTTAACTCCAAAAAAGTTTATAGTGGAAGATAACACAAAGAAACATAATTTGTTAGCTTGGGTATATCAAAGTATTATGAACCCTTATATAGCCAGCTTCTCTGCCTTCAAATGCAATAGTTTTCTTTGTAAAGACAACAAAAACTGCTTTGTGAGTAACAGAACCCATTTAATTTCATGTAATGGAAAATATTGTCAACCATTACTTAAAACTGTTCAATGATTTTCTTTCTTTTGGTTTGATTTTTTTTTAAATTGCAGTTTACATTTTTCCACTGAGCAACATCATCTGCATACAGTGCTAATGTGGCACCTTTCGTATTAACCTGTTTAATATCATAAAGCATTAGCGAGAATAGTGTTGGAGCGATCACACTTCCTTATGGAACACCCATGTTAATAGTCCTAGAGGTTGATAGTGCTCCATCTACATTGACTTGGATAGTTCTGTCCGATAAGAAAGCTTTTAGAAATTGGAAAAAACGACCTCGTATTTCAATTCAATGCGCTTTATACAATTTTGAATGCCATACTGAATCGTACGCTCTATGAACATCAAAAAAAGTTGCAAGGGTCGAATGACGCTTGGCTAAAGCTTTTTTCACATTTGAGGATAAATGGACAATGTGGTCTGTGGCTCCTCTACCTTTCCTACAACCAGCCTGGAATAAAGGCAAGACTCCATTTCTTTCAAGGAAATGTTCTATTCTGTATTTCATTGTTCTTTCAAAAAGTTTTCCAATGTGAGGTGTTAAAGGAATAGGTAGGTAACTAAAGGGAAAGAGTTTCAGGTTTTCCTTGCTTAAGGATTGGGATAACTGCAGCTTTTTTCCAATCTGTAGGGAGCATTCCAGCATTCCAACATATCTGAAAGAACTCGAACAACTTTGATTACAGACTCTCAGGAAAATGTTTAATCATGTTATGGGAAATAGGATCTGAACCAGTGGATATCTTAACTGGCTTTATACAATTAAATGAGAAATAGAGTTCATGGATTGTTAAATTTGAGTTTATGTACAAAGTGTTACTTTCTGTGTTAAGCTGCTCAAAGTTTTAGTATTCACCCTCAAACTCCTTTCTACAAATTTGTTCAGACTGAGACAAACACTCAGTCTGACTCACTGAACCAAAAGTTTCTGCGAATTATTCAGCCTTTTCTTTGTTAGTTCCATAAATCTTATCATTAACATGCAAAGAGGCTGAGGGAGATAGAATGTACCCTAATTTTTTTTAGTTTCTTTCCATTATTTAGAAACGTTTTCAACAAGTCATGATCAAATTACCATAATACTGGTTTTTTTATTAAGAGCTACTGCTTTGTTGCTGTAATTATTAGCAATTTT
This sequence comes from Conus ventricosus, assembly GCA_018398815.1. Classification (NCBI taxonomy): domain Eukaryota; kingdom Metazoa; phylum Mollusca; class Gastropoda; order Neogastropoda; family Conidae; genus Conus; species Conus ventricosus. The sequence goes on from CM031602.1 coordinate 75,030,417, forward strand.
GTATTTACTGAGAAGTTCGTTTATTACTTGGGCTGACTGTGAATGACGACTATTCATCCAGTTTTGAAATGCTTCTGTTTTAATTTTTTACGGCTAACTCATATGAGGAGTTCCACCATGGGTTTGAGGCTCTCTTTTCTTTGTCTTTTTTTTTTGGTGCTGTCCCAACTTCTGTGCCACCTCAGTGGCAGTGCACCCACACCGCTCATTCCGACACCCATCCACAGCCACAACCCTGTCGGGCTGCCGCAGCCCTGGCACCAGCAATCCACAGGGAGCAGTCAATGTCAAGTCGTCAAGAGGCAACTCACCAGAGGAGACACCGCACTGCTGCCGAGTCACATTGGTGGTGTTCAGTGGCGCCTGTTCTGATCCAACATTCGCAGGACACCACCTACTAAGCCCCCTACTGACGACAATAATTGCTTAGTCGCAGAGCCGGCATGAGTGAGCTCTCCCTCCAGAGGGTACCACTATGTCCGTCCAAAGACAGCCCCCATGGACTCGCCGATACCGGCAATCCCGACGGAACCAAACCAAGGTCACAGACGTGGTAAGGATATTGAAACTGAGGTCACCATGAGAGCAGGGTATGAAGGGCCGCAGAATTTGAGACTTTTTTGGTGCTGATCGATGAGAATGAGGATGATAAAGATGATGCTATGGATTTTCATTTTGGTCTGAGACTGCATGACAGGGCTGTACTCTACGCTTCCTTTCATAATATATCCCAGCGTCAACCAGGCCATAGAGATACAGACACCTGCAGTGTTGGTCATGAAATTTGAGCAACACTCTCAAAGATACATCTGTTAAGTGACTGAAACTCAACTGTGTCGTCCCAGTTTTCCCAACTGAGCCTGTAGCAAACTCAGCTCTGGGTAGGAGCCGGTTGGGCAGAAAACTCCCACAAGACTGATGGGCATCGAACCCGCGACCTCCGGCCTGAAGTCCGTGACGCTAACCACTTCGCCACGGCAGATGTTGAGGCTCTCTTTTCATGGTCTTTTAACTTAATCTTTGGAGTGGCACAATCTGCTGTCTCAATGTGAGATTTCGTAATTCTGCATAATTTTTTTTTCCAAGATCTTCTAACCGATTCTATATTATGATGTCAACACACACACAAACACACACACACACACACACACACACACACACACACACACACACACACACACACACACACATGCACGCACACACACTGTTTTTACTTTGGAGAAAAGATGTTAAACAGAAGAGCAAACACAAACACACACAAGCAGTCAACTGGAATAAAATAAGCTGAACATACATGGATGATTCAATGCCACACACACAGAGAAGGGAAGAGAAGCAGAGCAGAGCATGGAACACATTCTCCAAGACTGAGGAGCACTTCAACTACTAATACAGATGACACAACAGATGTTGTACAAGTCCATGGAGGATCTGAATAGGACCACCCACTTCACACCGAGGATTAGTTTCTTAATATGATGGCCTTGAAAAAAGAACATGAACAGTGTGAACAACAGGTCATCTAATTTTGACACTCCATATCTAAAAACTCACTGTTCCTGTCCAAACTGCTGGCCACCATAATCATAGCCGGCATACTGTTGCTGCCCTTGTTGCTGGTTGTCATAGTAACCAGACTGAAAAAACCCATCATCTTGACTGAATCCAGACATCTTGTCTGCCCTGTGCTGTACAGTGCTGCAAAAAAAAAAGGACAAATGCATACAAAACATCTTACGATAAGAGCAAAACAGTTTTGTTGTTGTTTAGGGGTATGTGTGTGCATGTGTGTGTGTATTTGTGTGTGTATCCATGTGCATGTGCGCACGCTCATGAGTGTGTGTGTGTGTGTGTGTGTGTGTGTGTGTGTGTGTGTGTGTGCACGCGCGCTGTGTGTGTTTACATAACCTAACATAAATGAAATCGACAAACTGAATTTGTTAAGCAAATGATTAAATTTAATAATGACACCTCAAATAACACCACAGTCACATACTTTCATGTCACAGTCAGGAGCCATACTGCTCTTTCTTATTCTGTGTTCAGCGATGCCTTGCTTTCAGAAAAATGTGTTCCGCACAAGAAAAATGAGTTCCATTAAAAAGACAAATAAGTTTACTCCAAAAACATGAATTTACTGAAAACAGATTCTGTTCAAAATCAATCTCTTCTCATCAAAATTAACCTTTGCTGAGGCTGTGTGCAGAAACAGTCAGCTTCATTCTTCAAATTTTGGAAGTCTTCCTGTCTCATTAACCATAAGCAACTTGTCTTGGATATAGGCACTGTGATATCCCAAAGATTAAAAGAAAAAAAAAAAGACAAGACTGCAGGAAAAGTAAACTGGGGAACCTCCACAGACAGCAGCTTTTGATTGTCCACAATGCTGTCAGAAAAGCACAACCTCTCTGCAATGTTTAATCTATTCTGGATGCTGAAGTCTGATGTTCACAAGGCACCCTGCTGACTGACATGGCTAATACATACATTGCCAAATTTGAAAAACATGGAAACTCAAAACACCAACACACAATATAATAATAAGTACTGATAAACCTATCCAAACAAATGATCATGCAGTTGCCTCCATGCCACATGAGATCAGGAGGATGTGGTTTGAAGTCAGTCATTAATCAGAGCTGCATTGTTGCCAGTAGGCTGCCGAATCTGTCTGCTAACAAGGCAATGTCATTTTGTCAAAAAAACTGACAGCGTCTGCTTAGACTGGATACCTCTGCATGTCTAAAACTTTGCAAAGACATGACACAATGCTAAGATCTGCAGAAGGAAATTGCGGATCAAGCTGTTCAGTCAACTTATCAATGAAACAGCAGCTGCTTTAAATTGCATCTTTGCCATGCAGATCATTTCTAGAAATGCGTATACTTACGTGAAAATACCATATTTATGCATGACTTTGCAATAACTGTGAAACCTGACATTTCATTTTCTTTTCAGTCAATGTACCCTTAAGTGTTGCAGGTTACCTTTGAAATCATAATGAGCTCCTGTTACTGTCAGAGAGGCAGCTGTGAGCAACAAGAGTCCACACAAACCAATAATGAATTTAATGCCCTCTTCAATCTTCTTATTTACATTACTTAAAAAACAAGAATATGATGCTTAGTCCAGTGACATATGCACTTCAAAGTTTCTTTGATCTAGCATTGTGAGCTGTTGGCTGAAACAGCTGTACTGCATTCGTGTTACAAGCTGCCTTAGTGCCTTGTTACAGGAAGAGAGAGCAGGTTGATGACCATTCATTTAAAGCAAAGTCAGTACAACTTAAAAGTGTCAACAACTTTACTAAATAGCTGCAACGTGACTCTTGTAGAGGTCAGTAGTAGACCATGGGGAACTAACTGATAACACTGCATACGGCTAGGTATAATGACCATAAGTTCAGGAGGCCTGGTATTGTTCTATTGACAGGCAGATTGTGTGCGTGCGTGCGTGCGTGCGTGCGTGCGTGCGTGCGTGCGTGCGTGCGTGCGTGTGTGTGTGCGTGTGTCAGAATGAATGTGTGTGTTGTGTGCACATCCCTGCATGTGTTTCTCTGAGAGAGAGAGGGAGAGAGAGAGAGAGAGAGAGAGAGAGAGAGAGAGAGAGAGAGAGAGAGAGAGAGAGAGAGAGAGAGAGAGGAGAAAGAGAGAAAGTGCGTGCATGTGTGCGTGCGTGCGTGCTTGTGTGCGTGCGTGCATGAGTGCGTGCATGTGTGTGTACATGCATTTGATTTCAATCTGTCAACCGTTCAGCCCACTTCAGATCGTGTTAATTTGGATTGCTTGGCTCCAGTTTCAAACTAAGTATAGATTAACAGCCTTCTCACAGGCATGGAGCAGATGGATCTAAAACTAGGAATATGCAAATCTCACATTGATACCACTCCTCGCATGCCTACTGCATGTGTATTAGCAATGTCAGCTGCCCGCTGCAGGCAGGGTTTGACATTGAATTGTCATACATTATTCATGATACCAAACCACAGGTATTAGCATCACATAGTGTAAAGAGGACTGCATGCAAATTAGCTTGTGTATATTTTGTCTAATAACAAAAGCTAACATAATTATTCTAAATTCCCATGTGTGCCTTCTCAGCAACCCAAAATCCATGAACAGAACTTGTTCACTCCTTCTTAAATTAAATAGGAACCACATTTTTCTCTTTAGGAGTGTCTACAGAGTTTCATGTGAATAGCTACATTCAATCATACTTTAATTTGTCACCCAGAATGTTTGAAGCGCTGAGACAGCAGCTAAGTGAAATGCAGTCACCTGCCATGACTTTTGTTTTTATGGTCATCTGACCTTGTTTTTCATGGACAGACTTCAGGTCAAGAGCATTTCAACTTTTTTTTTATTAGTGAAATCTTATCAATTTTTTTTTTAATCATCATTTCCTTCTCAGATGCCCGATTGCCCTACCTTCTGCACAGGGGTTTTTTTTCTTTTTTTTTTTTCTTTTTTTTCCCCTCTTTCTGATGGCGGTGTTACTTGACAGGCCTTTTTAAAAAAAAATTGTTACACAGGTCCTAAAGTTCAACGCTAAAAAATCAGAATACACTAATCAGTGAATAAGATCACAATCATATCACAACAATACAATTTGAAAAATCAGTAAGATTCTGACATCGGCCCAAAACAAAACTGTGTTTTAAACGGCTATGGAGTAATAGTGTGTCGTAGCAGACGACATAATCTGTATGATGACGTTGATTAATTTACTACAAACGGCTTCGAATGGAGACTTCTAATGAATAAAGGTGTTCGGTTTGAGGTATGCTGTCCAACTAAAGTCTGAAACGTAAACTTACTTAAGTGCGAAATTCATGGCTGTTTGTACCACTTTCGGGTGTTTTCGGTCGAACGATGCAAAGACACGTAAGACACCCCACCTGCCCACTTTGACCGTCCTGCCCACTGTGTGCAAATAATTTATTTCACTTCACAAGTAGGATATGCATGCACATCCAATGCCCATTTGTGCTGATCACATGGGCACAACGTCAACAACCAATGGCGCATTGATTGCATGCATATGCCTACTTTGAAGTGAAATAAATATTTGCCCCACAAGTGGGCAGGACAGTCAAAGTGGCAGGTGAGGTGTCTTACTCTCTTTGCATCGTTCCGAACCGAAAACACCGAATAAGTGCGTACAAACAGCCATAATTTCGCACTCTAAAGTACATGTTTACCCTGAAACTTTTATTGATTTCCATTGCTATATTTGAGCCATACGAAAAATAAATAATGTAGAGTAAACACCCGACCTATTCAAAACTTGTCCACTGCGCGTCGAACTTTTTGCTGTCGAAATGTAGAGTGTTGCCCTTGTAAATGTCCCCGTCACTACTTCCTTTCCTTCCTGTAATCAACTCGGTGAGTGCCGAAGTAGGTTTATCATTTATTTCAGTGCTAATCCTATGTTTTTATGTCATCAAAAAATCTTCTTAAATTGTTTAATTGTATAGATTATTTCTATTTAGTACCAACGAAATGCCTGAACACTCGAGGGATTCAATTCGTTCAGTTTTATTCACATGTGATGTTCTTTCTCTCTTCACTCCTCTCTCCTTTCTGTAAAGAAAACGGACAAGGTTTTAGATGCTCTGCGACAAATTGGACGGCGTTGAATATTTCCGTACGGCGACTTTCAACCTGTACCGTCGCTACGAGACTTTATAAATTTGCAGACGGTCCTGTAGTCCCAGTACCACTACTTGAAATGAGGGCAAGTGGTGGAACTTTATAAATATATACATTTCAGGGTCACCAAAATAGGGATACAAATGAAATAAAACATGAAATAATGATCACCCACACAACACACACACACATACAGTGATAATTCCTACTACTGACAAAATGCCCGTCTGTGACACAAATTACCTGTCTGAAGCACTGGAAACCAGTCTGGTGTGTCGTTTATAGTCAAACATACCGAAATTTACCTCCATGCAATGATATTTCTCCTGTAAGCATTGCAGCTCCAAGCAGCGCATCATGTAAAAGTACTTTTGTTGGATCCTCTAAACATTGGAACACAAATCTAAATAAATAGGCGCTTTGCATAATCTGGTGTGTTTTATTAACTTTTTCGTTAGCACCACTTACTCATTTCTCTTATTCTTTCTCAATTTATGTGTACGAGCAAGTCGGAATGCGCTTTGTGTGTATGTGGTTTTTAGTACATTTACAAGCACTGAAGCAGTTATAAAGTGTTTTGTTGTTGTCGTACCCTGGCTAAGAGACTCCAGGGATCATCGGAACAGCCTAAGTACTTGAACGCTATGGTACAAATGCATCAGCTGGGGATGAGAACATTACATGTGTGACCGTTTTTGATTACCCCACCACGTGGGCAGCCACACTCTGACTTCAGGGGATTTTGGAGACCGATAATATTATGCTAGGAGCTTGTCATGGTTGAAGGCAATAACCGCATAAATATGCAGAGCATAGCAACATTTTGATGTAGCCTTAGTGTTCTAGCCTATGTCAGTTGGCCTGACACAGCCTTAAGCCAAGGCAGGTTATAAAGTGTGACCCCATTCATATTTTATGACCCCCCCCCCCCCCCCCCCCCCCCCCCCCCCCGGAAGTCTCACCCCTTTATTTTCAGGATTATTATCACTGCGCACACACACACACACACACACACACACACACACACACACACACACACACACACATAAACACTCTCTCTCTCTCTCTCTCTCTCTCTCTCTCTCTCTCTCTCTCTCACACACACACACACACACACACACACACACACACACACACACAGACAAGTGCATTCTGACTTGCTTAAAGCACACAAGAGAATGAGACCAAAATGGATAAGAAAAGAAGTGCCAATAAGTTGATAAAACACTCCAGATTATGCTAAACATTATTCAGATTAATGTTCCAATCAGAGTCAGATGTACCGTAAAGTACCGAGTATAAGCCCATAACATTGTAAACGCCCACCCCCCACTTTGGAGAAAAATCCGTGCAAAGGGTGAAGTACCGAGTAAACGCCCACCCCCCCACTTTTGGATGGCTAAAAAAAAACAACCAAAAATCGAGAACAGGGAGAGAAAAAAGGAATACCGATGAATGTCGTGTTAGAGTTGTTTCCCGCTTGCTTATGGTGTTTGTTTCCAAGAAAATGCCGAAGCGAAAATCTTACACAGTAGAATTGAAGTTGAGTGCTCTGGAGCACCTTGACAGACACGGGAATGTCAGTGCGACGGCAGAAGAGTTTGGTGTGGACAGAAAACAAATTAGGATGTGGCGGGCTAACAGAGATGTCCTTCTGCAGCATGAAACTGGCGGAGAAAAGCGAAAGTTGAAACTGCACCCTGGTCGGGCTGTGAAGTCGGTGGAGTTGGAGGTGAGACGTTTTGAGTTTCTACAAGAAGAAAGAAGCAAAGGGCGAGTTGTTAGAAACAAAGACTTGCAGAGAAAAGCGCGAGAGATAGGGGCGGTGTGAACCTTCAAGACTTTGATGCGTCAAACATGTGGCTACAAAGGTGGAAAAAAACGGCACAATGTATCCATTCGTCTCGGTACGTCCAGTAACCAGAAGGTGCCGGCAGATTTTGAGGAGCAGCTCCTGCACTTCAGAAGAAATATCCTGCGACTTCGTCACCGCCACATGTACGCATTAGGACAAATGCTAAACATGGACCAAACAATGGTCAGGTTTGACATGCCACCCAACCGCACAAATGAGATCAAAGGATCGAAGCGGGTGTGCATCAAGACAACGAAAGCAGAGAAGAGGGGTTTTACAGTCGCCCTCTGTGCCGCTGCTGACGGCAGCAAACTGCCAGCGTATCTGATCTTCAAAGAACGCACTGGAGAGATTCCTCCCCGTGTCCGCCAGCACCTCCAGATTCCAGCCAACGTCCGCGTCACAGCAACACGGAATGGCTGGATGACACGGGACCAAGTTTTGTCCTGGACAGAGCGTGTGCTTGGCCCCTCAGAGACTCGGCGCCTGCTTCTGCTGGACAACTACGTCGCTCACAAGACAGCTGATGTTCGAGCAGCTCTCGACGAGCAGGACGTGGATCTTGTGCTTGTGCCTGCTGGTTGCACAGCCCTCGCCCAACCCATCGACATCTGCATCGTCAAGCCTTTCAAGGTAAATGAGACTTTAAGTTTAATGTGTGTGTGTGTGTGCGTGTGCGTGCGTGCGTGGCTGTGAGGTGTGTGTGTGTGTGTGTGTGTGGCGTGCGTGCATGCGTGTGTGCGTGCGTGGCTGTGTGGTGTATGGGTGTGTGTGTGTGTCTGTGTGTGTCTGTGCGTGTGTATGTGTGTGTGTGAGTGTGTGTGGTCATCTTTTTGGAGTTGTGCAGTGGAATGACAATTGTTGCTCCATAATTTCTCTTTGACATTCAACGGAAGATCTGACGGCTGTTCCTGATTCTGATTGTGCAGGATCGGGTGCGCGACAGCTGGGTAACGTGGATGGCAGAGCCCAGACCCCCCACTGCTGCAGGCAACCTGAGGCAACCCACCCGCCAGGACGTCGTCAACTGGGTGGGGAGAGCCTGGGACGGCGTTAGACGTAACGTCATCACCAAGGCCTTCCTCAGGTGCGGTGTGTCCAATGCCCTGGACGGCAGCGAAGACGATCAGACCCTGGAGTGGTTCCCGCAGGAGATCGGGGTGGCACTTCCTCACGATGGCGACGCCGCTGCTGCTGCTGCTGCCGAGGAGAGCGCAAGCGACGCCAGTCTGACTAGTGATGAAGAATCACCAGCTTCAGACACTGATGAAGCAATGTAGACAGTTGACGATTGTTGTTGAAAGTTTTAAGTTGTTTTGTTTTTCAAGTTCAATTTTCAATTTCAAGTTCAAGTTTTTCAAGTTGTTTTTTGAATAAAAGCCGTTTTTGTTGAATAGACATGCTTTCAATATGTTCATTTACGAGTGATGGTGTGTAAGCCTTACGTATGTCTGTCTGCGAGTTTAACAATTTTATAATACACAAAATATCTTAATGTTGCTTCACATTTGCTTTAGTTTGAACAAACGTAACATTTTACATACCAGATGGCATCATTATATGAATCATGTCTCCATTGCAATGACGAATATGTTTGTGCATAGGGTCAAGTACCGAGTATAAGCCCACCCCCCACTTTTGTCCGAAATTCGTGCGGAGGGGGGGTGGGCTTATACTCGGTACTTTACGGTAAACGTATGAAGTAAAGAAGTGTGAGTACATTACACTGTCAGGATTTTGACAGTGAAACTTAGTGTGTGGGATGTCTTCTTCGATTATTCTCTCGACTGCACACATCAGAATATCCGCCGTGTACAACTTATAGACATTTCCGTCAGTGTTGAAATATTTGATTGCTTGACCATATTCCAGTCAAAATGCAATGATCATCGGAAGCCCAGGGAAAACAAAAGGAGCAAGTGAAGAAAATTAGTAAAACATTTGACAAAACCAAATGTGTTGACCACTCAAGCACTGTGCACAGCACAGTCAATGTGATTAATACATCCATGTGACCTGTTATGTTGCATAGATTACTCAACTTGTATTCCGTTCGGTAAATTATTGCTTGCAACAGGGATCGCGCTAACGCAAAAATCATGCATATTTCACTGACCTGCGTTCGCAATTTTGACTTGCAGTGCATAAGTCGTACGCAAAAAGCCATGGTCTACAGGCAGTGCACCGAAATAAAGAAACGGGCGTCAGTGTCTGAAGCAGTGACTCTCTCACCTGCCTCACTGTGTCCTGTTTCGGGGTTTTTTGTTTGTTGTTTGGTGCGTTTTTTTGCGTTTTTGCGCCCACTGGCAGAGAAGAATCTGGATACTGCGACAGCTAATAATGGGCTGTAGCGATCATAAAACAGACTATAGATAGTGTCAGACGTACAGGCTGTGACGTCACGCGTGTCGTCAGTTTAGATCCCGCGAATCTGCCGTCATTCTTTCCCGTCATCACCCCAGTTTATGGAAAACAAAAAGCAAGAATCCCTTTCGCGTTTCTTTTCGCAGAAAAGGCCACTGGATCAGAGTGTTTCAGAATCACCAACTGCTCCTTCCTCATAAGTCGAACCTTCCACATCTACAGCAGAAGTGGAACATTCAGGATTAATCTGATTTCATCTTCAGAGGTGCAAAGATCAGACAGTATTAAAAAGACCTTGTTTGACCTTGATGAGATCGTTTGGGTTGTTTTTTTTCAGTTTACGTATCCCTATGACTTGTGCGGACGCAAAATCAGGCCAGTCGTATGCTTTTTTTCAGCCAGTCTGCGTATGACATACGCAACCGACAAAAACCTAGCGCAATCCATGTTGCAAGCCACAGCTGAACTGTTGATTACATTGCTCAAAAGACAAAATTCATTAGGATTGTCATGTTTTTCATGTTTGATTGAATGTGTGTCTGGTAGCCGAATTACAGACTAGTTAGTATATTTTGAAGACTTGGTACAAGAGTTCCCAGGCAGAATTTGTTTTAGATTTTGAATCTTCTTTAAAAACATGAAAAACAATTTTTATCAGCTTCAGTCATTGCAGATTGCAGACCTGTTTACCCAGACGATTTCGCCCTATTTCGTACACATTTGGTGGAAATACAATTGCTACGACGAACAAACAAAAAAAATTGATCTTGATAAACAGGAGGCTTTAAACTGTTCTTGAAATAGTTTGAATGTAATAATTCTAATTCTACAGATGATTCCATGTCTTAACAGATTTTGTGCGTAATGATTGTTGCAATATCGGACTTTTTTTTCTTTATGTTGCAGGCAAGATGAAGGTCATCAACTCTTCTCAAACTGTGAAGTCGAAAGATAAGGGTAAGTATTGTATTATAATCATGTTATTGAAACGGATATCTAAAAATAAGTTTAACGATCACATTCCTTTTTTTTTCTCTTTTGAAAATTATTCTATTCTCTTTTCTTGGCAGTTCACAATATCTCTCCTCTCTCTCTCTCTCTCTCTCTCTCTCTCTCTCTCTCTCTCTCTTTCTCTCTCTCTCTCTCTCGCAAAGGCACAACACACTAACCAAGAAAGCGAATCTGATACAAACCTGGTTCCATATTTAATCCCTCCACCCCACCCCACCCCACCCCCCTCATCCCATTTGATTTTAGTGTGTGTGGTGCACATATTGAACAAAAATAAAGTTATATAGTTCAGCAGTTCTTGTCTCAAAAAAAAAACTCATGGGACAGATGATAGCAGGCCTTTACAGAACATGCCTCCCCTTTCTTTCCATCTTGAAAAATGTTCCTGATCTTACTCTGCACACTCTAAGTAGGCTGGGCAGCAGCATCCAGATCACATTCTGAATGTCCTAAAGGAAGTTTTGTTCCCCACTGCCTGGATTTAAATCTGTTCCCTTAGGATGGCCTGGTTGCTTTTTGACTTGCGTCAGATACCTTTTGTAAGTGGGAACATTAAAGCCAAGGCTCTGGTGTTTAATTTTTGTTCCTCGAATGGATCTTGATGGAACTTGTCTCGGATGTTTCAGACATTGCCCTAAGGATTTCGATCCTTTCTAGTAGGTAGCGGCAGCCAAAATTTTCTTTCAGATATATTGAAAAAATAATTAAACCACCATCAAGATATGTTTAAAACTAGCATACTGGAAAAAAAATCATTGCTCTAGCTTAATTTGTTCCCGAGCTATGATCCGTTAAAGATTTGCCGAATTTCCGTCCCAGCCAATTTTGTTCGGAAGGCCTACTTTGACAGGCCCTATCATGACAAATACCTAACAGAATCAACTTAACTTTTGTTTGTGGACTTAAAGTACTGTATTGTAATAGAAAACCAAATATGAGTGAACCACTGCATGTATGAACAGAGATATGATACGTCAAAAACATGCTTTTCATGCAGTTTGAACGAGAGCAAAAATGCACAATGTGTCAAATTCAAGGACAAATAATTTTCAGAAATGGAAGTTATATCCTTTGAAAACTATACATATCTTGTCTACTAAACATATAGATTAAGCCCAATTTTTTTCAGGATGCTAATCAAATATTTTGTTTGCTTTAAGGACCTCTAATTTGCTTAATCATGCAAAATGGGCTGCGACGGACATTTTGCTAACTTTTAGAACATAGTCCTCAATAACTTCTGAACCCCAATAGATATCAGTATGAAACTTTGCCACAGTGTGAGAAATGCATTTTGCTTGTGGAAAAAGTCACAATTGTTGTTTTTCATTTGATATAATTAGTAATATATGAATTAAATTAACAACAATTTTCAGAAAAATAGAAAAAAATACACACTAGAGCCTTACTGAACATTGATGTTGGTTGTTGCACTCATATTTTAAAACAAATAAAAGTCATTTTCACATTTCTTTCTAGCAGCAGAATCTTGAAGCTGGTGTAGCACCAGGAGAAATGTAAGATGGATGATGCGGCAGGTGATGAATCAGTTTCTCCAGGATTAGCACAAAAACTGTCAGAAACAAGTGAGTGGCCAGCTGCTCTGGTGAGGAGACTCAGTATTTGTTGAAAAAGCATTGGATGCCAGGAAATCCTCCAAATCCTTCCTTACTTTGGGGTTGCGTGTAGCATTTGGTTGGAGTTTGGCAACTCTCTTTTGCAATTTCTCAATTTCTTTCATGAGGTTTTTTTCTGGGATATCTATACCAGTGAGATGAAGCCACCACTGGGTCATGTGTTTGTAAGTGGCACCTGGGTCTCGTTTCTTGAAAGCGTGAAGGTCCCTCAACAGTTGGAATGTTGGTGGCCTGTGTGATGTTGATGGATGTCCTTCCAGCAGCTGCTGTCGACATAGTCCTTGAAGCGAAGACCCTAAACTTTCAGTGTCAATTTCAAGAGTCTCGGTCAAGAAAGCAGTCCTTTCATCACATGATGATAATTTCAAAGCCTTGCTTCTTTTCTGCTGACACAAGAAGATAACGCAGTCTTGCTAGTGGAGCACTAGTTCCTTCTGGAAGAAGCCGCAGAAAAAAAGCTGCAGTGTCATCGAAGGTCTTTGTGCCATCAGTCTTCTGGATGAGCAACTGGATCAGCAAGCGATTTGTCAGTTGAACTGCTGGAAGTGCTGGTCGACGCCCTTTCCCAGAGGCAAGGAAAACAGAGCGGAGTCTCGCGAACACTGGATCATCTGTTAAAATGTAGCATACACACACACAAAAAGCTATTATAACAACTGTTTGAACGATTGAAACATGCGAGTGTATGGATATCTACACCATGTGTGTGGTTATACATTAATCATGACATAATTTTAGCTGTATACTTGGATGTTTTCTTGATTATGCAGTGTTTCCTGTCAGTGAGTGTGTGTGTGTGTGTGTGTGTGTGTGTGTGTGTGTGTGTGATCTGCATTTTATCTACATTTTCTTTCATAAACTTTATTATACATCGGTATGTCTTGTTTTGGTTGTCTATTCATTTGATATTTTGTTAAATTTTTTTTGTTTAAATGTGTACTATCTGATGCTGGTTATACTGGATGTATACACCCCTCTCTCTCTCTCAGACACACACGCAGAGAAAAGCAAACGGGTACAGTTTACAAACATTAGTTAATGCGCACACCTGACAAACAAAAAAATTACACCCCCCCTTTCCTGCCCCACCCAAAAGACTGCATTTGTTCAAAAACTTCAATTCCGTGAATTGTTGCTTGCATGATTGTTTGTCACTAAGGTCTACGTGTGTTTTTGCTAGTATGTGAACTTGACAAAATAAGGTACATTTGACATACACACAAAAACAGTGTGTGCATTTGTAGACGCCTGTGCTGAATATGTGTGTGTGTGTGTGTGTAAGATAAGATAATGTTGCTTATAGCCCAGCCGACCGCAAAGGGCCACATCAGGGCTGTCACCACGTTAAAATCAACTCACAAGTCATTAAGAAAAAAAAAATTTAAAAAATTCACACACATGTGTGTGTGTGTGTGTGTGTGTGTGTGTGTGTGTGTGTGCAATTTTATTAATGATTGATAATCATCCCAAATTTCCTTAGGAACTTAAGGAATGCATTTCCCTTTTCCAGCCCACTAGCAAATTCATATTCATGATATCGTAAAGACTGATAATAATTTAAAAGACTTATAGACAGAGAAGAACTATAATTGTACAGCTAGAGGCGCGAAAAGAATATGAAAGTGATAAACTCATAGTTAAATACACAAATTGTACTGTTTAGTTCTTTCACTTCAGTGTCACTGCTTGTGCAGAGGCTTGAATTTGAAATAGTTGGAAGTCAGTATTAACTGTCCAAGCAAGGGCTAACCAAAAAATAGTTGAACAATGGGTCTAACATCAATCGAATTATATGAATTGGAACCGTAACAATTAATCCAGAAATAGGTCTGGGTCTACTTTCGATCAAAACTCCCGACTTCATTGCAGCTGATCGTTCGAGTCAGTGAATGTCAATAATGAGTTACTCCCCTTGGCATCACTCGATCGGCTACTATTTTGTTGTTTTACGGACCGAAAACACAACAATCCTATATAAAAAAAAATACGCTAGAAAGAAAAAACCATAAACTTCTCGATTACTAAAGATATATGTGCTGGATAAGGCATTTATCGATGGTATTTGTTAAAACAAATCATCAATACAGTTCTTCCGGTAGTACTCGAAATGATCGCGGCTAACATTCTCAAAGTGGCCTGTTTTTATGCAAATAACTATTGATCTAAAGAAAAATACGGAATAAATTGTGAGAGATACACTTAAATCATACATAAGTGTTATAATGGACAATTCTTACCGAGTTCCTTGCGGAAAATCTCCAGATTTTGCTGTGCGAAGTTTGAGTCGGCGCGCTCCATCTTTCGTGTTGAATCAACATGTGCCGGGAAGGAATGTGGTTCACAAGACCCATGTTTTGATTGGCTGAATTAACTAGGACAAGCCATGAATACATTAACCTTGTACCTCATTCGAAAGGGTACGGCTTGTACTTCATTCCGATACCATGAAACATGCATTTTTATCGGTTTTTCCGTCCGAAATTCGCAAAAATCGGCATGCATCTGACTTTAACTTCTTCCTGTGATTTCATTAGACCAGCATTCGATTTTCCCCCAGACCATTAAAATCTGCATTTAATTCCCTTTATTTTGATACCAGATACATGTGTGAGTGTTGTCCGTACCATTTAATCTTTGGTAGGGAAGCGCAGTGTGTCAAAACCGACTCGACACAGAATCGCCGCGGGCACTGGACACGGAACGAAAGTGAGCTGAACACACACCTCATTCTCTCTTAGATATTTATTTCTTCACAAATCATTCACACTTAAAACAACACTCGATGAAAAGAGGAAAGATTGAACTTTATTTTGACATATTTTTCATAGCAAAACATTAAAAAACAAATGCATACGGCTGCACAGAAAATCGGCAAAATCAGTGGAAAAGGCAAGATGATTGCAGCGCTGTGGCTTGGCTGCCGCTACCTATTTCTAGAAGTCAAAAGCTGTTTCATTAGCATAGGTAGGAAATATTAAATTGATATGCCTCTGTGGCAAGGACTTTGGCTTGGAAGGCAGATTCCCTCAAGCTACTAGCCTACAGGTTTCATATTGGGAGGGAAATTTTTGGAAAGGTGAAGGTCCTTTTTGTCAGTTGGGAGGGGAGGGGGTGTCGTTTGGTTGAAAATCAGCAGGATGATGAAAATGTAAACAAATGAAGAAAAGAAAAAAAAATTGATTGAAAAACGAGACATAATTTGGTCTGTTAAAAGCTGCAAACATTACAAGCAGGCACTTTTGGGGCCTTGAATTTGATATGCAGATCTGAAGCTATACATTTTGAAAGAGTTCTTGGTGAGTATTGCACCTCCATCTTGGTAAAATCTTTAGCTGAAAAAAAAACCGCTAATTTAAAGTCATTTTAGGTCTTGGGGAGAATGGCTTTTAGGGTTAGGGATTTTATGAATGTATTTCGATATGAACCTTTGGCATACTTCTCAGTGTTGTGGATGTGTACTACCGCCATTCTACTTTCACATTGCTTCATTGAATAAGAATGATTCAATAAAACAGAGTAGTGTATGACATATGTCTTGTGTCATACAGCTCTCCCTAAAGTTCAGTTATGTTCTTTGTCTATTACAGACAAATATTCCACTTCAGATGATAACAGACACAAGTAGATACTTTTTAAAAAAAACTTACCAGACTGGCCTGCTGAACTGAAAATAAATGAGTGGTTTGTTTTGCATCGTGGTGTTTATGTAATTGGTGAGATTCAAGTCTGATCAGAACCCCTTAAACTAAAAGTGAGGGTCCTTGAGTCTCCCTTTTGACTTCTACAAACCTTGGCAGTTGTTGACAAATTTTTCTTTTAATGAAAACATATGGGTCAGTTTGGTTCACTTTGTATTCCAGTGTCCATTTCCGTCAAGTCACGCAAGGTGACGGTGAAGGGACCCCGTGGTACTCTCATCCGCAGCTTCCGCCACATGCCAGTGGACATGGAGATGGTGAGCAAGGATACCTTGAAGGTGGAGAAGTGGTTTGGGAACCGCAGTGAACTGGCTGCCGTCAACACTGTTTGTTCTCATGTGGATAACATGCAGAAAGGAGTGACACTGGTAAGTGAGTGTGTATTATGAACCCATACAAATCTGAAGGACCATTTCAGACCTGTTTACTTTACGTCTTTGGCGTAATAAATCACGATTTCAAACCTCCAATTACGCCATTACGCCTTCAAACATTAAATTCCGCCACGCGGATCGCCAAAACTACACTTTTCGAAAGCAATCATTCTCGTCGGTTCAACAACGCGATGGCCCGTTCACTCACTGTGCCGCCTACGAAAGTTACAGTGTTCAGTTATTCCTTCATATCAGTGTAACCGAAAGCCAGCATTGCGGGCAGGCATGAGGTTGAACGTTTTAGTAAGGGAGATAACTTTCGCGGGTTGACATCATTATCAAAGATGGCGTCAAAGCGTGCTCAGCATGAGACAGACGACGATTCTGATTGCCGTGTTACGGAAGAAACAGTTCCTGAGAAACCAAAAAAGGCACGAGTTACTCAAAAATACCGCCAGGTATACCATGACAAGTATAACTGTCTTTTCCCATCAAGAAAAGGGCCGGGATATGTGCATTGTAGCATATGCAAGTCGGACTTCAGCTGTGAACATGGCGGAATGTTCGATTGTAAGAGACATGTGGGCACGGCTTCTCACAAGCAGTTCATCGAAGCAGCTGGAAAGCAGAAATCTATCGCGAATTTCATGATCCAGAGCAAGCATGATGATTCTGGCTCTCTCTCTCTCTTTTTTTTTCTCTCTTTTTTCATGCTTGGCAGTGGGGGTGGAGGCACTGGCAGAGTGACTGATTGTGTATTTGTGTGAGAACATTTGCTTCCAGGATTTATACACAAGGGGACTTTCTGAAGACTTCAGATGTGTGTGTGTTTTTTTTTCATAATTTTAAATACATTATTTATTTGGTATCCTCCAACTTGGCAGACATCCTTTGACCAAGTAAAGTGGTTCCAATGGCAGTTGGTGAGTTTTAATTTGTTTTTGTTATATTTTGAGTTGAATTTTCATGGTCATAATGATGAAATTTAACCTCAGAATGTGCACCAGTGTCACGGTCAAAAATAAACACAACCAAAATCCTAATCCTCCACGGAGACGGTCTATCCACCCAGACAGACTAAGTAGCTGACCGACGCCTTGATGTCTGGTCAAACCGAGCCTCGACGCCCGGCTCAGACTCATCCAGCCAATTAAAGGCTATTTTTAGTTCTCACGGAGGCAGCACCGTTCCCGTAGACAGTCGGAGTGACTGACCAACGTCTCAATACGTCTGGGCCGAACTTATCCGGCCAATTTGCGACCAGCGCCCACAGTTAAGCCAGACACCGCCAGCTAAAGTCGGAAGGGAGAAGGTACTGTGTAGTGGGGGTGAAATCTAGCTAATTAATTAAATGACCATTGACCACCACAGAGAGTAAGGCGTGTAGGCGTGACTGTCATGATTTGAATATCCAATGGAATTAGAGGGAGATAACTTCGGGTACGAGGCGGTAAAAATACTGACCAATGGTGCTCGCCCTTGGACACATAGGTAGGGAATAAAGTAATGTGTGAGTGAGAGAGAGAAAAAAGAACGAAGAGAGACACAGAGAGAGGAAGAGGTTCTGTGTAAGCTCTGACGAGAGAGAAGCAGAGAGATGAGGGAGGAGAGAAGAGAACCAAGTTGAGAGATTAGCAGGAGATAGTCTGCAGAGGAAGGACTTAGGAGAGATGTGGAGAAGAGAGTTGCTAACTAATGAAGAGGAAAAGAAAGAAAAGAAAAAAGAAAAGAAAAGCAACCATGTCCATTTGATAGAGCAGACTAGAAGAGAGAGAGAGAGTGCATGCGTTAATGCAGGAAGGAAGAAAGGAGAACAGATTGATGTTGATAGTCACTGTTCCACCTTAACCGGGGTTCGACCTCATACCTGGCAGCGTCACTCGTCAAGCAGAACCACAGACCAACGCCAGTGCCAGCAGTCTAACCTGACCAGGCGCCAGCAGACCAAGACCAGTGCCAGCAGTTGTGTCGTGCTTGTGAAAGTGATAGTGAAAAGAAAAAAAAAAGGAAAAGAAAAGACAGTGATTCGTGAATAGTTAAGATCACCTGGCCAGGTAAAGTAGAAATCTGTTTATAACCCGGGTTAGTTAATGATGTTTTAGATAAATGATTTTGTGAAGTTCAGGAAAGAGAGAATGTTTTATTTTGTTTGATTCCATATGCATTGATGTTTCGTTCTATGAACATGTGTAGTAAAGTTATAGACTTTACTAGTGGTTTGATGTGACGAATGCATGATATATGAATGAGATCGTAAGCAAGCTGTGAGTGTGTTTGGGTTGTGCGCTAGTCCTTCCTCCACTGACATCACCCGAGGTTGACAATTTATTGGCGAGCCTGCCAGGATATTCTGGCCCATTCATTATAATTGTTCAACTTCTCAGAGAGGAAGCTGGGTGGGATTCAAGTATTGTAATCCTAAGACAAGTGGTTGTCTTACTGTATGTTCCCAAGATAGTTAAACACTAGGCTTGGCATTGCTTCCAAGATAGTTAATACTAGCTTGGCATTTCAGCCCCAGAGTACTTATTTCGCACAGATTGCCTATAATTCGCTCTCATAGTTGGGTCAGGCGCTGGGCGTCTTATAAAAACTAACTACGTTGTCCCAAGCTAATATTATCATTCATAGGATTGTGCTATTACGTCACTCGTGTCGGTAACCACCAGTTTGGCTGTCGTAGTTATAAAATCTTGTTCAAAAACAAAAAAAAGAAGATATAATGGCGGAAGAAAAGAACACCCCTATTGAACAACTTGTGAGTGTTGCTCGTGATCTAGGTTACTCAGGAGATGAGTTGCGTGCATTCGTTGAAAACCAGCAAAAGATGGAAAGGGATGAACGCGCGGAAAGACGCCGTGTTGCAGTAGAAATAGCAGAGCAGGAAAAAGCTAAAGAAGCACAGGAAACAGAAAGAATGAAGCAAGAAACAGAAAGATTAAGGATTCAGGCTAATCAGGCTAGCGAAGCGCAGGAAACAGAAAGATTAAGGAGAGGCAGGAAACAGAAAGATTAAGGGAAGCGCAGGAAACAGAAAGAATGAAGCAGGAAACGGAAAGATTAAAGGTTCAATTAGAGTTAGAGAAAGTGAGAATACAAAGGGAGACCACCGAGGATGGGAGTTCAGTTTCCAGTGACTCTGTGCGCAGTTACGCTCCCCGACCCAAGTTGCCAAAATTCTCTGAAGGAACCGATTCGATTGATGCATACATCAGTCGTTTCGAAACGTTTGCGACCAGTCAGGGTTGGCCTTCAGAATGAGACTATAAACCGAGGTTCCGTGTGTGAACGCACGCATAACATCTTGCACACACGTAAAATCCCATCGCCAACTTTCGGAAGAGTAGGCCAGTTTGGCCGTTGGTATGGATGACACGTTACATATAGCATGCACCCTGCGTGAGAAATGGAAAGAATGAAGGAAGTAAGGAAAAATGAATGATCGATATTGAACGATACTGACTGGATGACACGGGAAACGACTGAATGAAGCGCCAGCTGGCAGCTCTTCAGTCGGCACTACCCAGGTAGGCAGCCCGTTGTGTAAACGAGTGTGGATTGTAAAGCGCTTAGAGCTTGGTCTCTAGTCGAGAATAGGCGCTATATAAGTATTCATTATTATTATTAGTGGGCAGTCATTTTGTCAGCGTTACTGACGGGTAAGGCATTACAGATTTTCACTGCGTTACCAGCAGAACAACAGTCTGATTTCGGCGCTGTGAAGGAATCGTTGATGAAAGGATTTGACCTCACAGAGGAGGGGTTCAGGAAGAAATTTCGTTCAGCTAAATTACAAGCAGGTGAAACGTACACTCAGTTTGGTGCACGTTTAGATCACTATTTTGATAAATGGCTAGAGTTGAGTGGTACGAAAAAGGAGTTCGCTGAATTGAAAGAGCTAGTTATGAAGGAACAGATTTTGTCAGGTTGCGGCCCTGAATTAACCATACATTTGAAAGAGAGACAGCCAGAGACAGCAGGGGAGTTGTTGAAGTTCGCAGAGGTGTATAGAGAGGCACGTTTGGGCACTAAGGTGCAGGAGAAACAGGTGCTAGGCACAGGTGAGAAGAGTGCAAGGAGACTAGGAGAGTTTCCTGCAAAGTCTGCAACCCAGTGGTGGGGCAGAAGGAAGGGCAAAGGGACATTAGGTGTTTCATTTGTCACAAGAAGGGACATGTGGCGAGGGATTGTCGCATGAGGTTCCAGAAGGCAGCAGCCTTGCAAGAGGTGGATAAGGGTCGCCAAGGGAAACAACCCGCAGTGGAACCAAAAGGGATTCAGTCTGAAGAGGGTGGAGTGCAGCCTATGGCTAGCACTGGACAACAGTCAGTGTCAGGGATGGAGGGCACTAGGCTGAGTGGTTCGTTACCAGTGGAAGAAGGGTGGATTGGCCAGCAGAGGGTGAAAGTGTTACGAGACACTGGTTGTTCATGCATGCGGGGTAGTACGAACAACGCTGGTCGAGAAAGGGGATTTGACAGGGCAAATCCAGACCTGTACTCTAATCGATGGCACTGTGAGGGAGTTTCCAGTTGCTAAGATAGAAGTACGTACCCCTTACTTCTCAGGCGAGTTGTCTGCGCTGGTGATGGAGAAACCCCTTCATGATTTGATCATTGGAAATGTTCCAGGGGCAAGGGATCCAGGGGATCCTGAGTTGTTGACTGCTACAGGGCAGCAGTTCAAACACGGAGCAAGAAGGAGGAAAAGGTTGATAAACCGTTAGTCGTTCCGGCAAGGAAGTCAGGCATAGATGTGTCGCCTGATAAGTTTAGGGCAGCGCAGGAACAAGACCCTTCGCTCGTGAAGTCTTGGGAGTTGGCAAGAGGTGGAGAGAAACAGGAGGTTAGATGAGGTGAGACAGAATTTCTTGTGAAAGGCGGGCTGTTGTACCGAGTGTTCACCAAGGGAAGACAGGTAAGTTAGAGGTACCAGCAGGTTATCGTGTCATGTCAGTGGGTCACGAGTCGCTCATGGCGGGTCATCTCGGCACCAGCAAAACAGCTGACCGAATCTTCGATGACTTTCATTGGCCAGGAGCAATGGCAGACATCAAGCGTTTCTGCATGTCATGTGACGTGTGTCAAAGGTCAGCCACAAGAGGGGTGAAGAGGAAGGCGCCTCTTAAACAGCCCCCTTTAATTGACACACCATTCAGGAGGGTGGCTGTTGATCTGATTGGCCCAATCGCGCCCTGTTCCAAAGGTGGGCACAGGTATGTGTTGACGCTGGTGGACTACGCGACCAGATACCCAGAAGCGGTTGCATTGAAAGGCGTAGATACGCAACAGGTCACTGAAGGGCTGGTAGACATCTTTTCTCGCGTGGGGGTGCCAGCACAAATTCTCAGTGACAGGGGGTCACAGTTCACCTCAGGCGTGATGGAGGTCAACAGACTGCTAGGGATCACACAGCTTCTCACTACCCCATACCACCCACAATGCAATGGCTTGGTGGAGAGATTCAATGGTGTGCTGAAGGGCATCTTAAAGAAGCTCTGTGAGGAAAGGCCAGCAGATTGGGACCGCTACATTCCAGTGGCACTGTTCGCCTGCAGGGAAGCCCCTCAGGAAAGCACAGGCTTTTCGCCATTTGAGCTGCTGTATGGGCGGACAGTTCGGGGACCAGTGTGCATTCTCAAAGAGCTGTGGTCCGGAGAACAGGAGTCAGAAGAGGTCAAAACCACTTATCAGTATGTGGTGGACCTACGCAATAGGCTCGAGGAGACATGTAAGGTCGCAAGGGAGAGTTTGCAGGAGGCTAGGGTCGTCCAGAAGAAGCAATATGACAGGAAGGTGAGGAAGCAATTCCTCAAGGTGGGAGATCAAGTCCTGTTACTGCTTCCCACGGATCACAACAAGCTGCTGATGCATTGGAAGGGACCATTCACCATCATTGAAAAGGTAGATCAGGACTACCGAATCGATGTGAATGGGAAATCAAAACTTTTCCATGCAAATTTGCTCCGCAAATATATTCAGCGTGAGACTCAGCACATAGGCGCAGCAGCAATCATTGATGGAGGTGAAGGAGACCCAGCAGAAGAAGGGAGATTTTGTTGCCTGAGTTCCAGGAGAAGAGTCATACAGGGATGTGTCACTGTATGAAGGGCTAGACAGTAGGAGACAGGAGGAAGTTAGGGGGCTCCTAGGACAGTATAGGGCGTCCCTGACTGATAAACCAGGCAGGACAACTCTAGAGACATGTACGGTGGAGTTAACATCGCAAAAACCCGTACATGTGAAAGCCTACCTGATCCCATATGCCACCAAGCAAGTGATCGAGGAGGAGGTAGAAAAGATGTTGGACCTTGGGGTGATTGAACCGTCCAAATCATCGTATAGTGCACCCGTCGTCTTAGTGAGGAAAAAGTCAGGTGAGCATCGATTCTGTGTTGACTATAGACGTCTGAACAGTGTCACCAAGGTCGATGCAGAGGTAAGAGAGAGAGATAATGTTGCTTATAGCCCAGCCGACCGCAAAGGGCCATATCAGGGCTGTCACCATGTTAAAATCAACTCACCAGTCATTAAAAAAAAACAAAAAAAAAAAAACTTTCACACATCTTGTTAAATGACATCGTCTACAAACGCACCAGAAACTTTGTTAAAAATCTTTCTGCCGTAAAATCTTAAATCAGATAAAAAATGTTAATCTCTCTCAAAAACTCAAGGATCACGTCAGGCGGGACATCCCTGAACAGGATCTTCATGGACTCCGCCGTAAAATGTTTGTGTCTCACATCGTGATGCAGAGGTCATACCGAACATGGAAGACCTGTTCGCTCAGATCGCCACAAGCAAGAGCCAGTATTTCACCAGGATAGATCTGAGCAAGGGTTACTGGCAAATAGCCTTGAGTGAGGACTCAAAGGAAGTCACAGCATTCTCCACTCCTATGGGGCTATACCAGTGGCGAGTACTTCCTTTTGGGATGGTCAATGCGCCTGCAGTCTTCTCTCGGATGATGAGGAAGTTATTGATGGGATTGGAAGGCGTTGTGAATTTCATGGATGACATTCTGATAGCATCCAAGACATGGGAGGAGCATATGAGGCGGCTAGGAGCAGTTTTAGAGAGGTTGAGATAAGCCAATCTCACAGCCAGACCAACAAAGTGCCAGGTTGGTTTTCCAAGCCTGGAGTTCCTAGGTTTTGTTGTCGGAGGCGACACAAAGCAGCCGGAAAGAGGAAAGGTGGAGAAGATGATGAATTCAGAGAGACCAAAGACCAAAACAGAAGTCAGGAGTCTGCTAGGTTTTATTGGCTTCTATAGGGAGTTTGTTCCAACTTCGCAGCAATCACGAGTCCTCTCAGTGATTTGGTCAAGGCAGGAAACCAGCAGTGGTCGAGTGGTCAGACGCTGCAGAGCAAGCACTGCAGACGGTGTTGGAAAGACTAGGTTCCCGTCCCATCTTGAAGCTACCAGATATGTCCAAACCATTTTTGTTGCGGACAGATGCATCAGGTGGTGGGATAGGTGCAGTATTGTTGCAGGAGCACGAAGGGGTCGAGTTTCCTGTGAGGTATGCTAGCAGGAAGTTGACAAAGTGTGAAGAAGGGTACGCAACTGTAGAGAAGGAGTGTTTAGCCGTTGTGTGGGCCGTGCAGAAATTCCACAAATACTTGTACGGGAAAGAGTTCGTGATAGAGACTGATCATCAACCACTCAAATTCCTGCAGGAGGCGCAGCTGAAAAACAGCAGAGTTCTGCGTTGGGCAATGGCATTGCAGCCCTACAGGTATCGAGTGCAGTACATTCCCGGTCGACAGAATGTCGGAGCTGACTATTTAAGCCGTGTAGTCTAGCAAGCTGCAACTCAGAGGAAGTCAGTCATATCCGGGTGCTTTGTTGATAATATGTGTTGATTACAGTTATGTTGATTGGATATGGGTTCATTCCCAGTTGGCTATGGTTCATAATTTTTTGTGAGATTTGTTCATGTAAATGTAGTTATGCTTGGAGCATACAGCCGCTTGTGTAGTAATGCATTATTTGCAATAAGTGAGGATGGAGATTCCTCAGTGAAGTGTCATGATCGTGATCA
This sequence comes from Conus ventricosus, assembly GCA_018398815.1. NCBI lineage: Eukaryota > Metazoa > Mollusca > Gastropoda > Neogastropoda > Conidae > Conus > Conus ventricosus. The sequence goes on from CM031602.1 coordinate 75,055,053, forward strand.
TATTATATTGTGCTTTTCATAAGAATTGTGAAAAGGAGAGATGGCAAATCCGCAGGGAGGGGAATTGCATAAGTGCGCACAGAGGTTGTTATAAAATGAGTGGGAATAACGCAAGAGCGCACGTCAATGATAACTCATTGGAGTGGTATTCACTAATGATATATTCTATAATTTATAAACCGTTGGTTGTAAAGTATTTTTCAAACTTTGCACGTGTAGCTGTGTGTCAGCAAATTCGGTTGTTGTCTTTTTTGTACCGTTGTTTTGAGACAATGCGGTGCATAGTCTTTTGCAAGGGGGAAATTGTCACGGTCAAAAATAAACACAACCAAAATCCTAATCCTCCACCGGAGACGGTCTATCCACCCAGACAGACTAAGTAGCTGACCGACGCCTCGATGTCTGGTCAAACCAAGCCTCGACGCCCGGCTCAGACTCATCCAGCCAATTAAAGGCTATTTTTAGTTCTCACGGAGGCAGCACCGTTCCCGTAGACAGTCGGAGTGACTGACCAACGTCTCAATACGTCTGGGCCGAACTTATCCGGCCAATTTGCGACCAGCGCCCACAGTTAAGCCAGACACCGCCAGCTAAAGTCGGAAGGGAGAAGGTACTGTGTAGTGGGGGTGAAATCTAGCTAATTAATTAAATGACCATTGACCACCACAGAGAGTAAGGCGTGTAGGCGTGACTGTCATGATTTGAATATCCAATGGAATTAGAGGGAGATAACTTCGGGTACGAGGCGGTAAAAATACTGACCAATGGTGCTCGCCCTTGGACACATAGGTAGGGAATAAAGTAATGTGTGAGTGAGAGAGAGAAAAAAGAACGAAGAGAGACACAGAGAGAGGAAGAGGTTCTGTGTAAGCTCTGACGAGAGAGAAGCAGAGAGATGAGGGGAGGAGAGAAGAGAACCAAGTTGAGAGATTAGCAGGAGATAGTCTGCAGAGGAAGGACTTAGGAGAGATGTGGAGAGAGAGAGTTGCTAACTAATGAAGAGGAAAAGAAAGAAAAGAAAAAAGAAAAGAAAAGCAACCATGTCCATTTGATAGAGCAGACTAGAAGAGAGAGAGAGAGTGCATGCGTTAATGCAGGAAGGAAGAAAGGAGAACAGATTGATGTTGATAGTCACTGTTCCACCTTAACCGGGGTTCGACCTCATACCTGGCAGCGTCACTCGTCAAGCAGAACCACAGACCAACGCCAGTGCCAGCAGTCTAACCTGACCAGGCGCCAGCAGACCAAGACCAGTGCCAGCAGTTGTGTCGTGCTTGTGAAAGTGACAGTGAAAAAAAAAAAAAAGGAAAAGAAAAGACAGTGATTCGTGAATAGTTAAGATCACCTGCCCAGGTAAAGTAGAAATCTGTTTTATACCCGGGTTAGTTAATGATGTTTTAGATAAATGATTTTGTGAAGTTCAGGAAAGAGAGAATGTTTTATTTTGTTTGATTCCATATGCATTGATGTTTCGTTCTATGAACATGTGTAGTAAAGTTATAGACTTTACTAGTGGTTTGATGTGACGAATGCATGATATATGAATGAGATCGTAAGCAAGCTGTGAGTGTGTTTGGGTTGTGCGCTAGTCCTTCCTCCACTGACATCACCCGAGGTTGACAACCAGATTGCACCATTTTGCTTCCCCCAAAAAATTTTCCGGGGGGGGCATGCCCCCGGACCCCCCTAGCTATCTCGGCGCTTCGCGCCTTCGATTACACTTTTCCCCCATAAGATTACACTTTTCAGTATTTGGGATTACACTTGGGTAGCCAAGGGGGTAAACAGGTCTGCCATTTGCAAAACTACCAGATTTTTATGACTGAAACCTACTGGATGGGTGGCACCGCATATGAAAAGGGGGGAGGGGGGGGGGAGTTAATAGTTGTCAGTTCCATGCTACTGGAGTTTTTTTTTTTTTTTTTTTTTTTTTTTTTTTTTAAAAGAAGAAAAAAAAGAATTGCATGCCTTGGCTTGGTTTCCCTGACATTTAATGAGTACAAGGAACATCGTGCTTTGTTACCTTTGATCCTAAACCTCTGATTTGTGTTGCTCTAACTTCTTATCAACACAATTAACTGGTATTACATAGCTGCAATGTTGTTCATGCGGTTTTCTTATCCTTCATATGTTTGATACCTGCAAGCAAAGGCACGTGCTCACACAACACACACGCACACACACACACTGACTGACTGAAACCAATTTATTGTCAGATTAACTCAAGGTTGTACTGACAGCCACACACACACTGTATGCTTAATGTTGACAGAAATCACACACACACACACACACACACACGCACGCACGCACGCACGCACGCACGCACACACACAACAGACTTCCTCCTTGAAAATGGTCAATAGTTGTCACGTTTTTAAGAAAAGAAGAACTGCCAAGAATCATTGCCAAGACTGCAGATACTGCCCATGGACGACACCTAGGGATTCAGCGCCAGATCCTGTATTCTGTAAAATTTTCGGTCATTTTCTTCCCAAATAAATCTTCTCGGACGAGTAAACCCAGATGCAGACATACATCTATCGTTCAGTCTCGGGTTTCAGAACTGATCTAGCCTAGCAAATGTTTTGGATGGTAAAGCAGTCTGTTCAGAATTTCATGCTACCGATTAGGGGGGGAAAAAGGGTACAAGGAAATCATATGTCACTAAAATCACATTGATGAAAAAAGAGATGTTTTTGTCAGAAAAGTGGATATGAAATTGAAATGATCTACCATGTAGTTTTTTTTTTGTCATTATCACAGAAATGCCACTTTCACACTTGTGTTATGTGGTGGTAGGTTTCTGATACAAATTTTCTTACTTGTGCTGACAGGGCTTTCAGTACAAAATGAAAGCTGTGTACGCTCACTTCCCCATCAACGTTGTGATCACGGAAGGAGGTGCAGTTGTGGAGGTGCGCAACTTCTTGGGAGAAAAGTTCAACCCGTCGTGTGGAGATGCTGCCTGGAGTCACTTGCACAGCCTCCAGCAACAAGGATGAGTTCCTGATCCAGGGCAATGACATCGAATTGGTCTCTAGATCAGGTAAGAGTATGCACCATAAAATTTAGATAGTGCAGTCAGTTGCAATTAGGGGTGTGGGTTTTTTCTTTTTACTTTGAATTTTTATATTCTTGTTCTATGAATTTTTAGTCGGCAGACTGGAGAACACACCTTGGATCTGATGATTTCTGAGTAAACCATCTGACTTTCAGAGGCAGCAAAAAGTAAATATCTGATGGGGGGGAGGGGGGGGGGGGGACGCAGAAAAAAATCACAAATTACTTTTTCACCTGAAATCTCATACCGTATCCAGATTTTCCAGTCCAGGTTTCCGGGATTTTGTGTTCAACATCATGTCACCTATGGTTGTTATGGTATATTGCTGCGCTTCTGCATGCATTAAACAGACCAGTTCAGTGGCGGACAAATATGTAGGTGAACACTATTCAGCCTTTTTTTTTCTGGTTGTGATTCATGCACAGGCATCTTCGTATGGGATGAATGTGTTGTCTTGCATGTCACAAATTGTAAATCAAGGTGAGACGTTGGCGGAAGTCACAGTTGTCAACTAAGGGAGTGGACTGAAAAGACTACAGAAGCAAGCAGTTTCGTTCAGCATGTTTCTACTTGTTTTCGGAAAGCGAACATCCGAGGAATGGCACATTGTTACTCATTGGCTTTATTGAAAAGAGCTGAACTTCAGCAATCATGGTTTTAACAGCATTCTTTGAACATGTGCTTTTTCAAGAAACATGTTGATGCTTCAAGAGCACAGGACTGCAATTTATTATTAGAGCAGACTGAATTTATTGACTGGAATAATGTTTCCCTTTCTGAAAAACAAATTAAACATGCATAGGTTTTGTTTTGACAGTGTGACGGTTCTAGCTCTTAACTGATGCATAATATGTATTCTTGTGATCAACTTAGTTGTAAAAAACAAGACATGAGATGTACAATAATTGTGATCACAGTAAAGGCTATTCTTTGAATTACAAAATTACGAGCATGATGACTGTTAAATACAGATTTTTTTTTTTTTTAAGAAATGTATTAGATTTAGGAGTGCATGCCATTGTGTGGGGTGTGTGTGAATGCAGTTTTCTTTTGGTTTCTTTGCTTACTGCATAGTAATATGCCTATCTTGACAATGAATTATTTCTGAAAATTAGGGGGTCAGACTTGGTATGAAAAACTCGCTTCCAAATTTTCAGGGGGTCACAATATATTTAGGGTGTCACCATGAAAATAACTGCTAGAAAATGTAGTGAAAACACACACAGGCACACACACGACCATTCTCTTGCTGGCTCTCACATAAATGTACAGAGAAAGAGATAGAAATACATTAGAAAAGAGGTGTTTATAATAGAGATAGAAATACATTAGGAAAGAGGTGTTTATAATAAACAGGGTTCGTACGGTTTTTAAAGGTCGGTAAAGTTTGTAAAAATCACCACCTCATTTTTAAGCCCTTTAAAAAGTCAGTAAAAAACAGCATTCTAGTCAAAGGTTTGTAAAAGTCTTTAATTTTCATCAACTGAGCAGCTATTTCATCTTCCCAGCTTATATTCTGCCGTCATCTGCAAACGAAATCAAACTGCTGCCGCAGATTCTTTTAAATTTTACAGAAAACTTGATAAAAAAAAAAAAAATCGCGAATCGTTTCTGAACTTGACCGGTTTGAACTGGCTTGGTAGCAGACGACGCAAGGGAGATAATTAACGAGGCCTAACGCTCTTGTCTGTTTGTGCACATCCGGGTATTCGATGTGAAGAAAAATGCCGGGGCTCGTGCCTATTTAGAGCTTCTTGGCTCACAAAGGCGGAATTTTCTCAGTGGCCGAGGCGTGACCCTGCAAATCCAAGGGCTGCATACTGCCACATCTGTGCGAAAACGATCAACGTTTCGTCAATGGGCGAGAAAGCTGTGATTGTTCACAGTCAAGGTAAGCATCGATTTTTTTTTTTTATGTGCGATCTTCTAGCTGAGGCACCCCCCCTACAGTGAAACCGGGTCGGCTTCTATTTGCCACTAAACTTCAAGACGCTTTTGCTTCTCCGTCAGCATAGGGCTATTAGGCTAAAGGGTTAGTGTTTAGGGTTCCTCCTCTATCTATACTGAAAAGGCAATTTTGAAAAAAAACAGAAAGAAGCGAGAAATTGGGGGGGGGGGGGGGGGGGGGGGGGGGGGGGGGGGGGGGGTGCCTCATCTAGACGATTGTCACTTTTTTTGCCGTTGATGCAATCTCAAATCTGGCAAACTTCCCGCTACATGCAGATTCCGATTTCTTTTCTCCAGCTCCACTTGTCTGGTTTGCGCTCACTTGATTACACATGCTCATAAACGGCACACATGCTTTCTCTGTCTTCTGTCTCTCTCTCTCTCTCTCTCTCTCTCTCTCTCTTTCTCTCTCTCTCTCTTTCTCTCTCTCTCTCTCTCCCTCTCTACCCCCCCTCTCTCTCTCTCTCTCTCTGTGAGTCTCTCTCTCAAAACACACTTGTTTCTGAGTAAACTTTATCTTTATCTTTGCAAGTTTCTCTCACACTATTTTCATCTCTGTGCCCCCCTCCCCTCCATTCCACCACCTCCTCCTCTCTCAAATTCTGTCTTTACTAGGTGTTGCCATGCATATCATAACATAAAACAGTACTATAGACTATTTTAAGCATTTGTCTTGATGGTCAACCCCACACACACACACACACACACACACACAATGCACACAAAGCGCACGCGCACACCACACACACCACACACACACACAACACACACACGCATGCACGTATGCAGCACGCACGCACGCACACACACACACACACACACACACACACACAGACACACACACACACACACACACACACACACAAATATAAAGTTTCAGCTTTACCATCAAGAACATGCATGTTTATTTACAATTTTTCTTTTAATATTGAACAGGCCAGAAGCACAAGAAGAATGTATCTGCAACACAAGCTTTGGCTCCCATCAGTAGCTACAGTGCTTCCTCTGGGGTGATGCCAGCGAGTTCATCCAGCACCGGCCACAGGTTTTCAACGTCGACAGCTAACCCAATGACATTGTCTCCAGGGACTCTTCATGGACATGTACAAAAAGTGACTCTCTGAAAGCAGAAATGCTGTGGACATGAAAAGCATTGATAGTCATTACAGCATGAAATCAAGTAGTGACATCGGGGATGTGTTTTTCTGCTATGTTTCCTGATAGTGCGATAGCTCAGTCATTTCAATGTGCGGAAAGCAAAACCACATACCTCTACACATTTGGACTTTCCCCATACTTCAAAAAACAACTGAAAGACCAGATCAAACAGCAGACTGAGTATGTTCTTCTGTTTGACGAGACACTAAACCAGCATCTTCAAGAGAAGCAGATGGATATATATATCCGCATATGGGAGAAAGAGCATGTCAGGACTGCCTTCTTGAGCTCCAAGTTTCTTGGCCATGCCACTGCTGAGGACATAAAAGGTGCACTTGGTCCAGTTATCAGGAAGTTGGGCCATTCCCGTCTCCTACAGATATCTATGGATGGTCCCAAAAGTCAACAAAAAAGTCCACAGATATACAGGAGGAGGTTGAAACCTCCACTGGAAACAAAAAGATCCTGGTGCGCGTGTCATGCCGCATGGGCCTTGAAATTTTGTGAAAGGGTCTTTAAAAAGTATTTAAAAAGTTTGTAATTTTTAAAGAGAAAAATGAGTAAGAACCCTGATAAAGTTAATAGAATATTCTAGAGGGTGCTAAATGTTATCTGTTCATCTTCGTGTTCCTATGTTTTTAAAGTGGTATCATGTAACGTGAGTAAATATGAGCACCTACACTATCAGGAGTTTAACAGTGAAACTTGATTTGTGGGATGTCCTCTTCGATGAGTAAATATGAGCACCTACACTGAGCACCTGCACTATCAGGATTTTAACAGTGAAACTTGATTTGTGGGATGTCCTCTTCGATTATCATCACAGAACAGCCACTACGCAAGCCATTTCCTTCAATGTTGAAATATTTTATTGTATGACAAAATTCCAATCGCCATGCAGTGATCATCGGAAGCCCGGTAGAACCAATCACAAAACTGTAGACCGGCCATTCTTGCTCTGCGAGCAACACATTCGTTACGTCCAGAAGGGAGCCATTTTAATTATCCAAAATGGTCATGTTGCATAGATCGATCATTCGACTTTTGTTCCATTCGCAGGATTATCACCACGAACCACAGCTGAACTGTTGGATTTTGATTCTGAAAAGCTGGAACTCTAAGGTTTTCCATGCTTTTCCCACTTAGCTGAATCACATGATCTTTGGTCCAATCATAGACTGGATAGGCCCAGTCTATTTTGACGACTCTGTTGGTTTTCAGTAGAGAAGAGTTCTCAGGTGGAAGTGTTCATCGATTCAGAACGTTCTAACACATTGAGGAACTTTACGTTTTTAACTTTGATGTGGTGCCTGATGTGCTGCTCAAGTTGTAATGCTTACAGGAGAATATCAGTGCGTCACTGTAAATTTTGATACATTTTTGTGATGCACTGACCTGAATTCCAGTTCGTCGGGTCGGAAGTTTACGAGTCAGAGATGCACATTTGTGCATAAGAATTATCACTGTGGGAGATCACAAAAGGGTCTTCAGAATGCTTATGTTTCGACAGAAAGGCTTCACACCCCTGGATAGCCTGTCAGGGCACTACCCATGGACCCCACCTTTCAAAGATTTTTTTAAGTCGGGTGGTTTTTTAGTATGATAGTGGTTATATACAATATAATGTAAAGCGATTAGAGCTGTGACGTACAAGTTCATTCTGTTGCCCTTTTTTGTGTGTGTGTGGCTAACATAGTACTTGGACACACGGAGGTTGTCTTTTTCACCAAGGTCACTGGACATTTCTGTTGACACTCAAAGGACTTTCAGATATATTTTCTTTGGTTCAGTTCTCTATTACACCTCCACTATTCAGTATCATTTTGTTTTGTGTGTGTGTGGTTTTTTTCCCCATGTGACAAGCCACATCTAAACAACATGTGTGGATCTGTTTTGTTTCTGTGTTTCAGCTGCCTTGATCCAGCAGTCAACCACTGTGAAAAGGAAAGACATCCGCAAATTCTTGGATGGCATCTACGTGTCCGAAAAGACCACCATTGCCCAGGAGGAATGAACAGAAAAACTGTTTTCTTTGTGAAATAAAATCTGTGGTCTGTGACATGGATTTTTATGCCTTTGGATTTCTTCCCATATAAACTGTACGCATTTTTGAGCCATTACATTCGTGTGTGAGAGCATTTGTATATTGGAATACACAAGCATTAAATTACTCTCACATACATACACATACTTGTCATGAGCATGCTGGATTCATACTGTTCCTGCAGGGGAAAAAACATTTGACGTTTGAAACCAGTGTATTAAAAGCCTTTGATGTGAAGGTAAAGTGTTGATGAAGAATAGTTCAAAAACCCTAAAATAGTTGTGCCAACTTTTTTTTTTCTTCATCAAAATTAACAAGGCATTGAGGGGAGGGGGGGAGGGGGAGTGTGCTGAATGTGATGGCAATCCTGAAAGATGCAGTTCAGTTATCATGGTTAATGATCACTATATTTATCCTTTCTGGTGATATGTGCTATCTACTTTTGTGTACAGTGTTCATTGTGTATAGATGAGCTTCACAGCCCTGGGGGTGGGGGGGCAAGTTTTGCATCATGTCAAACTAAATGCAGGCCTTTGCCAGTTTGCCACCTGTTGGGCTGAGTTTCACAGCTAATGCAGAGACTAAGAGCATCACAGACCATTTCCACAATGTTCACCTGTCTCCATTCCCTCATTCTGGTCAAACCTGAACAAGACGTATTTTTGCATTGTTACCTATCATTTTTGCCCTTCAACAGTGCTCAGCTGCTTCCTGGCTACATTCTATGGCTAACATTACCACTTTTAGTACATTACTTTTTAATTTCCTGCAAATATACAACAAATTTCAGAGTGAGGAGATGGTTATAGAATTTACAGAGCGCTGGTCACATTTTTTATGTGTTGGCAGACAACATATACTATGGGAGATCACACTTGTTGACGAGAGCAGCCATTTTGTCTGGCTAAAGGCAAAATGTCATGCTATGACATGTACCAGTGAGACTACTGCAAAATAGAATGTCAAAAGCTGTACAAACAAGTGGTTCTAGTCCAAGTGCCCGATCTTCTATTTAGAGAGGTCAGAAGAGCTTGACTTTTTTAGACATCACCTCGTATCATTCAACCAAACTACCAGAAGTACATAATGGCAGAAGCCATCTAAACTACCTTTGGGGTGAGCAAGCATGCTCATAAAGATTCCTCGGTTTGGAGCCCTACAGCACATAAAATGAGAGCTGTTATCATCATCACCTCATTGTTATTGAAAACCTCCATCTGGGTACAGGAACTACCTCAGAGATTTCCGGCACTGATCGCGGTGCCAAAGGAAGTTCCCTCTTCACAGTTGACTGGTTCATTTTATAGCGGTGACGACCTCCTCGGGCTATCAGAGACCCTGTTTTCCAGTGATTTCTACATTCAGTTTGACATGTTTAGTGTATGGTCTCATTTTTTTGGACCATCGAGGAGCTTCGAATGAGGCAATGAAAAAAAATGGGCACATTTAACTGACATAGAGATGGACTGTAATGATCTTAGGTAACCACTAAATTTAGCCCAACAAAATGACTGAAATTTCCATCAAGTTTGGCAAAGGAAGTATAGCAGTATAAAGAGGTAAAAATGAATAAAAACTCCCCAAAAGAAAAATTCCTGTTCCGCCAAACGAGAGAAATGACAGTACAAAACACAGGTGTTTTGTTTGTAATTTGTCTCTTTTGTTCAGTGGAACAGTAATTTTTCATGTTTGTTTTAATTTCTGCCTGCAGTCGCCTCGCATTGAAATAAGCTCCATAGTGTACATGTCGGGAAGAAAATGTTTGAAGACAGAAACGGTGAAATTAACTTTATACCCCGACTAATACGAACAAGGTAAACCATTTCCTCTTGTGCACATAGGAAGGCACTAATAAAGTTTGAATATATGTCCTACGCTCTATAAAGACACTGAAAATTACCTGTTGCATTCATTCAGTGAACCTTATGCAGGGACGGCAAGAGAAGACAATCATACAATGCACTGATGGCAAGAGAAGACAATCATTTCCTCTTTCTACAAAAGTGCCATGAGAATCAAAACTTGCAGCAACAGTCTCCCTGAAAATTGTCATTTTGTGACTGATGCTAGTGATTTTCCTTTTATACTTTGGGAAATTGTGTATTAGGAGACAGTTCTCAAATCCCTGTCCACCTCGCTCACCCATTGATGGCTATTCTTATAGATCCACCTCTCTTTTGCCAAAGACCCTTTCTGCACCCAGTCACGAAGGGATATAACTTGGCCGTCTTGCATGTGGTTTCCTTGTCAGTGGTGAAACGTGCGTCGAACTGATACTTGTTAAACATCGTAGGTTGTACTGATGGTGTAGAGCAAACGATCGTCCCAGAGATGACCATCAGATACTGTGGTCATTCCTATCTCACTATTCAAATCTTTCACTGTGCGGTAGGTGAAATGTGAACAACATTGTGCCAGTCTATGTGGTGATTCTCTCTTTCTCTCCTTCCTTCCTTGGCAATGTGCAAGACCTGCTTTGGTTCCTGCAATCAGCTGGGCTATGCACAACAAGCTCTCAATATCACAGGAAGAAACCTTTCACATTATCACAGACCTTTGTACTACAGATCTGATGAGAAAGACGTCAGGTTTGGGAAGTGGGTAAATAAACCAATTGCCTCGAGTAGCAAACAGAATGATTAAGACAGTATGTAAGAAGTATGTCTTCTTATTAAAACACGGAGTCGCACACACAGTTACTTGAGGGGAAAATACAACTAACATGCAACCAGCTTTACATGCAAGGTAAATGCTACAGATTTATGACGTCACTTCGGGCAATATCATTGTACCAAAGTTGATGCGATAATCGGCACACATGATAAACTCGGAATTCGCGATAATCGGCACACATGATAAACTTGGAAGTCATCACTCTTAATTTGTACGTGTACACAGGGGAACAGTTGTAGTTAAAGTATCTGCGATTTGAAGAAAAGATTTGTTTGAATGTTGCTAAACATCAGTAAGCGGGTGTTCATTACGTGTGAGCCTGGCATAGATACTTGTGTGGCTTATGCAACTTAACCCTACAGACATACATCTCCTTTGGTGGCATACTAGGTCTCACTGTCACAGATGCACACCCTTGATGTAAACTGGGTTGGTGTACAGTCGGAGACTGATTAAATTGACTGTGAATTTTAAGGTCGCATGCAAATGAGGAGATAACACTGTCACTTGAATCTGCATGTCATGCTGGAATTGCAGAGATCTATAGGCCATTGACGATCGCATTCACCTTCTGCACGAGTTGCGAGAGCATAGCAGTAAGGAGGTGTTAAGCTGTGAAGGTCACAATTTCCTGAAAACATAATTGGTTGGCGCTCAAATTCAACAAGCTTGCAGATGTTATAAATGTGCAGATGAACATTTTCAGCTCGAAATCAACTATACATGTGAAATGACTAAGAACGAAAAGCATAAAAAAAATGTTCAAGGCCTTTACCGACAGCTTTGCCCATACTGCATGATGGCATACCTCGGGAGGGGAGCGTATCGTTGTGTCGCCGTGCCGCTATGCCGCCGTCCCGCTGTGCCGCCGACCCGCTATGCCGCCGTCCCGCTGTGCCGCCGACCCGCTATGCCGCCGATGAAACGAATAACCCTAACCCTTACCCTTACCCTAACCTAACCCTAAGCCCGCCTCTAAAGCGGCATAGCGGGTCGGCGGCATAACAGGTACCTCCCCTCGGGAGAGTCAGCTCGCTCGCTCACTCTCTTTCTCTCTCTCTCTCTCTCTCTCTCTCTGTAAAAGACGGGAAAATGAAAGACGAGGAGAACCTGAGCGTTGAATACCGAGGAAGTATTATAATCTGAATGTTTCACACTGGAAGTTGTATTAGATTGTGAAGTTAAGATATGAACATCAATTTTTTCAGACGTTTCAGTGTAGGAATTGATAGTGTCAGAGAGCAAAGATTACAAGCACCCACAATGAGTAAGATCTAAACTTTGAGCAACATGTCAAAAGCTTTTCCGAGGAGTACACACCGATCACATGCACACAAGTCGTCTTCTTCATCTTGATATTATGCCCACGATCAAGTTGATTTATTTACTGAGTCCATAGGCGCCTGTACATGTAATGCACACTTGCTGGCTCATACTTTGAATTAGTTCTGCACGTTCTTGATACTAGATAGCAAGAACTGCACTGCAATACACACGCACACTCATGTTCGCCAAAGAAAGCAGTACACAAGAGAATTGGAAGACATTATTTCAAATTGTTTAGCACTATTGCCAGGAAGATCAATTTTGAATTGTCACCACATGTGCTTCATTTCTCCACTGTCATGCTTCAAGAGCGACGACGGTGGCAGAAAACCAGCAATGATCCGCACTGGAACCACTACCATCGACGGATGGCCTAAAAACTAAGTACATTTGTGACTGGTTTTGCAAAGAGAAGCTATCGGTTGAAGAAAGCATTGTGTTCAAAGGCAACAGATCATGTATCCGCACTAGCCTAAAATGTGTGACTACTATGCTGCAGACTACATGCAAGACCCCAAGGCATGAATTTTGCATGCTACAAACAAAGACGTGTGTAGGAGAAGCATCGATCAACAACCTCGATTATTCCATTAAATCGGTTGCTGATAGCTAGTCAGCCACAATAGCCAAAAAGAGATGTACTTCATCAACACTGCGCACACGACGGACAAAATCGAGTCAGGAGACCAACCTCTTCCACTAGATGGCACAGATTACTGGCTAATCAACGACAGCTTATCTAAAACGTTCTTTGGCAGTGCGCACATCGTAGTACAATCATCGATCTGCCCGAACAGCTCTTGCATGAACGTAGCATTCCTGTGAAAGTTATGTCAGACAATGGACCGCGATGTGGTTGTGCAGACATCAAATTTCGCACTTAACCCTCGGAATTTACATCTGTCACCAGCTCCCCAAGATACCATAAGTCTACCCCGAGCATATGTGTAGAATGGACGGTTCAAACCGGAGGAAAAGGGACGTGGGGGGGGGGGGGGGGGGGGGGGGGGGGGGGGGGGGAGAAGAAGTCAGTCTGGAATGGCATGGATCGAGCATGCAATGTTGTGCCTTCGCAGTACATCCATTGAGTCCAACCTCCCTTCACCAGCTGAGATCCTCTTCTCAAGTTTCAAGTATAATGACTGCAGACGGAAGTTCAAAATATTGAAATAAATGTTGAAATACTGATCTGCCAAATGAATGTTTCAAAGACCTTACGAAGGTCTTGTGGTGAAGACTTGGATTTCTGTTGAATTTGCCCCTATGGGAAAACATTTAAAACTGGTTTTCATCTTTATTTTGTGAAGGCCTTGTGATGAAGGCTTTGATTTCTTAACTTCAGTTTCTTCCTAGGGGGAAATGTTTTCAAGTTGTGGCATCTTTATTTCATTACTAAGTTCCTGTTCACATCGTTTTGTTGTGGTATAGTGCAGACTCTGCCAGGGTACAGTAAGACCTTTTTTTTTCCAGTCTATGTACGAATAATTTGACTGATTTCGCATTAAGTTCGTACACAATCTCAAGTTAATTCACAACACAAAAATATGCAACACATAAAACAATCATAATGAAATGCAAAACATATCGGTATACCTTGATAGAATGATGAAACAGAATTTCTGACTGAAAATCGAAAGGACTTGATGCTTTTTTTTTGCTTTTTTTCAAATTATCACTTGATAAGCATGTTCAGAGCAACAAATTAAACAAACAGAATAATTAAACGCATTTTCTCTGTGTTTCATGGATAAAGAATTAATAAACCCCTATACGTCCCTTTTGGAGAAGACAAATGTAGTATGGTAACCCACAGTTAAAAGACAATTGATATATCCACCGAGTCCCCGCCCAGATTTGTGGTTAACAATATGAAAATAAAATATGTAAGCTTGCAACGAGAAGTTAAAAAAAAAAAAAGATTATTTGAGAGAGAGAGAGAGTAAAGCAACTTTTGAAACAAGAGTTTCAACAACAATAAATCTTGTTCGTTCCCTCAGATGTCCAGTCCAACATTTGGATGAAGTCTGCCATTCTCCAAACAAATGAAAAGAAGAAACGGTAGAAGAAGAAAAAAGGAATATCCTTTAAGTTACATCGTTCATGGTCCATCCAACACATAGGCTACAGAGAGTAATACATCAACATGAAGATCTTAAGCTATGGCCTTTTGTTACAATCTGCCATTGTCATGTACTCATTTCAATATATATCATTCATACTGACAAATCAACATGACAGAACTGTAAATCAATACCGAGAAGGAGACTCTTCAATATAATTAACGCGTTGAGTAGGCAAGGCGGAGGAACATAAACGCGTTCAGAGAGAGAAAGAGATGACCAAGATAATCTTTATTTCCAAGGCGTAAGTAAGTACACACTTTTTTTTTATTTTGAAAAGGGACTTTAAGCATGACCAGCGTATTAAAACTCGCACACACACACACACACACACGCACGCACGCACGCACGCACGCACACACACACACACACACACACACACACACCACACACACACACACATGCGCACGATTTAGTATTGCATTCTTTGTTCTGTGTGTATTATGTTTGTACACGCGCGCGCACACACACACACACACACACACACGTGCGCGCGCACATGCAGGCACACGAGCGCATACACGCAGGCACCCATACGCGCACTTGCAGGCACCCACGCCCTCACCAGCCCCCCCCTCCAGCCCCCTTGCCAAACTCACACACACACACACACACATTCCAGGCAGGACAAGTCTTACTCGTCCAAGGTATAGTTTCTTTTGAATGGTATGGTCTGCATCCCAGGATGTTCCCGATATTTTTTTCATCAATGCCAGGCGCAGTCTGGCTCAAGCCGTGCAGCTGTCGATCTGTCGTTTCCAGGAGTCAAAAGTGACTCCTAGATAGTTTGGTGACTTCTCCTGTGGAGGGATGTGACCATACACCTGGAGGCGTGCATTTCGTTCTTTTGTAGCCAGGCTGAAGATA
>CM031602.1:75075251-75139559 GCA_018398815.1 Conus ventricosus
CTCACTCCTTTCCCTCCTCCTTTCGCTCCTCCTCGGGATCTAGCGGCCTCTCAGGCCTTAGACCAGGAGGTCCTTTCGCTGTTAGCCAAGGGGAAAGCCACAGAGGAAGTCCTCTTCCATTCCTCTCCGGGGCTTTTAGGGCCCGCCTTTTTTGGTTCCCAAAGTTTGGGGATGGAGGAACCGGTTTTCTAGCCTCTCGCCCTTGAACAGGTTTTTATGTCCTCCGTTTTCAGATGGAAACCCCCATTTTCAATCCGCGAGCCATGCATCCCGGCGGACTGGGCGGTATCTTCGCCCTAAAAGTTGCGTACTTCCATTTTGATCCACCAAGGGACAGGAAGTATCTCCGTTTCGTGGGAGAAGCCGCGTTTTTCGTTCAGGGCTCTTCCCTTTGGGCTAGCCCCGGCCCTTTGGGTTTTCCCGAAGGTGGCCGGGAACTTTGCTTGCATGTTCGGGAGAAAGGAATTCGTCTAAAGGCCTATCTCGCGATTGCTTCTTCTTGCCTCATCCGCACTCTGTGCTCCGCAAGCCCTCCAGGTTTTAAAACCTCTGTCAGCCTGTGGATTTGTTCGCAACGAGGAGAATCCGATCTCTCCGTCGCAGCAGTTCAGTTTCTGGGCATGACCTTCCAACACCCCAAACTGGTTGCTTCTTCAACCCCCAACCCCTGGTTCGCCTCCGCACCTTTTGGGCCCCATCTCTTTCCTTGGATCAGCTCCAGCCAAAAAGCTGGCCTCTTTGGGTTGATGAGTCCTTGGCCGCCTTAGTGCCCCTCGGGCGATGCACAAACGCCGGTTTCAACGCCTCTTTCGAAAGCGTTGGTCTCCGGGCCCCGTTGCAGTCGTGGGCCTTCCGATCCTTCCGGTCATGGGTTCCAATCATCGGGGGCCCAAATGGCATCCCGTCCTGGCGGCTCAGGGAGTCCCCTTTCACATCCCCTCCTCCCGGAGGACTGTTAATGGACGCGTTCCCAGTCTGGGTGGGTGCCCGTCAGCTCTTGACGGGGGGGCGGGAATGGTCCCGGGGGAGATGGGACCTGGCATCAAGGGGTGGAGCTGGAAGCGTGGTAAAGCCCTAAGGAGTTTTCCCTCTGAAGGGAAAACACGTTCTCTCAACACCGACAAACAAATGTGGCGTGTTATAAACAAGCAAGGGGGGGGGGGGGGGGGGGGGCGTTCTCACTCCCTGTCCCTGAGGGCGGAACAGCTTTTTCCTTTGGTGCGAGAAAATAAATCCGGATCTGGGCCCAAGCACGTTCCCGGGAAGATTCAACATTCTCGCGGACTCCCTCAGCGGGTTTCGCACTTTGGTTCTTCCTCGAATGGACTCCGTCCACTCAGTCCTGGAAACCTCTCTGGACTGTATGGTTCAAACAAAAAGGTTGACCTGTTCGCCACCCGGTTCAACCACCGTCTCCAGCTGTATGTCTTCCCAGTTCCGGATCCGGCAGCGTGGGCTGTGGACGCCCTGTCCCATCCCTTGGTCCGGACTAAACGGGCTATGCCTTTCCCCCGTTCCCAATTCTGGGAAAAGTTCTCCCCCAAAGAAAGGGGAAAAGACGCAGCCACGCTTATTCTTGTGGCTCCACGCTGGCCAGCCCAAGTGTGGTTTCCAGAACTGTTTACACTGTCTCCGTGCCCCAATACGCTCGCCTTAACCCTCTTTAGTATGCATTACCTTAGCTTAGTTACGCCGAAAAAAAAACCATCGGCAAGGTAAGTAACTCCGTAATTTGAACTGGTTACCCAATTAAAAATTAATTTAAAAGAGAGGGAAAGGAATAGTCAAAATGAAAATTAATTTTTTAAAAGTCCTACGATTTATATGTTGCTACATCAAAAGTTTGAAGAATATTACATGAGCCATTTACTCGGAAAAAAAAAAATCTTCTTCAGAACTTTCGAATCATCCCTGGAAAAATCATCCCAGTCGAAATCTAGGTCACTCTAAGCTTCTTTTCCCCAGCACTTTCACTAAGTGTTATGCCCTAAATCTACATTCACAGTATTTCATCACTAGATCTCGTTATAGAACGGCAGAAATAAATTTTTTAGCGATGGGGGAAAAAAAAAAAACAGCATTTCGCCCACAAAACTTTAAAAATTCGTAAATCGAGAACTACGGCACGTATCGACTCGCGGTTTTTTGCAAACGGAAGTTAAATGGCCCAGGAAGAAAGGAGTCACGTTCTCGCGGAGACTTCCTTTTCTATGGAAAAATATGGCGGCGCCCATTGTTGCCACGTGTTTTACCGGGTGCTGGCAGGCGCTCAGCGTTTTGGCTGTGGGGATTTCGGTTGGGCGCTAGCGGGCTCCGGCTGTCAAGAGGGTTAAAAGCAAAGTCCCTGTTCAGCCACGGTCAGGCATTCCACACGGCAACCCAAACGTGCTGAAAATCTTCACGCCTGGCTATGTGCGGGACGCGCTGTCTGCACAAGGCGCCTCCCAGCGGTAATCAGCCTTGTGGAACATGCCCACAGGCCAGGCACCCAAAGTGTCTACAGTGTCCACTGGGTGGCTGGCCCCCTTGGTGCTCCAACCACGCAGTATCACTCATTCTCCCTCTCAATGCCCAATTGGCGAAAATACCTGCTTTTCTTTCATCGGGGAAAAAAAAACTTTCAGCCTCCTCTGGTTTAAAGGGTTAAAAGGGTGGCTATTTCCACCACTATCCGCCGTTAGGGGGCCCCCTCTTCGTGGCGACCCTCTTCTGCGGGATCTGGTCGAGGAGCAGCCTTACAGGAGGCCCGATGCCCTGCCGTACCCCGGCGTGGGATCTTTTCTTAGTCCTCTCCCCCTTCAGGTCCCCCCTTACGAGCCCATCCGGGAGTGTTCTCTGAAATTCCTTTCCTTCAAACAGCCTTTCTCGTTTCCCTGGCTCAGGGAGGGCGCTGCAGTGAAGTCCATGCCCTTAGTGGCCTGCTGGGGACGTCGCTCCGAAACGGATGGCTCGATATTCTTCGCCTCCTCCCAGAATTTTTAGCGAAGAACCAGTTGCCAGGTTCTCCTTTGACTATTCCATTCTTCCTCTCCTTCTATTCTCGCCCCGACGACGAAGACCGCACTCTCTGTCCGGTTTTGCGCTCTGCGGGAGTATAGGAAACGCACGAAAATCTTCTCGCTCCAAGCAGCGCCACGTTTCTCTTTACAACGAAGGTTATAAGGAGGACATCAGGCGTCTTCAATCTCTCGATGGCTGAGAGAAGTCATTTTAAAACTGGTTTTTCGAGACCTGGAGGGGATTTGGCTGTTTTCTCACCAAGACCTCATTTAGATTAGGGCATGGGCGTCTTCGCTGGCAGTAGCTCATAATGCCAGCATTCAGAGTGTGTTAGATGCCGCATATTGGCGTTCCCCTGGCACCTTCATCCAATTCTACCTGCGCGACGTTTCTTGTCTGCGCGATGATGGGTCCCAGGGGCATCGCATCAGCTGTGGTGGCCAACACTCCATCTCCGCCACACGCTCCGGCTCTTCTCGCTCCTCCAGGCAGTAACCGGTGAGCCCTCCTTCGAGGTAGTGCGACTCTGCATTAGTGAGGGCACGGGTATAGTATGTGTAATTAAAAGGAAATTTTTTTTCTAAAATTACGTTTACTAACATACTTACGTGGGGTCACGCAGAGACCCTCCCTACCTCCCCGCCTTCTGGTTCCATCAGGAGTTCTAGTCAGGGTTTGATATACCTCGAAAGAGGATGGTTCTGAGCATGCGCAAGGCACGAGGCCCTTTCAAGGGTTTTGTTGTCCGTACGGACTTTATTGTATACTAGGCAGGGATAGCAAATTGCTGCCGCTTTATTGCATTAGTGAGCCACGGGGTAAGTATGTTAGATTAAACATATTTTAGAATAAAAATTTCCTTTTGCCCCTATTTGATGTTTTTTTCCCTACAGCGATACTTAAGATGTCAGTTGTCATGGGAAATCATGTACTTTTTTTTGTGCTCCCCCCCCCCCCCCATTTCCCCCCTTTTTTTTGTCCCTATGATTGCATTGCAGTGTTCTGTTCCACTTTTCATTCAGGGTCGTGTCTTGGTGTTTTTTCTGCTTGGGTTACTAAAGACCCAGAAATTTAAAAAAATTAAAGGCAAAAAAGATGGGTTTTTCTATGCAGAGATTTTTAAAATAGCTTTGGCGTTGGTACTGTGGAAACAAGATGTCCTCAGTTCCTCTGTGTTACATGTCGCAGAAAGGTTTGAAAATCTGTCAAACCCTGCATTATCCCTTTTTTGAACAAGGGAGTTGCAATTGATCCTGTAAGTGTGATTTCAGTGTTTAGCAAAGAACAATCATACAATGTGATCCCCCCTATTTTTAGAGTAATGCACACACATGCAAACACACACACACACAGACAGGTGTCATCCACACACACACCCCCACACACACACACACACAACACATGCGCGCGCACGCAAAGCACGCCGCCACACACACACTCACTCACTCACTCACACCACAACACACACACCCCACAACCCAAAACACACCCCACACACACACACACCACACCCCACTCTCTCTCTCTCTTCCTCTTCTCTCTCTCCTCTCTCTCTCTCTCTTCTTTTTCTCTCTCCTCACATACACACACACACCAGGAACACAAAACACACAGACACACAGATGCACACACCCCAACACACACACACACACACACACACACACCCACACACACACACACACACACCACACATTCTCTCTCTCTCTCTCTCTCTCCTCTCTCTTCTTCCCCTCTCACAACACACACACACCAACACACACACCACAACACACACACACACAAAAACACATATTAAAACCTGGCATACATGTACATGCTATAGTACACCATACACGTGGCACCGGAATAATTAACTACATTTTGCCGGATCTGCTGAAACGCTGTGATGCCAACAAGTCTCGCAACCAGCGCCTCTCTGCCATAGAAGGTCTTTCCGAGCTGGCGCTGACCCCAGAACCTCCCTTCTGGGCCAAACCGCTTCTCTCCCCTCATGACCAAGGTGGCCACGCTCCTCAGTGACCCAGAGCCCGAGGTGCGGCAAGGGTCATCCGACTGTGCCGAACCCTCGCCTGCAAGGTGGACGTCATGCCCAGCGGGGTGCAGTACTTGACGCCCAGCTGTGCTGTGCTCTCACCCATGTCTCGGATTTCATCCGCCGCGATGCTTTGGTCCTCTTCGATCTGATGCTGGACATGTGGCCAGAAAGGTTGATCAAGGGCTACGGTCGACTGTTCCTGCCCTCATCAATCAGATCAGCAGCTACATGGTGACCAACAAAACGGCCCGAAGGACGCTGGCGGTCAACCCAGCAGCAAAACTCGTGTCGCAGAAATGGCGAGCAGAGGTGCTCCTCCGTTTGAGCAAGATTGTAGAAACTTACGTCAACAAGCGCAGGAACGATGCCACGCCTCCGCAAAATCATGAACAAGATGTGACTTTCCGTTTTTGGTGTCGACTGCCATACAAGGGGACCATGTATGCCTCCCAGCTGGAAGAACCTATGGACCAAGTGGCCCCTTTGCCGCAGCTCGTAAAGTCATTAAGGTCATGATGAGGATAAATTCTTCTCATTTCTCAATGCTGAGGGATGGAGAATATGGGGAAGGTGAGGTGTTGGTGTCTTGCCTGTTATGGTTTTTGAGCAGGAATGGATTCATCATCATCATCATCATCAGTCCTCTCCGTGCCTGCTGGCGCTTGAGGCTATGGCAAGAGATCTCCATCTGGCTCTGTCTGCGGCTGCTCTGGGGGCGGTGTTGAGAGTCAGTCCTTTGCCTTTCAGCTCTCTTTCTATTGTCCTGCGCCAGGTTTCCTAGGGTCGCCCCCGTTTTCTTTTACCTTGGGGGGTCCAGCCGCAGGGCTGTTCTGGGGAGTGAGCTGGGTGGCATGCGACAGACATGCCCTAGCCATCTCCATCGACGCGCCTGGATGGTGTCCTGTATTGTGGAGACTCCTGTTCTAGTCCTCAGTTCTTCGTTTGAGATGATGTTCGGCCAGAAGATCCTGAGGATACGTCGCAGACATTTGTTCTGGAACACTTCCAGCTTTTTCTCGATGGCGACGGTCGTCTTCCAGCACTCTGAGCCATACAGGAGGACGCTGAGGACATTGCTCTTGAAGAGTCGAATCTTCGTTTGGATGCTGAGGACGGTGGATCTCCAGATGGGCCTAAGCACTGCGAAAGCTTGGTTGGCTTTGCTGATTCTGGCGTTGATCTCCTGGTTGCAGTCGCCGTCTGTGGTCATCTTGCTGCCCAGGTATACAAATTCCTGAACATCATCAAGTGGTTTGCCGTTAGCGGTGATGGGGTTGTTGTTTGTGGCATTTTTCCTCATGACCTGCGTCTTCCTCTCGTTGACCTTCAGCCCAATGGTGCTGGCTATCTCGCTGAGGCTTTCTGTCTTCTGCTGGGCGTCCTGATGCTTGTGTGACAGCAGTCCCAGGTCATCTGCGTAGTCAATGTCCTCCAAGACTGAGGTCAACGTCCACCGGATTCCCCGTTGCTTTCCCTGGGTGACGTTTCGCATCAACCAGTCGATGGCCAAGGAGAAGAGGATTGGTGACAGTATGCAGCCTTGTTTCACTCCGGTGTCCACCTTGAATGGTTCCGTCAGCTGGTTGTTGTGGATGATGCGACACTCAAAGCTCTCATACAGGGACTGGATGATGTTGACCATTTTCTGGGGAATGCCGTAGTGTCGTAGGATCTTCCAGAGAGAAGCGCGGTGCAAACTGTCAAAGGCTTTCTCGAAATCAATGAAAACCACGTAAAGTGGGCTGTTCCATTCATGGGACTGCTCGAGGATCTGGCGTAAGACGAAAATGTGATCAATGCATGATCTCCCCGCTCTAAAGCCTGCCTGCTCTTGACGAAGTAGGTCATCTACCGCTTTCTTTATATGCTGGAGTAAGATGCGACTGAAGACTTTGCTGGTGATTGATAGTAGGGTGATGCCTCTCCAATTGTTGCATTCTCCTAGATCTCCTTTCTTTGGTAATTTGATGATGGTACAGTTCTCCAGTCAGCTGGGGTTGTCTCCTGGTTCCATATGTCCTGCAGGATGCGTTGGAGGATAAGAGGTGTGTCCTGTTCTTCTGCCTTCAGCATCTCGGGGCATACACCATCTTCTCCTGGAGCTTTGCCATTCTTCAGCTTGCGGATGGCTTCCTTGACCTCATCTACTGTGATGTCTCCCATGTTGACGTCCAGGTCCTCCTCTGCCATAGGAATGTCAGCTGGTGTTGGTGGATCAGGGCGGTTTAGGATCCTCTGGAAGTGCTCTCTCCACCTCTCGAGCTTGGCACATTCTTCTGTGATAGGTGTTCCGTCCTCTGCCTTAACTGGTATGTCTTGGTTCTGTCCTCTGTCTCCCCGCAGCCTCTTGGTGGTTCTATACACTGTCTTCATATCCTTCATCTCTGCTGCTGCCTCAGCTTCTTCAGCAAGTCTCTCCGCATAGAGACGTTTATCTTTCCTTGCAGACAACTTCACTTCTTTGTCTTTCTCTCTGTGCTGGGTTGCTATTCTTTCCTTTAGCCTGGGTGACTTGGCATCTAGCAGTTTCTTCTTGATCTGTTTTCTCTCCTCAATGGTTTTCCATGTGTTGGCAGTTATCCACTCAGATTTCACACTTTTCCTATAACCTATTGTCTCTTTTGCTGTTTCGGTTATAGCCTTGTTGAAACTGTCTATGGTCAGTGCTGTTTCATCTTGGAGGACGCTGAAGCGATTCTTCAGGGTGACGCAGAATTCTTTTTTTGTTGTTGGATCTTTTAGCTTGGCAACATCAAAGCGCAGGTTCCGACTGTCCCCAACTTTTGCCTTCCTCAGTTTGAGGGTCAGTTTCGCTACCAGTAGTTCATGGTCACTACCAACATCTGCGTGTCGCATCACACGTACATCTTGTAGGGAGCGCCTCCATTTTCCGTTGATAATGATGTGATCAATTTGGTTCTTTGTCTTGCCGTCGGGGGATGTCCATGTTAGCTTGTGGATGGTTTTGTGAGCGAAAAGAGTACCGCCAATGACCAAATCATTTTCTTCACAGAGGTCGATGAGTCGTTCGCCGTTGTCGGTCATGTCTCCTATTCCATGTTTCCCCATGACTCTTTCCCTGTTCTCATTGTTGCTACCAACTCTTGCGTTGAAGTCCCCTATCAGGAGGAGAACATCGTGTCTTGGTATGTCATCCAATGTTGCTTGGAGCGCACTGTAGAACTGATCCTTGTCCTCCTCGTCAGTGTTGTCTATTGGTGCATAGGCCACTATAACTGATAGCTTGGCACACTTGGAGTTCATTCTTACATACAGCAGGCGTTCATTGATTGGTTTCCATTTCAGTACGGCATTGGCATGTTTCTTGGCAATAATGAGGGCAACTCCTTCCTGATGGATGTCATCTTGCCTTCCTGACCAGATGATGGTTTCTCCAGTACTCAGTCTCTGTTTTCCTGTTTTTGTCCATCTTGCCTCTGTGACCCCTAGTAGGCTCAGGTTGTAGTTCTTCATCTTATTTACAGTTTGTGCTAATCTTCCAGCTTGGTACAAGGTCCGCACGTTCCAAAATCCAACTCGCATGTGACGTTTTGGCGTTAGGAGATCCGCTATCGGGCTGGAGACGTCCTTTCGGCTTTGGTCCCCCTCCTTCATAAGTCCAATTGCTTGGTCTGCTTCACTCCCTCTGCCAGATGGGGTAGTTTCTCTTGCTGTCGTTTCCGTAGCGGTAATGTTTTTACGGGGTGAGGTTGCTAGCCCCACGCCCAACTCTCCTCCTTTACCCGGGCTTGAGACCGGCAAGTGGCTCCGAAGAACCACCAGGCGGAGTTGCAGGGATGGATTAAAAGATGGAAAAGGTGGGGAAGTTGATCTTGTTCTGTCTGTTGTGTGTCTATCTGTCTGTTTGCTTTGTTAGCAAAAGAAAAAATAAAGGAGGAATTATACAACAAAAATATACAGAAAATTATTGATATAATTTTGACATAGCATATGCACACACATAAACGGCTGTGTAATGATATTTATACTACAATACAGTACAGTTTTATATGTGACCTTTCACCATGAAAGTAAGTCTTTTTACCTAGCCACCACTTTTCTGCTTGCATTTAAAACATGTATGGAGCTCAGGTTACTCATTTTGAGTTTTTGATAGAAAAGCTAGTATACAGTCATTAATCTATAACCTAGTGTCTGAATTTGAAAAAGAAAGAAAGAAGAAAAAAGGAGGGGGGGGGGGGGGATTCTGTATAGGTAAAAACTTATGATGTTTAAAAGGTGCAGCACATCAGTTTTGATGCTGGAAACTTTGAACATACATTATGATTCTGTTTCCTCAAAGTTTCTACTCAAGGGTCCTGCTTTGATCTAGGCATGTCTGAAGTTCTGTGAATGAAACGCACCACTCATTAATTATTTCTGAAACCCATCCCTGTCCCCAAGTTACTAACATGATTGTAAGGTTTCAAAATGTTGTTAAACATACTTTCTGTTTCAGAGGCCGAAATGAAGAGTACTATTTCTTGGCCAGTAATGGAATGCAGCTGCAGAAGTTCATCATTTCTGTTTTCCCACTGATCAAGGAATGCTGGGAGGAAGAGTTCGCTGTTGAAGATTCTGTTGGACCCTCTTATCGTGCCTCTGATTCCAGTAGGTTGAGAAGTGTGTGTGTGTGTGCGTGTGTGTGTGTGTATGTGTGTGTGTGTGTGTGTGTGTGTGAGCGTGTGTATGTGTGTGTGTGCACATGCAAACGGTTCATTGAAATAAGAATTATGTAGTAAAACAATTAAGCTGTGATGGTCTGTTTATTATGACTTTAATTTGAAAAACAAGACGGATAACCTAAAGTGGGTTGGATTTCTGAAGAAAGATAATATCCAAACACGCCTGGTGCAAGATGTGTTTGTGTTTTCCAGGAATGTTATCCAGCGTTGGTCAAACCTGGTATTGCTTTTTGACCCCTTTAAAGATATGCCCGGTTCAGACACTAATGAATGTTGATTTTCAGTGCATATTTTGTGGGTATGATGCATATGAACACGAAGAAGGAGCATGGTTTTTTATTTTAAGCCTGTTGTTTTACCGAGTAATTGAAAAGGAATCATATCCTCTGTTTATTTAAAAAGAAATGAAGTTTATAGTGAAATACAGCATTGCAGTTTGCTTTTGGCAGTGCGTCGTTTGACATCATCTTCCGTACCAGTGCTAGAGGCTGTGGTGGGTCTGCTGCACAAGTTTGTGGAGTGCTGGTGCCTTGTGGCTGATAGCGACCACGGCTACAGCAAAAGTTCTGAGGTAAAGACGCTGGTTGTGTTCGAGTCTTCACACAGTTGGTCTGATGCTGTGTAGCATTGTAGGCTATCTCCAAGCTGGGAGTGGAAAAATGTTCAAGAAATATCATTCAGTATTCTTTTTCCTCCCTTCTCTTCTCAGTGAGTCCGCTAAACAACTGGGACAAACAAATTGCAAGTCAAAGCAAGACGCGTTTTGACCTCTTAGGTCTTCTTCAGACAAGAGAAACAATATTTAGGACAATGAATACACAGAATGAGTGATCACTTATCTTCTCATGTTTGGCCCAAGATGGGTGTTGAATCAATGGATTTACATTTTGCTGTGGCTTTTTACTCTGCCTTATGTTAATCTTTTGCCTTTCGTCACTGTCAGTGTCATCTACTATTTTCTGCCTGTGTAGCCCCTTCTCCTGTCTTTGTTCTATAATATCTTTTACACTTTTTTGTCTGGTTACAATTTACAACATGCCAACACACACACACTGTCCACAGTGAGCACTGTCTGTCCATGAAGCGTTGCCAGTTTTTGATGTAGAGATAATCTTTGGGGAAAAAAAATCAGATGGGAGAGAGGAGGAGGAAGAAGGGGTTGTCCACATGTGAATGCTGAATAGCTTCTACTTGTCACTTGATTTCATTGTGCAGGTGAATTTGTACATACCGAGCCAATATGTAATTTTCACGAAAGTTCATGCAGGGGTGTATGTTTGCGTGTGTGTATGTGAGTGTGTGTGCGTGTGTGAGTGTGTGGTACATACATGCAAGCGTGCGTGCGTGCGTGTGTGTGTGTGGCTCATCTTGCATGTTGCATGTCCTTTCATTGGGGTTATTCCCATGCTGATCTTTGGGACTTCCCTGTTCACAGCCACATCCGAAGTTTCTTCACATGCGCACAGTCAAAACAAACTCTTACACTCGGTGTTCTTTTCTTTGTTTAGGACCCCGCTGGGTGGAACCAGCTAACCTTTGCCACGAAGCACTGTTCCTGCTCCACTGTGTTTATACTTTCCCCACAAAGTCTCACCTTTTCCTGCTGTTGCTGAATGTCACAGACCCTTTTTTTTGTTTTTGTTTTATCCCTGTTACTGTAATGTTATTGCGGTTTTTGTTTGTGTCTGTAGGAAAATGGTGAATGTGCTAGCATGTACTTGCATCCTGTAATGCATTGCAAATGGAAGAAGAAAAAAGAGGGGTAAGGGTGGAGAGAAAAGGTGGGACAGGAGGTGATGTGAGTAAATTACTCGATATGAAGGCTGCCCACTAGCTGCTAAGAAAAAAAGGAAATGAAATAAAATTAAATGAAATCAGTGAATAAGTATATAGAAAGAAAAAAAAGTCAGATATTTGAATATTATTTAGTTTTTATCACAACACAAAGTTTTGCACTATATTATGTTTACATCGTCTGTCAAACAGAATCATAATAATGAATATTATAGCCATGAGATGATAATCATTCAAACTTACAGTGCGTCATCTTCACCTGAGGGGCCTAATTTCAGAGTCAAAGTTCAAATATGTCAGGATTGAATCAGACCAGTGAGAACAGGTCAGCCCAAACTGAAATGGTTGGAATCAGGTGCATCATGCACTGCCTGCACAGAAAAGAGATGGCATGATCCTGTCAGGAAGTGTTACAATCAAACGGATGCCATTGTTGTGTTGATGTCTGTTCCAGAAACAAATGTTATGCAACCTCAGTCTGTCTCAGTGTCAAGACATGTTGTTTCAAAGCATGATAATGATGAACTGCAGTGTGGTCACAGTGCTGGTGAATTGAAACCAAAAAAAATCTATCTATGGCTACAAAGTGAAAAATGTTAATCGAATTGAAGAAAAAAAGCTTAATCCATCCATGGCTACAAAGTGAAAGATGTTAATCTCTAGAAGATTGAAGGTCAGCGCATGCTGATGGACAGATGATTTGAGCTTGATGATAGGGGAGTGGTAGGTTTGAGAGGGGGGGGGGGGGGGGGAGGGGAGAAGAAAAAAAAGTAGGAAACATGTAAGATAACATAATTAATCTCTTGTTTTATCGAAAAGGTTTGTCATCATTCAGTAACCTCTAACCTGCCCTTTACTGTTTTTTCATTACCACACTGAAATAGCCTCATTCCTTGAATTGAAATAAAATGAAACAACATTTTTTTTTTTTGGTTGTATTTCAGTATCCCTGGTTCCAGTCAGAGTTTCTTGGTCAGTTGCGAGCATTGCTGCTCCCTCACTTCCCCATCAGCGTCACAGAAAGCCAGCTGAAGAACAAGAAAGGTCAGCACTACAAGGCCCCAGCCAACAGCAGTGACTCCTTGGCAGATGACAGTCCTTTGCAGGTAATTCTGTGTTCCCCAGACTGGTCCAAGAATCGTCTGTTTTCAGAACAAGTCAGGGATTTCAAACAGCGGCAACTCATCCTCGGATAAAAGTCCGTCGCAGGTTATTCTGTGTTTCCTCAGGCTGGTCCCAGAATCGTCTGTTTTCAGAACAAGTCAGGGATTTCGAACAGCGGCAACTCATCCTCGGATAAAAGTCCGTCGCAGGTAATTCTGTGTTCTCCCAGGCTGGTCCGGAATTGTCTGTTTTCAGAACAAGACAGGTATTTCAAAGAAATAATGTTCGTTTCATGGATGAAAATGCTGTCTCGACTGAAAAAAAATTACACTTTTCAAACGTTTTCTGAGAATGAAGAAAGAAAGAGGTTTGCATAATTATCTGAAATAAAAGTGAGCTCGTTTGGCTGCCTGGGAGGATCCATTGAAAAAAAAAACTAAGATGGAAAAATGGAAAGAATACAGAAGCGTGTGCTCTCTTACCAATGAAAAAGGAAGAAACAGAACTGACTGCTCACATTTGGATATGGTGGATCCGTCTAGTGTAAAAGGCATGGTTATCTCCCTTGTTCTGCTAGAGGATCCTGTCATTGTGGCAATGTTCCATGCTAAGTGGGTATACAGCATCAGTTTGGACAGGTAAGTGTGAGGAAAAAAATATGTCTGATTTGGTACTGTTGATTGAACTGCCAGACAACAAAGTTTGTGAGAAAGCAGTCAACAAAAGTTTGTGAGAAAGCGGTCAACAAAAGTTTGTGAGAAAGCGGTCAACAAAAGTTTGTGAGAAAGCGGTCAACAAAAGTTTGTGAGAAAGCGGTCAACAAAAGTTTGTGAGAAAGCGGTCAACAAAAGTTCGTGAGAAAGCGGGTCAACAAAAGTTTGTGAGAAAGCGGTCAACAAAAGTTTGTGAGAAAGCGGTCAACAAAGGTTTGTGAGAAAGCGGTCAACAAAAGTTTGTAAGTTTGTGAGAAAGCGGTCAACAAAAGTTTGTGAGAAAAGCGGTCCAAAAAAGTGGGAGAAAGCGGTCAGCAGGCTTTTCTGTGCCCATGGAAGATGTAAGTGAAACTCGGTGACATTGGTAACCAACCATACAAGGATTTTTCATTTAAGATATGTTTTTAATATGGTAATTTTTTTTGCAAGTGAACTTTTTGTTTTCCCCAAATTGTGACCATGGCGTTTAATACTTTGATGGGCCCAGTGTAAGGTGAAATCAGCTATATATTTGTCATATTTCTTGTCTGAGTCAACACAGTTTAAGGTCTCTATTTTCCACTGTGCACATCATTCCATCACACAGCACGTTTTGAAAGCTGTAAGTTCCAGAATAATCTGGAAATCTGAAACAGAAAGATTGTGTCTGTGTATCATCCAGTTCAGTTAAATTTGTTCAGGTTCTCAAACATTGTTTGGGTCTTAAACATTCAGGCAAAAGCAAATTTGTGTTTGTTTAGAAAGTTTTGAAAAGGGAATAACTGCCAAGCCATAGATCAAAACAGTGACTGTGATTGAGTTAATGTGTAGGAGAGAGAGGAACAAAGATAGACGATGAATTACTTTACACAGAATGATTCTGATATGTTTAAAAGAATCAACAAAGACGTGCAATATTGGTGAAAGTGTGAATGGACTGACCAACTTTGCGACTTAGGGCTGATGCACAAACTCAGGTGTCATTAGATGGGTGTCTCTGATTGCATTCTGTGTGGTCAAACATTAAAGTTCAGTCCTATTGTGGAAAACAAACAATTGACTTCTGTTAACAATGATCCAGTACTATAAAAGCTTTGTGGTGCGACCATCTACATCACGGAGCTTGACGGCCACTATCACAGCTTGCACCATCCCAACTAGTTACCGGGACAGAAATGTAAAGAAGAGCAACAAGAAAAGAAAGAAACTGAAAAAAAAGTAAAAAAAACTAATCCCAGACAGGAGAAAAGATTAGAAAAAGCAGAAGGCAAGCTGTCTGCTGCAGTCAGAATTAGAAATGGTTGGTTACACTTGAATGTGGTTTGAGGGTTATAACTCTGTGATGACAATGGTAGTAGGGTGGGGGCCAGGTGGTGACGATGCAAATCTTGCAGGTCATAATGGTGATGGTAGTATGATTGCAGTATGCAAGCCTTAGTTCTGACAATGATGATCATGATCATGATGATGATAACAGCATTATTGCAAACCTCAGCTCCAACGATGGTGATGATGGCGGTATGCCGAAATTCATGTCTGATGATGATGATGGCAGTGTTGCAGTTTTTCAGTTTCTGATGATGGAACATTGCACATCTCTGTTCTGATGATAGTGATGATCACAATATTGTGGATCTCGGTTCTGATGGTAGTGATATACAGTTTTGCACTTTCAGTTCTGATGATGACAATATTATGGATCTCAGTTTGATGATGGTGGTGATGGCAGTTTTTGCAGATCTCAGTTCTGATGGTGGCGTGTTGCAGTATTGCAAACCTCAGTTCTGATAATGGCAATGTTGCACATCTCATTTCTGATGATAGTGATGATGGCAAGCTTGTGGACTCAGTTCTGATGGTGGTGATGTTGGCAGTATCACAAATCTCAGAACCGACAGTGGTAATGACAATATTGCAGACCTCAGTTCTGATGACGGTGATGATGGCAGAGTTGCAGATCAGATCTGATGGTGATGACGGCAATGCTTCAGGTCGAAGATAATGATGGCAGTGTTGAGACCACCGTTCGAATATTGCTGACATCATTGCAGACCTTAGTTCTGATGGTGATACTGATAGTGGTGTTAACCTTGCAGGTGTCTGTGCTGAAGCTGAATTTGATGGTGAGTGAAATTCTGGCCAGCTTCCCACCAGTGAGTCAGGATTGGCCTTCAGTGGATGGAGCCCGAGGAGTGGCAGGAGGAGGTCGTGTCCTTCCTGCTGAAGAACCTGAAGCGAAGCATCAAGGCCGGCCTGATCGGCAACATCACCAAGGTGCTGCATCATGTCTTCTTTCATTACCCATACACGGGTGAGTGGGTGTCTTTTGTTTCCTGTGTTTTACATTGTGTCAGAGTTGGCAGGGTGTGAAATGGGGGGAGGTGAGGGATGAATGAGGAAGACTAGATAGAAACCAGGCAGACTGAATTGTGGAAGTCACGAATTGGTGAGTGTCACATGTGCATGTATATTCACATGCATGCACCACAAATTTTGTGTGTAATGTTTATAGTGTTAAAAAGAAATGTTAGTTAGATTTTGTTTGTTTTTTGTTACTTGTTGAACATTTTTCTCTCTGTTCTGTCAACTGAGTGTTGTTGTAAGATGGATACCTGCACAATACAAGTACCTTATATTATTCTTATTATCTTTAGTTTTCCTTAACTAAAATAAGGATTTTTTCCCCCTTATACTCACCAGGTTACACAAGTTGAGTACCTACCCTCCCATTCATTATATTTCAAGAAAGGCCAATAGGTAGTTGTGGACAAACAATTCTCATTGGACAGTTTTGACCTTTCATCTTTCTAGTCATTCATAGCAAATTAAATCACAGCATGGTGATGGTAGAGGGAATGAAGTAGTAGACGGAACAAACACACACCAGAAAAGAAACAAAATCTGTGATTGTGATAAAAAAATTTTTTCTAAGGACAAAATAAAGAAAGATAAAAAGAAGGGTTTTTTGTATGATTAAAGAACACTCAGCTGTACTGAGTCCATCTTAAACCTTTTAACTACCGATCTGCCATTTTCATCTTTAAGAATTGGAGAGAAAAAAATTTGACTCACTGATCTGCCTGTTCTGAGAACTTAACATCTGTCCCAGCGATATAAAAGGCAATCATATTGTTTACACTGACGGTAACCTGTTGTTTTCAATACAGCTGCACCTAGGCCACTGAATCATCTACATTCATGTTAAATATACTATTCTCTGTTGTTACAATTTATCATTTTTGTCATTTACTCTGAATACAAGGAGAAGGGGAAGGGAAATTTAATTGGACTTGTTCTGAAACACACAGTAAATGGCTCTGACAAAGCTGAAAGTTACTGGTTTACTGGTGTCTTATCACAGTACCATTCCTGAATTATTCAAATGGAAGCAGAACATAGATCACCCTTGATAGGCAGGTGTGGGCAGACCAGTGGTTAAAAGGAAAAAATACCTCAAGACGTTTTGTGTTTTCTGTGGCAGAGGAACTGGGCCGACTTCTGACCAGGGTGACGAAACGTTTCATCACTGCACATCCCCTGTCCACAGAGAAGATAGTGTGGCTGGATCTCCTGAATGAACTGTCCTTTGACCTGTATGAGTTGAGTCCCTACCATGCCAGGATGGCTCACATTGCAGGCGGGTACGTTTGTATCAGCAAGAGAGTTCCATGGCATGCCCATGGGTGAAACTTCTTCAGTCTGAGGACGGAATCCATTATTATGAAATTATTCGAGACGGAATTTTCCGTTTTTCGTAAATCTGAAGAAAAAAAAAGGTTTATAAAACGGTCTCTAAAACTGCGCAAATTACATATCGAGTGCGTCTTACCACAAAACGGAAGTGTCGAATCGAAGTACTCTTTATTTCAGGAACAAAGATAAAGCACCATTTGCCGAAATCTAGATTTTGAGTTTGGAGTTCGTTGAAACTGTGAGAATGTCCTATCTTAAAGAAGGTGATTCAGTTGAGGGGATCGACACTGGCATCACTAATAAGTGGCGATGGGCTTAGCTAAACGAAATAGATGATGAAAAACGACAACATCGTGTTCGTGTTTGAAAACGAACAAACCTGGTGTAGCATTTGCCGCGTGTGCATCTCGGACCTCAACTATAGATCCACAGACCTGCCAACCATTACGCATTTGCGTAATTTTATTACGCCCAGTGATAATTCTTACGCCCTTACGCATTTAGCCAAAAAATTACGCATTGAAAAGTTTTCAACAACAACAAAAAAAAACGGACGAAAAAAATCGGCTTATGTACAGACACGCACTGCGCCGTGCGTATAACCAGTAATCTATCAGAAAGCGTTTCCCGGTCATGCGCAGTTCGTTCAACCATCTTTATCCATTCAGCGAAGTTGGTGTCTTTTAAAGTTTTAGCTACGAAAATGTCGAAACGTGGAGTAGAAAGTTTGGACAAGATGCAATAAAGAAAAAAAGTTGGTCAAAAGTTCCGAAAAGAATACTCGGAAAAGTTCCCCTGCATACGACCTTTGGCTAAAGGTGTAAAATTGTGCACGGTGTACACTTGCGAGTCGGACTTCACAATTTTCCAATCGGCGGATGGTGGATGTGAAGCGTCACCTTGAGTCACGCAAGCACATCGATTCCTCTAACGCGCCGAATTCTTCCACATCAACACTTTTTTCAGACTGTAGACACCTCAAAAGAGGATAAAATTAGGAAAAGGGTAATTGGGGCTGAAGCATTGGTGCCGGATTTTTCGTCGAGCACAACATCGCTCTAGCGCAGCCGACCATGCATCCCAGCTTTTTACAGAAGCGTTCTCAGATTCGGAGATCGCCAAACAGTTGAAGATGCGTCGAACAAAGACAACACACATTGTAAGGACCCTTGTCATGGAAGCCTAAACTGCTGCTGCATCTCGACTGCAGAATGGACCGTTTGTGTTGGGGACTGATGGAAGTCAGGAAGGGGGGGGGGGGGGGGGGGGACAAATTCTTTCCTGGGTGGTGCGATACTTAAAAAATGACACAATCCAACATCCCCACAGAGCTGATGGCCACCCCCACATGCACAGAATCAGCAACAGGGGAGAACATTTTTTAGGTTATGTATTTTCTTAATTTCATGTTCCCAGTTTCTCCATCTTCAAACTCCCCCCCCTCCCCCCCCCCCCCTCCCCCCCCCCCCCCCCCCCCCCCCCCAAGTCCAAATCTTTGCCAAGTCATTACTATCAAGTCAGTTGAGTTGTTGGCCTTGCTTGTTTTTTTTTCCCCCACTATTAGATAAGATTGTTCGTCTATGTGCATTTGTCTGACCTTATTCAAGTTTAAAAAGTTGTGCCAGTCTTGAATAAAAGTTACTTTGTGTTAGGTTTCCTTATAAAATGGGGAAAAAAGCAAACGTTACCCCACTTGTTTACTGTTTATTGTTTTACTGTTCCCTGCCTCATTTCAATTCCAATTTTTTTAGGTTGTTTCTGGCGCACTATTAAGCCTGGTGTGCCATGCCATGATGTTTAGGGGATTGTGTGTGTTTCCAGTGTATTCTACATTTCATATTTGTAGAGATTTCTTCTTCTTCTTCTTCTTCCAGATGAGGATGTTTAACCTGCCCCGTGCTCACAGTCTTCAAGTAGACTATTATGGCACACAGGTTGCATGCATTGTGTATTTTCGTGTACGCCGGTACTCCACCCGTCTTAGGACATGAGCAATCGGATCTTTAGAGTCCGTGTATGATCTTTAGTGCATGTGACACAGACTAGACCTCGGTTTATAGTCCCAATCCGAACGACTATGGGGGATGGAGTCAGAACCATGTTAACTCTGAGGGAAAAATCCCCCTATACCGAAATTCGAACCCCCAACCCCAGGATCACGGCCCGGGCCCGCTCCCCCTTCCCAATGAGGCTATCGTTTGTTGTGGAACTTAAAAGAAAAGCTTGTTTTAAAAGAAGGGAAAAAGGTAAAGTTCACAAAATTGTGTGAACAATTTCATGACATCGTGTTTTCAAACCCAAATGGAAAATTCGGCTAGCAAAGCATGCAAAAGTCCTGACCATTTTTTAAAGCATGAAGGTAAGAATTTCATTAGGTTAAAAATCTTTTTCAGCAGCCCTCCATGCCCCCCCCCCCCCCCCCCCCCCTTTCCTTCCCCCTAGTGACACACACACACACATACACAATTGCATTTGCTCTACAAGAGAATATTGCTGTGCTCGACAAACAACACTACAGCCTGTTCTCCATTATTCCAGCGTGACAACTAGAGGAGTTTATGATCCATTCCCACCAGAAAGGAGAGAAAAAAAAATCTTGAGTAACCACAGAGGTTTACTGCTACACACTCTTCTCATGGCTTCCAATTTCCCAATAGATTTCCTGTTCAGGAATATGTTGGCTTGCAACAGGCTTGCGGTCCTGATGTTGATACCCTTATTTGCCCATCTATGTCCAAGGCACCAACCAAGCTGATTTTTTGGGGGGTTTAAGTTTTTTTTCTCTTTTTTTTTTAAATTTAAAATGACTTTTGTTCACATAAAAGCAATAAATATGTGTTTAAAAACAAGGCCTCAGCTACAAATTTCCTTTCACCAAAGGCCACGAAAACTGTCCAAATTTTTCAAAAGATAAATTTCGTCCGGGGGCTTTGCCCCCCTGGGCCTCCCACCAGGGGCGCTGCCCTGGACCCGCCAGAGGCCTAGGTGGGCCCCTGGACCAGGCCTGACCTTTTTAGTTTTTTCGTTTTTTTTCGTTTCCCCCCATGCATGCCTGTTTATCAATAACATGTACCTAAGACCCAAAGGTCGAGAAAGTGTTTATGTGATCATTCACGATGAATGGTTTTTGGTGATAGAAATCAGGAAAAACGTATGTAAGTTTGCGCTGTCTGCCAGTTATGTAAAGACGGTGGGTAGGTTCTGTGTTTACTGTGTTAGCCTTTTGGAAAATTGTGGGTAAGCAGAGCTAGCAAACTGACCACAGCTTTTGAGAGTTTGATGGTACAGTAACAATGTCAGAATGTAACAGTCGATGGTTAAGCTGTTTTTGTCATTTATTGTAGTTACATTTTTTTTGTGATAACATGGGACATGTTTCGAGGGCTGTATGAGTTGTGCTTAGAGTTTTTGTCATTCTTATTTATTCTAAAGCAGTGGAAAGAGTCAGGTCTTCAGAAATAGTCCTTGAACCTTTTTTTTTTTTTGAAAGAGAATGGTATTAGGTTCCGGCAGCCCTTCTTTCAGCGTACGGGAAAGTTCAGCCGACGTGAAAAATTTGCGTTGTTTTCAATAGGCAGTATCTATGAATACGCGTTTAGAAAACAGATGAAAATTGTGATGAATAAAGAATGCAGTTTCCTTTTGAACTCTGTGTTGTTTATTTGTGTTTGCAACATACGGTATGATGATAGTTTTATTCCAAAAAACCCATCCCTTCACACGAAAACGAAGCGGTCACACATCCGATGCGCCGCAGCGCATTTGGCCGAACGTTCGAGCTACACTGTGTCGAAAATCAACGCATACAATGTGTTCATTCCGTTCACTGGGTTCAAATAGGTCAGAATAAAGAGATGTTTCAAGCTTTATTTCAGTCTATTTCTCTTTTTAGTATTCGATGTGTTTAAATTAATTAGAATCGAAGTTTTTATGAGGCGTGTTACAAGTGTTGTCTTTCCAACGTGTTGCAAAACTGGCCAAAAAACATACACATTAACGATGCGCTAGAAGGCCGTTCTCTCCCGAATTCATTGTGTATCAAGCTAAGCGATTGTTTTGAATGCTCGAAAAGCGCAGCCAATCAAAGCGAAGGTATCAAATGCAAACATTCGCTCCTTGTCCAAGATTCAACAATGGCGGAACGAAGCCAGATCCGACAATGACCAGTCGATGCGCTTATCGTTTGTTGAATTGCAAGATGCATTTGGGTTTAAGATAACGCATATAATAACAAACCAGAACATTAATGAAACGATTCAGTTATTTTGTTTCATTTTAATTACCGTGCAATGCTTAGTTATTTTGTTCGTAATTCAGCTGGTGTTCGTCGAGATTAAACAGGTTGGAAATGGCCCACGCGTTGCGCTTTCGAAGCGATCGTATTTTGTACAAGACAATTTAATGAAAATAATATCAGTAATGGGCTTCACTTATGTCAATTCATGTATTAGTGAACTGGTTACTGATTCCATTACGCGATTAAAGAGAAATTCGCAGTTAAAAACATCTGTTTGAGACAGATATTAAAAACCGGAAGCCACAACCGCGCGTACAAGACGGTCCGAGGCTTTGAATTGAAAGCACCGTCTTCTGATAATGACCACGATCGAAACACACCGATCATTACTGTCATACTCGATGTGCAAAGCGTGTTTGGGGATAAAAGAGAGAAAAGGAGAGAGAGAGTAGAGTCTGAAGTTGACAGTAAGGAGGGTGTAGTGGGGGTTGGGGTATAGGGGGGGGGGGGGGGGGGGAAGGGGGGGAGGAGTGTCACTGTCGAGTCAATCCGACCCTACGAAGTTTGGTTTAGCAATCTAATCTTTTCCCCTAGTGTATTTCAAATTTCTGTAATTTAACTGTAAAGATTTGCTTTCCTCCACCCTTCCCCCCCCCCCCCCCCCCCCCCCCCCCCCCCCCCCCCCCCCCCCCCCCCCCCCCCCCCCCCTCCCCCCCCCCCCCCCCCCCCCCCCCCCCCCCCCCCCCCCCCCCTCCTTACTGGCAAACACAGCAAGGCTTTGAACACTTTAGTGATTACTTTCAAGTAAAACTGCTAGAATACAACTACAGTAGCATTGCATTGCCAAGACATTACATTGTTGTGACAGTAACATTTATGATATTTTATGGTGATAGTATGTTATGCTGCACAGTTATGTATATTGCTGTAACAGCACAAACATACTGAACAAACAGAGTAGTTGATAAAAAGGTATAGATTTCCAAAATAAAGTTAAATCTTTCTTTAATTTTACCTTTTATTTTAAAAAAAAGCATTATAATGTATATTTATGTTCTTTTACATTCACAATGATTAATCAACAAGTCAATTCAAAATCATAATGATGAAATACTTAACATGTTATTGGCTGACAAAATAATGTGTTGCAGAGGATGTACCTTTTGTTTACAAAGAACATGCAATACATTTTTGCTTACAAAGAACAACCGATACTAAAATTTAATTGCAAGGAATGGACAGTGAGCAGTAACAAACACACACACACACACACACACACACACACACACACACACACACACACACACACACTACACCACACACCACATGATATCACACAATGATGAAGAAACAGACAGGGAAATTTACATCAAAGCATGCACTCATAGTTAAGATAAGTGGTCCTATGCCATGCTTTAATTTTTTTTCCCAGTAATTTCACACACGCACACTCACACCACACACCACATGATATCACACAACGATGAAGAAAACAGACTGGGAAATTTACATAAAACATGCACCCATCGTTCAATTAAGTGGTCCTATGCCATGCTTAATTTTTTTTCTCAGTAATTTCACACACACACAACACACACACACACACACACCACATGAAATCGCACAATGATGAAGAAACAGACAGGGAAATTTACATAAAATCATGCACTCATAGTTCAATTAAGTGGGTCCTGGGCCATGCTTTGATGTTTTTTCTTTCTTTTCATTGTTTTTTTCTTTAAACTGAAAAAAAGCATCCACATTTTTAGTATTTGTTTAACCTTTGCCAGAGCTTGTGGGTGAAAAATTACCCAGGACTGTCGTTTAAATCTTCATAACTCACTCAGTTTTCATAATATGTAACTAAAGTTTTATGACTTTGTTTATTGTGTATTTGTGCTTGCCCACATTAAATTTTTGTGGTGTTTTGGTGGTAAATAAAGGAGAAAATAATAAAAGCTTATAATCCTCATAAGATACTGTGGGTGGCATGTCACCCATACCAATTAAAGAAGCATTCTCACATGCTGGAGCTTGTGGGTGGCTGGTCACCCATAATCTTCGTATAGGCCACAGCCTTTACCCGACATGCCAGGGTTCATGGGTGGCTGGTCACCCAAAACCTTATATAGGCCATAGTCTTTTACCACACATGTCGGTGTTCACTATTGGCTGTGTTGTTAGTTGGAGGACCCCCAGACCAAGATAAAGTGAATGAGGTGTGAGCTGTGTCTCCACTTCAACTTTTCCTGAGGCAGAGCAGTTGGGCTTGGGGACTGATGAAGTGATGGTGACCGAGGAAGAGATGGAGACATAGAAGTTATCACCCATTTTGAGGATGCAGTCATGTTGCATCAATGATGAAATCTGTGAACATGCCACTGATTGCCTTCTGGAAGACTTATCTTTGCCAAAATGGCCAGAATGTAGTTTTCTATGATGATGATTTGGCAGTGTGTCACAGATCCACTCTCCTGAGAAAGCAGACATTAATTTTCTGAGGAAATTTGCTCTTGTAAACAACATGCTTGTGTGGCCAACCAAGGCAGACACAGATTCAGTGCAAAGCATATTTGTGTTTGCCAGTGACTTCAACATAGTCTCCAAAACATCTACTGGCCATGCCTGGTCTGTTCCAATTAACAATGAACTCGTTTACATAGTCAACCCAGTCTGCCCGTCAGCAAGAGTGCACTTCCCACCCTTATCGTAAGTGACCTTTTGTTTGGTGGCTGCCACAACTTGTCAGAAAGAGCAAAATAACATGATTTTATCAATAACAGTACAGACAACATTATACCAAATTTTGTTGAAATCTGTCAATAAGTTTTGCAAAAACTGTCGGTTTTAATTCGGACATCATCATCATTCCGCCCCTGTTGGCCACTATTCTAGTACAGGAAATAAAATGTTAGGTACAAAATAACAAAATGTACACTTTGATTTACGGAAATTACTGTACAGAAACTGTATACAAAATTTGGAAACAGTTCATGAAGTAGTTTAGAAGTTATAGCAATTTTTAAATGTGGCGGGCGGATTCTACCCCCATTTTTACGCCGTCCAAATTGCAATATTTCCTGTTTTTAGCACAAAAGTTTTCATATATGTTTTATAGCAGATACCTCAGAAAAAATGACTTTGCTTAGTACAACTTAGAGAGTTTGGCCAAACCACTGGAAACTCTGAAATGTCCATTTTTACTGTACTGCAGTGCTTCAAAGTAGCCACATCATGCAAATTCGAAAAGTGCTGAATTGCGATTTATTACAAGTTTGACACTTTATCACACAAAAGCCATGTAAACTGATACCATGGAACTTACTTGTTCAAAAGTGTAAGTTGTATAGATTGAGAACACCAATTTATAACCAGATATATCATCATGTATGATCCTATTGGCTTTCAAACTTGGAAGAAATCTCATTTTGTCAGGTGCATAAAAACGTTGCAACTTTAAACTGCAATATCTCGAAAACGACTGAAGATAGAGACTTCATTCTTGTTGTGTTTTGTATGTTTTTCCATTTACTTTGCAATGATATAGATTTTGAATATGAAAAACAATATGCTAATTTTGGCTGCCGGTACCTAATGGTATAAATTCTGGATATTTTTTATTTTGATTATTCTTATTGATATAAGACATTAAACTTTAAGCACTTTACAATCCATGCCCTGGTTAGCATAGTGGGCGGCCTGTCCTGGAAAGGGCAGACTGAAGAGCTGCCTGCTGGTGTTAAATTCAGTGGTTTCTTGGGTCATGCAGCTGAAAACCAGTCTCTCCGTTTTTCATAGAGGATGCATATTCTGTATATACGTAACATCCATACCAACAACCTAACTGGCCATCTCTTCCAAAAGTTGGTGATGAAAATGTTACATTTGCACAAGATATTATGTAAACAGGGAAACTTAGTGTATAGTCTCATTTGAAAAATCTTTCTGGAAATGGGATCAGAGCCAATTTTAACTTGGAGGGAAAAATCACTCTGTACCAAATTGGCTTAGGCAGAGATTAGCTGCTTTATTGTCACTGTAAAACCCGAAATAAATGTCTGACTTTATTTATTCATGTCCATGTGTCTTTTTCTATCGTTTGTCTGCGGTGTCTTTATTTTTTTCAGACACATTCGACATGACTTGCTGGAGGGCTACCTAAGAGAACTGCCAAAGATGCTGCTGGAGTTTTGTGGGGCAGAAGATCCTGAGCAGATGGAGCAGATAGCGAACCATGTGACCAAAGTCATGTGCTCCAAAGGGAGCGAATACCTGACCGATGCCATACTACACCATATGCCTCAACTGCTTGGTAAGTGAGATCAGCGTGTATTTGAACATGTGTAGGATAAAGGAGCATGCTTGTTTGTGCATGGGTAGAAACGTTTAGAGGGAGAGTGAGGAGGGGCATTTGTATGTGAACTAGTGCAGTAAAGCGTGTAGTACAGAGCAATATATGCATGCATGTGTATGTGTATGTTTATAATCAAGCATGTGCGTTTGCATACTTGCGCAATTACATATGCAGAGCACTGTCATGGTCTGTTCAATGTTTTCCAGATGACAAGACAGGAGTCTTTGCCAGACTACCCCAAAGTTGCCACCAGAATGTGTTTCAAGCAATAATGTGGGCCTACTTTTACCTACCTGTGCCAGAGGCCATCTTGAAACAAGTGGAGCTGATCATTCGTTGTCCCCATGTTGATAAGGTCATTGCCCGCAAACTCATTGAACATGTCAATATGAGGTGAGTTACAGTGCTTTGTAAGTCTGATGCATGTGTATATATTAATCAATTGGCAAAGAAAATATGTGCTGAGACGTAGTAAAGCTTTCCTGTCCCAGAAGAAGGTTCAATAGGACCGAAATATTGGACAAAATTAAAAAAGTAAAGGAGACAACCAAGCAGATTCGTGGTACAGTTTTTTTTCTTTTTTCCAGTTTATATCTATATATCTACATCTATATCCATCTCTCTCTCTCTCTTTCTCTCTCTCTATATATATATCTGTCGGTGTGTTGCTGATGTTTATGACTGACCAATATGGTCACACACCTGCACTGCAATAACTGGGCACATTGACATTGAATCATTATATCTTGGCTATTTGCGTCATTTTCACCCAAATTTAGGTCAGTTCCGATCACCTTCATATACTCTACCCTGTTGAATCATCATTGTCAGTTAGGTGTAACTTCGACTGTTAAATCATCCAGAGTCATGCTAAATATACTGTTACTAACTAACAATGTCAGTTATTGTCATTGTCAAGAATTAAGAAAAATATTCAAGAAACAGTTTAGACTGCTCTGGTGATAATGCGTATGGCTGCAACAGGAGAAAAAAAGCCATCCAGTCAAAATGTTGCTTTTTAATTCTCAAATCCTCCCAAGTAACCAGTATGACAACAAAAGTAGACCTATTTCTGGACAAGCAAAATAGGGCAGATGGGTAGATTTTTAGAAGTGGTAGGAAAGAAGGAACTGGCAGATACTGAATTAACATCTGTACAATCATTTTGTTCTTGCTGACCCATTATCTGTTCATACCGTAGCATTTCTTTGACACTGCTCAATCTGATAATCCCCATACACCCAAACTTACCATATAACAGTAATGTTAGAAGAATGCACTTTAAATTTCCCTCGTTGCTGTGGTATTCTCAGTTCCAACTGAAACTGAAAGAATATTTTCTTGTTATCCCTTTTTCTTTCCAGGTTCTGCGAGCTGAAGTTCAATGCATGGCACCATGCTAAGCCAGTCGACGTCCAGAAGGATCTGGAGATCAGGGCCACTGAGTACCTGAGCTTTCTCTTCAGTGTAGTGGTTGGTAAGTACCCAAAATATAGTAATTACCTTCAGTTTGTTTTGTTGTTGGGTTGTTGTTTTTTTAATCAGATCTTCTCTGCCCTCTTGATTGGCATTTGTATCCACACTCGGGATCATTCTATGACAGTCCCAGCGCCGGAAGTCCACGGAGGGCTGTCAGCAACAGGTTATCATGAGAAGACCCTGCAGTACTGCTGAGTCACTTGCAGCATGCCAGTAGTACCTGAACACTGCTCTGATCCAACATCCACAGGACTTCGTAAACTAAGCTCCTTACTGACAGAAATAATTAGTTGTGGAGCTTGCATTAGTGAACGTGCCTTTCTTAAGGTGATGGCCACTGTGTCCATCCAACAACTGGCTGCATGAACTTGCCAACACTGAATTCTTTGACGCAGACTTATCACAGGCAAGTCTCTGAAACCAAGGTCACCATCATGAGAGCTGGGCATGAAGGACCACAGATCTAGAGAATTTATGATTGGTGGGCATGATAACA
Source organism: Conus ventricosus (assembly GCA_018398815.1). Taxonomy (NCBI): domain Eukaryota; kingdom Metazoa; phylum Mollusca; class Gastropoda; order Neogastropoda; family Conidae; genus Conus; species Conus ventricosus. The sequence continues at coordinate 75,102,821 of CM031602.1, forward strand.
GTGATGATATGGAGTTTCCTGTAGATCTGAGACTACATAAGATTGTATACTCTTTGCTTGTATTATAATGACCTTCACTTTCTCTTCAGTATAGAGATTGATGACTTTTGTCTTTACCATTGCTATCTCTTCAATGTAGAGATAGATCAGTTTTGTCATTATCTTTGCTTTCTCATCAGTATAGTGGTTGATCAGATGAGTTTTGTCATGACATTTGTTTTTTCTTCAGTTTAGCGGTTGTTGAGTTTTGTCATGCCTTTTGATTTATTTTCAGCAAAGTGGTAGATTAATTCTATCATGTCCTTTGTTTTCTCTTCAGTACAGTGGTTTATGAGCAGTGTTGATTCTAGAGCGCGCCCTTGCAGGATTCCCGCAATATTTTTCTGAAGGCCGCAAAAAATCGCGAAAGACGCGGCCCAAAAGCCGCAAAAAAAAGAGAACGAACGCGTTTTTGCACAACCAGCGCGGCTTCGCCGCTGCCATGTGTATAGCCTCCTGAGCAATTCCTTTAGCCGAACGCGCGTTCTACCAAATTTTTTCATTGGCCGAGAAGCAGCAGTTGAGCCAATCAGCGGTACTGGCAGTTCAACAGTCCTCATGTCGGCTTCAACGATGAAGCGCGCGAAGCCAAACACTCTGTTTTCTTTCGCCTTCACGAAGAAAAAACGCACTGATATATCTAAAGATCATCAGCTGGAAGCCGATAATGAGTCTACAGCCACCGTTACGGCTACTCAGTCAAGCGATAGCGTGTCTCAGCCGATCGACGCCGGAGGCGAAACGGTTGAAAGTGCCAGTGAACCCGAAGATCAGCAAGATGGTGAAAACGGTGAAAACGGTGAAAACGAAGCCGACTGCCGACTGTGAGCGTGGTTTCAGTGCCCAAAATGCCATCAAGACAGCCAGGAGAAACAGGCTGAAAGAAGACAGCCTCAATGTGCTGATGACCATCAAATGTGAAGGTCCTCCCATCAATGACCATGACTTCACAGCTGCTGCAGCAGAGTGGAAGCAACAGAAGGATAGGAGGATCTACAAGAAATGAATGGAGTTCTGTGGGCTGTACATATGTATTTAAAGCTTTTCAGTTGTGTATGGTGAAGGTGTACACAGTGACTTTTCACAGTTAAAGGGTTTTCTTAAGGTGATACTGATGGTATATAAATCTTGACAATAGTGATGGTCACTTCATATAAAGAGACTGAATTAGCCTAATTGTGGGGTAGGCTTAGAGTTGCTGGATTCTATGATGAGGTGACAACAGACTTGCTCACTTGCTGTATGACTGCCAAGAAGGGAGCTCAGCTGAGTACATGCACCACCAGAAAAAGACAAGTCTTCTAAGGTATGTCAGAATGTGTGTGTACTCTGTGTGTGTGTGTGTGTGTGTGCGTTTCTGTAATAAAATGTAACTCGTTTCTTGTTTCTTTTTGTTGTTTTAGTTTACTTTGGCCATAATGTAATCATTGTGATTATGCTTTAAAATCTGAATTTTCACGCGTTTTGAGGGCCTCCCATTTTCACCCTATGGGCCCCCTTTTTTTATGTGAGGGGGCCCTTGGGCCCCCTTTTTTGAAATCCTAGAATCAACACTGTATGAGTTTTACCATTATTTTGCTTTTTTTTCAGTATGATGAATTTGTCATTATTTTACTTTCTCTTCAGTATAGTGGTTATGAGTTCTGTCACTATATTCGCTTTCTCTTCAGTACAACAGTTGGTGATGTCTGTCTTTACCTTTGCTTTCTCTGTAGTATAATGGTTAACCGTCTTTAGTATGCACTTACCTGAGCTTAGTTACGCCGAAAACCCATCGGCAAGGTAAGTAACTCCGTAATTTGAACATGGTTACCCAATTTAAAAATTAATTTAAAAGAGAGGAAAGGAAATAGTGAAATGAAAATAATTTTAAAAATTCCTACGAATATATATGTTGCTATATCATAAATTTGAAGAATATCATATGAGCCATTTACTCGGGGAAAAAAAAAAATCTTCAGAAAGTTCTTCCAAATCATACCTGGAACATCATCCCAGTCGAAATCTAGGTCACTCTAAGCTTCATTACCCAGCACTTTCACCAAGTCTTATGCCGTAAATCCTACAAATCACAGTATCTTCATCACTAAATCTCATTATAGAACGGCAGAAATCAAGGTTAGCGATGGCAAAAAACAACATTTCGACCACAAAACTTTAAAAATTCGTAACTCGAGAACTACGGCACGTATCGACTCGCGGTTTTTTGCAAACGGAAGTAAATGGCCACAGGAAGAAGGAAGTCACGTTCTCGCGAGACTTCCTTTTCTACGAGAAATATGGCGGCGCCCATTGTTGCCACGTGTTTTACCGGGCGCTGGCAGTTGCTCAGCGTTTTGGCCGTGTGATTTCCGGTTGGGCGCTAGCGGGTTCTCGCCTGTCAAGAGGGTTAATGTTGCTTCATCTTCAGTATAGTTTCAGAATCATCCCATAAAAACCTTGATTTTGTCATGGTTTCATTTTTCTTTTTGCATCCCCTGGTCTGCTTACTCTTGCTTCTCTTTTCAACAATCACATCCAGGGTTGTTATGTTGAAGTCGCAGTGTTAAAACCCAGTGCAGAGCGATCAGTATCAGAGCATCATGGGGCAACTCACCAGAGCACACACTGCGCTGCTGCGGTTACTTTGATTGAATTTGGTGGTGCATTTCTGATGTGCTGCGCTGCTGCGGTTACTTTGATTGAATTTGGTGGTGCGTTTCTGATGTGCTGCGCTGCTGCGGTTACTTTGATCGAATTTGATGGTGCATTTCTGATGTGCTGTGCTGCTGCATTTACTTTGATTGAATTTGGTGGTGCGTTTCTGATGCGCTGCGCTGCCGCGGTTACTTTGATTGAATTTGGTGGTGCGTTTCTGATGTGCTGTGCCGCTGCGGTTACTTTGATTGAATTTGGTGGTGCGTTTCTGCGATTGAATTTGGTGGTGCGTTTCTGATGCACTGTGCCGCTGCGGTTACTTTGATTGAATTTGATGGTGCGTTTCTGATGCACTGCGCTGCTGCGGTTACTTTGATTGAATTTGGTGGTGCGTTTCTGATGCACTGTGCCGCTGCGGTTACTTTGATTGAATTTGATGGTGCGTTTCTGATGCACTGTGCCGCTGCGGTTACTTGGATTGAATTTGGTGGTGCGTTTCTGATGCACTGTGCCGCTGCGGTTACTTGGATTGAATTTGGTGGTGCGTTTCTGATGCACTGTGCCGCTGCGGTTACTTGGATTGAATTTGGTGGTGCGTTTCTGATGCACTGTGCCGCTGCGGTTACTTTGATTGAATTTGGTGGTGCGTTTCTGATGCACTGTGCCGCTGCGGTTACTTTGATTGAATTTGGTGGTGCGTTTCTGCGATTGAATTCGGTGGTGCGTTTCTGATGCATCACAAGGACAGCAATTACCAGGCCCCCTCTCTGTGACGGTAACTGTTTAGTGGCAGAGTTGATATGAGGAAGTGTCCGCCCTTGTGAAGATAGTCACCATGTATGGAGGGTCACATGTTGGCCATTGTACTGACTGCTGGCTCTTCCTAACCCAACCCAGCAGGAGTCTGCCTGTCTGCTTTCAGTCAGTTTCAAAACCCACTGGAAAGAGTTGACCAACTCACTGGGTTTGTGGGAAAATCAGACATCTGCTAAGTCTCATCTATTGACACTCCCTTTCCCTCCCTTCCGTCTTCCCTCTCCCATTCCCTATTAAACAAAACAAAAACAAAAAATAATAATAAAAATGATTTTTTAAGCCAGTCAGTGAATATATTCATTTATTTGTCAAATAATTTTCCAACTCAGTTTGCTTCTTAGCTCAGAAGTTATGGTCTAGGGAACACACCAAGTGTTTGCCTAATAGGAAAGTGATACCCTTCGATGAAAACCTTCTCGTGCAAAAAAAAACAAATAAAAAGCTGAATTTTTTAAGCAGTCTGTGAATATGTTTATCTATTTGTCAGATGATTTTCCAACATACTTTGCAACTTTATAGCTCAGACGTTATGGTCCAGTATACACACCAAGTGTTTGGCGGACAATAAAGTGATACTCCTTCGATGAAAACCTTGTGGTGACGCTGTGACAGGTCACACCACAGTGGAGCTGGAAGCCATGGAGAAGGCCCACACACCAGAGACTGGAAGGTTGACTCGCATCGTGTGGACATGCACTACGGAGCAGTTTGAAAAGCACTGCTACTGTGTCAAGGATGTAAGTAGAAGTGACCTATGCATGCATTTCCATTATTTCATGTTTATCCTGTACACAGTCAGTGCAGTATGTGTGCTATGTGACATTAGGAAGGACGGGGCAAGGCACCTTAATTTTCATGCAAGAGGGCAATTTTTTTTCCCTCAAGTTCTGACCAGTGCCTAACTGAAGGCAGCACCCATTCTTTGATTAAATCAATTTTGATATCCAGCTATGTAATCTTAATATGATCTGCAGTCACTTTTCAGTGTCAATCTCTCCATATCGACACAGCTCAAAGTGTCAGCCGTTCAGTGGGCAAATCAGTCTTGCACACAAGCACAGCAAGCATTCAACATATTCAGACTGTCATTGATACTTTCTTATCAGTTATATGAGACATGTCAGGTAAAAACTCAACAATCGCATGCGTACCTGAATTCTATCATGAGAATCAACAGCAACACTGCCCAATCATTGTGGGTCATAGTGACATGAAAAAAGTTTCTCTGATCTGTCAGTGTCCTAAACAAAGTCACCAGTTTTACACAGCTGACAGCATGCAAAAAAAAATAATAATGAGCATATGATGCATTTGTCCATTGGAAGAGCCAGCTCACTTGTGCTTCAGAAAGTCCTTGACCGTTGAAGACTGTTATGCTTTAGAACCTTTTTTTCTAATATTATTCATTCTGAGGAAGAGAGGGTACGGATTAGTTGGGTATGAGTTGTTTGAACAGAAGTTGGATGGGCAGATGTGTGTGTGTGTGTGTGTGTGTGTGTGTGTGTGTGTGTGTGTGTGTGTGTGTGTGTGTGTGTTTGTGTGATTGAGAGAGAGAGAGAGAGAGAGAGTTTGTTTGTGTCTATAGTCTGTTCTTAGTTCACAATTATTATCATAAATTGTTATAAAATTTGTACTCTGTCTAAAGAAAAATCCTTAATTCAACATGTGTACAAACTTTCTTTTGTATGCATATTGGATTGTTATTTTTACAACAAAGACTGCCGAACGTGTTTCCTAATTCATCAGACAGACAGCCTACCAGACCAGATTGTGATTCCTAAAATCACCAGCGACAGTCTTCGAGATCAAATAGTATTTCCAAAAGTCACCAGACAGCCTTCTAGACCAGATTGTGTTTCCTAAAATGTCCTTGCAAGACAGTGTTTACTGAAATTACCAGACAGCCTTCCGGATCATACAGGCTTCCCGTCAGACTGTCTGTTTCTTCTTCACAGCCCACAGATGGAGCAGGATAGCAAACGAGCATCGCAGTCCCCAACTGGGCACTACAGTGGATTCACTACTGGTGTCCTGGGCAATGGAAAAGCAAAATTCTCTGAGGCAGCGCACCCCTTGAGTTAAGAAGTGAAAGCAAAATGGAAAAGCAAAATTCTCTGAGGCAAGCAGCAGCCCACCCCTTGAGTTAAGAAGTGAAAGCAGTCCTGCAGAGTTTCTTCATCCTCCGGGAGGTTGGAGGTGATAATATTATCTACCAGCTGGACTGAGCCCAGCAGGTCATAATCTCATTGTCTTCAGGCTCAGAACTGGACACTGCCGACCCCATTCAGACTTGAGACTTTTCAGGTTTTACCCTGAATTCAGGCTTTTTAGAGGTCCCCAGGGCCATTCTTGAGATTTGCATGAATCTGCTGTGAAAATTGGGGTTGGGTGGGGAATATGATATTAAGATCCATCAGGTTTCAAGATCTCAGACCAGTTGATTATTGTGCTCCAGTTTGGTTTGTCAAAGCCTTTGCTGTCACTTCCAGTGCAAGTGGTTGAAAAATCTTTTGGCTCAAAATGTTTCAAAGGCTAAGAACGGAAGAATTGGCATGAACATTGACAAGATGCCAGGACTCAAGAATTGTCGGGATGCATAATGGCCTGAGCATACCATTACATCAATTTAGCAATAGCTTAAAAAGTCTGAAAACAAACAAAACCAAAACAACTTCAGGGGACTGAACCTATAAGCCCTCAAGGTCATTGGCCCTGGAACTATGTTTGGGTTTGATTATGTTCCTGGACCTTCTGGAATTTTTCCACTCGCTCAAGTCTCATGTCTGCCATTGCCATCTGTATAGAATCAATCTCCAACAAGGAAGAATGCCAAGGAGGTACAGGCCCACAAACCTCAGCCCATACGTTGCAGTCCTTTCCCACAATTGATGCCTTGAGACGACAAACATGCCCCAGCGCATTGAGTTCCAGAGAAAACTGTTTGATCAGCAAGGTGACCCTGGTGGACTTCACACCCAGCGCACAGAATGTGCTGTCTAAGATGGCTGGCAATGTAGTGGAAGATGGTGTCATAAAACAAGTTCCTGTGTCTCTTTCGAGATTCATATTGCAACAGACAACAGATTTTTTTTTTCTTTGCATTTTTCTTTTGACAGTACTTGATTTTTTTCGGGGTCACTTTACCTTTTCCTTAGCTTTGATCCTGTTTTTTTTTTAAATTTTGTTTGTTTGTTTGGCAGAATTTTCAGTGTCTCACCCAGTACCTGATTTTTTTCATTATACCTTTATTTAATCTTTGGTCCTGTTTTATTTGTTTGTTTGTTTGACAGAACTTCCAGTATTTCACCCAGTACTTGAAGTCGAAGGATCCTACCCTGAATGGCACAGGTGCATATGTCCTGGACACTATGGCCGAAGTGTGGGACACTCAGATCCTGGTTAGTATTGGTCACTGTTGATGGACACCTTGATTTATAATTTACAGTTGGTTTACATGTGTCATCTTCCATTCAAAAGAAAAAAAATCCCTCGCTTTTAAGAGCTGTTTATCAGGACCTGTTTTCTTGTTTATACTTGAAGTGTTTTCAGGTAAATTCTGTCTGTTTATTTTAAACACCCCTCTACCCCCCCCCCCCCCCCCCTTTTTTTTTTCCCCCTGCTCTGGATCTTTTTTGTCTGTCCTTGTTCAATTCCCAGTAACGATTCCTTCCCTTTAGAGGCTTGTTTACTTTAGGACTTTTTTTTTTTTATCATTGCCTGTATTTTAGTATTTTTCCCAATAAATTTCTGTCCTTTAAAAAGTCCTGTTTTCTGTTTGGTGTGTGTGTGTGTGTGTGTGTGTCGGCCCCTTTCCTTATGGCTATACTCTTATGCTTCTTTGTTTATTCCCTTCCTTTGAAAGATTTTTTTAGGTCCTTTTTTTATTATCTGTGTATATATACTCAATGTACTTCCCACTTTATTCTCTCCCTTTAAAGTCCTTTTTTTCATGAAACCTTTTTCTACAATTATGACTTGTTCCTGTCAGAAACTTACTTTTACTTTCTTTGTCAATGAAAACTGTCTCCAACATAACAAACTTTCTCTTTTGGGAGGAGTAAGTTGGCATGCCTAGTTTTCCTGTAGTGTGTAACCAGGCTTACCTGTGATGTTGGCACAGAAGAAGTACAGCACCTTGAGCGTCATGACGGCATGGTCGGCCCTGAGGCATTGGCACTACATGATCAACTCCCGACTGACAAAATGCCACATCGTGCACACGGACAACCCCAGCTGTTGTACCACACCGCACACGAACCCACCTGAGATGTGGCAGAACATCCTGAACCAGACTCTGCCGCTCTTCAAAAGGCACCTGCGACCTTTCACCCACCTGGCCTTCTCCGTCCTGTACAGCCTGGTGACCTTGGAGCTGGAACAGAAGGTGGCGGAGCTGCCCCAGGGTGTACATGCTGAGATGTTGAAGGCAGTGGTTTCACTGATGGAGACCACGCTGCGCATGTTGTTGGATCTGCTGCAGCTCATCACCCAGTTTGTGCAAGGTAGGCATTCTATGATGAGAGCACGATGATAGTAATGATAATGATAGTGATGACATGTAAAGACTTCATTTCAACTTCGATTGATTGTTAGTAAGTAGAATGCGGAACAAGATACACAGCCTCATTACCAAACAGTCAAGAGTATTGGTAAGGGGATGGGCTTGTCTTGAGTGAACTTTTTTCTTTTTAATTGGGGGGAGGGGCAGGGAATGGCGAAGGCAGTGGAAGGGGTGTTTTCTTTTCTTCCATTTGGCTTTTCAAGAGTTCCAAACCTTATGGAAAAAAAATCACATAATTTGGGATTACTTTTGTAAAAGCTTTATTGACTAGCTGAACCTTGCACAGGATTTAAATGATACTCATAATTTAACACAATCAACACAGACCCTCGTTCTGCTCTATCTGCCAGTTAACACTGCAGTCACAACACTAAAATTCCCTCAGGACACCTGATTTTGACCATTTTTAATTAATTTTCCTTAAAAGCCTAAATCTGACTGTGACTTTATTTTTGTATAGTGAAATAGGGCTATCTTTCATCTTCTTGATGATAAATGTTTTAAAAGTCAAAATAATTTCTTTGTTGTTATTTGTTTGAATTGAAAATGACATACTTCGAACAAGGAGCACTGATTCACTGCTTGAAGGCGCCAACATGTTGGTTGCTTTCCCTTCAAATTAACCAATGAAATCGACTGTTACTAGCTTGCTAACTGGTATGATATGATGTTGGAAAGACTGTATCTGTACACTGACACCACTGGGAAATTCTCCGGGAAATTCGGTCATATTTACTTTTAGAGGACCGTCGCTATCATTCTCGCAATGTGTCCCGAGTGACAGATCGCTTGCTGCAAGCATTTTGGCTCGACGTCGCCAAGTGGTAAGTCAGGTGCCCCGATCATTCTTGCGGCATGTTGCGAAAATGTTAAAGCAATAAGTTGTGTTGACTCAGTTCATATGTGGTTCAACTCGAGTTTGTTTGTCTACCTAAGGTACCTGAGAAATTTGGATTAAAACAACAAAGTCTCAAATATCCACACTTTGTATTCTTGACAATTGCAGGGTCTGGCATAGTTAGATAATAGTTTAGCAGGGTGAAATTGCCAGGTAAGGGTTGATTATTTTGTCAGCCATGGGCTCCAGCATCAAATCCAAACAGGACTGAAACTGCTCCTGTTCTGGGTGCCTTCACAACATCAGAAGTAGCGATGACTGAATTGCTCCGCTGTCTGGTTTGCAACAGTGCATGTTATGATGCGCACTCTTTGACTTGAAATGATGTTGGCAAGAAATTTAAACATAGGTGCTTCAGCGTTAGTTTTCAGATCCATGAACCTTTCCAGTCCTTGGATTTGTTGTCCTTTACTGTCTACATGTCTTTTTTTTTTTACAAATAAAAAGACCTCTTAAATATAGCTTGACACTAGATAACATTGCTGTTTCTGCACAGATGGTCTTGAGTGTGTTGTGTTTATGAATGCACAAATACATATAGACCACTCTGTGCTCATGTAGACTCGTCAGATATAAATGAATGTTTCTGTCTCTTTTTATTTTACATTTAAAGGTGGAATGGGTCACATGTGACTTTGAGGATGTGTGACACACATTTTTTTTTTTTCAAAATCCATCACAAGGATTCTTATTTATGGATGAAATAGATTTTTTTTTCTGTAGAGATTTTGTTCCTAAAAGATTAAAAAGTGCTCCTTGTAGTCCGAAAATGAGAATAATTGTGAAGGGGTAGTTAGTTTTGCAGCTTTCATCTTTATGGTGTATGTGTGCGTTTGTGTTGCAGAGCAGCAGAGAGAACTGGAGTCGAAGAAAATGACACTGTTGATCACAAAGCTGTTGACAGCTGAAGAATTGCAGTGTCATCAAATCAACTACAGGGACCTCCTCAACCCTGAACTGAAATGTTTCATAGCAGCTGTTACGGTGAGTGGTATTTTGCAAGCACAGTCTGAGTGTAGTGACAACATGCAGTTAGTTGTTCTTTTGGATTTGCTTTGAGAAATCGTAAGCATTTTCCCCATGCTTCATTGGATAAGTAACTTTTGATTCATCATTTTTTTTTCTTCTTCTGTTTGACCCGAACTGTGATCATGTGTGCCTGAATGTGGAGGTGAATGTGGAGGTAGTGTGGTTTGTGGCTGATTGATGACTCGATTTATTTCTTGTAGTGGATCTATTCTTCATTCTAGTTTGATCATGGATTCGTCCTTTCTGTTGTTTTAGCAACATGTTCATGAATGCTTGGCTCTACTTTGCAGGGAGCAACTCCCCAGGTGGAGACAACCCAGTGGTGGCAGAGCTTCAGGAGTACGTGTGATCAGAGGATACCTGCGACTTCGACAGGTGACTTTGTCTTTGACAGATAGTGCTGTGGCCGACTTCGACAGGTGACTTTGTCTTTGACAGATAGTGCTGTGGCTCACAAACAGGACCTGGTGCTGTGACCCTGTGATGGACTGGAGAGGAGGGAGTGAAAGAAAGGACTTGGTGTTAGAGCCAAAGAAAGAAATGAAACTGGAATGTGTTTGTGTGGTGTTGTGTCGTGTTTTGTGTGTGCGTGTGTGTGTGTGCGTGTGTGTGTGTGTGCGTGTGTGTGTGTGTGTGTGTGTGTGTGTATGTGTGTGTGTGAGAGAGAGGGGAATGGATTTGTAATGTTAAACCTGTTTGATGTTGATCAGTAGGAATTTTTGGATGCTCTTTTGTCATTGTCAATTTCCAGTTCTTTGGATATTAAAACTATGCTGTCTTTACACTTGTTACCCAAAAGCAAGTTTTGAAGGTGTGGGTGGGTGGGTGGGTGAGTGAGTGAGAGAGTATGTGTGTGTGTGTGTGTGTGTGTGTGTGTGTGTGTGTGTGTGTGTGTGTGTGTGTGTGTGACTTTTTTAAGCCTCTCACAGCCTACTAACACATCATGTTAACTGATCTGAATGGCTACGATTCACTTTCAGTGACAAACCACTCAGTATTACCAAATTTCAGTTAAGTTTGAGAATTGGAATCATCTTGATTATTGACTGATGGTTCAATGTGTGCGAGTGTGTTTGCATTTGTAAGTTATGTGACAGTGCTTACATGCGATCAGGTGTGTAATTGTCAGTGGAAACCGTGCAAGTGCATGATGTGATTGTTAGCATTTGTGAGTATGTCCACATACATGTGTGTATGTGTTAGGTGTGTGTGTGTGGTTTGTAAGAATGTATATATATGTATGTTTGTGTATTGATGGGCATGTAAGTGGAAATGTGTGTTTGAAATGTGTGTGTTGGGTAATTTTTTTTTCCTTTTATGGTTTATTCTTTTATTTTCATTGTCCAGAGAGCCGAAATCATGCACACATTTATGCCACTGACTTGAAATAAAGTTTGTTCAATTGTTATTCAAGGAGTCTCTTTTATTTACTTATTCATTTTGTTGATGTCTCATCTTCTGTAAGCCAGTCTCCCATCCACTTCCCCACCCCCATCCCCACCCTCCCGCCTCTCCCAGCCAGCAGCATTTGCACCCGAACCAGTCATTCCAACATCCACACACACAGCCACACACAGAGTTGTGCCGTCACGGCCCCCGTGCCAGCTGTGCACAGGGAGCAATCAATATCAGGTGGACATGAGGCAACTCAGGTAGGCTGAACATTGTGGAAACATGATGAACCAACCAAAGCCACGGAATAATCCTGACATTGAACTGGCTGAGAATGATCTGTGCAGACTTCAACAAGCCTGCCCACAAAAAGAAATGAGGACAGCATTACCACATTGAAGATTGGAAAGACAGCTTCATCAGATGACATCTCAGCAGAAGCACTGAAGGCAGACATGGACAATACTGTTGCAATGTTGTTCCCTTATTTCAGCACGTGTGGGATGATGCAATTCTGCAGACTGATCCAACGATGACTGCTCACCAACAGTTTCTGGAAGATTTTAGTCTGACAAGCTGCTTACTGTTACCTTTCGTCTTTCTCTTGATCATAGAATGGATCATGATAGCCACAATCTTATGGGAGCAGAAACACACGCCATTCCTCTTCCATCTGAACAGAGGGGCAGTTGCCTTTCTGCTCTTTCCTCTCCACACCCATATTCCTACTCCATTGCTGTATGTTTGCTTTCATGATATATCCTGATGTCAACCAATCCTAAGAGATAGACTCCTGCAGAGACAGTCATGATATTAGAGCAATACTCAGAAATGTATCCATTAAGTAAAAGAAATTACTGTGCAATTCCCGTCTAGCCATCTAAGCCCAAAGCCGCCTCGCAATGCATAGAAGCTTGCTGGTCAAAAAATCCCATGTACAAATGCCTCTGATGGGATTTAAAGCCATGATCTCCAAGCCTGCAATCCTGCGATGCTAACCATTGAACCATGGAGGTTGATGAGTGTTCTTTATTTGATAAAACCTTCTCTGGTTCACTTTTGTTTCAGCAAAATGATAGCATGCAATGAAGTCATGCATTATCAATATCGAGAACACAGTTTCACCACCAATTGGACAAGGTTGTTCTAATCTGGTCAAAAAAGATGCTTCAATCACTTTGCTGTCTTCCACGCACACTTTGAAAATAGTCACGTTAGATTCTGATGGCTTAAGTGAGATGGATATTTTCGCAGATGGCGAGCGGTTTTTGAGTGCTAATCCAGTGTAACCTGCATAAAGAGTAGTTGGTGGAGATGAGTTAATTGAGGGTCTGCTACAAGAGAGGTTTTGAGTAACTTTGAACCGAAATTCTGGAATTTCAGTGTGTTAATTTTTGTTTTTCAAAGTTTACCTCCTGGAATGAGGATGGCTTCAGTTACACCTTCCCCTTTTGACCAGAGAGCCATTTTACACAAAATCATGAGTTTATTAGGGCCTGTGAATATTCAACCTGAGAAAGTGGAATGTTTACTCCACTGTCCACAGTGTCATAGGGTCAGAGTGAAATGTGCCCACCACTGGTGCTGTGCTGGACAATGTGTTTAGAAAGTCGTGTGGTTTGAAGGGGAACACTAAGGTATGAGACTGGGAGAAAGGCATTTCGCAGGGGCATGAAAAAGAGACAACATGCATGATGTTAGCTGACTTAGAGAGAGAGAGAGAGTGGGGGAGCAAGAGGCGACTTACATGAACTCATCTTTCGTATGGGCCTGTGGCTCAGTAAAGCATATTGCCAACTCTCTCTCTCTTTCTCTCTCTGTCTCTCTCTGTCTGTCTGTCTCTCTGTCTCTGTCTCTCTCCCTCTCTCTCTCTCTCTCTCTCTCTCTTACTGGTTGAAAAAATGCTTGACAAAAATTTGGAAATATACTAATTAATTGCCAAGGCCAAGTGATTATCATCACGGAGGTCATTGATTTGATCTCCATCATTATTTGAGGGAATTTTTTTTGGCCTGAACAGCTCCTACCCAGAGTTTGCTATGGGGGTCAACTGCGAAAGCTGAGTTTCATCCACTTACTGGATGTGTCTCTGAGAATGTTCAAATTTCCTGACCAAGACTGCAGGTGTCAGTATCTCTCGGGCCCGTCAGTATCTCTCGGGCCTGGTTGACACTGGCATATATTAAAAGGGAGGGAAAAAATGCATAGAGGGTAGCGCTGTCATGTAGTCTCGGACAAAATGGAGCTCTGTAGCATCAGGTTCATCATTCTTATTCATCAGCATAGAAAAAAAGTCTCAAACTTGGTGACCTTTCACACCCTGCCTCATGGTGACATCAGTTTTGATTTCCGCTTCGTGGTTGTGCCCCGTCTGTGAATTCATCTCAAGGTCACCGGTCTTGGAAGAACACTCGTTGGTGCTATCACTGGATGGACATTGTAGTGCCCTCTGGTGGAGGGTGCTCACTCTGCGGCTCTGGCTCTATGACTTGGCAAGTATTGTCTACAGGGGGCATAGTATTGTGTTGGATCTATCAGAACTGAACAGGCACCAATGAAACACCACCAAAGTGACCCAGCAGGAGTGAAGTGTCTCCTCTGGTGGTTGCCCCATGATGGCTTGACATTGGTTGCTCCCAGTGGACTACCATGCCCAGCCTCTGGCCGGTAGACGAGGAGGCAGATGAGGGGGGGGGGGGGGGAGGGGGGGGCGTAAAGGTAAATTCACTGAAGTACAACAGAGACAGCGAAAATAAACAAACGAAAGCAACTTTACAAGCATGAAGAATCCACTGAAGTACAACAGAGACGGCGAAAATAAAACAAACGAAAACAACTTCACAAGCATGAAGAGGCGAAAAGAGCAAAAATAAATAAACAATTTCACAAGTATGGGTGTGCCCAATGTTACAAGTGCAGAGTGCTGAATTATCTGATGGAATGGAGATGTGCATGAAATTAATGTGCTCTGAAGATACATTAAAAGAGCACTTAAAATTTTTGTTCTTGTATCATGTAATGTTTTGTGTCAATATAATCTGCCATGTGCAGTTTGCTTGGATACGTGCATGCAGAAAACTTATGTAATAGAAAGGTGTAAGAAAAGAATTAACATCGTCCTCTGCCAAACAGTCAACAGACACAAGCATTTGCAGCACAAGAAAACCACAGTCACAAAATTGATTCAATCTTAAAAGCCGATTGTTTTCACACCTGCGCCACAAATCCTCTCTTGAAGAAAACAAATGCAAGGAAAAGGGCCCAAAAGAAACTCAGGTTGTTCTGTTTTGCTGTAAGCAGCAAACTTCTAATAGGCTGAAGACTGTATTGTACTTAGAAACTTTGCGTCTTCCAGATAAAGAGAGAGAGAGAGAGGAGAAGAAGAAGAAACTAATTTAACATTGAAACAAGTACAGGGGCACAGACCGGTATGCAGCTGTGGCTGAAGCTGCGGACAAGCGAAAAGCTTTTAAAGTCTGGGAGAGGGGTAGGGCGGGGGATGAGATCGGTAATCAGACCCATCATGCCGATGGGACCACATGTTGTTATGATGACTACGTGTCGTTGTGACCAAGTGTCGTTATGATCAGGTGCCGTTGGGACCACGTGTCGTTGTGACCAAATGTCGTTGTGGTCTTGTCCTTTTGATCTGGTCACAACGACACTTGATCACATCGACGTGATCCCGTTTCTGAAACCAAAACGATGTCATCTGCTAATAGCAGGATAAATGATATTAAAACATCATCTGGAGAGAGAGAGAGAAAGAGAGACGCACACTAAAATAGACACAAAGTACAGCCGGCAGTCTCCAGCAACTTTGTGATCTGTTCAAGGTTGACTTTTGACCCCTAAAAACAAGACGGACTCAAATATATGAATGGATCATCGCATCGGAAAGCAGCACACAGACACACACACACACACACACAGACACACACACAGACGCACGCACACAGACACACACACACGCACACGCACACACACACCCACGCATGCACGCGTTAACGGCGGAGGATTCATACAGATTGTGTCACAGAGAGAGAGAGAGAGAGAGAGAGAGTACGTATGTGTGTATATGTGTGTGTGCATAGGTGTGTGTGTGTGTGTGCGCGCGCGCGCGCGCGTGTTTATGTGTGTGCATGTGTGCGTCCATATGCGTGTGCCTCTGTGTGTGTGTGTGTGTGTGTGTGTAGTTTCTGCAAGAGTATCAGTGTGTTTGAACCGGGGGAAAAACGCTTATATGAACACAGATCAAAATAGTGGTTCGTTTTGACTTCTTAATTTTCTCTGTGGTAGAGAGAGAGAGAGTGTCGCGATGTGTGTGTGTGTATGTGTATGCGCGCGCGCGTGCGCGTGTGTATGTGCGTCCGTACGTGCGTGCGTGTTTTGTATGTGTGCGAGTGTGCGTGTGTGTGTGGGGAAGGGGGGGGGGGGGGGGCGCTCACGCCCGTTCATTTGTGCGTGTCCGTGCGTGCGCGTGAGGAAGAAGTTAGGGGTCGGTTCATCATACTACACATAGGCCAACACAAATATACATTCGCAAACAGCCTTATACATACATGCACATGCAGATTTATATGGACACACACAGAAACATACACTTATGGTTGCGCATGCAAGCTCAGATACACTCAGGATGCATTAATACATAAACACACTCAAAGAAAATCCTATTACACACACACCGGTAGACAAAGAGGCGGACTTCAAGACAGAACGGGTGAACTGGTCAAGTGCAGGCTTTTGAGTTGGGGGTGTGTTGGTGGACAAAGACTTGAGTTTCAAGAATCATGTGGCACACATAACAGCAAAAGCCAACAGAACCCTAGGCGTTATAAGGAGAACTTTTGACCATCTTACGCCGGAAACCTTTGTTTCACTCTACAAGTCCCTAGTGAGACCAGCTTTGGAATATGGCCACTCTGTCTGGCAACCAAGACACAAGACACTCTGCAGAGACCTGGAAGACGTCCAGAGGAGAGCAACCCGCCTGATAGGTCCTCTGAAGGATCTCCCGTACCCAGAACGTCTTGCTGGCCTGAAGCTACCCAGCTTGGAGCATCGCCGTACCAGAGGTGACGTGATCGACGTGTACAAATACGTCCACGGGATTTATGACACAGATCGACCATTGCTCCCCCTCTTCCAAGGCAAGGACACCCGGGGAACAGTCTTAAGTTAGCCAAGGGTCACTGCAGGCTGAACACACGAGCCGGTTACTTCTCCCAGCGTGTTGCCACAGTCTGGACTAGTCTTCCGGACAATGTCGTAACTGCCCCATCCGTCAACGCGTTTAAAAACAGACTGGATGCGCACTGGAGGAATGCACCGTCCCTATATGATCCAGTACGTTACCACTAGGCTGTGCCACGCATGCCACACATAGTCTAGTGACTTCTTTCTTCGAACGGTGAACAGGCCATCAACACCGCAAAAATCAAGTATCAAGTATGAGACACACGTGAAGTAAGTGCTTGTGGGTGTTTGTCGTGTCGCGTGATTTTCCGTCGTCCAATCAGCGTTTGCTTTTCTGAACTCAAGATCTGTTCAGTTTAACGTCAGTGGACAGCGCCATTTGGCAAGGCACGCAGGCAAGGACTGAAACAGTGAGTGAGTGAACGGTTGGTTTTTTATTGTGCTTTTTGAGGTAGACAGTAGGCTACTTAATAAACCTGGTTCATTTTTTTTCTACACCTAAGTTTTAGCCAGCCCAAACCCCTTTTTCAAACCACTTTCAAATAACTGTTCTTTGCTGAACAATTAAGTAGTGGGGGAAAACAAGTGCAGGCTAACAATTCTTCCGTCATTATAATAATGACTTTGCAAAGATTTGAACTTTTAGAGAGAAAAAAAAAAATTGAAGATGAAGAAAATGGGGGAAATATATTATAAATATGAAAAACCCTTCACTAGCTGCCTGAGAGAACCATCGTGATCCCTTCTGAAGGCAGATCTATTTGTATTGCCTGCTCCTAGGCCTTTCGTCCGCTGGATCGGACTCATCAGGGAGACACAGCTGATTGTGTCTGCGCTCCTGGTGTCAAATAGAGACACACCACAGTTCATAATTCTGTGGTGTTCTCCCCACCAAGAGTTCAAAAAAGAATCCAACAGCACCCCCAAAGCAGCCAGTGAAGGGTAGTAAATGGAATAAAACGAAAGTGTGGAGAGGAAAAAAGTTGCTAAAAAACTAAAAGCATTATACAAACAGTATAAATGTAGGGGACAATCTTTGAGCCTATGCCTGAGGATCCATTCAAGGATACAAGGGAGATCAAAAGATATGGAACAGTTTGAGTGGTCAGCTCTGCTGCTCTATAACTCAAGCAATGTCAGTGGCTAAGAATTGTGCAGGACAACCTTTACTTGGATCTCCTAAGAGATGCAATCTCCCACTGATTGACCAAACAATATGATGCTGAACAATTAAGTAGTGGGGGAAAACAAGTGCAGGCTAACAATTCTTCCATCATTATAATAATGACTTTGCAAAGATTTGAACTTTTAGAGAAAAAAAAAAAAAAAAAAAATTGAAGATGAAGAAAATGGGGGAAATATATTATAAATATGAAAAACCCTGTTCTTTGAAAGAGAACATTTCCCCCTCGTGAAATAAAAAAAAGTCGAAGTTGTTGAAAAATTTAGACTTATCTAACGGACATTTCAGTGTGTCTCCAGTCGGAGGAATGTCCTTTTGTACACCCCTCCTTCACCTACACAAGGGCTTATATTAACTACAGATATTAAAGGCTGTTTGTTTTAATGCCACTGAACATGCTCTTTGTCATGTAAAAGTTTTCTGGCGTCCCAACTGTTAAAGATGTTAGACGGAAAGAAGTGGGGGTGGGGGGGGTGCGAAAGAAAATAAATGTTCAGCTACTGAACTTTACTGAAAAAAACCCGTGCATTTTAAATAGGCCTACTGTGTGATTTTAATTCAGTTGTTTACGTTTTAAGTTCGGTGTTGCTTTCTTGCAGTTCGGTCCATGGTAGCAACTGATGAAGCTTGAAATAAAGCGAAATATATTGCAATTACTTCAGGTGTTGCTAGTTTTTTCTAACCATTCAAAGAAAATAAATGTCTGATAAAATTTTATTTATTTTTTTTTTTTTTAAGAAAAGATAAACATGACGGAAAGAAATATTCGGAGGCGAGTTAGTGTCGAAAGTAAGGGGCCACTAAACTTTGTTGCGGGAGGAAAGAAGAAAGAGGATGACCCGTAAGTCATGTGCGAATGTGACCTCAAGGATTTCCCAAGAAAACCGGATCAAATGCTTAAGACTTGCTCGTTAGAGTCTTGCATCTGGTCAGCTCAGGCTAGTAGAATTTCCCTTCGCCCCCCCCCCCCCCCCCACCTCCTTTTTTTCCTTTCCTGCATACACCTTCATACAGCGGTAAGAATTTTCAAATTCTAACAATAAAATTGAGTTGATTTTTTTAAAAATTATTTTTTAGGTGTCATCCACAAACATGAACGAACTTTTACTCGTTATAATCCTAATTATCCTACGAACCAGGTGGGGGGTGGGGGTGGGTGGGGGGGGTATCCTCATTATCGGCCCGAGCCCGTTCCGTTCAATTCACTCTTGCTCGTTCCCACATCCTTCCTCTACTCCTCCCCCGTCCTCACCTCGCTTTTCCTACATTTTCTCTTTGATTTAAATCTATGGTAAATTCAACCTCCCCCACCGTCTCGACTTCCCGGTCTCCATAGCTAACCCTTTCAAACACACTCCTTCTGCCCCCCCCCACCCCGTCCGCACCTTCTTAGCATAATCGTGCGACATTGGAGAGAGATGAGAAAGGTAATTTCCTTTCCCGACCCTCCTCCCTCTCCAGTTCCCCCATGCCCCTTGGCGCTCCACTTCTTCCGTCCAGCCCCCCCTCCTCTCTTCACTCCTCTCTTCACTGTTTCCTTTCTCAGCCTTCAACTTTAGATATGGATATCTGAAACCTCAATACTGAAACCGAGCACCAGCTACCAATACAAAATGGTTTATCTTGATAGTTTGGTACTTGCAGTTTAGTCCAGAATCTAACGACCTATCGATGATATTGAATGTAACCTGATTTTGAGGTGACCTGGTCAGTTGACTGTGTACTGATTTAAACCTAATTTTCTGCCAAAGGGCGCATCCATATGTATCCCCGTCACAGAAATTCTACTCAGTAGTGAATCTGTTGGAGAGAAGCTTGACATCTGAAAGCGTTACTTTCCCCGTCAAAGTGAAATGACTTTTTTTCCCCCTGGAGGGAACCAGGATATAGCCAGTAACTCGGGTTTGCGGAATATCCTTTCTCTTCCCTCATGTAATGCCTGAAAATGGTAAGCGTTGATTATTGAAAGTGATTATTATAAGTTTACTTTAATCCGGAAAGGAAAAAAAAATGCGCGCACACACGGCTATATATCGTTATGATTTACGGACATATTTTTTCAGTCTCTATTCGATTAAGTTCATCTGTCTCTCCGTCTCCCTCCCCTCCCACCATTCCTCTCTCTCTCTCTCTCGCTCTCGCTCCAGTTTCCCTTTGCATAGCTAACTAGATTGAACAAGGGTGTATCTAACCTTCCGGCAACATCGCTCATGTGAAAAAGTACTGTGAAGACGTTTTAAGTGCCACGTGGCCCTCAAGCAATACTCTACCTCTGACGATTTATATGTACGGTCCCAGGTTGCTGGCAGTGCGGTCACACTCTGTACACGAGAAGCGGCGAAATTTATGAGAATGCATCGATCGATCTGTTCTGTACAACCTTCCAAATCAGAAGTTTCCAGTCTCACGTGACGTGTTGGTCTCCCTCGGACTAAAACCAGTCAGTGTATCCATGTACTGCATTCCGTTTCGACTCTTTACGTTTTCGAGCCCTATTCATAATTGTAAGTTGTATTTCCGATTTCAAACCGTGATTTGCCGCCGTTTGTGTATGATGCACCACTGTAATTCCTCACCTGTTTCCACATTGTCATGTCTTTTTCTCTCTTTGTGTTTGTTTCCATTTCCACTTTTTCATGCATTATCCTCTCTCGGTGGTATCCCCATGCTGCTCATTCCAGCAATCACGTACACTGACACATTGTCTCGTCCTGTTGCAGTGCCTGCAGTGGCAGTCTACAATTCTTTTCTGTGGCGTTCTGCAAGGATGGACGATGACGCGCATCCAGTTTCGAGGGCCTGAACGAAGAGGCGCACTCGCATACTGCTCCACCTGGACAGGTAAACACTTGTTATTCTGAAACAGACTTTAGGTCTAAGCCCGACAAAATGGAGTGAATGTTTGACAAATGTATACCTCAGCAGATGATACAGAATAATGCATAACACAGTATTGACCAGATAGGAATTGTTTGTGTGCTTTGTTGTCCGGTATTTGTAACATGTGAAGAAAGCATTAGTCAAATATCCATGGTCCGTTTGCTATTGTCTGTTAAATGTACGTTACTTCACGTTTTGTTAAATGCGTTCATTTTTACTTCACCTTGCCTTAAACAAGAATATTGCTTAATTGTGACTATCAGATGTTGAAATATGGTTAAAATCAACAGGGCCAAAGATTTCCTGCATCAACGGCCGCGGAAAACGGACACCAGGACGCGCGAACTCGGAGAATGCAGCTAAGTAGTCTTCTATCTTCTCATACTCTCATTCTTCCTCCGTTTTTTTTTTCCAGTGTAGTGAGCCTGTTCTTTCACAGTGGAGTGGGCCTATGTTCTTGAATAAAGTTTAGAACCTGGCATCGGTGTGTTCTTTCAGATTATATTATTATTGTCATTACATAGCGTGTATGTCTGCCCTTCCCCACCCCTCCACAGGGCTTCGTGCCTTCTGTGAATGTGGCTTGCCGACTCTTCTCCCATCCGTAGATTTCGTGTCCTTTACAAGTGTTCTTGTCCACTCTCGACCCCACCCCTAAGTTTTGTGTCCCTTTTTCATGAGATTTGGTGATCCTGTCCGCCCCCTTCCCCGTCCCTGCCCCCCTCCCCCGTGGATTTCGTGCCCTCTATAAGGTTTGGCGTCTCTTTACCCTAGAGTTTCGTGTGGTCTTTCTGCAAGGTTCGGTTTCTCTCCTACCGCCATCTCCCCCCTCACACATCAATAACTTAATGTCCACGTCCCGGGCTGGAGGGTACGGTTGGAAATGTTCCCACGATGTCCGTCGGAACGCCCGAGTCCAAAGAGGGATGGAGTGAAAGAAGCGGTGGCTCCTCTCTGGTGCCGACGATCCGCCCCTGGAGACACAGCTGTAGAACACCATAACTACTTGGACTCGCCGTGTTTTCTTTTCCCTAAAGTAGAGGACAATGGGTGAGAGGCCAATCGTTCGCAGAAACTCGCAAGCATCTACCCACAGATTCACCCAAGAAGAGGATAGCCAAGGAACCCTCTTTATGAGCCAGAGGGGGAAGAAGCCAGAAGAGTAAAGAAAGTAGAGAATATAGGACAGGTACGATGGCCACAAAGGTACTCTCACACTTTACCTCCCCCTGTCCAGGAAAAACAAGTGGAAAGGAGGAAACATGGGGGAACTCCTAAATCGGTGCCGCGCCCTCAAGATTTTAGAAAATACCATTTCTGCCTGCACCTAAAGAAAAACACTACGCACGCAATACTATAACATCCAAAGAAAATGATTATTCCCACGCAAAAACCGGCTGGAATCTAATGAATTGTCTTCCCACTCTTTACATATGGAATGGTCAATAGTCGTGTCGATATCGACTACAGCAACGCCGCCTTAACCCTTACCTCAACAGCTAGTGAAATAAGGGGTGGCCACGGCAACCTCAACCTTACGGACCGTCCCCCACGCCGACGGCTGCGGGTAGCGTCGTCGCTGACGCTGGTTGTCACTGTATAAGACAGTAGACAGGGATATATGTATGAGTATATCCCCCTTTATAACCACCCCTTCCCCTTTTACCTGAGAGTACGAACACCACACAAACAAACACACAAAGGAAAACATGGTGCACAAACAGAAGGCTTTATTTGCATTCACACACGCAGTCTCGCCAACAGAAGGGCAGATGAAAACACCAAGATCTCTACATCCAACACACACAGGCAGTTTTCCCACACGGACCCCCCCCCAAAAAAAAAACACACAACAACAAAAAAACCCAAAAGAATCCAACTATACTAACGCCAATACGCGACCATCAGCGCATGGTCCCTTATGTATACCTGTGGCACGCATGTGCTGCACATTCACATATAATGACCCTTCCTCTCAGGAGGCACACACACACCTCGGCCCACAGAAGGCCAATACCAGAAGGGACAAGGGTGAATAATTACATCACCTAGTAACCCCAGGCTGGAATATTAAACAAGGTTGATATTCCATAGAACCCGAGATGCCCACGCGATGCTTTTCCCAACTGTATTCTTTATACTATTTTTTTTTTATACCGGTGTCAAACTAATCGTACACCCAAACTCAACCCCAAAATATTCAAAACACTTGAACTGTTCAAGTGACCCGAAACACAAATGTTGCACTTTCAGCGCTGACCTCATTCAAAGTCCCTGGCGGGTACTTGACACACGCAAGAAAACAAAGTCCCCCCAAAAAAACAAAAAAAAACCGGCAACAGTGTTTTCCAATATAATCACGTAAACGTCTGTCTCCGTTTCACGACGCCCTCACACCAATGTACCGCCCAAAACAAGACCTGCCCTGAAGCGCTTGAGACGAAGCAGCTGGAATAAAGTCGTGATGCATCGAAGAGTCCTGTCCCCTACCTACCGCGCACCAACTACACCACTCACAAGTCACACGCAGATAATGTACCGCAGTGAGCCCTCGAGGTTCCTGCCCACCCGAAGAAAGGATAGAACCGTAGCTGGAACTGCAACACTCGGACTGCAGAAGATAGGAGTCGGCGTCCAGACCGGAACGCACCCTGCCGGATCAGGTGTGTCCCCACTCCAGGCAGAGGAATGGGCAGGGTATGACAGTGGAGGTGGAGGTGACACGACCCCCAACCCGAGAGGCCGATCTCACGGATTTGCTGGGAAGGTAAAGAAACTCGCCGGAAACCTTGGACAAAAACGGGAACGACACACAGTGGACGACACCCTCAGTCGCCGGGACACTGCCAGACAGCCAACGCCCTGGTAGATGCAGAACCCGCCGCTGAACACTGAAACACCGACAGTCTAAACTCGGGTAGGCAAACCTTCAGAAGTCGGTCGAGGGCAGACCAGAACCCTGCCCCAACGGCAGAAACAAACTTGAGCACGAGGCCAACCCAACCTTCGCGGATAACGCCTCGGTTCGTACTGACTTGCAGACACACGACGACACTCCGAATTCACCTCGGAAACTCGCAAGACGCACTCGCATGCACGGAATTCCCCACTCACATCGAAGAACTCCAGTTTCACGAGTGTTCGTTTACACACGTAAACCCACTATTCCAGCGCGTCTAATGTTCTTCTCCTCCTCCCCCCCCCCCCCCCCCCCCCCCCCCCCCCCCCAGAGGTGACAAGTAATAAGTATACTCCCGGCAGGAATCACGCACTTCATGGCCACTGGCAATGGACGGGCCACACTCCACAATTGTCACTCGGGCGACCTGTATCAGTTCGTGCGTGACAATACCCTTCCCCAAAGATACCTTTAAATAAAAACTGAAGGAACGCACGAACAAGTCCTTAGTGTTACAGACTTTTGAAAATAACGGCAAACCCTCTCTTCCTCTACTGCTTTAAGCTCTCGGCACAGAGCCCTTACTCCATACGACTCAAGAAATCTGCAACCTCATTCTGACGTCCCGGAATTGCCTCCACTGCAAATTAGAATGGTTGTAGTAACAATGTCCATCTGGTGATCCGACCACTGGGCGACTTGACCCTCTCCAAATACTGAAGTGGCGAATGGTCCGTTTGTAGGGTGAATTCTACCCCATAAAGGTAGGGTTCAACTTCTGAACCGCCCATACCAGAGCCAAACATTCTTTTTCCACGATGGAATAGTTGCGTTCAGCTGGATTGAGCTTCTTGCTGGCGCACACTACAGGATGGACTCCGTCATCGTGTTCCTGACACAGCACAGCTCCTACGCCGACCTCGGAGGCATCGGTCTTTAGATGAAGCGGACGTCCCGGAACTGGCAAATGGCATACAGGCGGAGTGCAGAAACAATCTTTCAGCTTCTGGAACGCCTCCTCATACTTCGGATTCCACACCACGATGCGGGCCGTTTTCCCTTGGTCAGGTCAGTGAGTGGCAACGCTGTTTCAGAAAACCTTGGGATGAATCGTCGGTAGAACCCTACCAAACCAGGAAACTGCGTACCTGCTTCTTCGTAGCTGGGCGCGTAGCTGACTAATGCGCTCCCATTTTGTCTTCCTCAGGCCTGATAACTCCCCTCCAATCCTGTACCCAGGTAGGACACCTCAGCTTTCCTAGCTCACACTTGGAAGGCCTGGTAGTAAGACCACACTCTCGAATGCGATCCAGAACTGCTCGCAGCACAGACAAATGTTCTTCAGTATCGACGGTTAACACCAACACATCGTCGATGAAGTTATCAACATCGTCTGTCTCCAGTGGCTGAAGCAACTTCCTCATCATACAGGTAAACGCTGCTCCCGAAGTACACAGACCAAAAGGCATCTTACCCACTGATAATGACCTTGTGGTGTCGAGAACGCTGTCTTGGGACGGTCATTTTCGTCAACAGGTATCTGCCAGTACCCTTTTGATAGGTCAAGCTTAATGAAAACCCGTCGCTCTCCCAGCTTTGCGAATAAATACTCTATTTCTGGCATCGGCTCTGCATCGGACTCGACTATTTTGTTCAATCGACGAAAATCAACACAGAACCGAATCTTTCCATCTTTCTTTTTCACAAGCACTATCGGTGAGCAATATGGAGATAGACTTCTCAATGACTCCATTTCAGCATCATCTCCACTTCATCACGAACACAGTCGCGTTGAGAATATGGGACTGGATACGGTCTCGATCGTACTGGAACACTTGAAGTCAGCTTGATTTTGCACACTTCCAAAGTAGTAGACCCTGGCAAGTCTGAAGACATCCTGGAACTCCGCCGACCAACTGCTGCAGCTGTTCCCTAAAATGATCGTCTCAGCACCAATCACTACATCATCTGCGGATTCTGACGCAGCCCAGTGGTACTACGGAACTTCTTTCCCAATGGTGGGCACCGCTCACAGAGCTCTTCGTCCTGAATCACCACTGTCGCCACTGCTGTTGGCTTTGATTCGTAATCGTCCTCCCTCTCCACAAACGATCTCAACAGGTTGGCGTGGTAGAGTTTCTCCCGACCTCGAACTCGTACCTTGTAATTGGCCTCCCCCACCTTGGCAATTACTGGAAACGGTCCCTGCCAAGCCAGTTCCAACTTGTTGTGCTTGACTGGTCGTAACACCAGCACCCCTTGTCCCTGGTTGGATTGTGCGAGGACGGGATTTGACATCAAAATGGCGCTTATAAATTCTTGCTGCTTACCCTAGATTTTCCTGGGCTATGCTGCAAGTCTCGGCAATCTGTTCAAGTGGAACACATATTCACCAGCCTCTGAACGTCCATGGTCTCTGGCTTGGTCCAAAGATCACGCAGCACCTTCATTGGTCCTCTCACCCTGCGTCCATACAACTTGAAGGGGAAAAACCGGTGCTTTGTTGGGGAACCTCTCAGTATGCAAATAACAATGCAGGCACCCAACGATCCCATTCTTCAGGCTTCTCTTGAGTCAATCTGCGGAGCATCTTCTTCAAGTACCATTGAAGCGCTCGACTAATCCATTGCATTGCGCATGGTATGGAGTAGTGCGCAGACCCTCGATGGACAACAAGCCGAACACCTGGCTCATTTTACTCGTAACTGAGTACCTCAGTCTGTAAGAACCGATGCGGGAATTCCTGTCCGAGACCACATGGCAAATAGTGCCTCAGCAACTGACTCTGTGGTTACTGTGCGAAGTGGCGTAGCTCTGGATACCTGGTGGCGAAGTCCACCTGTACCAGTATGTACTGCACCCTGTTGCAGACATGGGTGCAATCGGCCCACTATATCCATGCCTACCCTGTCAAATAGTTCTTGCATAAGAGGCATCTTGACAGAGGTACCGGTTTGACTCGCCCTTTATCCAAGGTACGCTGGCACTTTAAACATGAGTTCACATACCTACCTATGTCACTACACATCCCAGGCCAATAGAAGTGTGGGAATATTCTGTCCTTTGTCTTGTTTCCCCCCAACTGTCCAGCCATAGGAATATTGTGTCGAGAGTTAATACGGTCTTCCTTAGGGACTTCGGCACACAAACCTGGGTTGCTGTTCCGCTCTCACTCTCGTACTTGCGTACAAGAACTCAGTCTTTCCACATGAAGAAGACCCTATTTCGTGGGGATGGAACACTAACTTTGTCCTCTGCAGCTCTTCTGGCACGTGCAAGGCTATTCATCCTGTTCCGTCCCGAATCAGCTCGTCTTTCGAGACAGCCATCACTTGCTCCTTTAAAGACAAAGGTTGAGCAGGCCTGTCCTGGGCTCTGACCTGAGCACGAGTCAACACCGCGACCTGAGGATGTATCTGATTGCTGACATTCTCCGAAGAGATTGTCTCCTGATGGGGTATACTGGGACTCTCTCAGGATGGTGCTCTCCCTCACGGCATACGTAATTCCCCACCAAGAGATTGTCTCCCTGATGGGGTATACTGGGACTCTCTCAGATGGTGCTCTCCCTCACGGCATACGTAATTCCCCACAGCACCTCCACAACTGGATCCTCCATCACCAATAACCTCAACCTTCCCTCAAAGTACGGCGTGTCCATGTACACGCAGACCACGGGTTAGTATGCTACGACACCTGGATTCAGCCAATACAACTGTCCGAGTCCTCCCTGTATAGGAATCACTTGGTACCAGCCTCACTGCGACCACGGTCTGCGATGCTCCTGTGTCTCTGATACCACTTGCCCATGACTCTCCACCCTCGCCCTACACCTCGGACTGAATGTTTCCTGGAGCACGGTACACACAGCGTAGGGGTAGCCTCCGAGTATTAGGCTCTAGAGAACTGTAATATGCCGCTTCTGGCTCACCCGCTCTCCCCCGGCCTTGGCCGGTTCCGAGCGGCCGACTCCAAAAGCGGCATATTACAGTTCTCTACTAAGCAAGACTTCATAACCAAAAAATAACGACCTACAAACTACATACTGTGTAGGGTTGTCCGTTTTTAATACTAATTTACAACACTTTTCAGATTTTAGTTTTTGCTTAATCCTATGTTTTTCCTGATCATTTTCATAACATCATTTTCACGCAAACATTCATCAAATGCATCTGTCTTTCATGTGAAATAAAACTACAGTCTTTAACTGCTCTCTAAAGTCTTTTAAAACGGAGTTATATTTCTGACATAAAATCCACACACTTATCCAGCATGTCTTCCACTGAAAGCCAGTTTTGACAAAGCGTTTCTTTTTTTAACTATGCCTCTTTCTGCCGAACAATCATCTATATAAATAGTGTCGCGTTCCTTCAAACAATTTATTAAAGTGTTCTAAACACTCACTCAGTTTATTGCTAGGATCAACTAAATATATGTTATCATCTGTCCATATAAACCTTCTATCATGATATGCTTTGTTCATTTAAGTGTTGGACAGAAATCACAATGTGATCAAATTATAACGATAAACTGTTTGTAATAGGTCGAGGACAAATATTGTTTTCCCACAACCAGTTTGTCCACAAATTAATGAACAATGAGGAGTTTTTGTCATAAAGTTTAACTGCTCCATGTTTATAACAGAATTTAATCTAATCCAGTTATTGTTTTTATCATGCTCTCTGTCAAAACTTGTTCAGTATAATAAAACCCTACAAGGCCTAAATGTGTAAGATTAATCCAATTCAGTTCTGTAAGATTGTTTCTATTTAAGTCAACATTGATTTTGTTGCTTGTTGTTATAACCTTAATATCCTCACCATTGTGAAGAACGACGATGGTAACGTTAAGATGTTTAACGTCTAAGTTTTGCCAGCTAAATTAATTCCTTTTATAAGGTCGTCACTAACGCCCACAACCCCGTCCCTCTCTACATCTTTAAAGACAGAAATTTCAAATATCATTGTGAACGCATCTCCTAATTTTCTGCTTGGAAAGAACTGTAATTTTGTAGAAGCTTCCTTTAAAACCGTTTCTTTTTGTGGAGGATGTACTGTTTTTTCCCATACGGCGTTATTTCAATCTCTTTCCGACTATTGTCGTCCGGCATAAGACTTACATGTAAAGGGCCAGAGTTGAATGCTTTTCTGAAACTTTTTTGTCGGCTAAAAAATGTAAATGGGCTTATGAATTCAAATTTTATTTCCCATTCTAAATATGGTTCTAAGTGCCATTTGAGGTCAGGTTTTCGAACTATTTTATATTCATACTGGCCAACATTATTTGCTTCTAGATTGCGCAGTTGTTCTAGTTTAGGAAACTTTTTGCTGTCGCCAACCTCTTTACGTTTATAATCACCATCTTTAGTGTACTCAAAACCATACAAAGCGCCTATCTCACCATTCTGTTCAAAGTCTGTAACGTCTGCAAGGTCTTTTAATTCTAAAGTTATACACCTCACAGGCGCTAATGTAACTCCTGGTTCTTCTGGCCCCCGCGACATTATTTTTTAGTACAACTAATTATTTTATTTCCAAAACAATGTGCAGGTTATCACATTTCACGATTTTACCTGTTTTGTCTGCAATTTTTATATTAAATGATCCAACCCTCCCACAAACTAATCTTTTAAACTGTAAATTAGGGAATTGTATAATTTCATAATCGCAATATGCAGCTTTCCCTGATGGAAGAGCTCTTAAAACAGTTGAGGGCCTTCCATCATATAAGTTTTTCATCAGTGCTCAGCTCGTCCAAATGAACATAGAGTAATGAATGTAGTGCAAGATCGAGCGGATTTTCTCCCTCATAAGTAGTTTTGCTTGGAGTAACTCTAAATCTATGATTGTTAGCGGCAAAGCCTAACATTTTAGCCAGCTCTTTATCAAAATAGTAACCTCCTTCTTCTTCAGGCTTGAATGTTAACATTGTTTTTAGATTTGCATTGTTAAGTTTGAGAGTAATGTTGAAGTTACTCATTGCTTCTTTTAGTGAGCAAAACCCGTAATAACCATCAGGTATTGTTAACTGGCTAACTTTGGCCCCTGATTTGTCAACTTTTGAATCGTATTATTATTCAGGGATTCAGTTATATTAAACCATACAACTTGTAAAAAATTTCATGAAGCGCGACCATTTTGGTTCTGCAATCGTTCTAACAGCCATTCTAAAAACTGAAGTCCGGTCTTGGGTTGTTTAATTGTTACAAACATTTTTTTAAACGAAATAAAAAAAAATGTGTGCATTCAAATATACAGATGCAAAATATTCTTTATTGGCCGCAACTACACATCTTAAAAATTATAGCAACCGATACTCTTTGACATTATCTGTGACTCAGTCTGACGCTTTCCAAGTAAAGGTGAGTACTCAATGGCCAAATATCTTAACAACCCTCCTATTAAAAAACAAGACTATACATCCCGAAAGTGTGGTTAGTCGATCCCGATGCAGTTTTTATCAGAACCAGATAAACTTGTCTGTTTTTTGTGCATCAACCTGGTTGTGGATTGTCGTATGCTGGATCACTTAAATCATCCTGATCCTTTGTGAGGGCATTGTATAGGTTTCATTTTTATCACCTTCAGACGTATTTTGACTGAACTGCAAGCACCATAACCAAATGACAAACCGTTTAATCCATTTCAGCAACCGAATCGACATGAAGCTTTTGAAAGGATCTTTAACGAATCAAATATTAACATCAAGACAGACTTTAGACAAAATTCGGACCTTAATCATGGTCCTAGAGGTAACCTATTTTTGGGCGTTCACAGAAAGTATAACTATGCCTGGAATCCCCTTACACATCTATTTCTCTTCAGGCACAGCTGTTCACTCTCGGTCCATAGATCAAGAGCAAAAAACAGCAATGGACGACATTTAATCTTAGACACTTCTAAGGGCCTAACTAAAGCAGGAAAGAACGAATAAAACGACTCTGTTCGTACTTACGTTTTGGTGTTTGCTATGTTCGCAAGCACAACAAGGTCGAGCATAACAGATCCTTCTACTGGCTTATGGACGCGCAAAAACAATACTTATCAAATTAAGAGGACGGCCATTAATTTCTAAGTGATTTACCTTCAAGTATTAAAAGGAACCAAAATGTTTTTACAATACGCAAGATCGAAAAGTAGACTTTGCTGTTGGCACGGTTTATACATGCTGCCCTACTGACCCTCCAACTCCAGAATAGGCACAATACTAAACAACAATAAATGAAATCCTTGTGTGCAGCGAATTAACAGAAATTCGGGAAAAACGAAATAAATTCTGACCAGTAATATTGCAAGCTTAAACAAACACCCCAAGAATAAGTCATCGCAATCCCCGAGCCCAAAGCCACGAAGGCCGTTGAAGAACACGAATTACAACGAAGTCCACGAAGCCCAAAAAAAATTAATGACCATGAATATGAATAGACCCGCTTGTTTTTTGGATTAACTGCCTAGGATTACTCCTTCTTTATTTTTCAAAGATAACCCAACTATAGAGCCCTAATGACCATAGGTTCACGGCCAAAAACCCACTACATTTGCTGCATGTATACCAAAGCCATCTAACTACACCCCCTACAATACCCCGTAAAGATTCTATAGCTTTTACCACAAATTTTTTTTAATACGCCCGCAAGATGATCAAGCTGTTTTTTTTACGCCCTGATTAATCAGGCGTGGGCGATGGTGTGTAGTCACTTAACCCGGTACCACCGCCGCCTGTAATAGCCAACTACCAGTGTCACATATTTCAAATCCAAAGGCTGTTATAACGCTTGACTAATGTGACACCCTGCTCTCTAAACAGTGGTTCGTAATCGTTCTGCTAGTGTTTGTGTCTTCATATAAAATTCTTTGGATAGTTTCTAACTCTTATTCTGCTCACTTGAGTTCGTAATTGTTTCTTGGTTAGTAGACACGCATCTAGTCTTGGCAGATCTCTCTTGTTTCAAGATCTTTTAGTCTTTGGGTTTATACTTTCTTTAAAATATCATGCCCTAAGTTGGCGCATCAGCCTCAAAACCAGTTTTTCTTTTTCTCTTTTATATGCTCATCTATTTCACCCAGTTTTGCTAAATTTGTTTGTTAATTCGCCTCTGATGCTTCTCTAAGCATGATCAAGGGCCGCTATTTCTCGCATGGGTACGGGGCATCATTAATTGTTTTTTAACGCTGTTGTCTTCGGAAAAACTGGTTTCTGCTTGCATTAATTTGCAGCTGTTTGACTAATCTTGAGTTCCATGTTTTGTATTTGGTTATCTGTTGGAGTTCTTGTAGCGTGTTTTGGGAAGTTTTAGCAACTGCCTCCCCCCCCTCAATTTTGGTTTTAAACAATGCCAAGTCGCTTCGATCGCTCACACTCAGCCTTTGTCCTAATTGTATTCATGCTACAAACTTTGATGTTCTCGTTAGTTGTAAGCTGAACAGTGTCCTTGGTCTTTCTCACAAACAATGGACATCTTTTACTTTTCAAAATCCATCAGGGAATATATTTCGGGAAGTTCTTGTCCTAAACCTGTATAATGAGCTGACCTTACTTTTCTGTTAATTTATACCGACTTGTTGGTAATGTACTCCCGATTTCTGCTAATTCAATCATGCAATAGACCCCGAGCGATGCTGCTCCCAAGGGAATCACTCATGTCGTCTCCAGAATCTAAAACATCATAATCTTCTTCACCTTCAATGCCCCCCCCTGCCAATTTTTTATCTTTAATCATAAACTTTTATTTTGTTTTATAAAAAAATGTCACAAGCAAATGGTTTTTGATTCTTGACACGCATAGAAAGCTGAAAGAACCCTTTGGCGTAAGGGAAATAAGCGGAATATAAGTTCCAATAATCATCTACTATTGAAGCGATCATATTCTTACTGGTTAAATTTCCAACCTAGAGCGTATGAAGTGATTGTGCCAGGCTCTGCACGTCTTAACTTTCAAAATAGAACTCGCTTTCAACAACAGACCCCAACCAGGACGGTTTACAGAATCTGGGCGGGCAATCGATAAGAAAATTTCTATCAAAACTTGAGGGGCAAGAAAATTTCTTACACAATGCAGACATATTATTAACCTAATCTGATCTATGGCTAAGCCGCGAAATGAAAGGCTGATCTTGCGTTACCAATGAATCGAAAATTGAAGAAGCACTAAAACAGAGAATAGGCGCCGCAAACGCTAAAGACGGCAAAAGGTTTGTAGCCGTAATTATGCTGATGGAAATCTCATTTTTCAATACCCCTAGATTTTTTTTTAGTTGTTAAAAGCGCATGCCCCATACTTTCAAGGAGCATTAAAAGACGATTGTCATATGAACTAACTTTAATTGAATACAAACGTGTTATCCTTATCATCAGACACCGAAGCAAATAACAGCATACTGACAACTCGTTAGAGCTTTGGACGTTGTTAGCAACCCTAATTTAGCAAGGCTGATTGATGCAACAATATCGTCCAAAATTAGCAATAATTACGAAAGAGTGATCATCAATCTAATACCTACTATAATCAGGCAGACAACTAAATGTAAATTTTCAGTTTTTAGTGCCACAGCAAGAACGATTAAAGGTATTTTATTGCAGTTTGAAGAATGAAGGACCATTCCGAAAGACCAAATGAAAATTTTATTAATCCAAAAATCACAAAAGTGTCAATGTACATTGAGGGTAGTCCTAACCAAATCTAACGCTACGGTCTTAAACTTAATCACAATTTTGATGAAATAAGAAAACTGTTAGGAGGCGGAGGTGTAGAAATCACGACAGTTTTTGACCTTGTGTCTAAAGATCTGCATCTTCACAGTTGTTAGACTTGATCTTATTTAACACGACCGAAATCCGTTTATGGATTGACCTAAGGTCAACGGAGATAATAAGTCTTACATGAAGCGGGTAGACCTGTTAGAGACATAATAAACATTCAATTGATATAGAAAAGAAGCCCGATAAACCACTTAATGTGTAACTTGTTTTTAATATATGATGCGCAGCGGATATTTCAAGATAACAGATTAGAAAATATACATTACTAAAATTATTTTGTTCATGTTTAAAAAAGCATGTCTGTTCATCATTATCAAAAGCGCCTACGGAGCCAGAGTACGCCAAGAAGAAGAGAATAAGCCCCCATGCATAAAAACCTTAGATAAACCAACCTTAACAACAAATGCAACAAAAACAAACAGAGCAAGACCTTTTCAAAATACAGGCAAAGCAACTAAGCATTCTGCTGCTTTATGCTTTACATATGTTAATACTGAGCATCATCGACTATTAGTGCTGCCTCTCAGCAGAACTAGTAGTTGGTCCTCATTAGCAAACAGTGTTGGTGCGCCCGCAGCTTTACCTCTAGCGTTTGTCCTTTAGCTCTCGGCCTGTGTTCTTTAGGCAGTAGTGCTGCTAGCTAAAAAATAAAAACTAAACTCCAAAAGCACACATCTATGGTTCAACAAATAACATCTAAACTTAGTTTTCCTTCCACGCTGAAATAAATAAAGCACTAAGCTGACTCAACCTCACGGATGAAGAATCTATTCGTTTACAGGCCGATTATGATGACTACAATAGACAAAAAAGTTTGAGATCTTAAAGAAATGCAAGACAAGTTTTTTCCTCACAGCCAGACACCGAGCAGATAAAAAAATAGGAATGTTTTAAAAAAAAGTAAACGACAAACATAAACTCTGTTCCAAAACAGCTCCTTTAACAACACCAACAAAGGCGTTTTATATCTTTAGTTTATGAGTCCAAGCACAAAAGACCGTCGATTGATATTGATTCATTATTTTTTTTTAATTTTTAAATAATTATTTTGAGTTAGAAAAGAAACCTCTGCAGGATAAATTATATGAAGTACCAGAAACGAATTTTTGAAGCTATGCAAGAAAATTTATAAGAGCACTGAATGAATTGAATTAGAATCATTTGATCCAACAAACGTACAGGCAAGTGTTTGCTCATCAATTTTCTCAAGTTCCAGGTAAAACAACAATAGACCCGCCAGTTAACGTAATGTTACCATATTTTTAATCGACTATGTAACAATATATGGAGAAAATCTAGAAGTCTGGGGTCTCAACTAAACAACAGGCTATTCTTTCTCATAATACTTAACAAACATGGTTGGGCAGACCAGCTGCTTTACACAGTTTGATGGTGGCTGCTGAAGAAGCCAAAATAAGAGCTCTGGGTTCGTATTTCAGAGGCGAAGTCTTAGAGATCAGATTAAAACAGTCTAAGTATCGCCGATTTTTTTGGGGTTGGTGGTGGTTGTTTGTTGGTAAGTCTTACATTCCACTACTCCAGCATTAGTCGCAAAAAAAGCATTTTCTAAACATAACGAATTATTCAGCACAACAATGTTTTATGTGGTGTGTCTTCAGGCACGGCTAGCATTATATCCGCAAAAACGCAGAGAGAGTGTCTAACATCACCCTACATTCAATTATCTTAACTTTAGTATAATATCCTTACCTTTTAGCGTGGATTCCATTGATCATTTGAAGAACCAACAAACAATAACTTTAATTCTACACGAAGTATGAGGAACACAAATCTACAACCGATTAAAGTGTCCAAGAACAGAGCCAACAATGGCGAGCCAGACAAAAAATCATGTTGACTTACTACTGATGTTTTCACCAGCGGGTTACCGCATACCATTGATACGAACAATGATAGATTATTGGCTCCTACTTCAAAGGCAATTACCATAACAAGAATTCTGCAAAAATGTTTAAAAAGACTGCCAACTGTTCAATCCGAAAGCGACCATAAGAAACATTGTAGTATCCCATTTGACTGTAATACAGAACTAATTACGCCCCCAGAAGGCAGTAAAGCAGTTTTAAGAAGGGAAACGACTGCAAAATTCCCCATACATTTACGCAACTCGAATCATCATTGTTTTTTATAAGGGCCACCCCCACAAAAACTTCGAAAAACGTCTTAATGAAAATCACCAGATTTGTTCATTTCCCTTTCGTTTTGTCAGTCGGATGGCGTTCATTCAAACCCAGAATTATACAAGGCCCAAATGCTTCAGAATACTTCTTAAAACCATGCAGAAAAGGCGAAATGACTGTTCTAATAACTGAATTTATCTGAAATCATAATACGCCTAAAGACCAAGAACAGATGCTCGCCCACATTGTTTGTTTTGGGTTTGAACTCAGTGAAGAAGCAACAATCCAAAAAAAGAGCCCAGACACATTAGGGAAATTTTTAAGGGGAGCAGCACATAAAATGCAATCTTCAACTAAATTTTGAACCAAAGACAGGAAGCTCCCTATTTTTCTTTAAACAACTTGCGAGGTTCGACTCCCCATCTTATAAAAGCAAAAACCAAACCCCTTCAGGAAACATGCATTGCACAATCATCAAAAATAAAATGTGTTTTAATCTGAAAAACATTCTTTTTTTTGAAAATCTATGCAGCAATAGGGTTCATTAGGTCCTGGGTATGTCCTTAAAGTCCTGCCCAATAAAGGAAGAATATTTACCGACTCTCTTTGAAAGGCGTTTACCCTTTTTAATTTCATGAACAGTTGGGGAAAAGGTTTTTAAGAAGATACACTTCCACCTAAAGGCGCTTTCTTTTCTAGTCTTGAGGGAAAAGGGCATCAGTGATCTGATACCACATGCTCAAAAATGCTGCAGAATTAGAAGTAAAAAAAGATGGGAGACATCATGCCCCTACTTTAAAGGGGATTATGTTTGTTTGGGGGAAAGTCTTTGAAAATTATGGGAAACCTGCATGAAACATTACAGCCGGATCCCGCGCATTATATTTCTCGCCTGGGATTGGGTGGATGCTTTTTTAAAGTTTACTGGGTACAGATTTATTTTTTTGTCAATTTACCAAAGCTTTAATGATTGAAACGGATTGCTGGAGGGGTTAGGGCTCGCACCCTTACTGTAAACAAACAAAAAATCTTGGGCGACTTGACCCAGAAAAGGGGTAACATCTCATTATTTAGACGCAACAATCTGTAGGTTGGGCTATGGGGCAATCGCTTCCATTTTGCAACTTTAAAAAAGGGTTTAAAAAAATCTTTTTTTTGGTGGTTTAAATTTAAAAACATTCAGAATTTTTTAGAAACCCATCCCCGCCCAAAAAACTTCCCTTTCAGCGAAATTAAAAAAAGAGGGTCTTATTTTAGGAAAAAAAAGTTGCTTAAAAAACCCCTTTTTTTTTTTTCCATTTTTTAA
>CM031602.1:75140559-75155559 GCA_018398815.1 Conus ventricosus
GATCCAACACTTCCACAAACTAATCTTTTAAACTGTAAATTAGGGAATTGTATAATTTCATTAAATCGCAATATGCTGCTTTCCCTGTTGGAAGAGTCTTATAACAGTTGAGGGCCCTTCAATCATATAGATTTTCATCAGTGCTCAGCTCACTAGCATATATCATGAAACATAGACGTAATGAATGTAATGCAAGATGAGGACGTTCTCCCTATAAGTAGTTTTGTTGGTGTAACTAGTAAATCTTGATTGTCAGCTGCTAAAGCTAACATTTAGCTTGCTCTCTATCTAAAATAGTAAGCTACTTCTTCAGGTTTGTATGTTAAACATTTGTTTTGCAGATTCGCATTGTTAGTTTGAGAGTATTGTCAAAGTTTCTCATGGCTTTATTTTAGTGAGCAAAACCCGTAAGAACATAAGGTATTGTTATCTGGCTAACTATGGCCCCGTTGGTTTTGTTAATTTTTTGAATCTTATTATTTCTTTGATTCACTTATATTATCATCCATACTACTTTGTAAAATATTGCTTGAAGCGCAACCGTTCTGCTTCGCAGTTGTTATAATAGCATGTTCTAAAAAAAAACGAAGGCTGTCTTGAGTTGTTATTGGTTACAAACATTTTTAAACAAATTAAAATGAGGCATTCAAATTTACTGATGCAAAATATTCGGTTGGGCCGCACTACATCTTAATTATATAACAACTGATACTGTTGTCATTTCTGTGACCAGACTGACGCCTTTCAAAGTAAGGTGAGTACTCCCATTGGACCCAAATATCTTAACCCCCCTATTTAAAAAGGAATCATCCCGAAAGATGTGGTTTTGTCTTCCGATGCAGTTTTATCAGAACAGTTATTAAATTTGCTGTGTTTTGTGCAACAATGGCGTGTTGGAGTGTCGTATGCTGATCATTTAATTCATCCTGATCCTTTTGGTGAGTCTGGTACAGATTTCATTTTTATTACAACCTGCAGACGTATTTTGACTGAACTGCCGAGCGCCATTACCAAAATGACAAACCGTTTAATCATTCAGAACCGAATTGACTTGAAGGCTTTTGAAAGGATCTGTAACGAATTCTAATCTTAACATCAAGACAGACTTTTGAACAACGTCGGACCTTATCATGGTTAGGTACACCCCTTCATTTTTGGGGGCGTGCACAGAAAGTATAACTAGCCTGGGATTCCTCCGTACACATCTTTCTCTTAGGCACTGCTGTTCACCTCGTGGTCCATAGAGCTAGAGAATTAAACAGCATGGAAGACATTTATCTTAGACACTTCTAAGGGCCTAACTATAAGCAGGAATAAGATCGAATAAACGACACTATTTGTACTTACGTTTGGTTGTTTGCTAGGTTCGCAAGCACAAAACGAGACGAGCCATAACTGATCCTTCTACTGGCCTTTGACGCACAAAAAAACTATACTTTGCAAAATTTAGAGGACGCCATTAATTCTACAGTTGATTTGCCTTCAAGTATTAAAAGGTACCAAATGTTTTTACAATACGCAAGATTCGAAAGTAGGACTTTGCTGTTGTTGGCGCTGTTTATAATGCTACCTTCTGACCTCAGACTCCAGATAGGTAACTATAAAAATACAATAATGTAATACTTTGTGGCAGGCAATGAAAACAAGTAAGGTCGGAAAAATACGAAATAAATTTCTGAGCCAGTAATATTGCTAGCAGCTAAAACAAACACCCAAGATAAGTCATCCACACCCCAGGTACAAAGCCGAAGGCCGTTGAAGAACACGAAGTAACACCGTAAGTCACGAAGTTCAAAAAAAAAAATAATGGACCCTGAATATGAAAAAGACCAGCGCTTGTTTTTGGATTAACTGGCTGGTTTACTCATTCTTTATTTTACTAATGAGTAACCCAACTATTGAAGAATAATGTCCATTAGTTTGCTCGGCATAAAGCAAACTTACTTTGCTTGCAGTAGACAAAAGCAGCTGCGACACCCCATAATATACCCGGTAAGTTAAAGAGTCTATAGCTTTTCCAGCTAATTTTTTTTAATAAGCCCCGCAAGATGATCAAAGCTGTTTTTTTACATGATTTATTCAGGCGGAGGCGATGGTGTTGGAGGCACTGACCGGTACCATCGCCGCCTGTTAATTGCATCACCAGTGACCAGGTGTACTTATTGCAATCCTATGGCGTTATAACGCTGCTAATGTGACTCTTGCTCTCTAAACAGTGGTCGTATCGTTCTGCTAGTGTTGTGTCTTCATATAAAATTCTTGGATAGTTTCTCGTATCTGCTCATTGAGTTCGTTAGTCTTCTCGGGTAGTAGACAACGCTTCTAGTCTTGCTGATCCTCTCTTGTCAAGATCTTTTTGTCTTTGGGTTATTCTTTCTTTAATATCATGCCCTATGTTTGGCGTATCAGCTCAAAACGATGTTTTTCTTTTTTCTATTTTTATATGACTCATCTTATTTCACCAGTTTTGCTAAATTGTTGGTTTAATTCGCTCTGTTGCTCTCAAAGCATGATCAAGGGCCGCTATTTTCGCCATGGGTAGCGGGGAATTCATTTATTTGTTTTTTAACGCTGTTTCTGCGAAAACTGGTTTCTGCTGCATTAATTTGTAGCTGTTTGACTTAAATCTTGATGTTTCCCATGTTTTGTATTTGGTTATTCTGTTGGGAGTTCTTGTAGCGGGTTTTGAAGTTTAGCAACTGCCTCCCCTTTATTTTGGTTTAACAAGTCCAAGGCGACTTCGATCGCTCACACTGGAGCCTTTGTCTTATTGTCATTCATGCCTACAAATTTTATTGGGTCTCGTTTAGTTTTGTAAGCTGAACAAGTTGTCCTTGGTCGTTTCTCACAAAACCAATTTGGTATTCTTTTACTTCAAAATCATCAGGGTATATAGTTTCGGGAAGTTCTGGTCCTAAACTTTGGTTATATGATCTGACCTACTTTCTGTTAATTTTTACCGACTTGTGGTAATGTACTCCGGATTTCTGCTATTTCCATCATGCAATGAGAGCCCGGAGCGATGCCTGCTCCAAGGGGGAAAATCACTCATGTCGTCTACCAGGATCTAAAACATATAATCTACTTCACCTTCAATGCCTGCCAGGTTTCTTTAATAAGAAACTTTTAATTTTGTTTTATAAAAAAATTGTCACAAAGCATATGGTTCGGATTCTTGACCCAACATAGAAAGCTGAAAGAAGAACCCTTTGGTTGTGATGGGAATAAGCGGAATTTTACTGTTCCAAATAATCCATCTACTTTGATGCGGATCAAATTCTTACTGTTAAATTTCCAGACATAGGGCGGCATGAACTGATTGTGCCAGGCTCTGCAGTTTACTTTCAAAATAGAACACGCTGTCAACAACGACCAAACAGGAGTTGTACGAATCTGGGGCGGGCATTCGTTTAAGTAAAATTTCTATAAAAAACGTGAGGGGCAGAAATATTTTCTTTACACCAGGAAGACAAATTTTTAACCTATTAGGTATCTATGGCCTAGACCGAGAATGAAAGGCGCTGGATCTTGCGTTTCAAGGAATCGAAATTTGAAGAAGACACTAATACATTGTATAGGCGCGCAAACGCTAAGATGGCAAAAGGTTTGTTAGCGTAGTTATAGGTATGGGAAATCGCTTTTCCATAACCCCTAGATTTTGAGTTGTTTTAAATGCGCCTGCCCATACTTTCAAGGAGCATTAAAAGACTGATTGTCATTTCTGAACTAACTTTTAATGAATACAACGGTTATCTTATCATCAGACACGAAGCATAGTACAGGCATTTCTGACATCTCGTTAGAGTTTGACGTTGTTAGCAACCCCTATTTAGCAAGGGCTGATTGAGCAACAATATCAGTCAATATTAGCATATATTACGAAAGAGTGATTAATTCATTCTATAATATCCTAATAGCAGGGCAGGCACTATATGGTAATTTCAGTTTTAGTGCCCACAGCAAGATCGCTTAAAGGTATTTTATGCTGTGTGAAGATGATGGACCATTCGAAAGACAAACTGATAATTTTATTAATCCTAAAATAAACGAAAGTGCAATGTACAATTGAGGGTGTCCTAACCAAATCTAACGCTAGCGGCTCTAAACCTTATCGCATAATAAGCTGTGAAATATGAAAACTGTTTTGAGAGGCGGCGAGGTGTAGAAATCAGACTGTTGACCTTGTGTCTAAAGATCTGGCATCTTCACAGTGTTAGACTTGATCATTATTTAACAACGAAATACGGGTTTATGGATTGACCTAAAGGTCAACGGAGGTTAATAAGTTACATGGATGCGGGGTGAGGGAGAAGAACTGTTAGAGACATTAATAAAATTCAAATTGAATAAAGAGAAGAAGCCAATTAAACCACTTAATGTGTATTTGTTTTTTAATGTATGATGCGCAGCTGAATATTCAAGATAAAAGATTAGCACAATATATACATTACTAAATTATTTTTATTTTTAAAAAAGCATGCTGTTCAAGTTTATCCTAAATATGCCTACAGCACCGGGTTGCCAAGAGAAGAGATCAGTAGAAAGCCCCCAGCATAAAAACCTTCAGATTAACCAACATTTCACAACTGCACAAAAACTAGAGCAGGACCTTTCAAATATAGCAACACCAGACGAAGGTATTCTGCTGATTTAATGCTGTTACATATGTTAATTATGGAGCATCGACTTGAGTGCCACTATCCCCGGCAGGGACAAGGTGTAGAGTCTCTTAGCAACAGGTTTGGTGCACCGTTAGCTATACTCTAGGCGGGCGGTCTTATGCTCTTTGGCGTGTGTTCATTAGCCGTAGGTGCAGCTAGCAAAAAGTAAATACTAAACTCAAAAGCACACAGCTATGGTTCAACTAATCAACAGCTAAACTTAGTTCCTTCAGCTGGATTATAAATAAAGCATAGCTGACTCATCATCACTGATGAAGAATTTTTAAGTCGTTTGTACAGGCCGATTTTGATGACTACAAAAGACAAAATTTGATCTTCAAAGAAAGGCGAGGACAACTTTTTCTCAACAGCCTGACAACAGCAGATTAAAAACGGAATGTTTAAAAAAGTAAACGAAACCATTAAACTCTGTTCTAAAACAGCTCACATTAACAACCACCAAAGGGGCGTTTCTACTTTAGTTTTATGAGTCTAAAACACAAAAAAGACCACGTTATTATTAATTATTTTTTTGATTTAAATAAATATTTGAGTTAGACAAGGAAAACTCAGCATTGGATTAAGACATATGAAGGTCCAGACCGAATTGTTTGAAGCAATGTTTAAGGGAAGAGCGTTTGTCAAGAGCACTAAATGATATTGGTTTAGAAGTCATTAATCCAGCAAGTACAGGCAAGTGTTGTGCATGCCGATTTCATCAAGTTCCGGGTAAACTAACAATAGGACCGCCAGTTAAAAGTAATGTTTAAGCTGTTTAATCGACTTGTACAATAAATGAAGAAGAAATCTAGAAGTCTGGGTCTCAAACTAAAACAACAGGCTATTTCTTTCTCATAATGACTTAACACTGGTTGGGCAGACCAAATGCTTAAGCAGTTTGATGTGCGCCGACGAAGAAGCCAAAATGAGAGGCCTGGTTGGTCAGAGGCGATAAGTCTAGAGATCAGATTAAAAACAGTCTAAGTATGCGCCCGATTGTTGGCAAAGTCTTACTTTCCTCTCTGCTCCAGCATTAATAGTCGCAAATAAAAGCAGTTCTAAAACATAAAGATTATTCAGACAACTATGTTTTAGGTGGTGTTGTTTCTCGCAAGGCTGCATTATATCCGCAAAAACGCAGAGAAGGTGTCTAACTATCACCTTACATCTATGATCTTAACTTTAGTGGGGTGTCCCATTCCTGTTAGCGTGGATTCCATTGATCAGTTTGAAGAAACAAAAAAACAAATAAACTGTAATGTATACACATGGGATGAGGAAACAAATTCTACACCCATTTAAAGTGTCCAAAGAAAGCCCAACTATTAGGTGATCCAGGACAAAAATCATGTGGACTTACTACTTGTATGTTTTCACCAGCGGGTGTACCGCATTAAACATGATAGCGAACAATGAGTTGGATTATTGCGGCAGACTACAAAGCATTACCGAAACAAGAATTCTGCAGAAATGTTTAACAAGAATCTTCCACATCTGCTCAAGCCCGCAAGCGTACATAAGAAACATTGTATCGACCCAGTTGACTGTAATAGCAGAACTAATTACGCCCCCGAAGGCCAAGTAAAGTTAGTTTTAAGAACTGGAAATCGACTGCAAAATTCTCCATACGTATAGTGCTACGCAGACTTCGAATCACTCAATGTTCCGTATAAGGGCCAGGCGCCACAAAAAACTTCGAAAAAAACAGTCTTAATGAAGTAATCACCTAGATTTGTTCATTTTGCCTTCGTTATTGTCAGGTCGGATGGCGCTCATTCAAAGCCAGATTATACAGAGGACCAAATGTGCAGAATACTTCTTAAAACGCATGCAGCAAGTGCGTAAAGACTGTTCTAATTATCTGAATTTATCTGAAATCATTAATGACGCCTGAAGACCAAGAACTGTTATGACTCAGCCACACATTGTTGGATTTGTGCGTTTTAGAACTCAGTGGAAAGAAGCAACAATCAAACAGTAGAGACCATGATCACATTAGCGGAAAGTTAGAGGAGCAGCACATAGTAATGGCAATCTTCAACTAAAGTTGGATCCAAAGACATGGAAGTGCCCATCTTCTTTCACAACTTGCGAGGTATGACTCTCATCTTATAATGATAAGCAGTAACCAACTCCTTCAGGGTGCATGCATTGCTACAATCATCAGAAATGTACATAGTGCTTTAATCTGAATAATCATGTCTTTTTATGTCTCTATGCAACACATGATGGGTTCATTAGAGTCGCCTGGGCTATGTCTTTAAAGGTCCTGCTCAATTACGGTAAGAATTATTTGACCCAACTCGCGTTAGAAAGGCGTTTACCCTTATGAGTACATGATACAGTTGGGAAAGGTTTGAAGAAGATACACTTCACACCTAAAGGGCGCGTTCTTTCTAGTATTAGAGGAAAGGACATCCGTGATTCTGATTACAGCATGCTTCAAGATGCGTGGCAAGAAGTTAGATTGTAAAACGATGGGAGACTATCATGATCCTACTTAATGGCCGTGGGTATGTTTGTTGGCGGGACGTCTTTGAAATTTACTAGGAAGACCTGCATGAAAACAGTACAGCTGGATCCTGCGCATTATATTCTTCGCCCGGGGATGAGTTGGGTTACTTTTCTTAAAGTTTACTGGAAAGTACAGCACTTGATTTTATTGTCTGACCTTTTTTATTTTTACCAATGAATTCTGATGATTGAAAACGAGATTGCGTGGTGGAAATAGTATG
Organism: Conus ventricosus; assembly: GCA_018398815.1. Lineage (NCBI taxonomy): Eukaryota > Metazoa > Mollusca > Gastropoda > Neogastropoda > Conidae > Conus > Conus ventricosus. The sequence goes on from CM031602.1 coordinate 75,147,956, forward strand.
GTCGTCGCACCATTACGTGCTAAAGCAAACACAAATACTTGGGACGAACTATGATGACGAGTAAAGGTCTAAACTATCTCATGTATTTAGGACGCAAACAATTCTGTATGGTTGGGCTATGACGCAATCGCTTCCATTTACGCAACTTTAAAATGTTCCACTTGGTGTATTTTAAAAACATCAAGAATTTGGTAGTAGAACATTCTGCATACTCTTACAGTGATCGTAAAAAGAGGTATTATTCTTGAAGTTTACTTTGAATTTCCGCTTGAACTCCATGTCCTGCATAATGACTATCCATTAGCTGCAGAAAGTCTAAAGACCGAATCCAGAGAGCGCCTAAACTGGGGGCCTAATCTTCGAGGACAAAAAAATTAGGTCTGTCATTACAGACTTCTAAAATTTTTATTTAACGGGACACGGTTTGAAGTTGACCAGCAGTTCATCGTGTAATTGCTTTTGATCTAGAAAACAGTTCATGAAACTTTACATCATGAAGAGAACACTGATTCTTAGAACTAATCCACAGATGCTTCAGAAAAAGATTTTTCAGCTGATGAAAACAGCTGTTTCGGAAAGACTATGGAGAATCCGCACAAAGGTAAAGGACGTTAGATAGTCACCAGAGAAAACGAAGCAATTTAGCTGACTTCAAAACCTATTTATCAGGACTTTAAAAGATTTCATGATCAGCTTTTTGATTATTGATGAAAAAAAAGAATAGTCAAATTAGACAAGCCTGTATTTATTGGGTTTACCGTTTTAGAATTATGACAGCTTTTGTGTTTAGAATTCTTTATGACTACTTTAAACCCTCCGTATCCTGGTCCAAGTTCTTTACACAGATACCGACAGTTTGTTCTATAGATATCCCTACTGAAGACATCTATAAGACAATGGAATTAGAAGTACGAATAGGAGGCGAAGCGGATGGTATGACACGTCTGATTACACTAATAGAGTCGCCTTTGCATTCAATTACTATTAAGAAGGTTTTAGGAAAGATGAAGGATGAATTATATGGATAGGTGATCAAGGAGTCGTGTGGGGTTAAGGTCAAAATTGTACAGTATTTCGAGCAGGGATAATCATTAAGTAAGCAAAGGGAATATCTCGCAGTGTTGTGCAGTCAAACATTTAAAATGACACTACAAGAAGCATTGTTGGTAATAGACTTTTCAATCATGACAAAACGTAAAAACTGCGATCTAATCTACATGAGATCAAACAACAGTTGTAACAAAAGAAGTCAATAGTTCGAAACAAACACAAAACGTTGGTTTGTTAATCCAGAGTGTTTATATGCAATTGGACACTGGAGTCACGGCCATAATTACATACCATCTTCATATTCCTCAAGTTTTCTTATAAGAAGATATTCTTTTCCATATTTGACAATCAAAATATGGGAATTTGGCAGGGGCGATCTGGATGCCGATGAATCCCCGCAAAGGGTACCTTAATAGTAGAATAGTATCATATGATTCCTGTATCAATCCCTGGTCTCTTCCGTTATCATTCTTGTTTCATTTGCGCTTCCATTTGAGCTTCCATTTTATGTAAATAAAAAATTAATTAAGCACGGGAACTGTGTCTGGTGGGATTTTTTGCAGTTCTTTCTTTCACAAAGATCTTTGGGGAGTGGCTGTTTCGTTGTGTCAGTTTCTCATAAATAATACACGGGCGGATTCATTTTTTTACAATTTCTTTTTCTTTCATATGGATTCAACATCCAAACATGGATCGGTTGCCTAATGCGGAGTGTCCCCTTCTGCTTCCCCCGTAAATAAAGGTACCTTACTTTCAAACCCAAATGGTTATAGTTTGCTGGTTGTGCTAGCGTCTTTCAAACAACACTTTATTGTTTTTCGTTTGATTGCTTGTACTGGTTTTTAGCACTTTAAATTCTTCATTATTCCGTGTGCGCAAAATTGAGGGCAGTCTTCTAACCCATTCTGTGTTACGAGAATTGTCAATAAGCTCTCTGTGATACTGGTAGGAGAAAAGTCTTTCAGCTAACTGTTTGTTAAAGTTTTCAACTAAAGCCTGTGATCTGTGAACTCCCGGAATGCTCTTTTAATGGTAACCTTGTTTCAACAATAATTGATTCACTTGGCCTTTAAATTCTTTTCCATCGTCGACTTGAATCATGCGCGGATAAGTTAACGGGCCTCGTTGATATATTAGTTGTATAGCAACAGCAACAGCAGAAGCACTCTTTTGTGTTAATGGTTCCGCATCTTTGTATCTTGAAGCCATGTCAATGACTGTAAGTGCGTACTTAAATCTTTTTCGTCTAATCGTATCATGGGGTAAATATAGAAGGTCCATTTGATGGGTGTCGTTCGGTATTGTATTCACAAAGTGTGGTCTCTGTATTCGTCTAGGCGCAGGTAAATAAATTTGCCAAATCGCTTGTTTAGATAACCATTCCTTCGCTGTTTGTTCACTGACTCCAGCTGCTTGGCTTAGCTTTTTAATTGCCGTGATTCCCTTCCAATATCCTTTGGTGAATAAAAATTTTTGTTCATTTTTATTCACCCAAATATTATGCGCAACAAAATACACAATGGTCATACCAAAGATAACAAACACGATTTCTTGCATCTTTTGTTTTTTCTGATGGATGATAAAAGTCGCAAAAATTTTGGTGGGGGCAATTTTTCGATGGTTTGCCTGTTACAAGATAATATTCTTTTATTGCCTGGTCAACATCTTTAAATGTGTAAGCTGCATGCCCCTGTTTTTTCGGGGTGTTATTAATAAAATCTAACTGCTAAATTTCTCTGCTTTTCATAGGCGTCTTGGGGCAGCTGCTAGTTGCTCCACAGTTTTTGTTATGTCTTTTTCCTCGCCGTCGTCCCGTAGTTTACTAAACGCGTAATTACTTCCGCTAAAAGCAAGCGCATTCACCACAGCGCCACCTATCATTACGAGTGAAGCCATTTTTTATTAAATGTATTTTTTCTTACATATTTAAAATTGTCTGGAATTATTCCTTGTTTAACCAAAAATCTTTCGTAGCAAACGAAGCGTAATGATAGCAATCAGCTTTGCTGAGTCTTCAAAGTCTAGTTTGCCAAGATCGATGGCTTTATTTTTAACAACCTTTCCCAAGCATTGTGTATCCTACACTTAGACCTCCAATAACACAGAATGGTATACAAGGTTGGCAACATTTTTTTTTTCGGCGCTCATTTTAAAAAATAAAAAATTTATAATTAATAAAAAACATGAACACCGATGATCTACTACAGCTACGGGGTGGCCAACACTGTTTTGAACTTATGAATGACCAGGTTAAATGACCAAGCTATTATGCCAAAAAAGTAGAGGCTGTATTCTTTGGCAGCATGTGGGAAAACCAAAACATTTCCCCGGGAACTGAATTCAGCATAGAACAGATTCAACAGATGTCGCCACAAGACTTTATAAAGTATCATAACAGTATGAACGCAGCGGGGGTCGAGAATGGTAAAAAGTGGGGGCAAACGATTCTTAGTTTGTACACTAAACTAGTCAGTAGATTTGCCCCCATTGATTCTGAACAAGACTTTATGTATGATTTTAACGCAAGATCCAGTTTTAACAAAGTCATTAGAGTCTCTAAGCTGTGATTTATATTACAGATTTGGAACATTGTTATCGCAGTTAATCATGGGATTAATTATTTTTAATCATATAGATTTTATTTCCTTTCAAAATGACCGACCGAAAATCAGCAGAACCAGAAAACACTGAATCAGAAAACATTGAATCAGGAAACATTGAATCAGAAAACATTGAATCAGGTGGAGAAAAATAACCAGTAAAAAGCCCCCTAAACCTGGACGCATTGCAGCGGGAAAAAAATTAGCTGATGGAACAAACAAAAAAAATTAGTTACAACACAGAATAAGCTCATAATGAAAACATAACGCCGCCTACGCCAACAGTTAATTCAATGCCCAGCTCCAGAACAAGAACAAGTTAATTCGGGGGGCGCCAAAGTCTCATGGAATATTGAACTTAAAACTTTGTCATTTTGGGCGTCATTGCTGCTGCGGGGTGGTTATTACAGTTATAAAATATATAAACAATGGCAACAAAAACCAAAGTCCGAACAATCTCCACCACTAAATATAGAATCCGAACACAAAAACATGCCAAAACCGCCAACAACAAAAGATCGTTTTGATCCATTTGAATGTAATAATATTTTAAGAACTTAATTTTAAATTTTTTGAAAAAAATAGATCATGGCGTATTATAAAATGATGGAGTCAATAAATAAAGACATGGAGTCTATAAAAGACATTTCCATAGACCAGAATTGTAATCAATGTGTTTGCTAAGGAGTAAGAACTTCATTAAGATCTATGCTGACCGATTCGCGCAGAGGACGCTGAGCAAGACATCCTCGACGAGACGCTTTTTTTTGAGGCGTGTGGTGTACTATATTAGACATCTACTATTTAAGATAAAAACATAGATTGTCTTTTTTTTTTGATAATTTTTAAGATAACTTGAATAAGAACTTGGTTGTACTTTAGGATGACTTAAGTAAGAACTTGAGTAAAAACTTGAGTAAGAACTTGTGGATGACTTGAGGATGACTTGAGGATACTTGAGTAAGAACTTGTGGATGACTTGAGGATGACTTGAGGAAAACCCTTGAGGATGATTGAGTAAGAACTTGTGGATGACTTGAGGACAACTTGGGGAAATGACTTGAGGATGACTTGAGGATGACTTGAGTAAGACTTGAGAAAGAACTTGTGGATGACTTGAGGATGACTTGAGGATGACTTAAGGATGACTTAAGTAAGAACTTGTGGATGACTTAAGGATGATTTGAGGATGACTTAAGTAAGAACTTGAGGATGACTTTGGGGATGACTTGAGATGACTTGAGGATGACTTAAGATACTTAAGTAAGAACTTGTGGATGACTTAAGGATGACTTGAGATGACTTGAGGATGACTTAAGGATGACTTAAGTAAGAACTTGTGGATGACTTAAGGATAACTTGAGGATGACTTGAGTAAGAACTTAGAATGACTTGGGTGACTTGATGTGGTGCATGCGCAGGGTGGGGGGTGGGGTGGAGGTGTGCGTGCGCCTTGTTTATTTATAAGAAACGAATGTTTCAAATATAATATATTTTTAATCAGTAAAAACAGCAAAACAACAACAATAACAACATATATACAAGCACGATCGCACGCACACACCACGAAACGCGTACATTGAGACACACACACACAGACACGCAAGCTGACGCATTCTATTTGTCGCTTACTAGTAGGCAAACCGCCCAACGCAAACAGCCCGTGTCAAATTACACAAAATTACCTAGCCAGGGCAGCGACGCGTGCCAGTGATCCAAAAATCTAAGTGTAGCCCCCTAATAATATGTAGCTACATCCCTTGAGTATTTAATTCATCAAGAGCAGCTTTCAATTTGTTTCATTATCAATCAATAATTTTAATTTTTGTCCTTCTAGTTTTACTCTTTCTTCTTGATTCACTCTTTGTCTCTTTATCTTTCTCAACTCTTTTCTCTTTTTTTAAAAGGAATACTGGCCAAAAACTTTTAACAGTTTCTTGGTGTTTTCCCCATGTTGTTGCATGATCCAGCATTTTGAAACTAACAGCATTCTCCAAGAACAAAGAAACTATAAACAGTGTCAATACCTTTTTATATGTCAACGCTAAAAAACAATTTTCACAGGTCAACGCAAAAGTAAATGGTTGCACAGGTAGAAATATGTCACAGAACTTGCTTTGGCATATATTCTTTAACTGCTGCCAGCAAAATGATTAGCTTTGGGTCTGTCGCGATAGGTAAAGAAATCTGCAAACGGTTTCGCGCCGCGAGCCCACCCCGTGGAGGTGCCGCAGCTATTACAGGCTCCCGACAGGAACCACACAGACCACTGCACCTGTGCGGGCCTGACACCACCTAAAACGCCCCTGCCAACAATCCACTGCGCGCAAAAGTGTCTCGGCCAAGTCATACATGATTTTCCAGATTTAGGCAGGATTTTCCACTCTATGTTGTCGTTTACAGAGACTCATTTGATGAATGTTTGCGTGAAAAAGATGTTATTGAAAATGATCCCAAAAAAAACACAGGATTAAGCAAAAAACTAAAATCAAAAAGTTTAGTAAATTAGTATTAAAAACAGATAACCCTACACAGTATGTATGTTTGTAGGGGCGTTATTTTTTGGTTATTGAAGTCTTGCTTAAATAGAGAACTGTAATATGCCGCTTTTTTGGGGTCGGGCCCGCTCGGAACCGGCCAAGGCCGGGGAGAGCGGGTGAGCCAGAAGCGGCATATTACAGTTCTCTGCTCTCCCAAAACATGAACATATTGGATAGCTACACTCCCAAGATTCGAACAATTACGCTGGACGTGGGCCCGGCCGCTTTGCATGCATACAAATCACCCCCCTGCCTAGTGCCCCTTTGGGTGCAGCACTGATTGCTGGCTGAAACCCCACTAAATTTACTCTCTCCCCCCGCTGTCCCCTGGCCTTTTTGCTGGGAAATTTCCTTGATTTTTACCCCCTAAGTGCTTCGGTTTGACCTCAGAGTCGCTTATTACAGATGGGCCTCTTCTGCTCTCTCGCCCTATCCGTCGGCTTCTGCTAGCCGAGTTGCTTCCAAGGCCACTGCTTCAGCATTCTTTGGACAAGCTTGAGCCTCCGTGACAAAGTCAGGAGTAAAGGGCCCATACATCCCGTTCCTCGAAATGATATCTTTCAAGTCCTCAGCTTTGGTTTTTGTCTTTTCCCGCTGTAGCACACCACAGACTGAAACAAGACCTTAACCGGTCTAAAAAGTGCCGACACGTTTTCTCCTACCTCCTCTTCATTTCCCTGAACTTCTTCCGTAGCCTCGCGTCTAAACGGAAATACTCTAGAAGCGCTTTCCTTTACTTGGGCGAAACTTGCAAGATCAACGGCATTCAGTCGCAGAACAGCATCTCTCGTATTCCCCCCTCAAAAGAGCTATTAGTCTAGAGGACCATGAAGTTCTTTTCCAGCGGCACAACGTGGCAACCTGCCCCGAAATGAGCTAAATATGTGTCCACGTCATCAGTATCACTCAGCCCACTGAAGGGCCAATACCAGAAGGGACAAGGGTGAATTTAAATTTCATCACCTGGGAACCCCAGGCTGAATATCAAACAAGGTTGATATTCCATAGAACCCGAGATGCCTACGCGATGCTTTTCCCAAACTGTATTCCTTATTCTATTTTTTTTACACCGGTGTCAAACTAATCGTACACACAAACTCAACCCCCAAAGTATCATTCAAAAAACACTTAAACTGTTCAAGTGACCCGAAACCCAATGTTGCACTTTCAGCACCTCATTCAAAGTCCCTGGCGGTACTTGGCACACGCAAGAAACCCCCCCCCCCCCCAAAAAAAAAAAAAAAAAAAAAAAACAACACGGCAATACAGTGTTTTTCCAATATAATCACGTAAACATCTGTCTCCGTTTCACGACGCCCTCACACCAATGTACCGCCCAAAACAAGACCTGCACTGAAGCGCTTGAGACGAAGCAGCTGGAATAAAGTCGTGATGCATCGAAGAGTCCGGTCCC
>CM031602.1:75165559-75198747 GCA_018398815.1 Conus ventricosus
CTTGTTCTCTTTCCGTAAGGTTCCATGCCCATTCTTCCCGTTTCTTCAAGCTGTTTTTGACCCCTCCCCACATTGTTTCATGTTGTCTTTCTGTAAGGTTCGATGCTCATTCTCCCCGGTTTTCAAGCTTCTGTTCTGACTCCTCCCCACAGTCTTTCATCAATTCTGTCTGTAAGATTCCATGCCCATTCTTCCACTTTCTTGAAGGTTCTGTATTTCATGTTCTCTTTGCTGTAAAGTTCGATGCTCATTTTCCCTGTTCCTTGAAACTTGTGTTTCCGATACCTCCCCGCAGTGTTTCATGTTCTCTCTCTGTAAGGTTACATGCTCATTCTCCCGTTTCTTTAAGCTTCTGTTGCCGACTGCTCCCCGCAGTGGTTCGTGTTCTCTTTCTGTAAGGTTACATGCACATTCTCCCCGGTTCTTCAAGCTTCTGTTTCCGACTGCTCCCCGCAGTGGTTCGTGTTCTCTTTCTGTAAGGTTACATGCACATTCTCCCCGGTTCTTTAAGCTTCTATTTCCGACTCCTCCCCAAAGTGTTTCGTGTTCTCTTTCTGTAAGGTGCGAAGCTCATTCTCCTCGTTTCTTTAAGCTTCTGTTTCCAGCTTCTCCCCACAATGTTTCATGTTCTCTTTGTATAAGGTTCAATGTCTCTCCATCTTCTTCTACAGGGTTTCTTGTCCTTTCTGTATGGTTCAGTGTCTCTTTTAGTCCCCACAGGGTTTCGTGTACGCTTTCTGCATGGTTGATGTGTGTGTGTGAGAGGGGTGGGGTGACAGTCCTGATATGGCCCTTTACGGTCGGCTGGGCTATAAGCAACATGACCTTACCTTACCATACCTCCCCACAGGGTTTTTTTTCCCTTGTAAGGTTTGGTGTTTATTTTCCCCTCTGCAAGATTTCGTGTTCTCTTCACTATAAGGTTCGATACCTTTTCTCCTCCTCCACCCCCTTCTGAGTTTCACGTCCTCTTCTTTCAGGTTCTGTGTACCTCCCCCCCCCCCCCCCCCCCCCCCCCGCCCGTCCCCCTGCAATTTTCATGTCGGCTTTCTATAGGAATCGGGTTTCTTTTACTCCCCACCCTTGGGGTTTCATGTCCTTTTTCAGTGAAGTTCGGTGTATTGTTCCCTCAATCCCTACTCCCACCCACCCCATCTTAATTTTCATATTCTCTTTCTATAAGTTCCGATGTTGGTTTCCCCCTTACAGCATTTTTGTCCGTCTGTAAGATTCGGTGTTCCCCCGCCCCCACCCACTCCCCCTACCATATCTCGTGTGCTCATTCTACAAGCAGCGCTGTCGCCCCCCCCCCCTCCCCCCCCCCCCCCCCGCCCCTCTGCCCTTTAAATGGTTTCATGTCCTTTTTTATATAAGGTTCAGAGTCTCCCCACCCATCCACCCACCCACCACCAGGTTTCGAGACCTTTCTACGAAGGTTTCGTGTCCCCTCCCCCCCCCCCCCCCCTTCTTGGAGAGGTTTTTATGTCCTCTTTACAGGTTTGGTGTCCCCCCCCTCCCCCCCCGCCATTCTTCCGGCTTCCGTGTCAAGTCTTTAAGGTTAGGTGTCCCTTCCCCACCTTCTCCACAGTGTTTCGTGTTCTTTTTACAAGGTTAAATTTGCCGCCCGCCGCCCCCCCCCCCCCCCCCCCCCCGCCCCCGTTTTTTGTTGTTGTAAGGTTCGTCTTCCACCCCACCCTCCACATGGTTTAGTATCCTATAGGGGCTTCTGTCTGTCACACCCCCCCCCCCCAACCCTAGGCTTTCGTGTCCTCCTAACGCTTAGTGCCCCCTCCTGCCTGCTCCCCAGGCCTTGTGTCCGTTTATAAGGCTTAGTTTCCTCCCCTCCTTCCAGCTTTTCATGTCTGTTTATATGGCTGAATATCGACCCACACAGGATTTCATGTCAATAAGGTTTAGTGTTTCCTCTCTCCCTTACTCCTACCCCATGGTTCTGTGTCCTCTTTCTACAATATTCTCTGCCCATATCCCCCCCCCCCCCCCATTATCCCCGCTTCCCTTACGCCTCTGTCGTATCCTTACACAAGACTTGGGTCTTCACCCCTCATGGGTTTTCTGTTTTCTTTCTATAAGGTTCGGTTCTCTTTGCTCAGCCAGTGGGTTTCGTGTCTTGTTCCCGTGAGGATTGATGTCTCTTCTCCCAAACCTGCTGTGTTTGGTGCCCTGTTCCTGTAGAAACTGGTGTCTTTTGTACCTGTCCCTTCCTGCTGTGTTTGGTGCCCTGTTCCTGTAAAAACTGGTGTCTTTTGTACCTGTCCCTTCCTGCTGTGTTTGGTGCCCTGTTCCTGTAGAAACTGGTGTCGTCTGTACCTGTCCCTTCCTGCTGTGTTTGGTGCCCTGTTCCTGTAGAAACTGGTGTCGTCTGTACCTGTCCCTTCCTGCTGTGTTTGGTGACCTGTTCCTGTAGAAACTGGTGTCTTTTGTACCTGTCCCTTCCTGCTGTGTTTGGTGCCCTGTTCCTGTAGAAACTGGTGTCTTCTGTACCTGTCCCTTCCTGCTGTGTTTGGTGACCTGTTCCTGTAGAAACTGGTGTCTTCTGTACCTGTCCCTTCCTGCTGTGTTTGGTGACCTGTTCCTATAGAAACTGGTGTCGTCTGTACCTGTCCCTTCCTGCTGTGTTTGGTGCCCTGTTCCTGTAGAAACTGGTGTCGTCTGTACCTGTCCCTTCCTGCTGTGTTTGGTGACCTGTTCCTGTAGAAACTGGTGTCTTCTGTACCTGTCCCTTCCTGCTGTGTTTGGTGACCTGTTCCTGTAGAAACTGGTGTCTTCTGTACCTGTCCCTTCCTGCTGTGTTCCGAAATGTATTCCGCCGTTTGGTCTTCGTATGCGGCCTCACGTGCGGAATGCAGGTCTAGACCTAGGAGTTGTGTCCGATTTTTCCAAGTTTCCGGATCAACCACCGTGGACCTTTTTCACACCAGAGATTCGTTTCGATCTTGCAGCTTTTCGTAAAGAGTCTACCAGCTCTCTGGCGTACAAGACATTGTATGCTGAGCTCTGTTCGAAATTCCCATCCTGTCAAAAAGTTTTCACTGACGGTTCCAAGTCTGAAGATGGAGTGGCCTGTGCAGCCTACTGCCCTGGGGCTCCTTCTCAGATACTGTTGGAACATATACATTCAGATGCTTCTGTCTATTCTGCTGAACTTACTGCTCTGGTTCTGGCTTTGAAGATAATTTCACATTCTTCGAAGAGGGATTTTCTGGTTCTGTCGGACTCGTTGTCAGCTTTGGAGGCCATAGCTGGCCGCAACCTTCAGCATCCAGAACTTTTAATTTTTTTTGGAACTTTTTAGCAAGTTGAAGGCGGACGGTTACAACATTACTCTTGCTTGGGTTCCTGGTCATGTTGGCATCGGCGGGAACGAAATGGTTGATCGTTTAGCCAAGAACGCCACAAGAGAGAAACTGTCCAACATTTATATCCCCTGCTCAGATGTGAAACCCAAAATTAACGATTATGTGAGAGACCTCTGGCAGGAGGATTGGAACACACAGACGAGTAACAAACTCTTTCAGATCCGTCCAAACCTTAAGGACTTCCTCCCATCTACGTCGGGTGGTCGTAAAGAGGAAACGGTTCTGTGCCGGCTGCACACCGGCCATTCGTATTTTACCCATGCTTACCTTTTAAAGAGTGAAGAAGCTCCGTGGTGCATTCCATGTCATGCACCACTCACAATGAAACATGTTCTTTTAGAGTGTTGGGACTTGCACGATGTGAGACACAAACATTTTACAGCGGAGTCCATGAAGATCCTGTTCAGGATGTCCCGCCTGACGTGATCCTCGAGTTTTTGAGAGAGATTAACATTTTTTCATCTGATTTAAGATTTTACGGAAGAAAGATTTTTAACGAAGTTTCTGGTACGTTTCTAGACGATGTCATTTAAAGAGATGTGTGAAAGGTTTTTTTGTTGTTTTTTTTAAATGACTGGTGAGTTGATTTTAACGTGGTGACAGCCCTGATGTGGCCCTTTGCGGTCGGCTGGGCTATAAGCAACATTATCTTATCTTATCTTCCCAGGTTTAGTATCTTCTTTTTTCATAGACTGTACTGTCTTATTTATTCTCGGCGTGTATGAACGTCATTCTTGGGCATTAGTTTCTACTGATTGTGCGTTACTGTATTCTTTGTCAGGATTTAGCGGCGACTTCTTGGTCAGAATGTAATCCCCGGTTGTTGTTTTTTTTGTGGCAGGTCATGAAGGATGGTGGTCTGTCTGCGACAATCGCCACTAGTCAACCACGAGCTTTCCGCACTCCATCTTTCACAGCCACCTCCATCCTCACCAAGGCTACCGAGCTCGTCTTCCTGAGTTCACAGCGTTACTACAGGCTTCCAGAAAATCCGTTCTGATGGGATGCAGGAAGAACGGCGACTTCTGCTGGACCAACCCACTGCAGGAACTCGAGGATGCATTCACAACGGCAAGGGACAGAGAAGACGGGATACTTTGCTCCGAGAACAGTGAAAGGCTTCAAAAAGCCAAATCGAACGCTCTTGCTGTTGTCAGCATTTTGCGTGCGTGTGTATGTGTGTGTGTGTGTGTGTGTGTGTGTGTGTGTGTGCGCGCGCATGCACGTGTGTTTATGTGTAGCATTTGTGTTACATAGATTCTGTATTAATCCATCTGTTTCAGCATGTATGGAATGACATTTTAGTTGACACGTTTTCGTTTTAGTTTTTTCTTACTCTGTCGGTATGGAATCAGTTTGGACTTGGTGACAGCCCTGATATGACCCAAGTTCCTAGGATGTAAGCAAAATGGATGCAGAAATGAAATCATGTGTCTCAAATGCGATATTATTCTACATATATGTATATAGATAAATGGGTTGTCTTGCTGCCAGTCATGGGTACGACATGGCAAACAATGCAGTAATGAACAATATTGTGATGGATGGTAGATCTAAGATGTGTACCTATGTTATTAATGGAAGGATGGGTGAGTTGGGGTGTGTGCATGTACGTGTGCTTGCATGCAAGTGCTTGTTTGCATCTCTCTCCTTCCATCCCTCTCTGTCTGTGTCTGTCTGTCTGTCTCTCTCTCTCTCTGTCTCTCTCTCTCTCTCTCTCTCTCTCTCTCTCTCTCTCTCTCTCTCTCTCTCCATATACAAATACATGCATATGCCAATTTCTGTATTACTCTGTGTACAAATTGTTGGATAGTTATGCTACCAAATTTCTGCAAGGATCGATAATTAATATGCCTTTGCGCACGTTTTTTTGAACAAACCGTGTACTGGATCGGTTATGGGAACATACCAGCTTCAGAAGCTGATAAGTTTATCTAGGGAAACAAGTACCACCTGTCAGAACAACGGGGCTAAGTCGTTATCCCTGAGGATCACGATTGTTTTCATTAGGATGTCTTCTTTTCCACAAGGATCACAAGCATGCTGCGCATTTTCATAAGAACATTCATTATCAGTGTTATCCCTACGGATCACAAAGGTTTCCCCCAATTTTACAGACCCCATTCCGCAATAAATTCGGCGATCATTTTCCCTTTAACATTTTCCTCGCAGAATTGCCTGTCTATAAGACTCAAACAAGTAAAACGCGGTAACGCCGTTGTAAGAAGCAAATTTTCGGTTTATTACAAACTTCTTCAGGCTAAAAGGTTGGCCAACTGAACACGCACACACACACACACACATCAATCCTCCAACAGTCGCTTGAAATTAAAACGCACAGAAAAGAAAGGCCCGACGCATCCAGATAAGCACACCAAAATACAAAAAAGCACAGGCGCCGGGGGGGGGGGCGGGGGGAGAGGGAAAAAGAGGGGAAGAAAAAAAACAAGGGAAGGGAAAGGGAAGGATGGGGGGAAAAAGGGGAAAGGGGGAAGGAAATAGGGAGGGGGGGGGGAAAAATGGGGTTGGGGAGGGGAAAGGGAAGGGGGGAAAAGAAAAAGGGGGTCCCCAGGGGAAAAGGAAAAATAGTTTGGGACGGGTTTGGAGGGGGGGGGGGGGGGGGGGGGGGGGGGGGGGGGGGGGGGGGGGGAAGGGGGGAAAAAAAAAAAAAGGTGGGGGAAGAAAGTTAAAAATTTGAGGAAAAGAGGGTTGGGGGGGGGGGGGGGGGGGGGGAAAAAAAAGGGAAAAAAAAGGGTTGGGAAGAAATTTAAAAGGAGGAGGGGGGGGGGGGGGGGGTTGGGGGGGGGGGGGTTTGTGGGGGGGTGGGGGGGGGGGGGGTTTGGGGGGGGTTTTGGGGGGGGGGGGGGGGGGGTGGAGGGGGGGGGGGGGGGGGGGGGAAGAGGATTGGGGTGGAATAAGAGGGGGGGGAAGAAAAAGCATGTGGTGGGAAAAAGGGATGTGGGCGTGGAGGGTTTTGGTAGACTGGGGTGGGGCAGAGAAGAAAGGAAAGGGGGGATGTGGGGGGGGGGTTGAGAAGAAAAAAAACCCGGGGGGGGGGGGGGGGGGGGGGGGGGGGGGGGGGTAAGGGCGAGGGGGGTCAGGGGGGGGTTGGGGGGGGGAAAGGGGGATGTGGCTTTTGAAGGCTCCCACTGCGGGGGCAGGGGAACGGGGTGGACGTAAGGGCACGATGAGGTGGTGGACAGAAAATGAGCACGAAAAGGTGGTGGACAGAAAATTGATCACAGAAAACCAAAACGCTAAACATCTTCACAACCCCAACCACCTTTTGTTTTGGGCAGCACTTTGACATGTTTGTCCAAACCCGAAGTTGCATAGGATTAGCCCACCCCTAGTCCCAAACGTTCAGGCCGCCGGGGTTGGTCTTCAGTGGGGGCCCGCCAGAAATTTTTCTCTATATTTTACTGTTTTTTGCTTTTTGGTTGTCAAATTTTGTTCTTTTGGCTGGGGGCAAAATGAGGTCGGTCAGTGTGATTTTTGCGTTGAATGTCTGGGCTCCCGAGAGTTTTTTTTGGGTTTGTTTTTTGGGGATGTCTGAACTTGATGATAGAACTGTTTGTAACTTTTTGGGGCCTGTTTCCCTTTTTAAATTGGGTTTTTTTCTGCACCTAAGAAAAACTATGAGGTATTTAAAGTTAGGGGATTGGAAATTCATGGACCCCCTAAGGTGCCCTTTTGATGATTCGAAAGCAAAAAAATGTTGAGTAGTTGTAAGGGGTTTTTTAACCAATAATGCACTTACGGGGGAAACATTTGCAAGGGCCCCACGTGGAGCTGATTTTTGCTGGCAGGTGGATTGGAAAAAATTTTTGGACGGAAAGAGGTTTCCCCCGTAAAATTTTTGCTGTTTTTTTTCTCCCCCACAATAGGCGGAAGATTTTACCGCTTCCTGCATGCGGGGGTTTAAAGTGTAGGGTCCTCATTTTTTTCCTTCAGCCTCTTCCCGGGGGTTTGGGTTGCTAGGGTAGTGGGGTCACCACATGGGGGTTTCTGTGTAAGTTATCTGCCTTGTACAGAGTTTTTCCCCGGGGGGTATGGAAGCCCCCCTTCATAGTAACGGGGCGTCCAGCAGGGGTCTTTTGGAAAGCCCCTCCTGGACAGCCCTCGGGGCAAAAGTTTCCTGGCAATCGTTGGCTGAAAGTGGTTTTCACTAGAACAAAACCCGGCGGATACGCGGGCCCACTGACTGAAAGGGAAAACTAGGGACAAGTGCCCCGGATGGCATGAATTGAACGGAAGAGACAGATGTAAAAGGGTGCTTTTGATGTACGGGGTATTGTGGACCCGGCTATCGCTGATGCTGACACTAACATCCAGGAAGGGGGATTTTGGTTTCCTTTTTTTGGGCCCTGTAAATTTAATTGTGGGATGCTTTTGGTTAAAGCCACTTCAGAAATTTGCACAACTGCTTTTCTCCCCAAACCCAGAGCATGGCGATGTCGTCTATAAATCGGCGAAAAAGTTGCTTTTCCACCCTCCAGGGAAAAGTTGGGGGAGGCTTTGCTCCAACCACCCCATAAGTTTTTTGGCCACAGATGGCGCCATGGGGGTTCCCAGGGGCGTCCCCCAAATTTGAAAGGAACACTTGCCTTCGAACGAAATACGTTGTTTCGTGGGAAAATTTGGACGATATCACCCAACATATTGTTTGGGAGGTTTGGAGTCGTATGGGTTTGGGGGGAAATGCAAGGATTTCTTTGGGGGACGGTTCACCTGGGAGTGAGGGATTTTGGAATACAGTCCTCCACTTCAAAAGGGAAACCCGAAGGGGGAACCGGGTGGAAAGTGGTTAAATAAGGGGTTTTGCCCCTCCTCTAGGTCGGAGGAAGTTTGTGGTGTCCTTGACGTAGGATGGCGGGGGTCCGGACTGTGGGCGGGAGCCAGTACCCAAAATTTTCGAAAATTTTTTCTGTCGTTCCGCCTTTTTCCGGGAATGATGGGCCCTTCCTGGAGGTGAAAGACCCACTTTTATGTTTTTTGGGGGGAGATTGTAAAAGGGGATTTTTTTTGTTTTTTCTGGGTCCCCCGTTCCCCACTTGAAGCAGTTTTCCCTGAAAAATTTTTTTTGTCGTGGACCCCCTGGAAGAATTTGTTAGACGTCTGGGCAATGTCTCGGTCCACCCAAAGGGCAAAGATTTTAGGTTTTTTCTGGTCCCCAACGCCCCTTTCTGCTTGGGCTATGTAGTTGGGTTAGAACTACAATCGCCCTTCCTTTTTCCCCCTGTTTTTAAATGCGGAAATTGTTTTTCCCCCAGAACCAAATTGGGCCCCAAAACTGCTGAATGGCTCCCGACTCTTTTAAACAATGTTCTGGGGTTTTTTTTTGGGGTTTGAGGAAAATGAGATTGTAACCCCGGGTTTTTTCCCGGTGGAAAAAAAACCTCCCAGTGCTTGGTCACGACCCTTTTTGGGGGTTGCCACATACTCTTTTTAAAGAACGGGGGCCTCCCATCCAGTTTGGGTTTTGGGGCGTCCCTCTTCAAAAAAAAACTCTTTCATCGGAGGGGGCCCGTTCCCTCTATCACAACCTTCCCCCAGAGCTCCAGTTTGTTTTATATCTTTTTGGGGTTTGGGCAGTAAAATTTGGGCCCCCGTGGGCAGAATTTTTGTTTTAAAATGCCCGGGTTTCCCGGAATTAGTTTTTTGTGCCTGTTTTCCCGACCCCTCCCGCACATTTCCACGCAAAATGGAGGAAAAAAAAACATTTTCTCCAAAACTATAGAATTTTCGTCTCCCTGTTGTAAATACTTTCGCTCCCTCCCCTCTTTTAAAACCCCTCCTCTCTGATCCCGCGGGAGAAAGGGAACCGATAAGCGAAGAATTGAGAGGAAAATAGGGGCAAAGGGAAAGAAGGGGTTTAATTCCCAAAAATCTTGACGCAAAGTCGAAACGGCCGGGGGCGCGCGCACGCGCGCCCCAAAAACACGCACGCACACACACGCCCCGCACCCCGCACGCACCCCACACACACCCACACACACACACAAAACACACACACCACAAAACACCACCCCCACACACACCCGCGCCGCCGCGCGCATAAGCCGCGTACACACAGGGCACATACCACACACCACGTTCTCCCCCAAAAAACAATTTTTAAAAAAAAATTTTTTTTTTATTTGATGAGCAAAGTAACTGACCAAATAGGCAAGTCAACTAACGTAAAAGCAACAAAACTTTTTATTGTTACATATGGTAGCTGCGTCCCCCTCCTCTCCAATTTTTCCCCCCTTTCCCCCCCAAAGGCCGCCCCTCCCCCCCCCCCCTTTACCCCGTTGCCCCTTCCCCCGGCCGACCCCCCCCCCCCCCCCCCCCCATTTCCTTAAGTTTTTACCCCCCTCCCCGTAAAAAAACCCCCCCTCTGCTCTCCCTCCCTGTCTTTTTATGCCCCGCCCCCCCCCCCCAGTTTCCCCCCCTTCCCCATCCCCCCCCCTTTTTGCATTCTCCCCCCCCTCAAAACCCTTTCCCCCGCCTGTCCCCAACCACAAAGTGATTCCCATTTTTTAAAAGCTCCGGAAAGGCCCAAAAAGCTTTTCCAAATTTTTAATCAAATGCCCCCCCCCCCCCCCCCTTGCCCTGTCCTTTCCCCCCATAAATCTCTCCCCCCCCCCCCCCCCCCCCATCCCCGGCATTCTCGCCCACTAAACCCCGTCATTCCCTTTCCCCCCCCCCCCTCCCCCATCTCCCTTGGGTCTCTGCCCCCCCCGCTCCCAAACCCCTTCCCCCTTTCACAACCACCCTCCCCCTGTGGGGGCCCTCTTCTGCCCCCCCCGTCCCCCCCATCTCCTCCCCCCCCCCACCGCGTGTCTTTTCCCTTTTCCCCCTGTCTTTGGGCCCCCCTCTCCCCAAAACCCCCCTTAATTTCCCCCCTTTAACATTTCCCCCTTTCCCCTTTCCCCCCCTGCCACCCTCTTTCCTTTTTCTCCCCACCTCTTAGAGGACACGAAAAAGCCACTAGCACAGGACAGTGAGGGAGCTTTTTGTATTTGTGTGTGTGTGCGCCCCCTTTTTGTTGGGGTTTTAAAAAAGAGGAAAAGAAAGGCCCAGATTTGGGGGGGGGAAAGCAAAAACAAGCGTGTGCCCACAGGGCTGCTTGCCGGGGTGCCCCGCGTGGTGTGTTGAGGGGTTTTGTGGGGCAAAGGGCCGGTTTTTTAATTTTCATCTAAAGCCTGTGCGTGCCACAAAAGCTTTTACTATGCCCAAAATTTTTTTCATGCAAATTTCCCTTTGCATGAATTTTTTTTTTTTCCCTTATTTTTTTTTTTTTAAAGCCTGGAAAAAGACAATCATGCATGGTCATCAATAATTTGCATTTCACTGGGAAAAAAAAAAAAAAACCTTAAAAAAAAACCCCCAAAAGATTCCCGGCCCCTGATTACGAGCAGTTTAAAAAATCGAAAACATTAAACATTTTTTGCACAGTATTTCAGGAAAAAATACTTTCTCTAGGCTGGATTTAAAAATTTTTCTCTGTGTGTGTGTGTGTTTTTAAAACTTTCACGGACTTTTTGAAAAAAAAAATGTCCCTGGACAAAATTTTTTTCGCATTTTTTGTCCCAAAAAACTGCCACTTACAAAGCGTTTTCTGGAAAACCCGTGAATTGGGGATTTCACATGCACGAAAGAACTCTCTGCCCATATTTTGCGCGGAATCTTTTTTTTTAAACGTCACGGGCGATAATAGGGCATGGGAATTATGTAAGAAAACGTAACTCGCACGTGTTCTTGAACCTAACGCAACAAGGGGACGTCACTGCTGCGATTATTGTCACATAATATCTCTTCTGTTGACAGCGCGATTTGACTTCCAGATGCTGTTTTACGTGACTTAACGCCTCTTTTTCACACACAGATGTAACGTCCAAAACTCCTTAGGTGACATGGCAGATGGAGATAACTACATGCATTTCGGTTTAACAGAGGAGCACAGCAGGGAAAGGGGGGGGGGGGGGGGGGGGGGGGGGGGGGGGACGAAGGGAAGGGGGCGTAGCCAATAATTGTAGCACCACAAATGTCACCACACAATAAATGACGGGCAGGGAAAAAAGTGAGGTTTTATGCCAGGCACAAATAGGATTTGAACTCGCATCCTACTGTGTGAACTTGGTGCTCTTCCACTAGGCTAAATCTGGCATTCGGAGCCTGCCTTTTCGTTTTGTGAAGCTGTTCTCAGTATTGTACAAAGTGCGACACAGTAAAACCGCAGATGATAATGGTAAAAACCTCAGAGGTGCGTAAAACTTAGTTGTTTATACCGATTTCTCAGAAAAACGTGAAAGTCGGTCACTGTTTCAGATGACTGTCCATGGAACACATCGTCAAAGTACAACGTTGCCACAACAATGAAGGGAACGTTCACACTTTCGTTTGTCTCCCTTGAAGATACCTCAGCATGCACGTTACTGTTCAAACCACGGTCACACAGCTATCCGTCTCCGTTTGCTCCGTGTTCTGTTATTGCCTCTGCTCATTCGACCTTAGAGCTCTCTCTCTCGCTGCGTCACAGCTGTTATGTCCACTATGTTCATCTACTGAAGAAGATGAAATCCATTGTCCTTATGTGTCCAGCTTAGTGATTTAAGAAAAGAATTGATCCCAAGAAAATGTTACATGAATCCATGTATGTTCAGGTTGTGCCTTTTACTTTCATCCTCTAACATTATAACGATGCGAAACTTGTCACTGTACTTGTATAAAACCTTTGCAGGAACTGCTGTCATTATTAACCAGATATTCAATCTAATGCTTTGCATTGTACTGGTAGGTAGGTATTTACACTGTGTGTGATCATCGTTTGTAACTATTTTGATTGAGGCCCCATCAGAATTGGCCAATGGCCTGATTAAAGAATCCATTCATTCATTCTTGGAAGCAATCGAAATGTGTTCCTTCCGGTGCAAGAGATCAGTAATGTAATTTACTTAGAAATCGATAAAAAGCAAAAACTATACATCACAGCAGCCTGGACACTGCTTATTGATCAGCGAGAGGTAAGGTAAGGTTCTGTTGCTTGAAGCCTAGCCGACAACAAAGGGCCATGTCAGGGCTGTCACCACGTTGAAGTCGACTCGCAAGTCGTCCAAAAAAACCCAAAAAAACAAGAACACCATCCACACATCTCTTTAAAATACACCTTCAAAACAACGCACCAGAAATTTCGTTAAAAATCTTTCTTCCGTAAAGTTTTATATCAGATGAAAAATGTTGATCTCTTAAAGAAATTCAAAGATCACGTCAGGTGGGACATCTCTGAACAAAGTTTTCATGGAGTCTGCTGTAAAGTGTTTATGTCAAACATCGTGCAAGTCCCAACATTCTAAAAGAACATGTCTCACTGTGAGTGGAACATAACATGGAATGCACCACGGAGCTTATTCACATTTTAAAAGATAACGGGTATAAAATGAGTGGCCTGTATGCAAACGGCACAAGACTGTTTCGTCTTTACGGCCACCTTGGGAACAAGGTAAAAACTCCTTCAGGTTTGGACGGATTTTGTACAATTTGTTATTCGTTTGCGAGTTCCATTCCTCTTGCCAAAGGTCTTTGACACAAGCCTGTATTTTGGGTTTCAGATCAGTGTGTGCGATAGACAACCTGCTCAACTTTTCCTTTTTAGTTGCAAAGCGAGACGACTGCAGGCGGAAATCTAAACAAATCTTAAATAAATGTTAGCGAACCGCCCAGAGAACGTGGACAAACGAGTTACAAGACAAAACACGACGCGTTTCGACCTCTTAGGTCTTCGTCTGGTGATAATTTAAACGAATAAAACAACGAAAATTCACTTAGCTTTGGTCGCTTCAGACGAAGACCTAAGAGGTCGAAACGCGTCGTGTTTTGTCTTGTAACTCGTTTGTCCACGTTCTCTGGGCGGTTCGCTAACATTTATTTAAGATTTTCCTTTTTAGCACTCTTGGCAAGTCCATGGAGGGTCATCAGGAAACTTGGATAAATCACAAACTACTCCAAGGTCTATATCTGCTTTGTTCAAATGGGGAAGAATATGAATTCCCAAGAGTGGAATGGTACCAAAGTTGGGAGGGGGCAGGCGGGGGGAGCAGATGAATTTAAAGCAAGCAATGCGTCTCTGGGCTGGAAAGATTCAAGGATGGTGCTGAGGGAGAGAGGGTGGGGGAGGGAAAACGCATGAAACGAGAAACACACAAAAAAAAAAAAAAAACGGGCAGCTGCCAGCAAATTGTATACTGATTTCTCATCGACAAAATCATTAAAATTTCAACTCGTTCTTACAAGCAGCAGCCAAAATATATTTTGTATTCAAGTGGCAATCTTTTTTTTCGGTTTTCTTTCTTTTTTTTGCGGTTTTTCTAACCGCTTCAGTTGCCAGGCAGCTGAAAGGCTGGCTCTGCTGTAAATTTGTCAGTTACATGCTGGTTTTAACGTCCATACCTGTGCTGATTTTGATTTTGTTAATTGGTATTAGTATACAGCACTTTTTTGTTTGTAGTGATATTCCCACTTGGTAAAATCTGTGGTTCAGTTTGTAGTTTGGGAATATCCTCAAATGGACTGAAAAATACGATGACGTCACAACCATTGCGGCAGGTTTGATTGGCCGTCTGTTGTTTGCGGACAGTTTCACGTGTGTCCGAGGAATTAGACGCTGTGGAGGTCAGGGACATCAGTACAGTTTGAAAAGTGAGGTGATATTAGTTTTTGTTGCAAGGATGATGAAAAGCGAAGATTTCATACTTCTGTTGCAAATAGTGTTTTGGCTGTCGCACGATTGTGGTTAAAGCAGACACGTGGGTGTGCCAGTGTGGGTGAAAGGTTTGCTAACCCGACTTAAAAGCAGACGGTGCGTTCGTCACGTGGGTCGAGGAGGATAGCAAACCATAGTCCATTCTGTGAACTGAAAGCTGATTACAACGAAAAGCCGTCAGAAGATTGGTGATCGCGTTTAATTTCAAGAGTTTCTCAAAATGGCTCGTCTAACAGCCCATCCCAAAACTATGGCTGTTTGTATTATAATCACTGGGTGACAGTGTCGGTACTTAGGACTAGGGAGTATGGAATCTTAATCTTGTGATATAGAGTGTGTTCGTTCTTCGGGGTGGTTTACACGCACCCCCTCCCCCCCCCCCCCCCACACCACACAGTGACACACACACACACACACACACACCACACACACACACACACACACACACACACGTGGGTGTATGTGTGTGTGTGCGTTTTTGTTAACAAAAATCAGTTGTGATTTGAAGTAGATTACTTACTGCTCAAAGTCTAATGTTTGCATGTGCTGGTGTTTGTGTTCATGCAAGTGTGCATGAATACACAAGCATATACATACAAATACACAAATGCACATATGCATGCACACAGGTACAGGCATACACATACATGCAAATGTGCATGCATGCTCACACTCGCACACACACACGCACACACACATACGTACACTGAGTTCTGTAGTAGTGATGCTTACCAAGCTAGCTTGGCATCCAGTCCCAACCATTGTGCTGTGTTAATGCATAGGTCAGGCATCTGCGAAGTCATGTCCATTAAATCTACCACCCCAGCTTTTTTTATGTTTTCTTTTGTATTTATTCACTTATGTTTTCAGGGCTACCCATACGCTCAACAAAATTTTTAGATATGCGTTTTGACATTTCAGACTGTGGGAGCATCAGTTTGACCAGCTAATGTTAGACCTAAAATTTAGTTGAAATAGGCAACAACGTTTGAAATGCACCCTTTTCGGAAAAAATACAATTCATAGCATTTTGCAAAAAGTTTTCCATTCTGTGTGTCATCCGTTTTGATTTTTTTTTCCAAGGGAAGTAACTCTTTCACTATCACACTCATACACACACACACACACACACACAGGAAAAAAATATGGAGAAGCAAGTAAACATTTCCATGTAACAACCAGCTTCATCATCAGGCAATGATGATATCACCATTTATCGCAACAACCCAACCCCACCCCACCCCACCCCCATCCGTTTCCCCTTCCCTTCCCCTCCAAAAACATGATAAACTCTATAATTAAAGTATCTTAGCTGAAGGAATTACTTGGCTGGAAGACCGAGGTTGTTAGTCGATTCATGAAGAACACATAGAAGTGGTCTTGAAAAACTTTTTTGTGTTGTTGTTGTTGTTAAAGTTGCAATCTATAATCTTTTACTATTTCTATTCTAGCAATACTATCATAGCCTGGTGATTATTTTGTAACATTGTAGGTTATATCATAATCACATGGCATCCACCCATAGTACAATTTGCTAATAAGGTCTTTTATGTATTTTGTTTAATCAAATGTACTGATTTGTGTTTGAGTCATGTTTAAATCATTTTTCTTCTGTAAAATTCTGTAAAACTGTGTATAAAACAAACAAGGAGAATGGCTAGCATACTCACCACTGATTATTCCTTTTCAGGTTTTCATTACTTAAGCTATGGTTTTATAACATGTATATTTTGTAATGATATATGTACATGTGTTTCTGTATTTTTCTCTGACATAACTCTGTGATTCATTTCATTTTATTTTTAGTGACACTTAGCTCCTTGCTTTTGTTGAACTAAGCAACAAATGAGAAAGTGTTGTTTTCTGTGTACTATTCAGTGAGTTTGATAATCTACTCGTATTTAATTTCTTGTCACAGTTCTGTAAATAATCTCAGTTTCTTACTCTCTTTCTCATTTGTAATCTAGAAAGCATAGCACTGGTGAAATCATGCCTGAGCTGATGCGTATCTACCGCCAGCCTGGACTGACAGGCAGCAGTTTGGAGAATACCATGACCAAAGTCACTGCTGTGTTGGGTGATGCTGTTTTGGAGGGTCTGACAACAGAACTCTGCTTCTACGTTGAAGTGCTCGGCAAAGGTGGGTCACAGGGGAGAGAGAGAGAGAGAGAGGAGAGAGAGAGAGAGAATGTATGAGTGTGAATGAGTAAGTGATTGTTAGAGTCTGAAAATGAGCAAATGGTATATGGATGGTGGGTGCAGACTTTGATTATTAACTTATTTTTTTATTGAGTCTATGATATCTTTGTACTGAGCTTTCTAAAGCTGGTCTGTGTGTGTGTGTGTGTTACTGTAACTGGAGCAGGTCTGATGTGCGAGGAAGTGGAGAGGCTGAAGTGGGTTCTTGCTGTGCCATTCCAAGAGCAGTTTCTTAGAGACAATCATGTCTGCAGCCCTCGTCTGAACATCTCTTGATAGAAATCGGACCAAGGTTAGTTATCAATATCATTGTGCAAAATGAAAAAAACGCCACCAATCACCTGAACAGTGTTAAGTTATCAAACATTGGTCATTATTAACATTGTGGACATACATTTGCATAAATGAAATATATGAATGTTGAGGAATGATTTGAAAATTAATGACTTGTAAGATACATACAAACGTTTTGTTTACATATCTTGACCTGTAAACACCAGACACTCACAGCAAAATGGGTTTGGTCAGTCAGCCTGTCATTTCTCCCATACAAATATGATTTTTTTTGTACTGTATGCTATTGCCTAAACTGGGTATGATGACCAGAAATGGCAAAATGAAAATTAAGCAATCAAGGCTGTCCTGGAGAACCACAAGGGAATGATATACCGGCATTAGAAGGGGTTCACAGAAGTCACTGCATTATATTTGTAAACAAGAATTAAGGTTTTGGGGAGTGAAGTGTTGGCATTAGAATGGGTTTATAGCAGTCAGACTGTCATGTTTGTACACAAGAAATAAGTTTTTGGGAAGTGAAGTATGGTCATTACTGTCATGTTTGTAAACAAGAAAATAGTTTTTGGGAAGTGGGTATTGGCATTAAAATGGGCTCATACATTGAGTCATAGTAGTCAGCCCATCATGTTTGTAAACAAGAAATGTTTTTTGTATGATGTATTCTGCTTGACATCTAACTGTACCATCATAACGTCCTTTTTTTTTCTTTTTTTTTTTACCATCATAACGTCCTTGCTTGTGAGGTGGAAGGGAATTAAGAAGATAGGAATTGTAGCTGGTCTGAGCTTCTGAAAAATCAGGAAATGAGGCAGGCACTTTGCTGCTACTAAGTTGGGTCTGTCAAATTTTTATGGATCAGTGACTGATTCCAGACTTCACCCTTATGTTTGTGTCTTTGTTTCCAGTTTTCCCGTGCAGAGTAGGCACATGTGAATGTACAGTTGTCATTTTTGTTTGATAAGTCTGACCATGTGCTACTTGAGAGTTACGCTACCATCTGAGGTGCCAGATGTTTCATGATGTATGCTTTTGTGGTTAATAGTCATTGATTGTATTGTTTGATTGTTATGGATGATGTTGATTCAGAATGAAACTTGATACAGGGATGTTGTAGCTTGCTGTAGCAGTGCTGACAGAACATTGCTCCTGTCTTGCATGACCTGGAAAATGGGACAAAATTAAAATAAAGCTGCATTATTGACATCTTCCCTCCTACCAAGGCTTCAATAACTCATAAATAAGGGAATTGGCATGTAGATTGATTTGTACTTCTTGTTCATTTTTGTTGTAGTTTTAGTCCTGGGATAGTTAGCACACTTACAGAAAAGAATGATTAATGTCAATCTGTAAAGCCTGTTTCGAAAAGAATTTTCCAGCAAGAATTTCTGAAGTAGAAATGTGTGATGAGATTCACTTTACATAATAGGATCCTTTGACCCTGTTCAAGGTCACGCTGTTTCAGGTTGAACGTGTTCAAGGTCACACTGTGTTTCAGGTTGAACTTTTCCACGGCCTTCTCAACCAACTGCGTGTTCAATCTGTCAGTCCATTGGCCTCAACAACGTGACAAGAGTGGAGTGCTCAGTCCGCTTTCTCATCACCCTGAAAGATGGAAGACAGATATCTGCTGAGGAGGAAGCGAGAGTGGTGCTCTCCCTGCATGATCGTATGACGCAGTGTCGTTACACCGAACCCTTGCAGACCTTTGAACAGAAGGTGGTGACCGACAAGGTGTTTGAGGTAGATGTGATGGGTCAAGGAAGGAAGGCTCTGGAGCAGGCCAACAAAGAACTTGGTGAGTGGGCAAGTGGACAGTGAGAATAACCTTCATGGCCAGTCTGTGCAAGGAGTCCGTGTTCTCTCTTACTCCAGACAGAAAATCTGTTTAGTTTCATTACGTTTGTGTGTGCCTGTGATTGTTACGTATGTTTGTGAGTGTGTGTGTTGTGTGTGGATAAGGGGTAGAGAGGGTAGAATGTGTAGTATAAGCAAATGTTCTTATTATGCAATGGCATCAAATGTGTGAGATGTAGACAGCCATCAGTAACACACACACACATGCACACACACACACACACACACACACCCCGCACACACACACACACACACACATACATGCACCACACACATAAATAAATGCCCATACACTTGCACACATGCACACACATACACGCACGCACGCACGCACGCACGCACACACATACACTCGCACTCACACACACACACACATGCACTCTCTCTCTCTCTCTCTCTCTCTTTCTCTCTTCTCTCTCTCTCTCTCTCTCTCTCTCTCCTCTCTCTCTCTCTCTCTCTCACACACACACACACACACACACACCACACACACACACATATACATACACTAACTCTGTCTTTCACTCTTTCTCTACACTAACTCTGTCTTTCACTCTTTCTCTTGCTGTCTCTCTCTCTCTCTCTCTCTCTCTCTCTCTCTCTCTCTCTCTCTCTGTCCTACACGCACAGCTTGCCTGTCAGTCTATCCAGAAATGTTACAAATTTGCCAAATTAAGAAGTAAGTGAATGTGTGCCTCATGTATCAAAAACTTATGGTTTCAGAAATTGAGGAAATAGTAATTGCCACTGGTCTAGCAGACAAGTAACCATCAATTACATATTGGTGTATACAACTGCATGTAAATGAGTTGTCTGATGTTGAACTCAGATTTTTCATATACAAAGAAATGTATAAGTATCATTCATTTATGTTTTAATTTTGTTCAGTGTATTTGTTTTGACTATATAGTATTTCATTTGCTTTTTGTATACCATCTTTAATGTTTCGTCTGACAGGATTAGCATTTGATGACTGGGATCTCGACTACTACACGCAAATGTTTGTTCACAAAATAAAACGCAATCCCACCAGTGTTGAGTGCTTTGATCTAGCTCAGTCCAACAGGTAAAAGTTTGTTTTTTTATGGATGTTGTGCTTTTTGTTTTTGTAATGACACATTGATACTGGCATAGAATAACGAAGATCAAGACTGCATCTTAGGCATGTTCATATCTTACTCTGTTTCACATACGTTTCTACTGGTAATGTATTATATGATTGTTAGTATATTGTGTTAATAGTAATGTTTCATTGATTTAGTGTTTAGCATGCATATATGTGTTAAGTAGTTTCTATTGGTAATGTGTTATATGATAGTATATTATGGTAATAGTAATATTTCATTGATTTAGTGTTTAGCATACAAATGTGTGTTACTATGACTACACATATGTCCATATTTTCATCAAGCATGCATGTTATTTTCCAGTGAACATAGCCGCCATTGGTTTTTTTAAGGGCCGCATGATCATAGACGAGAAAGAGGTGCCTGATTCTCTCTTTGCTACCATTATGTCAACCCAGCAGCATAGCAACGGTAACAACATCATCAAGTTCAGTGATAACAGCAGGTAACTATGTATAGAAGTGTACTTGTATCTTTGCTATTTTCATGTTTAGAATATTAGATGGATGAAAATTGAATTTTTGTTTATTTCTTAACTTAAAAAAAAATTTCTTTTGTTTTAGCCAATTTGGCTTGACATTAAAAAAACAAGAAAAAAGAAAGTCTAGACTGAATATTTTTTTGCCTCCAAAGTATGCTTTAGAATATGGATTGATGACATTCAAAAGAAAAAAAATAGAAAAAAAAGTATGGTTTCCTTGGTTAATAATGAAACTGTTCATGTTCAGTTTAATCCATGACGTGAAGACATGTGGATTGCTCTAGATTTCGTTGTTATTTACCACAGATGTTTTAGGTTGAAAAAAAAAAAAAAACTTGTGTCAGCCAGATGTTGAAATAAATGTAATATGTGACCCACAGGCAAATACTCACCATTTTGATGCCAGATCAATGTGATCAAACCCTATATCACAACTGAACAAGACATCCGAGACCAAAGAAGATGCATTCAGTTTTGCTTGTGCAGATAGCTGTCATTTTTTTTTTAGTAAAACATTTATCCACACACATGCACGCATCATGCACCAGTTCATTGATTGTTTTCTTCCTATCATTATACATACATTCATTCACACACTTTCAGTCTTGTATGGACACGCTTCTATCAGAAGTCATTGTGCTGTGGGGCCCTGTGCCGCACTGATACTTGGTAGATTCCATCCAGGTCCTTGGACATTGTGGTTTTGGACATTATGGTTATTATTTTGCTAGAGAGGCATTTTTGCCTTGCAACAGCTATAGATTATGAGAACTATTAAATGCTTTCTTTCTCGTCTCATTCCAGTGCCATAAAGGGACATGCAGTCAGTGCTTTAACACCTGTGGACAGTTTGTCACCTGGGCCTCTGGTTGTGAAAGAGAATGTGACACGCCATGTGGTCTTTACTGCCGAGACTCACAATTTCCCAACTGGTCAGTTGGCTTTTCTTTTTCTTTTTCCTACTTTTTAATCTGCAAATTTTATTTGGGTGTCCTAAGGTAAGAAATTGAGTTAGCCCCTTATTTTTTTTCCAAACAAATCAAACAGACAGCAGTATATTAAAGAAAAAAAAGTATATATAACATGTAAGAAATGAGCATGAAAACAAAATGGAACTGAAAGAGAAATAGAAGAATGTAGGTGGTATAGTGAAAAGGAAAGGGTACCTCACTGTTCATCAAGTGAAGTCAGCAGATTCCTTTCACTACCTTAGGTCAGCGTCTCACTTGCATCACTCCTCTACTTATATTTTCTTTAATGTTTTAAACAGGTGGTAAATTAGTGGGTGAATCTGGCTCATAAAGATGGAAGAAGAAAGTTCTGTGGCTTTTCTTTGCTTATGTTTTCTTTTATGTTTTAATCAGGTGGTTAATTCAGAAGTACATCTGGTATAGATAGATGGAAGAAGAAAGTTCAGTAATTCACCTTTTTGGGGCTGACATTGTAATCAGGAGGGTGTTAATGTGGAAGTTTAACAGTGTATTTATTATTTCTTTGCAGGGGTTGCCCCATTCCCAGGAGCAACTACAGGAACTGGGGGCAGGATACGAGATGTGCAGAGTACAGGTCGAGGAGCACATGTTGTGGCTGGAACTGCAGGATATTCCTTTGGTAATCTCTTGATTCCAGGTGCGTTGTTCATAGCCAGATTTACTTCCATCTTATGTGTTGTAGTTACAGTGCAAGCCAGTTTCACTGAAGTCAAGGTTATTGA
This sequence comes from Conus ventricosus, assembly GCA_018398815.1. Lineage (NCBI taxonomy): Eukaryota > Metazoa > Mollusca > Gastropoda > Neogastropoda > Conidae > Conus > Conus ventricosus. Next base: position 75,187,356 of record CM031602.1, read on the forward strand.
TGGAATCCATGAATGATTCTAGGCTTCAGATGATCCTTTATTTTGGCATGGTTTCAATATTTCATTGATCAGCTGCTTCCAAGCTTGTGTCTACATATATTGCTGCATCCAAAATTAAAATGCAGTTCACATAAGAAGGAGGGATGCTGGCTCATAAAAATAAAGAAAAAATGGAAGTACATTTTTTGGTACCAGTACGTTCCATTCATTTGGCGCAATATAACTCTGTTTGATTTTCTTATGTCATTGTCCATTCACATTCAATTTCCTTTTGACCAAGTAAGAAAGCCGAAACAGAGGTAATGCAGATATAAAGCGTTAAATCCAGAAACAAAGAGAAACTATTAAATTGCCAAAACAAAAGAAAATGAAAAAATCAGATTTATTTGTTTCAAAGGAAAGTAACCTGGTGCATAGCATGTTTCTAATAAAAAGTAGGATTAAATCATACTCTAAGAGTATTATTTATTCTAAAAATGTCCACTTTTTCCAGGATACCAGCTACCCTGGGAACATGAGGAAAAGTACCCGCCAAATTTTGCCTAAACCTGTCGACATAGCTGTTGAGGCCAGTAATGGAGCGTCTGACTATGGGAACAAGTTCGGTGAACCAGTTTTGACTGGCTTTGCTCGGTCTTTTGGGCTGCGCCTTCCAGATGGAGAACGTCGGGAATACATTAAGCCGATAATGTTTAGCGGAGGAATTGGCACTTTGGATGGAGATCATGTGCAAAAAATGACACCTGGCACTGGTGTGTGATTTACGTGTATGGTTATATTTTATTGGCTGCGGTTGTTGGCTGTTTATTTAGTCATTCCCCTAATGCAGAGTTTATTTTATTTTCTTTGTTCCACCCATCACTTGCAAGGACTCTCTTTCTATTTGTTTTGCATTCATTGTTTCTTTGTTTAGTGCATGCACAGACAGAACTTCTTTTTTTTTTTTTTAAAACTCATCTTCCATCTCCTGTCAGTGGCATTACACCTATACTGCCCATTCTAGTTCTTCTGTACTCAACATGGCCTGTCCTAAGCAACAGCAGTCCCGAGAACATATAGTGCCAGGTTGTTATGAGGCACCCACCATAGGAAACTCTCTCTCTATGCTGCTGAATCACTTTGGCGGTGTTCAGTGGGAGCTGTTCTGCCCCAGCACGTACAGAACACTTCCTAATAAGCCCCTTCCTGACGACAAAAATAACTTGGTGAACATCCTTCTGCGGAAGGTGTTGCCATGTCCTTCCGCTGTCCCCGTGAAGTTGTTGAGACTGATGACTTTAAAACATACTCACCATGTGCATGGATATGGAAGGTACATCACAACATAGGTCACCTCAAGAGCAGTGTATGACAGGCCACAGAATTTTAGATTTTTTTTTTTTTTCTTTCACTGAGGATGATCAAGGTAATGCTGCAGAGTTCCATTCAGGGCTTGACATTGTACTCTGCATTTCTTTTCATTAATGTTGTGGCATCCACCAGGACTGAGTGATACAGATAGCTGCTGCGTTGAAAAAAAACATTTAACAAAATTTCTGGAGACATCCATGAAATGGATGAAATTTGACCGTGTGGCCCAGTCTCTACATTTGACTCCATAAAACAGTCAGATCTTAGTAACAGTCTGTAAAATCTTAAAAATAAATGCTTCTGATAGATCTCCAACCCACAAGTTCTCTAGCCCAACTCACAAGGCTAACCATTACAGCAACTATTACAAGAAGCACGTATATATTTGGAAGCTTTGAAGGATTTGGTAGTAAAAATCCTTTAGTTGGAGAGAAGGCTTCTAAAAAAGACGATTTAAGATTTTTTTTATTTTTATTTTTTTTTTAAATTTTTTTTTGCTGTCCCAACCACTGCGCCACCTCAGAGGCAGTGCACCCACACCGCTCATTCCGACACCCCGTCCACAGCCACAGCCCGGCCGGCCCCGCCGCAGCCCCGGAACCAGCAATCCACAGGAGCAGTCAATGTCAAGTCGTCAAGAGGCAACCCACCGGAGGAGACACTGCACTGCTGCCGAGTCACTTCAGTGGTGTTCAGTGGCGCCTGTTCTGATCTAACATACGCAGGACACCACCTACTAAGCCCCCTACTGACGACAATAATTGCTTAGTCGCGGAGCCGGCGTGCGTGAGCTCTCCCTCCGGAGGGCGCCACCACGTCCGTCCAACGACAACCCCCATGGACTCGCCTGATACCGGTGACCCCGACGGAACCAAACCAAGGCCACAGACGTGGAGAGGACATCAAAATTGAGGTCACCATGAGAGCAGGACATGAAGGGCCACAGAATTTGAGACATTTTTTTTTAATGCTGATCAATGGGAATGAGGATGATTAAGATGATGCTACGGATTTCCATTTCGGTCTGAGACTACATGACAGGGCTGTACTCTAACGCTTCCTTTCATAACATATCCTGGCGTCAACCAGGCCCGAGAGATACAGGAACCTGCAGTGTTGGTCATGAAATTTGAGCAACACTCTCAGAAAAGCATCCATTAAGTGGATGAAACTCGACTGTGTGGTCCCAGTCTTCCCAACTGAGTCCGCAGCAAACTCAACTCTGGGTAGGAGCCGGTCGGGGCAGAAAAAACCCACATGACTCAGATGGGATTCGAACCCACGACCTCCCAGCCGGGAGTCCGCGACGCTAACCACTTCGCCACGGCGGCTGGTACGATTTAAGATTTTTGTCTTAAAACAAGTTTGAGATGAAAAGCTATGACTGTGTGTGTGTTGGTGTGTGTGTGTGTATATAATCATGGAACTGCAGATGCATATCTGTTGAATTTAGAAACTGTTATGTAAGCACACTCGAGTTAGTCTGGCGCTTATTCATGCTTTATCCCTCAGATATAGATCTGGATAAGCTTTGTAACAGAATTATGTAAAGAAAAAAAGAACACAGTTGTAATAGTATGTTTTATTCTGACAGATATGGACGTGGTTAAGGTCGGAGGTCCCGTGTATCGCATCGGGGTGGGCGGTGGGGCCGCCTCCTCCGTTCAGGTGCAGGGCGACAACAAGGTGGAGCTGGACTTCGGGGCGGTTTCAGCGTGGAGATGCTGAAATGGAGCAGAAGTTGAACCGGGTCATCCGAGCTTGTGCAGAGCAAGGGGCGGGCAACCCCATTTGCAGCATTCATGATCAAGGGGCTGGTGGAAATGGTAAGACATGGGATGATTGTTTCTTGTTCCGCTGTGTGTGTGTGTGTGTGTGTGTTTGCTTTCTCATCTTCCATACTACTTCAGTGACACTGCACCCTTGCCACTCATTCTGGCTTCTCATCCACAACCACAGCCTGGCTGGTCCTGCCACAGCCTCAGCACCAACAATCCACAAGGAGCAGTCAAATGTCAAGTCATGACGCTGCTCACCAGAAGAGACACTGCACTGCTGCCGAGTCGCTTTGGTGGTGTCTAGCATTGCCTGTTCTGATGCAACATATGCAGGACATCACCTGCTGACCCCCTACTGACAAAAATGATTGCTTACAACAGCGGCTGGTTATGGGAGAGAGGTTTTGGAAGGGTTGGTGGTGGAATAGTGGTTATTTTTTGGCTTCATGTTTCATATAATGGTTTACTGTTATTGATGTAATATTGTTTTTGTTTGTTTGTTTTTTTGATTAACAAGAGCAAATTAGATTGAAATAAAGCCTATGCTGGAAGCTTTTTTTTTGCTGGTACAAATGTTTCATACTTTGTGTAGGAACATTTCTATTTTCTCCAGATGATTTTGTTTTTTAAAAATATAGCTGTTGTGACGTTGTTTGCATATTTTCGCTCAAAGGTATATCTTAGGCTTAGTTGGAAATAATTCTAAAGGCAGGTAATTTTAATTTTCGTATTACATCCTAATTTATTTGATATGAGTATGAATTGAAACTGGCTGTATCCATCCAATATGTCTCTGAATCAGATTCCAGACCTGCTATTTGTACACCCACGCACGCACGCACTGGTTAATGTAAAGTGACAGAAATTTCAAGAAAATATGAACGTCCGATGCAGAAGCTTTTGAAAGCGCTTTTGTATGTTTAAGCAATGGAAATTCATGATGAAAAATGTGTTGATTTCAGCTGGTGAATTTTATGATAAAGAAACAGCTGTTCTATGCATCTGTCGATAAATTGTTTGGGCAGTAGTACTGTTCAGTCAGGTTATTTCCTCTTTACCATGCTTTCATTGTCTGCACTGTCCCATGTCAGGCAACGTGCTGAAGGAGATAGCAGAGCCAGCAGGGCTGTGATCCACGCCGATGCCTTTCAGCTGGGCGACCCCACCATCAGCATCTTGGAGCTGTGGGGTGCGGAGTACCAGGAGAGCATGCCCTGTTGGTTTCATCGTCAGAACAAGGACAGTCTGCAGAGGCTGGGTCGGAGGGAGCGGTGCCCAGTGTCCTTTGTTGGGTCGGTGACAGGGTCTGGAAGGTAAGTCTGTAATGGGTACGTCTTCGGGTGGATCAGTGTAAGACTGTATTGACAGGAAATGTCTGATATTAGAGTGTAGAAAGCACTGTAAGGGTTTTTTTCTGGTTCATCCCTACAGTATTGGCTTCTAATACTCAGTACTGATATACCTTTGACAGTGGTCAGTTCTAGATTGAACAGGATTGCACTTAGCTCTAAGGAAATAGGTAGTGCTGCCGTGATGATGTGTACAGATGAGTGTGTATGTATTTGTGTGAAAGTACATGAATGTACATGTGTATACTTTTGAACAAATTAATTTCTCAAGTATCATTGTTTGTTGTAGGAAGAAGGTAGTAAAACAAGAAAGGAAAAGTGTATCAAAAGTGGTAAAGTGAAACACACTGAATGTATAGGACATGTTTGCATATTCAGTTTTCTTTGGATAGGAAATATCTTGGTCTTAAACAGTTTGGTTTGAAATATTAACAGTGCCCATCCATAAGAGAGCACTGGAGTTTGTTGTATGAAGTATCCATACTTCTGGATTCATTTTTATTTGTCACCGACCTTTAATGTTTTGACTAGATTTTAAAAGGAAAGAAAAAGCTCAAATTCTGGCTATGATCATTTTTTTCCTACATACAATTAAAGTGACAAGTGCAGAATTAGGCACAGATCTGTATTCTTATATTGTCCAATGTGTAATTCTTTTTAAGACAAAAGGATTATAAATTTGTATCAGATCCTAGGTGAAATTGAATGTGGCGTCTGAAGGATTAATGTCCGTCTTGAGAATGTCTCAAGTGCTTTCCCTAAGAGCACTTTTTTTTTTAAGGTTCTTCTCTTCCTCATATTGTTCTGCTGAAACTCTGAGGTTCACTATTGATGAGATTTTTGTGTATGTAGCCATTCTTAATCCCACTATTAGATGGTCGCATTCCTTCTTGACGAATGATGTCTAAACAAACAACCACTGCGCATGTGTTTTATTTTCACATGAGCTGACCTACCGGCACATGATGGCCTTCTCTGCTTCAAAAAGTAGAATGAGATAAGGATTATTTATGCATATGTTCACAAAGCGCACCTCAGTGTAAAATCTCATTTGATGGAGTAGCGGGGAGAGGAGGGGTGGGGGGGAGGCAGGCTGGGCTGGAGTCTGTATAGATGTTAACTCAGAACAAAGAGTCTCTTCCAACCTGGCTATGTTTAATGAGAATCAAACTTGTATGCCTCTGAAGGATTATCTAAGTGGTATGAAGTAAGACTTAAAAATGCCACAGCATTTAGTCCATTGATTTGGTCAAGGAAAACCACACACACACACACACACACACACACATTCAAATATAAAAAGGCTAAACGTTCACCACTGCTTGCTTAGGCTAGAAATGATGAACATGTGACAAATCTTTACCAAGTTTCAGTGTCATCAAGGAGACATCACTGCATGCAGACTAATCTGTATATATGCAGTACATGTGCTTAGCAATGAGACCAGCATGCAGGGATTGCAGATAGATAATTAAACAAAAGATATGCCAAAGAAGAATAGATTTGTCAAAGTGATGGGAAAATTCTGATCAGTTGGGAACAGGAGCTGGAGATGCACCAGGCGTGTCATTCCCAATTCTGCGTTAAGTGGAGGGAAATTTTTTAGCACAGATGAGGAGAAACTGCTTTGATTCTTAGTCCAGCTGAGTAGTAACATTTCAACTGATCGCAGCAAATCATGAACAGTCTTCATGGAAATAGTAGCACATTTTAAAGCAGATGACTTCATCAGTGAGAGGTTTTATGGTGGGTTGTTGAGCACTATGTAAAACAGTGACTTTTCTTCTTCTTTTTTTTTTTTATTACAGATATATCTCATCATGACTGGTTATTTACAGTTTCTGTCAATTTTCTTTTTTGCTTGCTTGTTTGTTTCTGTTGCCGAGTCGTACCTCCAAGAATTAACATTTTATGTGTCTTTCAGTTGTCCGTGTTCACTAATGACTTCCTGCTTACTTGTAACTGAGAGAATTCAGAGCAGAAAGTTTGCTTTTTCAGATTCAGCTGCAGGATTTCCAGAAGTCACGAGATTCCAAGCCCAGCCATGAACAGAATGGCCGATTTCCTGTTGACCTTGACCTTGAACATGTGCTAGCTTCCATGCCGAGAAAGGTTAGGCATTATTTTCTTTTTGTTCTCATCAGAACAGGTAGCACTATCATTCACTTTTGCACGGGAAATGGACAAATGTTGTTTGTTGTCTCTAATGTACGTAGTGCCTTTTAACATTTGACTTTAAAGATATGCATAAGTCAGTCTCTTGAAAATTGAAAAAAAAAAAAAAAAAAAACAGTCACTGGTAGTTGGGATTAAAAAAAAGCTTTAACTTCTCTTACTGAATAAAAAATGACGTTGGGTGTGTGGATAGGATGCAGTGTGCTGAAAATTATGTATTTGTAGAAAACTGTGTTTTTTTAAAAATATTCAAATAATACAAAACGTGTTTTTTGCCCCAGGTGTTCTGCCTGTCTCGCAGTAAACCAGCATTGCAGTCCCTTGTTCTTCCTGACAATCTTCAAGTCGAAGAGGCATTGGCTCGTGTTTTGCGCCTTCCCTCGGTGGCCAGCAAACGTTATCTTACAAATAAAGTGAGGTTTGCTAAAGTGATGTTTCCAGCATCAGTTGATGGTTTTTTGTTGATATGTTTTTGTAGTTTGCCTTTGGATAGATGCTGGATCAGAGCTGTTTCAGTCCAGTCTGAACAGACAGTAATTGCCTGCTACTTCCAAACGGCTTTCACTAATCAGGCACACAGGATGTTGGTAAGATAACAGAGCCAAGCAACTACTCTGCCTGCAGAACTTTTTAAAGTAACTAGACATTACAGTTACATTAGAATGCATGGCGTATTTTGTAGTGACACACTACACCATGTTATTTCGTTCCTGTTTAACATTGTCATTATACGTAGTGTCATATTTTAGTGTAACTAGATATTACAGTTACATTATATGCATAACGTACATGTTGTGACACACTGCAGCATGTTGTTTTTGTTCATATTTGATATTTTCATTATGTGCAATTTCATTTTGCATCATGAGGCTTCGTATTCTGCCAGCTTAGACTGAATCAGAAGCATTTTTGCATCAGTAATTGACAACACTGCATGGAATCTGACAGGAAACACCATGCTTTGAAGAATCATGTCTTTGACTCGGGTTGAATGGTATTATTTTACAGGTCTAAAGACATAATGCATGGTCTACAAACTCATGCTGCATCTCATGCTTTCAAATTAGCCAATATGCTGAAATATTATGATCCTATCATTATAAGTTGTGAAAACGGCTTCATTAATATTAAACAGTGATTGGATTAATGGCGCAGAGTCATTTTTCGTGACGATTCTTTTATTATGTTTGACAAAATTGCGCAGAACCCAACACAGTTCCAATGCAGTGAGAACGTCGGGTGAATGTTGACAGGTGGATCGGTCAGTGACTGGATTAGTTGCCCAGCAGCAGTGTGTAGGACCTCTTCACACCCCTCTGGCCGATGTCGCTGTCATCGCCACCTCCTATTTTGATCAGGTTTGTCGATGACCAGGCACACAGAATTAGACTGGTAGCTTTTATGGTATGTTCTGACATTTTCTGTATGTATTTTTAATATATATTTTTGCACTGAAAGATTTTTTTTTTTTTACTGTTGCTTGTCTTAGATCTTATTTTCCTATATCTGTGTGTTTTGTGTCCAAATTTGTGTGTGTGCGCAATATATTGATCTGGAAGTGTTGTGTTAACGTAGGTGTGCATGTACACATATGAATGCAAGCGTGCATTCAGTTATGAGCCCCTACAAGTCCACAAGGGCTCTTCTCAGTATGAATTTATCCCTCAGTTCTGGAAGATCTGTAAAACTAATCAGGTTTTGTCCATTTTATGTTGTGTACTGTATTTTCAGGTTTGAACACATGATCTGTGGTCTTTTGGACCATCCATTTCATGAATGATTTTTTGTTGGGGATTTGCATTAATGTTTACCTCTTTCTAACATTTGTATAATACGCATGTAACAGTAGCTGTGCATCAGATGCATTTGATTGAAGTATGCTGCTGAAACGGTGTCAGCAAATGTTAAGTCGGGTAATATTTAAAGTGATTACAAAGTTTGTAAACAGTAATTCAGAATCAAACTGTGGTTCGTCACAAAAGCATTGTGATGAACACTGAATATTTCAGATTCACTTGCTTACAAACCAGATTCAGGGTTGAAAGTGGACCTCACCATTTGGTGTTCATCATCAAGTATTGACAAAAAGTGCTAAGCCACCAAGGAGACTGCCATCACGAGTGCCCTTTGAAAACACCAACACCAAAGTTGTGGAATCATTACAGGCTTGGATATGGTGACTAACGAAACTGGGATCATCATGAAAACAGGGCATAAAGGCCACTGAATTTGAGATAATTTTTCTTTATTTTGTGATGGGTTATTGAGTATGCTGACAGCAACACTCCCATTTTTGGACTGAGGCTTCATGAGAGGGCATTCAACATCTATAATGTTTCCTGCTGTCAGTCAGGCCTTGCTGATGATTGCAGTGTTGGTCAGGAAACTTGAGCAACATCTCTTAGGGTGCATTCATGAAGTTGATAAAACTCATTGGTACTAGTCCTTATTGAATCCATGTTACATTCAACTGGGCCTCACCCCCCCTCCCCACCCCCCAAACTCTGATGGATGATGAACACATGCAAAGTTCTTTACGCTATTTGTACAACACGATTCACCTGCAACCCCAGACTGCTCTACACCTGACTGTTTCACTCCTGTGCTCAATTTGTCGCCAGTGAACTTTCTGAACCTAAAGTCTTGCGTTGCTTTCTCTCTAGCACCCACACACTGATCCTGAGTGTGATGGATGTGGTGCTCACAGAAGAGGAAGGACAGCACTGAACTTTGTTGATCATCTCTTCTCAGGTTGGAGCTGCCACAGCGGTAGGAGAGCAACCAATCAAAGGGCTGGTGGACCCTTGCTGTGGAGCCCGAATGTCGGTGGCTGAATCTCTCACCAACTTGGTCTTCGCCAGAGTGTCGGACCTCAAGGTGAGTGCTTTGAGCAATATGTTGGTTTATGCATATGTTGAATGAGTGTATTTGTTCCATCACCGCGAAGTGAGTCTGATGTCACCATTTTGACCATTTTTAGTCATTTTAACACACCCTTATAGTTATTTTAACACAACCTTATCAGCTCAGATATGGTCCTTTGCGGTTGGCTGGGCTATGAGCAACATTACCCATAATACACCCTTATGATATCTTTATTCTCTTTTCAACTCTGCAAACCACTTGTCAATCTGATGAAAGCTACAATTTGTTCAATATGAAAGCTGCATTTTGTTCAATATGAAAGCTACAGTTTGTTCAATATGAAAGCTACAATTTGTTCAATATGAAAGCTACAATTTGTTCAATATGAAAGCTACAATTTGTTCAATATGAAAGCGAAAATTTGTTCAATATGAAAGCTACAATTTGTTAGAAAGCTACAATTTGTTCAATATGAAAGCTACAATTTGTTCAATATGAAAGCTACAATTTGTTCAATATGAAAGCTACAATTTGTTCAATATGAAAGCTACAATTTGTTCAATATGAAAGCTACAATTTGTTCAAAGAAGACAAACTGTTCGTAGACAACAGTGTCTCAAGTTTTCAAATGACCTCGGGGAGTGTTTCAGAGATGTAAGTCTCCCAGAATTAATTTAAAAAAAAAATCCAGAACAGAAAAACTGTGCTTTTGTCATCTGTGGATCACCAAGATTATGTTCAGATTTGTCTTCTGGATTGGCAATACGTTGTCGGTGTATGTCCAGTTATTAGACATTTGGGTTGTCATTGTTCTGTTCATTGTTTGTCTTCCTTTACAACTTTTTTGGAAGAGCATGACAGAAAATGAAATGAATATCCTGAGATGTGTTTGATGGGCATTTACCAATTTTTCACTTAATTTTTAGGTGCAAAATCTTGAAAACACTGTTGAGGTTACTAGAAGATTTTTATAGGGGCCTTATATGAAGTTTGAAATAAAAGTTATCTACATGAAGTTTGAAATAAAACTTGAAGTGCTGGAAGAGGGGGAATTTTGGGTGGGGTGGGGGGGGGGGGGGGGGGGGGATCAGTAGCTTCATATTAATTTAGGAAAACTTTGTGTAAAATTGTTCACATCTCTTTTTGGTTTTTGCCCAATTTTTACCCACTTTGAAAAAGTTTTTAAGATTGCTTGTGGTAGATCTGGTTGGAACAATGTTTACTTTCCCCCTCTTTCTCTCTGATCAAATGTATTATTAGACATGCTGTCTTGGCTTGAGACTTTTTTGTCTTTTCTTTTTTAACTTGAAGAATCTTTACCTGTGGAACAAGATTTTTCATCTGTTTTTTTGCGTTTGATGAATGTGTGACAGCGAAAAAGGTACTGGAATAAAATGAGCATCATGTTGTGATTATGATGCTTCCTTCTCCGCTGACCCCAAATATCTTGCCACTGTAGTTACCTAGGATAGAACCAGTGATCTTTTTTTTTTTTTCATTTCCACAGAGATATTGGATTTTAAAATCTGGCATACTTCCTCAGATCCAGGTTTACATTCATTAGATCGGCAAACATGTACCATTCTTTAAGAATAACTAGCATGTTTGTGAGACACTTTGGAAAAGATGTGATGGAGATTTGCTCCCAGGTATAGTTCAAAACAGAAAGATCTGTTTCTTCAGCAGTTTCATTGAAAATGTATCGCTGTTGCTGTTTACTTTTTCATGTAGATGTTTTTAAACTTGAAAACAGGATAGTGTGAACTCAGAACTGTGATCCCTGTTGATCTTATCCATAGACTGATCCTGCTTTGTTCTGACGTTGTGTGTGCTCTGTGTAGGATGTGAAGTGCAGTGGGAACTGGATGTGGGCGG
>CM031602.1:75199747-75237247 GCA_018398815.1 Conus ventricosus
GGGGGGGAACTGTGGATCATGTCAGTGTTACAACCAGCAAAGGGGACTCGGGAGATGGCAGCCATTGTGCAGGTTTGTTTTTCAGTTCAGGAAATAATGTTGTAAAAGTGTGTTTGTGAGTGGTGTGTGTGTGTGTGTGTGTGTGTGTGTGTGTGATCTATAGATATGAAATATGTTTATACTGGGACGTCCTTAGCTGTTGGGATGTCGTCTGATCTGCATGTGTGTGTGTGTGTGTGTGTGTTGGGTGGGGGTAACACTTGTGCATAAACATGTATTTTGAGGGATCCCAGGGGGGGGGGGGGGGGTGAAATGCTTTTGAATTGCTGTTCCATTTTATTTGTGTCAACAGGCCCCATCGAAATTCTGTTTGCTGAAGAAGTGGGCCTGGTCTTGGAAACAAAAAAACAGGACACACACGCAGTGCTTGAGGATTTCAGAAGTGCAGAATGGACTGCTATCACATTGGATCTTCTCTAGCTCCAGATGCTGCCTCGGGATCGCAGGTAGTATGCTACAGTGTGGTAATGATGCAGTGCGTTATCATTGTGTATTCAAGATTTGAAGGGTTTCTTGTGCCTGGAAGATGTGATTGAAGGTGCTGTGCATACACTGCCATGCATCGATAGTGCACCTGTGCATGCATGCACTCACATACTCCATTGCTTTTGGATACAGACACATGCTCAAACATATGCAGCGACACACACTCACACACTCTGATACAGATATATAAATTGGTGCACAAGCACAAGGTCTTTCAGACTTGGTTGCAGGTGCTTGTTAGATTTGATTGCACCCTTTGTCGAATCATTGGCCATTGTGTGTCGATGGATGAGTGACAGCCTCCAGCCTTCAAAAGAACAACAAAGAAACTAAAAACATGCACGCTGGTGTCATGTTTTAATATCATTCTCCAAGAGGATGGAATTAGAAATGGTCTAATATGCAAAAATCTCAGCACGGCTGAACCTTCCAGTTGTAGCCGAAGAAACAAAGCAAAAAAAGAAAAGTTCTTGCCTTCTAGAAATGGAAATTCTACCTTCATTTTTTACACGTTTGCAAATTTTTTTTTTTTTTCAATTCTTCAGCATTTTGTGTAATTGCATCCAGAAAAATCGTAATTCAAGCTTCTTGTATAGGCTTTACATAACAATCCTGTGAAATCTGAAGAACATTGTCCAGTGGTATGTTCTCAGGCGATATTGCCAACAGATGGACAGACAGAACTGAAACTCTTCTCTGCAGGCTATGTTTGCTCACAGGATTATTTTATGCACACAGCATAGATGAAACATGCTCAAACATCTCCCCCCCCCCCCCCCCCCCCCCCCCCCCCCCCCCCCCCCCCCCCCCCGCACACACATGCTCAAAGGCCTTATTAAATTTACAATCAATAATTAACTCCTGCATTTAATTGAACAGTTCAGTAGGCTATGAATGAATGATTGATCAGAACTGAAGGTTAGAATGAAAGAAAACGTTTACATCAGATTCTAAAGTGATATTTGCTCTTGTAGGTGAAAATATCGGTAAACAACGCCACTGTGCTGAGGCACCGATGCATGAGCTGCGTGACATCTGGAAGAAACCAGTTTTGTGCTGGAACGCCGCCAAGCCAACCCCCACTGTGTCCAGGCTGAGCAGGAGGGATTAAAGAATCGACGATCTCCTCCCTACAGGCTGCCGTTTGATCCTAATGTACCTGTCTTTGCCAGGGTGGACAGTGAGTTAGCTTCCTTTTCGTTTCTGATGTGTTTGTTCATTCTTACCAGTTGAAACTGATGTCTTGATCCTACTCGGCATAAAGGACATCTTTGCTAACTAAGACTTACTTAATCCTCTTCATCCCGCGTCCCAGAACATAAGGCGCCAACAAGCTTTTTTCCAGCCCTCTCTGTCCTGGGCAAGCCAGCTCAGTTCATTCCAGTCTTGCCTGCCTCTCTCATCTCCTCCTCCACAGTCCTCCTCCAGGTGCCAAGTGGTCTGCCTCGCTTCCTTTTCCCCAGTGGTGCCCATCTCAGCGCAGTATGAGGGAGTCTGGTCTTGCCCTTCCAAAGGATGTGTTCCAGCCACCTCCACCGCCGCTGCTTCACCTCGGCCACAATGTTGTTTTAGGCCGGTGCGCCTTGACACTTCCCTGTTGGTGACATGCTGCTGCCAGTGAAGTTTCAGGATTCGGCGAAGACACCTTCCTTCGAAGCCTCTGAGCCTACTCTCAATCTTCTTGTTGGTTCTCCATGTCTCCAAGGCGTATAGGAGTACTGAGCGTACATTGGACCTGTAGTTCTTCAACTTGGTTTTGGTTTGCAGGACAGTTGACTTCCAGATGTTTTTCAACCGCTGAACGCCCGGGCTGCGAGTCCTATCCTGGTTGAGATCTCCTTCTCGAAGTTGCTGTTGGCCGAGATGTAGCTGCCGAGGTACTTGAAGTGTTCCACCTCTAGATCTGAGCCTCACACACTGGTCTTCTCTGCACTGCTAAGAAAGTCGATGAAGTATTTTGACTTGCCCTTCATCCTCAGCTCGCTAAACTGGATGAATCGTCTCCGCAGAACTTGCATTTCAGCATGTGAGGCAATCCCAACTTCAGATCACCTCCTTTCCTGGCTGAGGAGATATGCCTGTCATGTTCATTTTGCTATGAGTGCTACTTTTCATACTATTACTGTTTGAATGTGTGAACATTGTTCCATTTCACCATTTTGTGGGCATTGATGTACGTATGCTGATTGTGGGCTGTAGTGGAGTTGTGAGTTGTGCTTTGACATGGTAAGATGGTTGGTTTGTAAGTATGTACGTGAATAGAATAGAATAGTATAGATTCATATAGTCGCTGCAGATTTGTGTGTGTGTGAAGTTTTGCCCTGTTCTTGTCGAGGAGAGAGGCATGACCCCAATTCAGCATGACCCTTGCTTTTCTTTTTTCATGTGTGTATGTTTGTTTAGCTGTCGGAGATTCTCCTAACAGATTTCCCTATAGAATAGATATGTATGTAAATAATTTCAAGGTCACTGCAGATCTTTTTGTATAGAATTTGGGTTGCTCATGCTTGGGAAATTATATTGCTTTAATACACCACCACCCGTATTTTTTAGTTTATCTCTTGTTTGTGTGTGTGGTGTGTTTATCTTTAAAAAAATTCCCTGTAGAATTTTACCAGGGACAACTTTCTAGTTGCATTGGTTTCATTAATCTACATGCATGCATATTCTCTGTGTATGTGTGTGTGTCTGTTGTGTGTGTATATGTGTCATTACGTAATATTGTTTACCTGGGTGGAAAATAATTTTCCAGGATCTGCTCTTCCAAGCGCCTTCCTAGGTATTTTGTATGTAAAAATAACAAAGACATCATGATCGTGACAAGGAACATAATTATAGGAATAAGAAAGAGTATAGGTAATCCATGCACATTATTCCGTTAATAGAAACTTAACTTGCAAGAACTACTGTTTGTACAAACTATTTTTTGTTTCACTCATTCACAAATACTCACCGTCAGAACATGTCATGTTATTCCCACACAAAAAAGAGATTGATCTGTGATGTTTTTCAGATAGTGTTCTACCATTTAAAAGAAAACCTCAGAAGGCGAAAAAAAAAAAGAGAAAGAATCTAAAGGGCCTACGTAGATACATATCTGTCTATGTGTACAAAGGGTGTGAATACAGTGTAAAAAAGAAAAAAAGAGAGTGAACACATTTTACAGCAAGATAAATCAGTCGTTTTTTGTTTTTTAAATCAGTTATTTTGTCCTTGAACTAAGACTTCCTGTGCTATGTCAGATGTGGCTCCACGTGTTGCTGTCATTCGAGAGGAGGGCAGCAATGGAGACAGAGAAATGTCAGCTGCCTTCTCCTTGGCCGGGTTTGAACCTTGGGACATCAACATGCAGGACTTGATGGATGGCACTGTGACTCTGGAAAGCTTCCGAGGCGTTGCTTTCGTTGGTGGATTTAGCTATGCTGATGTTTGTGGTTCCGCTAAAGGTGAGTGGTGGTGAATTTGTCCCTTTTTGGAGGCCCTGATCTGCCAGCACATATACATACATGCATAAACTATAAGCACTGATGTATGCATGCACATATGCAAACTTGGGGACATGCGTGTAATGTTATTTTTCAAACAAATGTGCATTAATGTAGAAACAAATCTTGCTGGTATGCTGTCATTTTCAATTGTGCATTGTTTTTACGCCAGGCTACATGAACCTGTTCAAAATTTGATACTCATGCAAACTCTTCCTGTCTCATGGAATTTTCATACATTGAATGAATAAGTTGTAGGTAAAATGTCTGCATTCATTTGCTTTCACTTGTGAGTGTGTGTGTGTGTGTGTGTGTATAAGTGTGCGGATGTAATTTTTGTCTCCAGGAATTGGTAAATATGAGACATGTGGTGTCTGTTCAAATACCTGCATTTTTTAGTACACCATACATGAAATGGCACTTAAGTACATGTTTAGATCAGTTACATGTGTTCAAATACCTGCATTTTTTAGTACACCATACATGAAATGGCACTTAAGTACATGTTTAGATCAGTTACATGTCATCTGTATACATCTGTCATTGCAGCATAGCTTCCTCTCAGCTTCTGAGTTTATTTTCTTCAGATGTTTTTTCCCCGGTTTACCTGCCTATCATGTGCAGCCACTCATTTTGGGAACAGTTGATGAAAAAGACAAAAAGGATCATGTCTTATTGGCATGAATCTCCACAATCCTCAGGGGAATAAAATTTAGTGATCGTGTCACTGATCACATCACGATTGCACTTCAGTGGCGATATCCGGAGAAAGAATATTCATTGGAAGAAAAGAAGTTGTGGATGGGAGAAGCTTTCTAGATTATTTGTCAAACTTCTTTCCATCCGTAGATTATCTTACGCGAACAAAAACGTAGACATTGTCCATTTTTGTCACACTTGTAGTCGGTTCTTTTTAGGCTGTTGAGAATTTTAAGCTTGTTGTTCCCTAATGTATATGTGTTTTTTTTCTCTCTTTTTTTTTTTTTTTTTTTTTTTCAGGCTGGGCGGCTACCGCCCGGTTCACAAAACGGTGGGAGATGAGTTCAAGCATTTCAGGTCACGGTCAGATACCTTCAGCCTGGGTGTGTGTAATGGCTGTCAGCTCATGGCTCTCCTTGGCTGGGTGGTTCCAGCAAATGCAGGTCATTTGCTTTGATTCTCTGAACAGTTCAGACCAGCAAGACAGAGAAAGAGTGAATGTGAGAGAGAGGTAGAAAGAAGAGGAGTCTTTCTCAAGATGATTTCATTTTGATTTGAAGTGCGGAGCAGCTGTTAAAGAACTGACCAAAAGAAAAATTTTATCGTTTGTTCAGAAAAGAAGTTCTTGGCTGGAAGAAGCATAAACATTCAGCTTCCAGAAATGCTTATTCACACAAAAGTCGTGAATTACCATGTAATGTTTTTCTGTTTGTTTGTAATGCAGTCGCTAGTGAAAGAGAAATGTTTCCTTCATGAATAATAGGTAGTAGCAATTTTATTTTGCAATGTGATTGTAGACAATGGTAAAGTGCTCAAATACAAGTTCCTTTATATTGCCGATAAGTTGTAGCCTAGAGTGTAAAATGTAAACAGAATGAACTCTGAGTGCACTGCAATGATCTGAAGTTGATTAATTATGCATGTGCTACCATAATCTTAGTTTGATGCAGGCATAAGATTGTGTTTGTAATACTGTGATCTCAGTGTAATGTAAGGGAGGATTTTGTATATCCTACCAACATCTCTCTGTAATGTAGGAAGAAGACTGCGCATGTACTACTGTGATGTCAGTGTAATGTAGGTAGAGGATTGTGTGTTTAAAACCATAATCTCAGTGTAGCGCAGGCTGAAGATTGTCCATATACTTCCATGATCTCAAGTGTAGTGTAGGTACAGGATTGTGCATGTACTATGATGATGTGAAAGTTGCAACTGTTTTTTTGGTTGTTTTTTTTTCCAGGTGATGGGAAAGCAACGGAACAAGGAGTGTTCCTGGACCACAACAATTCCCAGCGCTATGAGTCGCGCTTCGCGACGGTGCGTGTGGGAGCCAGTCCCTCTGTCATGCTGCAGGGCATGGAGGGAACGGTGTTCGGCATGTGGGTCTCTCATGGGGAAGGTGAGTCGTGGAAGTTTACAGCCCAGACTTTGTATAAAGCAGATCTACAGCCACCCATGCCTTACACAATTTTCCCCCTTCCTCTACCTCCCCCCCCCCCACCCTCCACCTCCACTGCTTTGCCTGTGATGTTTGAAGTGTATTTTGTTGTTCATGAATATTTTTTTGTTATTGTTCAGTTTGCTTTGTTACTTTGAAAGCATTTCATTATGTTGTTACATCTGTATAAAAAGCTCTACATATTGACCAAATGAAGCATAGATCTATTCTATAACTGAATAGCGCTCATTTTGCACATAAAGCTTTGGATGATATTTTTGAGTGATTTGTAAAAATAAAGTTTTTATTTCTTTATGTAGCTCTGTAATCATTAACCATTGTCAGATTTCAAGGGATTATGTTTATTTCCAATAACATGACAATTTTTACAGTGCAGGCAGTCTTCTACAGTGAAGTTACACCCATATCTCTCTCTCTCTCTCTCTCTCTCTCTCTCTCTCTCTTCTCTCTCTCTCTCTCTCTCTCTCTCTCTCTCTCTTTTTCCATCTCATCTTTTGTGCCACTTTGGTGGTACTGCACCCCCATGCTGCTCATTCCACACACCCCCCACACCCCCCCACACCCCCATCCGCAGCCACAGCCCTGAAACCAGCAATCCACGGGGAGCAGTCTATTTAACCCCTTCGCTGCTATCATATTTTGCTAAGTCCCATGCTAAGAATTTTTTAGAAAAACACAAAAATCACGCCTATGCTTTTCATTTGCTTATAATTCAGAAGATATTGAAGATAGCTACATAAAAGTATATATCAAATGAAAGGAAATTGAATGAAGAATCTGTTTGTAACAATAACAAAATGGAATGATATGCTAGAATGACACATGAACTCCTTGAAATGCAATACAAAAAAATGAAAAAAATCAATCATGATGTTATTAGGTGATGCTGGAGCTCACAGCAGTTCATAGCACATTTTGTATTGAAGATTTACAGTGTACAATGATCCGGGAAGCAGTGTCCAGTCACAACATAGCACAGTCTAGCCACACAAAGAATGAATGGCGTTTATCTCCAGTTTCTGTCGCCTGTAGAATTCCGAAAAACACAAAAATCACGCCTATGACTTTCATTTGCTTATAGTTCAGAAGATATTGAAGATAGCTACATAAAAGTTATATGAAAGGAAAATGAATGAAAAATCTGTTTGTAACAAAAATATAATGAAATGGTATGCCAGAATGTCACATGAACTCCTTGAAACGTAATATAAAGAAATGAAGACGTCAATCATGATCTAATCAGATGATGCTGACCTCATAGCAGTTTATAGCACACTTTGTGTTGGAGTTATACAGTGTACAAAGACCCATGAAGCAGTGTCCAGCCACACCACACCACAGCCTAGCCACACAAAGAAGGAAAGGTGTGTAGATCTCCCAGTTTCTATCGCCAGTAGAAACACTGAGTGTGATAGTTCCGGAAGCAGTCTTCCAAACACAATCCTGGTTTGCTGGGGCAGTCTGGGCAGTATTATCTGGTGTCTTTCCTCTGCCCTTTCTTCCAGCAGACACGGCACCTCTTTGATGGCCGTGCTTTATGTTGGGTAGGGGGCGGCACACCGATGAAGTGTTGAGCACACAACCTGACAGCATGGTCGTCCTCAGCATTAGCTGGATCTTTGTCGCCCAAAATCATCTCATTCATGACTTCTTTCTGGAAGTCAAGGAAGGAGCTGCTGTGACCATCCTTCCTGAACACAATGTGTGTATTCTGCATCCAGCACCAGCAGGTCCAGCAACAGGCCCAGCACCAGCAGGTCCAGGCTGAACATCATCTCCATGCTGCATCAGCCTAGCTGTAACACATTGAAAGCAAGAGTCCAATTTTCCACAGAAATATTTCATGAAATAAAAAGAAAATGTACCACTCACACACACACACACACACACACACACACACACACACACACACACACACACACACACACACACACACACACATGAACACACACATGAACACACACACACACACACACAGTGTAAACAAGCCACACCCCCTTCTGTTAGTCCAATAAAACTCAAATAAACAGCACACAAAATCACTTCAAAATGATAACATTTTTTTTGTATCTACTCTTGCTTTCAGTTTATGAAAATATTCACAAACACATACACACTATAAGCGAACAAACATACACAAACTGAAATTGGGTCATTAGCATGCCATGCGTGATGCCCCCTTTCATTTTCATCAAGCAAACACTGCAAACAATCCAATGAGTTATGCTTCTGAACAAGTAACTTCACTGCAACATTGTTTAGATCAGTGTTTTTTATCACTGTGTGCTTTCTGGTTTTCTAGAAAAAGTATCATCAACACACACACACACACACACACACACACACACACACACACACACACACACACACACACACACACACATTTCCCCCTACTCCCACCCTGCCCCTCACACGAACACACACAGGGATTAGTGGAAGAGTTGTAAGAAACACTTGTAAACCACAAGCAAACCAAACACACGCAGTGTGACAGAGCGAGCGAGCGAGCGACTGACACTGGCACACGAGCCCAACGCCTTGAAAGTCGGTCAAGCACACTGGTCATTGATGACGGCTCGCTCGCTGACGCGGCCCCAATCAGCGGTACAGGCATACAATACACATACTTGGTTGTTCTGTTCACAATTATACTGAAAAGAAAAGCAACACCATTATGTTATAAAATTGAATGAATCTCTCAAATACACTCACCTGCGTCTTGAATGATTGGACCGCCATGCTCTGAGTCTGACTCGGACGACGAGTCATTCAACAAAGCTTCTTCCACTTCCAGATCAAACTCTGGGTGGTTTGCATCAACTTCACGAAGTTCGATGCCAGCTGGACAATATCTTCATCTCTACTATCTTCATCTTGGTAAATTTCGTCAATAACCTCTGCAACTGTATACCTTCGTCATGGGGCAGCCATGGCTTCGAATACTGAAAGTAGGACTTCACAGTACCTTGCTGATCGATCGTCATAAATTATGTAAATGAACCAATTATCTTGAACAAATGGTACACCAAAAGCAAAGAGTGGTCAAGGGAGCTTATCAAATCATAAATAGAGGGATTTTCGGCAATGCTGGATGAAACAGAAAGAGTGTTGAATCATGACGGACAATGTTCGTCAACAGCGCATTGCAGGCGGCACTTTTCATGACGGACACTGTACATCAACAGCGGAGTGAAGAGGTTAAAGTCGTCATCAGGCAACTTGCCAGAGAAGACCCTGCGCTGTTGCCCGGTCACTTCATTGGTGTACAGGACTGCTTGTTCTGATCCAACACATGCAGGGTGACATCTGCTAAATCCTATACTGACAGCAGTGATTGTTTAGTCACAGAGCCAGCATAAGTGAGTTTTCTGTTTGAAGGTACCCCCACGTCCATCTGATGACGGTTCCCATGAATTTGCTGATACCCGTGGCTCCAACAGAATCAAACCAAGGGCGTAGATGTGGAGAGGACATCAAAACTGAGGTCACCATGAGAGCAGGGCATGAAGGGCCACATAATTTGAGACTCTTTTTTTTTTTAATGCTGATTCGTGAAGATGATCAATATGATGCTTCGGGTTTCCATTCAGGTCTGAGACTGCAGGACAGGGCTGTATTGTATGCATACTTCCATAACATATCCTGATGACAACAGTCCTGAGAGATACAGACACCTGCAGTGTTGGTCAAGAAATTTGAGCAACATTCTGAGATGCATCCAGTAAGTGGATGAAACTCAGTTGTGTGGTCCACGTCTTCCCAGCTAAGCCCAAAGTAAACTTAGTTCGGATAGGAGTTGGTCAAGGCTGAAAAATCGCACAAATAAATGTCTCTGATGTAAATCAAAACTACAACCTCCCAATCAGGAGTCCACAACACTAACCACTTTGGCACAACAGCTGGCTGGCTTATCATAGTTATACAGATTTCATCTTCAGTACCATGATTTCAGTATGTTCTAGTGCATGCACACACACACACACACACACACACACACACACACACACACACACACACACACACACACACATACATACACATACACATACATACACACATACAAAGACAACCATACACAATAAAGCTTTGTCTTTTCAGGAAAATTGTCTTCAAGAATCAGGCTCTGCAGACCCTCATCCAAGAGAAGCAACTGGCCGCCCTGCACTATGTGGATGATGACGGAAAACCCACCAACACCTACCCTCTGAACCCCAACGGGTCTCCCGAAGGACTGGCCGGGCTGTGCTCCGAGGATGGTCGTCACCTGGCCATCATGCCTCACCCAGAGCGATGCGTGCTGCCCTGGCAGTGCCCCTGGATGCCCACAGACATGAGGAAGCAGCTTCAGTTTTCACCCTGGATCAGAATGTTCCAGAATGCTTACCACTGGTGTTCTGCCAGTCAGGCATGATGTCATGGGATGGACGTCATAGTGACTGCATTGCCCATGTTTAACGTGGGCATCAGGCATGTTCTGTCATAGGAGTTTCTACCACGACTCCTCCAGAAAGACGCTGCTAAAGTCCTCACTGCTAGACGTAGCTTGTCAGGATTTATGTTGATGATTATTGAGAGGGTTCACTCAGTGTGAAAGGCATAAATTAAATCTCAGCGAATAAAATTAGTTGTGATGAGCAGAATTTTGAGAGGAAAAGGATGGATGGATAGAATAGGCAGATCAGAAATACTGTGATCTGTGCTGTTTTGTAATGTTGATGAGGGCATCTTTCGAGAAGCGTAAACAACTGGCCATCTTGTCATTGGTCATCATTATGTTGCTCCCACTATGTTTTCAGGATGGCATTGACATCATTTGAAGTTTCGAAGGTCCATGTTGCTGTTAGCGTGCTGGTTTGTTTGTTTTTTGTTATGATGGAGAACTGACCTGACATTGCATTTGAAGATCTTGAGTTTCATGTTAATGTGGACTATGGATTTCTAATGGTTGGAAAACATGTGGTCGTATGTCCTTGAAAACATAGTTTCATAGCTTTAACGAAATATGTATCACAAGTCTGTTGTTCAGACTTTCCAATGTTTGCATAATTTAGGTTGCAGCATTTAGTCTGGATTCTAGTGTGTGCATTTTGAATTTTGATGCTGATGATTGTGTTGAATGTGTTTTCAGATTATTGACTTTTGTACTTTTTCTCTCCATTTCATCAAAATGTAATGTGTGTTAGTAGGAGATTGTTTTGTTTCTGTTCTGAACACATTTATCCAGCAACTGTGTAATCATTTGGTTCTGTTCTGAAGACATTCAGCAAACTGTGTTTGAGATTGACCTTGCTGCTTTGCCATTCATGTTCTACATATTTTATATGTTTATTTTCTGCCAGGCTGACAAAGGTAACATCTTTATATAAAGTGTTAGTATGGGCAACATTTGCCTTTGATTACCATTTGCCATTCTGCTGCCCATTGATATTAGCGCTTAAAACCAGTACAGCTGCCATCATGAGAAAGAAAACTTGTACAATCAGATGACTGTAATTAATGCAGCATGTGTGAATTAGTGGCTAGAGAATCACATAACATAGTTGGAAATGTAGAATAAACATAAGAGTGTTCGAGAAGCTGGCTGAAATTTGAGGTACATGTGTTTTACGATGTTAAACTCAGGCAGATTTTACTTGATGAGATGATTAAGAAGAGAATGCATTCATAACAGATGACATTATCGTGAAGATTTGGACGCTTCCATTAATTTTGATTTATTTTTCTTTCGTTTGTTTTTAAACTTGATTTGCGCATTTTCCTGGTTGTTTTGTGAAGATGACATACGTTTGTTTTTAAACTTGATTTGCGCATTTTCCTGATTGTTTTGTGAAGATGACATATCATTTTGTGAGCCCAGTAACTATAGATGGCAGATATGAATAAAATGTTTAGATCTGGTTAAAAACAACTCCTTTAGAAATTACAGAATGTAAGTTTGATTCGATCACTCGTTTTGGATAAGTACATAAGTGTGTGTATATCCTTATTGAAAGAGATATTCTACAGCTGATATCAGATATATCAAAGCATGAGCTGATGCATAGAGAAAGAAATGTTGGCCTGCAGCTGAATACTTTCTTTAACATAAAATGTATTTGCTTGTAGCAAAGCCAGAAACATGTTTGTCCTCTTGCTCTGTTTTTGTAGTATGTAAGTCTATACTTTGAAATATTGCTATACATGTATAAGGTATCAATACTGTAATTCTGCTACACCACTCCAAACTGGGTATTCCCCCCCCCCCCCCCCCCCCCTTTTTTTGTCATTGTTGCATATTAGCATGTTTTTGCTTTCCTTGATTCCATCTGTTATATTGATACATCATGGTGATTATGATTTTTCCTTTTTGTTGAAAACATTTTGAAGTGTTATTATAAACTGAAAGTCACCTGAAATGATGACAAGAAGTTGCTACATTTTTGTTCTTGGCTTTGTTTTGTTCTGGCATGCACCTGTTACGTATTTTGTTTTCAGAATCAAAGTTTTTAGTACGCTTTCTTACTGTAGATATTATTCTTACATATAAATCCATTTCAAGTTTGTTTATGTGTATGAGAGGATTTCTGTTTTCACAAACTTTTTTTATGTTGCTGCAAATGGGGTCCTTGCCAGATATTTTCTATTTTCATCTTGGTGATTGTATTAACTGCTGGCATATACCTTTTCTTTCTTTTTTCCTATTAAAGTTATAGTACACATATACTCTAAAAATATTTTGTATACTATGTAACAGAAAATGTATGTATAATCCACATCTACTCAAAATGTGCTTATTAAATGTTAGTACTTTTACAGTTTATGTGGAAGTATTGTTGTCTTTGGGTTTGGGTTTTTAGTATGGTAGGAGGCATTGCCACTTGTGTTCATGACTTTGACTATCAAAGTCTCAACACCTGTGGTGCAGATATGTTTAAATTGTTATGTTCTTGCAGCAACAAATTATGATCATATGTAAATCATATGTTGATGGAAAGCTCTCACGTTTCAGCGATAAAGCCAAGAGAACAATCCTTGGTGAGACGTCCTCTCACTGCAAAGTTCATAAGCGTGTACCTCAGGCCAGGCTGCTGTCAGCATCTTGATCACTTGGGTCGGTGATAACATGGTGCTTGCCCTGAGCTGCTTGGTACACTTGCTTGCCCCTCACAGAGCCTGCTAACTCGCAAAGCAAAATAGTGATGACTGAAGCAGTCGAGCTCAAGACCATTTGGCTTCTGGAACCAGACTGACTGGTCAGGGTTTTGACAGCACTGTGCGGCGCGAGAAGCAAGCTTAGTGACGGTGGGAAGATTATGCTGAAACAGAAAGCGTAAACTTAGCCAGCCTTGCAACAGCTGGGCCTGCGGTACTCAGGGACAGTCTGTATGTATGTGGTGCTTTTATAAGAGGTGTTCACAGGTCTGCGATCCTTTTATCATTGAAGTGCCATGCAATCAGTGCAAAGATAATGTATGTAATCAGTGCAGAGATAATGTATGTAATCAGTGCAGAGATAATGTATGTAATCAGTGCAAAGATAATGTATGTAATCAGTGCAAAGATAATGTATGTAATCAGTGCAAAGATAATGTATGTAATCAGTGCAAAGATAATGTATGTAATCAGTGCAAAGATAATGTATGTAATCAGTGCAAAGATAATGTATATCTGTTGCCTTTTGATTGCAAAGAAATGCCATGGCCCACTATTATTCAAATCATGATATCTTACAGATTTTTTCTGGATATTAGTTTCCAAATGAATTGAAGAACAAAAGTTTTTTTTAATGTTCTTTATTTTTCCTATTTTTTTGTCCACCAATTATTGTAGCATATTACATCCATTGTTGACATTCAGCGTTCTTGTACGTTCTAGTTAAAGACTGGTTCCTTGTTAAGTGCCTACTTTATTTCCCCTTTATTCACAGATGAAACAAAAATTGATGAGTTGATTGAAAATTGATTGATAACTTTATATGATAAATAGACGCATTTTCATTTACTGTTTTTCTTAAATGAATATGTTCCTGTGTTTCATTCTACATATTTCTTTATGGATAACATTATAATATGCAATAATAGTAAGTATAATGATTATGCTTTTAGAACTTTATCTTGGGTAAAGAGATGTGGACCGAAGGGTTAAGACACAAACTCGCACTGGCCAAACTCCTGTCTCCTTTCAAAAATATGATCATGATAATCTTTTGGATGCATTTATGGTATCAAGATCTCCATCCAATAAAGTTTGAATTGCCATGAGCTGTTTTTAGTGTGGATGTTTGCTTGTGTGTGTGCAAACGCAGACAGAACTGTCTACAAGCCATAAACTACCCAATAATGTTGGTGTTGAACATATCTCGACTGACTACAATGCACACATTTTATCCTCGATCACCATTTGGGAACTGTTGCCATCAGTTGCTGACGTTTGGCATGTGTTTGATCAAAACATGCGCCACCGATCACCAACAAAGTATCTGAGCTGCAGGGGAGTGTCATCTTTGATGGGTTACCTCATAGCGACCTGATACTAGTAACTCGCCATCGACTGCCGACACTTGGACTGTGATGAAATGAGCTCGAACTTTGATGAATATGGGGAAGCCACAATGAACTGTGTGGATGGAGTGCCACTTAGAGGTCTAGGAAAAGGAAGCAGAAAAATGATAATAGAAAAAGAACTGCCAAGTTTGGAGTGTCTGTGTTGAGAAGTACTGGAAATATAGGGAAAGCTTACCATTACCACTTGCATAACACACATACCAGACACTGGATTGGTACTTCCGTAGACACAACATAAAAAGAAGGGCTTTAGCATATCTATCCCTCCTCACCCACTCCTCCCCTACCCACCAAAAAAAAAGGAGTTGTATATGCATATTCAACTTGGGTCCTCTGTAATGTCGGAATCTTGACTGAAAGCATTCAAACATCCCTTTTTCCATTTGTCTCATCTCGCATGTTTTCTCTGTGGTATTACTCCCTTGTTTCTCACCCATACACAACCAATTCTAACTTTGTACGGTCACACTGGAAACCAGCAACATTTTGATGTCATTATAAGGTACCCAACCAAAGAAGACACTGGACCACTTCATAGTTACTTTTGCCGCTAATACCAGCGTCTGTTGTGATTGACCATATGCGGGACACCACCTATTAAAACCCCCCATCTGGTACAAATCGGTCATGGAAATCACCTGTAAACTGTTACCACAGACCTTTTTGCTATTTACATCCTTTTAATTGTTCAGATGTCTGTGACTGCTTTCAAGCTCTTATGCTTTGCATTTACTTGTTGAGCCATAGGCTATTGGTTTTAGGAACTAACAGCCGGAGAGAATTGATACAACAGAATCTGCTAAAGGGTTTATATCCTCTTTATGTGTTTAAAGAAATATGCTCTGAGCAGTAGAAAAAGGATACGGGCATCAGAAGCATTTCTGGACTTTTTCATTACTCTCTCTCTCTCTCTCTCTCTCTCTCTCTCTCTCTCTCTCTCTCAATACTATGGGCTTGTTTCGATGCTACTAATGAGTTCAAGATAATGTTCCTCTAGCTGTTACGATTCTCTGTGGCTATCTAGCCCGTCCACTGCCTGAAGTCGTCCATACCATTTTTAGTGATTTGACTTTTCTACTTCCGCAGGCCACAGCTGCGTCTTGCGGGATGGTTTTTGTCACAATGGCTGATCTTGAGACTGCCTGCGCTATTTCATCTATTTCCTTTGCACAAAAGCTATCAGCGAGTGTTATGTGGTCGTCTGGCTTATCTTTTTTTTTCTTTCTTTCCGCGTACACAGGCTGATACTCCTGCGGACACTGCCTGTATATAGACAGGCAGTGGAGTTTTGTGTGTATGACCGTTTTTCATCCCGCCATAAAGGCAGCCATACTCCGTCTTCGGGAAGGTGCATGCTATGTGTAACGTGTCATCCATACCAACGGCCAAACTGGCCTTCTCTTCCAAAAGTTGGTGATGGGAGTTTACGTGTGTACAAGATGTTGTGCGTGCGTTCACACACGGAACCTCGGTTTATAGTCTCATTCGAGGACTGTATAGGGAATGGAGTCAGAACCAATGTTAACTCCGAGGGGAAAATCCCCCTATACCGAAATTCGAACCCGCAACCTTAGGATCACGAGTCAGGCGCTCTACCAACTGAGCTATTCCGGCCCCTGTCTGGCTTATCTGACTCTGTTGCAGACTTTCCATTTGTCATGTGATCTTTTACAATATGTTTCAGACATCGCGATAATATATCTCGCCTCCAGGATTTCAATGCATCTTCAGAGATCTAGAGGAGTCTTGGATGTTCTTTATGGACTGCTTCCAAACTGGGGCACTCTTTTGAGTGTACCGCCTTGATGGGCATCAAGCATTTTCTGTCTTTTTGTTGTAACTGAAATGGCTACATGTAAGCTTAAAAGTAGCCTACCATCGTTTATATTTGGGATGAAAATTGGATTATTGTCATCAGTACTGATTGAGTTGTTCTTATATTATTTCAGGTTTTCATTGAACTTTAAAATTCTCTCTCTCTCTCTCTCTCTCTCTCTCTCTCTCTCTTCTCTCTCTCTCTCTCTCACACACACACACACACACACACACACGCACGCACGCACACGCGCGCACACACGCACACACACACACACACACACACACACACACACACACACACACACACACGCACACACGCACTGAAATATGGAAACCACAGCGTTATACAGAACAGAGAAAATGTAGTCAGTTGACTTGGCAAAGAATTAGGCCACTTCAAAACTGCACTCCGACCCAAAGATCCACCAGCAGATACAGCATGACACGGGAATCAACAAGAGACATTGTAACATCTGTTAATTGAACGTTCCTTCCCCACTGTAGAGTCCAAATTAGAACGTTGCTACAAGCTCAGGTGGCGCTGTGACAGGCCGTTCTCGCCTCTACCAGGTGATCATGTGTTAATCGTAGCCTTTGAACTTGTCCGAATTCTATCCACGGGCCATAACGACAACCTGTTGAATTCTATCCACGGGCCATAACGACAACCTGTTCTTATTGTTTCTCTCCTCGTTGCCCTGTTTTCGTGTCCGCTGCGAGTATTCTGAACCAGCCCCCTCCCCCTCCCTGTTACACGACATGCTTTAATTTTACCTGATCTGAAAACGTTCATTGACTGCGCAAAGTTGGGAGTTTTTATCGATTCCGTTTTATTTATTAGTTTTCGTTTAGCTTTTAAACACGTTCGAATTTTAATGGTAAATAACAAACAAAAATCAATCTGCATGTTCAAGAATTTCACACACACACACACACACACACACACACACACAGAGCACGTCTGTATATACGCGCTAGCGAGTATACGTATTAGCATGCACGTACACGCTTGAGTACACACTTGGGTTTACATGCATGCCCCCCCCCCCCCCCCCCCCCCCCCCCCCATAACACACACACAGAGCACGTCTGTGTATACGCACAAGCGAGTATGCATATAAGTATGCACGCACACGCTTGTGTACACACTTTGTTTACATGCATGCCCACACGCGCGCGCGCGCGCACACACACACTCACACACACACCACACACACACACACACACACACACACACACACACACACACACACACACACACACACACAGATTGTGCTGTTATATCGTAAAAGTGTTTTTCAATTTGAGGTGACTGGGCGAAAACGTCGGAAAAACGTTGAAATTCATCGTCTTTAATCAGCTGAAACGGCTTCTTTCATTACTACAATTACTAGTACTACTAGTATTACTTCTACTGCTGCTTCTAAAGCTGCTGTTGGTACTCCTGCTGCTAGTACTCATTGTTCTAATACTGCTACTACGACGACTATTGCTGCTGCTACTACTACTACAATTTGTGTACTGTTTCTACTACTGCTACTGCTGCTGCTACTTCTACTATACTATTACTACGAACACTGCTGCACTGTCACCACTATCACCATTGCAACAACAAAATGGCGACAATACATACATTTCATTTTGTGCAATATCTAGTATTCACATTTCTGAAAAGCACCATACATGTTTCGTTAACGATACCGCATTGAATAAAAATGAAAATGGAAAATGCAAGAGGTGCACAAACAAAAGCACGAGAAAAATGATAGAAGAATGCGAAAAAAACACCAAGTACTTTCTTAATTTGGAAAAAAAACAAAAGCAAAGAAAAAAATTACGACAAAGTTAATAAACAACAAAGGAGACATCATAACAGATAAAGAAGTATACTGGAAGAACAGGTTGACTATTATTCAAAACTTTACAATCAAACCATAGACACAGAAAACATGGAACAAGCAGTTAAAGATTGTATTGGAAATGAATCATTTTCTAAACTATCTGAAGAAGAATCAAACCTATGCAAAGGTCTCATCACAAAAGAAGAGGCAGGGAACGCACTGAAAAAGATGAAAAATGGATCGTCTCCAGGGAGCGACGGTATGACTGTCGAGTTTTATAAAATGTTTTGGAACAAAGTCAAAACACTACTAACCGATTCTTTCAACGAATCATATGAAAAAGAAGAATTACCATATTCGCAGAGGCAAGGATAATTATATTGCTGCACAAAGGCAAAGAATTAACACGCGAGACTCAATAACTGGAGGCCAATTACGTTATCTAACACAGAGGATAATATCTTAGCTAAAGTGCTTGCAGAAAAACTCAGCAAGGCTATATCCAAACTAATTAATGAAGACCAAGTAGGGTATTTAAAAGGTAGAAATATTTCAACCATTATCCGAACAATCGAAGATGTCATAGATTATCTCCATAATACAGACCAAGCTGGGTATTTCCTTGCCCTCGATTATTGTAAAGCATTTGATAGCATATCTAGAGACTTTTTATCACATACTTTCACTTTCTTTGGTTTTGGAGAACAGTTCAGGAAATGGACCAGGACTTTAGGTAATAATACATTGAGCAGCATTAATTATGGAGGATGGTTATCTGAATCTTTTTCATTAATGTGTGGCATCAGACAAGGATGTCCATTTTCTCCCCTAGCATTTATTTTGGCAGTTGAAATATTGGCAATTGAAATAAGAAGCAGTAATATTGAAGGCATTAGGGTGCCTAAAAATAACCAAGATACTGAAAAAATAAAGATAAAACATCTGGCAGATGATACCACACTATTCTTAAAAAATGCTGACGATATGGCACATGCTGCAGGAATCATATCAGATTTTGCCAAATTTTCAGGCCTCACTCTAAACCAAGAAAAAACAAAAGCAATGAAAATCAGAAGGCATTTAGACGATGATATTCTGCCATATACATTGACAGATAAATAAAAATACTTGGCGTATATTTCACAAATGACAGAAGAGCACAACATTTGGAAGAAAATTGGATAGGAAGGGTAGACAAAATGCAAAATCTAATAAAATCCTGGAGTTGAAGGGACCTCAGTATTCATGGGAAAATAGTGATAGTAAAAACGTTATTAATTAGCCAGTTCACATTTGTAATGCAATCATTTGGATTACCTGATGAAATTCTTAATAAAATGAATCGTGAATTGTATAAGTTTATTTGGCAAAGGAAGCACTCAAACAGAAATGCTTTTTAGAAAATAAAGCGGAAAATAATGGAAGGAAATCGAAAAGAAGGAGGGCTTAACACGACAAACATAAACGATTTACAAAATGTTTTTAACTGCAATGGTTTGGAAAGCTCTACATATCTGAAAATGAAAGTTGGACCTTCATTCCTAAATGGCATTTTAACAAAATAGCGAATGGAAGAAGTATTTTTGAAATCAATTGTCAACCAGCCAGTGTAAATGCAATTAAATGTATGAAAAACGAATTCTGGAAAAAAAGCAATGTGGACTTGCCTAGAGAATAAACGATTAGATCTGAAAAATGATGTCAATACAAACAATTTTCAAAATCAACTCTATGGAACAACAGTTTGATACAATACAAAAACAAACCCCTTTTTTCAGTACATGGAAAAACAACAATATCGAAAGTCAGGGACATTATTTCAGCTAATGAAAACAGATTTTTATCATTACAAGAAATCCAGAACAAAGTTAACCAAAATGCAGCCAATACCCTTATGCAGTATAACGCGACGATGAACGCCATTCCTGCACAGTGGAAGGAATGGATAAATAACAATGACTTGAGAACAGAGGCAGAAAACACTCCAAAATGCGAAGTCAAGCTGTATAATACAAAGCCAAAGAACATATTAAAATTGTTAAGAGAGGGACAACCGAGGGAGAAAGAAATTAAACCATGTGCACACTGGTTTTGGCTCAGAAGATTGCGAATCGAAATCACTGAAAACATATGGCAAATCCCTGAGTTTGTTACCAAGGAAGTTCGTTTGAAAGAGCTGCAGTGGAAGCTAAAACACAACATATATCCAACAAACATACTCCTACACAAAATGAAAGTAACAGAGGACAACAAATGCTCAACATGCAGGGATGAAATAGATTACACAGAGCACTTCTGGGAGCCGGAATAGCTCAGTTGGTAGAGCGCCCGACTCGTAATCTTGGTGATCCTGGGGTTGCGGGTTCGAACCTCCGCCGGGGCGTTTCGGTACAGGGGGATTTTTCCCTCGGAGTTAACATTGGTTCTGACTCCATTTCCCATACAGTCCTTCGAATGAGACTATAAACCGAGGTTCCGTGTGTGAACGCACGCATAACATCTTGCACACACGTAAAATCCCATCACCAACTTTCGGAAGAGTAGGCCAGTTTGGCCATTAGTATGGATGACACGTTACACATAGCATGCACCCTGAGTGAGAAATGGAAAGAATGAAGGAAGTAAGGAAAATGAGTGATCGATATTGAACGATATTGACTGGATGACACGGGAAACGACTGAATGAAGCGCCAGCTGGCAGCTCTTCAGTCGGCACTACCCAGGTAGGCAGCCCGTTGTGTAAACGAGTGTCGCTTGTAAAGCGCTTAGAGCTTGGTCTCTAGCCGAGAATAGGCGCTATATAAGTATTCATTATTATTAATATTATTATGAATGTGCTCCAGTTACAGCATTTGGAAGAAAATAGAAGATTTTATTCAAAACTTAAAGACCATAAATATGATTATTCTAGTTGCAAAGCGAGACGACTGCAGGCGGAAATCTAAACAAATCTTAAATAAATGTTAGCGAACCGCCCATTCAACGCCTTCTTCCTTGCGCTGAACCCTAAGCGATCTGAAGCGATCAAAGCTAAGTGAATTTTCGTTGTTTTATTCGTTTATTTATCACCCGACGAAGACCTAAGAGGTCGAAACGCGTTGTGTTTTGTCTTGTGACTCGTTTGTCCACGTTCTCTGGGCGGTTCGCTAACATTTATTTATGATTATTCTAGTCGGTAAAATGTGCATAAGCATCGCAAAAAGACCAAATCAACGTCCCCTCTGTTTCTAATTTTTGAACAACAAATATCATACCACTTGAAGGAAAAGAAGCTTCAGTCAGCATAGAATCACAAATCTAGATATTTGTAAACGAAGGATAAACGGTAACCACAAATGAAGGGAGAGGGGGGGGGGGGAAGGAAAGGAAGAAAAAAGGGTGAAAAGGGGGGGGGGGGGGGGGGGAAGGGGGGGGGGGGGAACGACTTGAGAAATAACCCCCTACTTTTTTTTATTTGTATAGCACACATACATGTACACACGCGCACGCGCGCGCGCACACACACCACACACACACACACACACACACACACACACACACACACACACACACAAACACACACACACACACACACCCCAACACACACACACAGAGGGTAAGCGTTATATAAGTAGTAGTAAAGACCCTGAGATTAACCACTACCTAAACGCTCCTATAACACTACAAGAAGTTCAAGAATGTCTTAGTAAATTAGGCAGCAAGAAAACTTCAGTCGGCCTAGATGGTATTTCGAATGAAATGCTACGCCACCTACCAGCAAAACGCTGTGCAGTTTCTCCATCTATTTTTAAAAAAATGTTGGAATGATGGTAAAATACCTCAGTTATGGAAACATTCCATTATCGTTCCTATTTATAAACATGGAAAACCTCGCACTGATATAAACAGTTACCGTCCAATTGCCCTAACATCCCATACCTGTAAATTAATGGAACGAATCGTACTAAATAGATTATCTTATTACTGTAATAAGCATGATGTCATACCGATTAACCAAGCTGGATTTCAAACTGGCAGATCCACAATAGAACACCTAGTCAAACTAACAACTCAAGTGAAACAACCAATTTGCAAGACGAAAGAACATACTAGCTACATTTTTTGATGTCAAAAAAGCTTATGATCAAGTATGGCATAGTAGACTATTATACAAATTAAAAAAATGTTGGAATTAACGGTAACATGTATAATTATGTTCAAGAATTCTTAAAAAATAAAATCAATTCAAACAAGAATAGAACATACTTATTCAAATCCGAGAACATTGCAAATGGGACTGCCACAAGGTTCAGTAATATCTCCTATCTTGTTCAATATTTTAATGGCAGATTTACCAAAAGGCTTATCGAAAGGCACAGAGTTAGCTCAGTTTGCCGATGATATATGCATATGGATGAGAGTAACCATGAAACGAATAACCTCTTCGAGGTCGCTGAACTACATAAAAGCTTTATACCAGCGAGAACTCAATAAAATAAATGTATTTTTACAAGAAAACGGGCTTGCACTTTCATTAGAAAAAACACATATAATGCTTTTCAATTCAGGGTATGACCCAGAAAAGCTCCCAGTTTTCACTTTAGATGGCATTGAAATAAAATATGTTAAATCTGTCAAATTCCTAGGTATAATCTTAACTTCAAAACTGTCATGGAACCAGCATATTGACCACATATTAAATAAAGCACGGAAAAGTTTAAATTTTCTTAAGATTATAAACAAGCAACCATGGGGCCAAGATGCTTCGACTTTAATATCTCTATCAACCGCTCTTGTGCGATCTAGGTTAACCTATGCTCAGGAAGTATTTTTCAGCGCACCGCAACATCTCGTTAAATAAATTGCAGAGCATTGATTGCAAGGCTTACAAACTCGCTCTTGGTGTTCCCATACATACATCCAATTTAGGAACATACAATGAGATTGGAGTGCTACCTCTCAGCGAGGTTCGAAAAGTAGCTGCGTCAAAGTTCGTTCTGAAGGTTTTACACAGAAAAATTTCTGTGCAAAAGAAGTTTTGTTTAAAATTCTGAAAAAGATTTTGGAAAGCGAGCTAGAAGAATACAATCTACAAAATCAATCTACTCGTATACTTCTCACCTTATCAGAGATTCCAACATAAATAGAAATGAAATCGCTGTTAAACCATCCTTTTCACCAGTACCAAGATGGGAACAAACGAAGGCCTGCTTTGATACGACTCGTTCAGATTTGTCAAAAAAAAGATTCACCCAACATACTAAAAATTTCAGTATACTTACACCTGGAAAATCAGTACAAGAACCACTTAAAATTTTTCACAGATGGCTCAGTGCTAGAAGACAGTAGGACAGGAGCAGCTTTTGTAATACCTGACTTAAATGTGGAGAAAATGTACCATCTAGGCAGAAATTTTTCGATTTTCAGTGCCGAGCTAGCCGCCATCCTAATGTCCTTAAATTATATTCTTTATTTCCATCTAAATGTCAGTCACGTACTAGTATGTGCTGATTCTAGATCTGCTCTTGAAGCAATCCGGTCTTCAAATTCAAAAATCCGTTTGGAGATAATAACAGAAATAAATCATGTTATACATCTTTTATCCAATAAAGGCACATCAGTTAGTTTTTGCTGGGTCCCCTCTCATTGTGGCATTTCAGCAAATGAGAGAGTCGATCAGGCTGCAAAAAAGGCAGCTCGAAATGTTGAGGGTTCAACTCCCCTTAATATTCCTTTGGAATTTAACAGAATGCAATATTCTTCTAAACAAAACATCGGATGAAAGCTTCAGAAACTTGATAATGAACTCGGATACTCAGTATTATCAGAGCTGTGTTAAATTTGGTGGCAAAATCAACTCGAAAGCCTCGTCAAACAATCATCTTGCTTCTCTGTCTAGAGAGATTAGAAGTTTACTGCACAGAATGCGGTTAAACTCCTTCGTACAAAGTTCTGTAAAAACATTAGATGCATGTGTGGAGAAACACTCGGAGTAGGACATCTATTAATCAATTGTCCAAGTGCAAGGGAATTATATCGTAAGTCGGGCGTTTGTAGTTTATCTGACGGATCAAGTCCGTCATCTGTGCCCAGATTTTGAATGACTACTCTTTTCTTTCTTCAGTTTGTAAATGTTTGTTACACAGTCCAGTGGGCATTTACCTTTGATGTTCTATCCTTTAATATTAGATTGTTAATTACTTAGCATTACTCAACAGTACTCTTGCTGCTATGCTACACTCAGTTTGAAGCGTGCTTGCCTAATTCCGGAAAAATTGACACATTTACATACAAACGCGCGCGCACACACCACACACACACACACACACACACACACACACACACACACACACACACACACACACACACACCCCTGCGCACACACACACACACACAACCACACACACACACACACACACACACACCACACACACACACACAACACACACACACACACACACACACTCACATCCCCACTTTGTCCCTGTATCTGGCCATCTCCAATCTCAACTCATATCATAAGAAATGTTTATTCATACAACACATTTTCAAGAAACAACCACAGAGTTAATACGCACATTCCATATACTTCAAACATCGTCTGATATCACTTTTAGTGGAAGGACGTTAAACTGAAGAAACTGAACACACACACACACACACACACACACACACACACACACACACACACACACACACACACACACACACACTATCTCCTGCACGCACATCAACACGCAAAATCAACACACATGCACACACAAAAGCACTCTCTCTCTCTCTCTCTCCTCTCTCTCTCGCTCTCTCTCCTCTCTCTTCTCCTCTCTCCTCTCTCTCTCTCTCCTCTCTCTTCTCTCTCTCCTCTCTCTCTCTCTCTCTCTCTTCTCTTCTCTGTTCCTGTCTTTTTTGTTTTTAATGAATATCAGCAATTTTGCTTACTCAACGCTCGCTCTCGCTCTCTCTCTCTCTCTCTCTCTCTCCTCTCTCTCTCTCTCTCTCTCTCTCTCTCTCTCTCTCTCTCTCTCTCTCATTGATACTGATTGTCTCAATGCAGAGATTTCCTCGTGTCTTCCTTGTTGTCTCCTTTGTTCACTATAAGGATAGCCTTGGGGGAAAGAGACCGGTTTGCGAGACGAGATGTACGCTCTCTCTCTCTCTCTCTCTCTCTCTCTCCTCTCTCCTCTCTCTCTCTCTCTTCTCCCTCCCTCTCTCTCTCTCTCTCTTTTCTTGTTCTTCCCTTTTCTCATTTTTCGTGCACTTCTGGTGTCATCCTTGCACCTTATTTTCGTCTTTCGTTTCAAGGATGGTTCCCGAAGATGCCCGGGCCTTTCTTTCTTTATTTAACTTTCCTTTCTTTTTCAACCTGTTACACACGGTGTGAATGTGTCACAACACCAAACACTAGTGCAAAAACAAACCCAGACGCGCTGTAACAAACTCCAAAATATTCAAATCAGCAAGATAATCAATGCCCATCGATAGTAATACAGCATACAGACTTGCATGGTGCGTGAGAGATGAAGGGAGGAGAAGGGAGACGAGGGGAATAACGAGAAGAAAAAAAAGGACCGCCTTTACAAAACAACAACAACAACAACAACAACAAAGCCAAAAATGACAGAAGAACATTAAAAAAAATAGTAAAGGCGGGGGTGGTGGAGGGACAAAAAAAAAGAAGAAAAAAGATCTGAAACGGCTTGAAACATTACAGGACAACTGTATCAACAAATAAACACAGCAGTGAAAAATAGACCAAATTGTTATGCTGGCCACAGTACACACTTAAGGCCTATGGGCAGCAGCCTACCGGTACCAACAAATCTGCCGAATAGAAACATTTGGTGGGGTTCTGTGTGTGTGTGTGTGTGTGTGTGTGTGTGTGTGTGTGTGTGTGTGTGTGTGTGTGTGCGTGCGTGCGTGCGTGCGTGCGTGCGTGCGTGCGTGCGTGCGTGCGCGCGCACGCGTGTGTGTGTGTGTGTGTGTGTGTGTGTGTGTGTGTGTGTGTGTTGTATGTGTGTGTGTGTGTCTGTGCGTACGTGCGCGCGCGCGCGTGTGTCTGTACAGAAGATTAACTTCTTTGTAGCGTTTGTTCTGGAAACACCTGAAGAGCGAACAATTTTAATCTCAAAATCACCGTCACCTCTCTCATTCGTGTCTTGATGCGATAGAAAAAAAAAACAAAAAAAAAACCAAGTACAGGGCAAAGAAGAAATGAAGGAAAACACACCTCCAAACACCATGATTTATCCATTCGATATTAAACTGCCGCATCTCGCCACACCCTGCCTTCGCCCTCCCTCCCCTTCCCTCTCCCGTCAACGTCATCCCGCTTTACGCCCTCACGTACCCTTCTCTCTCTCTCTCTCCCCCCCCCCCCCTCCGTTTTCCCCCTCGACCCCTTTTTCTCCATTCATCTCCCCCTCCCAACACCCCGAAACCCACACAATAGTAGATGCCATAATTATGAACGTTGAGAAAGATGGTTGACCCTTGTCTAACAAACTTACAACGATACGTCCAAGAGAACTACCTGGCACGTACCCATACTCGTCCTGCTGTTCGGGTCTCTGGAAGACATCGACCAAAGAGGCAGACGTGGTCATTAGATCGAGTCTAATCACCCCTCATTACCGCTCCCGGAGACCAGTGGCTCCGTGTACAAGCATGGTTGTGCCAAAACCAACGCTGGTCGAGACGTGCAATTAAGACTGTCAGCTGTAATTTCTCGTGTCGTACTGTGGGAGTCTTTTTTTTTTATTTTAAAAAAAAAGATTATTGTCGTCCCAAGCTGTGTTAGGCTGTACAGGTCTCTTTACTCTCTGTCTGTGTCTCTCTGTCTCTATTTCCTGAAACCCCTTCTCTCCCATTTTTATCTCATCCTCCATCTTGCCCCGCCCCCCCCCCCCCCCCCCCGCCCCCCTCTGTCTGTCTCTGTCTGTCTGTCTGTTTCTCTCTCTCCCTCCCCCCCCCCCCCCCCCCTGCCTCCTCGCTGTCTTTCTCTCATTTCCATGATTTCTAACGCAAATCTGTTTCTTTTCTTTTCTCATCCTCTATCTTGCCCACCTCCCCCCCACCCTCTCTCTCTCTCTCTCTCTCTCTCTCTCTCTCTCTCTCTCTCTCTCTCTCTCTGTCCTTTCAGCCTTCACACTGTCTTTCTCTCATTTTCACGATTTCTAATGCAGACCTGTGTTTTCTTGTCAACGTAGACCAGTTTAGTCAGACTAGACTGTCCCCAAGCCATTCATGCGAGACATCTTGCATTTTGTCTTATTTCATTCAGCATTGTTTCCCGTTTCACACCTCAAAAGAGCTAATTAACTCTAAAACTAAAATGGATTTTGCACGCTTTCGTGAAATTGTTTTAAGATCGAGTCAAACTCTGAACACAAACATAGAATCATCTGTTATATGTAATCAAACTCTGAACACAAACACAGAATCATCTGTTATATGTAATCAAACCTCTGAACACAAACATAGAATCATCTGTTATATGTAATCAAACTCTGAACACAAACATAGAATCATCTGTTATATGTAATGTGCAGGGTTGTCTAGAACGTGGATGTAAACAAGCGAACACTTTCTCACCTTATTCAGATAGGTAGTTAATTAGTTAGTTGGTTACGTTATGCGCTGAGACAATGGCAAAAATGATTCGTGAAAATAAAAACATCAACTTCTTTTTTTTTATTATTTTTTTTATTAATGAAGCAGACCATGAAATTCTCAGTCGGGTCGTATCATACCCAGCCAATATACATTAGAAACCATCAATTCGCTGAGCAGTGTATGCACACTGAAGACACGTTTGGAAGGAGGGCTGGGTGGTCTTCCCTTACATGAGAAATAAACAGGGAACCCAGAAGAAGTTCATGGCATCATGGATGGACTTCAGTGAGTCAGTGATTAAGAGTTTAGGCACCACCGATTCTTCCGATCTGCTCTTGCTAAGCTAAAGTATGGAAATGAGATGGGAAACTTTAAGGGAAAACAGTAAGGAGCATGCATGCCTACGTAACAAGGCTAGCACCAACACACACAAACAATAAGAGAAAGAAAAGTCGAGGGAGGGAGGAGGGCAGGGGCACAGGTGGGTGGGAACGGGCAAGGCGGAGGGAGGGGAATGGAAATGTTGGATTGTCTCACACGGAAAAAACCACACCACTCTTTGCAACAGAGAGAGAGAGAGAGAGAGAGAAAAAGGGGTAAAGGTATGGATGGATGGTGGAGAGGGAAGCACTGCATTCGCTCAAATCGGATTACCCACAATGCCACACAAGTTCGAGACAGGGGAGACTATAAAAATCACCAGACTGCAGACGACAGTAGCTCGTCTCACCGGCTGTTGATCCAGCCAGCTTTGCGAGGGAGCTCCGCCAACGGCCTGATTATTCTTCACCGACTGGTTTTTGTCCTCACGACTTGCTGCAGCCTCCGACTTCACGTCGGTCTCTGAGAGACTCCTCGGACTGCCATTTGTGAAAGGTAAACATGAATGACTTCTTCTGTTGTTAATTAATTTGTTGAAATATGATAATCGGTGTGCTTCTTTGGTAGCTGCAGAACATTTCGGTT
Organism: Conus ventricosus; assembly: GCA_018398815.1. NCBI lineage: Eukaryota > Metazoa > Mollusca > Gastropoda > Neogastropoda > Conidae > Conus > Conus ventricosus. Next base: position 75,228,696 of record CM031602.1, read on the forward strand.
GTTTGGTAATTAGATTTTCTTTGAGTTTTGGCGGACTGAAATTACAACTGAGAGGAATCTTGTTTCAAAACGAATGTTAAAAAATTAGGGCCAGTTTTGCTTACGAACGTGTAATACGGGTAGACTTGTGCTTGGACCCACTGTTTTGTTGTAAAAAGAAATCAGACGTAGGCTTAGGTTTGTCCTACTAAATACTGAAATTGTGTAACATCCGTCAAGTGATTTGATTTTGCTGACTTTAAAAAAATCGTATGCTTTTGATTTGTTCTCATGGTAAACATCCCCGTAGTCTCTGCATAAGAATAATTTACAGTATGTTGCATCTGTACTTAGTCATTATAACTTAATGATCGTTCAATAATTCAATGACTAGGACTGAGACCACAATTGATACATTGTGTGCAGAGGTACTAGTGCAAAACTGTTACTGTCAAACGTTGAGAAAAAAACCACCCAAACAATAGTAATATAACATGATAGCAAGGGGAAGGGGGGAGGGGGGGGGGGGGGCTATGTAGTGTGCATTCGACGGAAACAACCATTAGTTGATACATTTTAAAGGGAATGTTTTAGCGTTTTGCAAAGATTTGTTTGTCAAATGTAAGACAAAGTCAGTAGATGTTCTCTGTTGCCAAAATCAATTCGTCAACAAAAAAGTAAAAACAAACAAAAAACAAAACCCAAAAAGCCGATGTTCACGTCGCGAAAATATGTCTGTCAAACGTGGATAAAGTCAGCCAATGTTTACATTGGGTAGGATACGCTAACTGGTCTCGCCCCCCCACCCACCCCCCCCCCCCCCCCCCCCCCCCCCCCCCCCGGCTGTGAAGCCAGAGGAGAGGGGTGTGAGTCTCAGAGGTTCAAGCCAAAGCGGGATTTTGGGGATCCTGTTTGTCTCTTGACACTCTTAACCATCCGCACCTCTTTCCTGCACAGTGGTTAAAACCAGCTGTCTGTACCGGAGGACAGGAGGGAGTCACACAGGAGCTTCAGGGGTTGCATCCCAAGGGTGGGATGTGGTTGGAGGAAGTCCTGGACTCTGAGGTCATGGGTTGTCCTGAACACCCATAGTGGTGCCAGGGTGGCCGCTAGGGCAGTGCATCCACTGAAGGCATGTTGGAGCGACACATCACTCCTGCGTGCACAGGTGGGGCCTTTGAGGAAACCCCTGCGGCACCCTGTGCGTAGCCTCCTCAATTGTTGGTGGTGTTTTCTGGGGAGTTTCTGGCTTAGTTATTCCGACTGTTCCGGGTCCACGATTCTATTGTACATAGACTGCACCAGTCTAACGTGACTATAGTGTATTCTTTTCAGTCCTATCTCCCGCATTCCTTTCTCTTCTGATCAGCATACGTCTTCAGTATTTATCTTGTGATGAGAAAGTGGACAGGGGAGGGTTGGGGGGTGGGGGTGGGATGGGGTGAGGGGAGACAGGGGGATAAACCCCAGGCAACGGCAAGTTCGGTTTGTTATTTTTTTCTTCAAATTTTGTTCTCTTGACAATATGTTTATTAGTTTAAATCGTAACATGTGGTCCCTGGTTGTTGTCGAATCAAAACTAAGTTCAGTTGCAGGTGACTTGCGCACACCGCATTCCTCTGTATTTTGGACGGCTAATGGACGCTCACACACGCTAACAAAGAAACAAAAACATAACAACATATATAGAAAAAGCTGACACGACCAAGAACAATGACATCCAGCTCTTGAGGAGATAAGTTCCACTCCTGGACCTCTCCCCAGAACCCCCCCCCCCCCCCCCCCCCCCCAGTTACCCCGCGCCTCTGAAAAAAAAAGTTTACACAAATACATCTCAAACACGCACTGAAGCATGGGATCTCTCGCTCTTTCCCCTCTTTGCCATCACGTCACCGCCCACAACCACCCTTTCTATTTTCATCCGCCGTTCTCGTTCCCTCTCCCGCGCCCAACCTCTCTCGCTTTCAGGCATCCCCCCTCCCACCCCCGAGAACCTCGCGAGAGTTGAGTGAGAGCACAAGCACAGGGAGGAACGGAGGCTGGGTTGGGGATGGTGTGGGCTGTTAGTGAAGAGGAAGCCAAGGGCAGGAGTGAGTTGAGGGGCAACATTCGCAAGCTGTCGTTAGTCTCTATAATGAGGCATTACTTCCCTCTCTGTCCGCCTGCAAGCCAACTGAGGGGGAAAATTGCGTATTCAGGCGGACAGACATCCGCATATACTCTGAAACGCGCGCGCGCACACACACACGCACGCACACACACACACACACACACACACACACACACACACACACACACACACACACACACACACACACACGCACGCACGCACGCACGCACGCGTGCGCGCGCGCGCTCACGCACGCACACACACACACACACACACACACACACAAACACACACACACACACACACACGCGCGCACGTACACGTGCACGCACACACACACACACACACACACACACACACACACACGCACGCGCGCGCGCGCGCATGCGCTGTCCGGTTGCAGGTTAGCAGAGGCGGAAATGGCGTATGCAGACACAATATATATAAATATATATATGTATATGTATGTGTGCGCGCACACACACAACACACACACATACACACGCTCGCGCGCGCAGGCACACACGCACGTAGGCCTATGTGCGCGCGCGCACACACACACACACACACACAGAGACACACATACAAACACGCACGCATACACACGCACGCATACACATAAACGCACGTGTGCATGCGCATGCATGCCTTATATACTTCGGCATTTAGAAATTTTCAAACATTTTTTCCAAGAACGGTCTATTTTGCGACAGGTATGCAAATTGCAAATGCCATTTCCTCTCAGAGTGGCTCCTTATTTTCACGACATAAACAAGTTGTCAGATTAAGTATATCATAACACACAGAGGCATGCACACACGCACGCACGCACGCGCACACGCACACGCACACACACACACACACACGGGAAAAAGAGGGTGAAAGCAATTGCCTAAATTGGCTGCATATGCAAGCCCTGCACAATTCTTAGCTGCCGTCGGCACTCACGTAACTAACACTTGGGTAATTAAACCACTCGAGCTGTTGAGACCTTTTGACCTGCTTTGTGTCCTTCAGTGGATCCTAAAGTACAGCTCAAACATTCTCCCCCATATTCATCACACACTGAAAGGAACTAAGTTGCATAAAACCTGAAACCTTTGATTTTAGTTCTTTACGAAGCTTATTTCCTTTCTGTGTCTTCTTCTCATTTTACTTCCCTACTCTCGACCGACTGCTTTGGGAGCGCTGTTGGCAATTTGTTTTTATTCATTTCACAATTTTGGCTACTTGTGAGGTGAGATTAAGACGCGCGCGATGCAACACGCACACGCTCGTGGCGTGTAAAATAGCCAAAGAGAGCTGTAAGCTGTGCGACTAACGAATCACTACTTTTATTTCCAGTCCAGCGCTCTGTCGATGTTGACATGCATGCGGCCAGTTGGGACGGTTGATGCCCGCCCACTTCCCTTCCTTTTCTTCTCTGTCGGTGGCTCCCACCACCATCGCCTCTCCCTTGCGTATCAGTACCACGACCTCATTCTTCTTCTTCTTTTTTTTTTTTAGCGTCATTCCGGTTTTTCTTTCTGTCTCCGTGTGTGTGTGTGTGTGTGTGTGTGTGTGTGTGTGTGTGTTATTAGTAGTTACGGTGGTCGTATAGTTTTAACTAATATCAGTGTGAAAATAGGAAAATTTGAAATAATCATAAAGTAAAAGAGAGAGAGAGAGAGAGAGAGAGAGAGAGAGAGAGAGATAAGTGGGGGAGGGGGGGATGTTGAGGATTGCGTCAACAGAGGGTAAAGGCGTAACGCTAACAGAATCCTGAAATGAGAAAGTGTCACACAGTAATAACTCGGAGTCAATTCGTGTTAAAGATAGGGGATAATTGCGTGAATATATTTGTGCAAATTTCGTTCCGAAAATCGATCTGATGTACAGAGAGGCCAAAACTATCATCCACAACCAATACCGAAATCAGTGGAAGAGAAGGCTGGGTGCAGACAGTGGTGCTGATCCAATCCATCAGCTCCAGAGATACCAGCCTACAATCCTCTTCAGACTGAGAACCGGCCACTGCCGACTGCTGAGCCACCTCAGCCGAATTGAGATTGCCCACACAGACGAATGTCCGTGTGGCATTGGATCTCAGACACCAGAATACATCCTCCAACACTGTCCAGCCCGTGATGTTGTACAGTGTGAAGAGATGCAGATGCAGTCTAGGGGCAGCCGTCCAGACCTCTAGAAGACTGCGGGATTCATCGTGGCCACAGGGTCGAGGACCTGACGCACCCGACAAAATCGACGCATAAAAAGAAGAGTGTGATGTAAACGAATCGTGGAAAAAAAGAAATGTTCCTTTAACAAAGGAAAAACAACGTGATTGGTGTGTGTGTGTGTGTGTGTGTGTGTGTGTGTGTGTTCGAGATTGACATTGCTGACCAATTATTTCATGAAATGCGTGCATTTGGTCTTGATCTGGTAAACCCGCGTGCATAACTTCCGGAAGCACAGTGGTATTGATGTTGCTTTGTTCGATTAGCCTAGCCTTACAGAATTGTGTGTGTGTGTGTGTGTGTGTGTGTGTGTGTGTGTGTGTGTGAGTGTGTGTGTGTGTGTGTGTGTGTGTGTGTGTGTGTGTGTGTGTGTGTTGCAGGTTTAAGATTAACGTCACAGCGATAACCAAACGACAACAGGTAGTGGACACCACTGTTTTGAGAACTCCCCCCACCCCCATACAGTAAAAGGCAAGTATGGGAAGTTTCGCCAGACATGGACCATGGATGTTGCTGCTGGTGTTGGCACTTCATGACATTCCCACTGTAGACGGACGGAGGCAACCAATACCAGAACTACGAGGTGGCACTGTTCCCAAGGAACAACCCAGAACAAAGTAAGGATCATGATGATAATGATGATGATGATGATGATGATGATAGTGACGATGGTAATGATGATGATGATGATGATGATGATAATGATGACCACGATGATGATGATGTTGATAAAGATGGCTGTGATGATCATGATGAACGTGATGATGATAGCTGTTATGATCATGATGAGTGTGATGTTGATGATGGTATCGGCTACTACTGCGACTACTTCTCAGGATGCGGAAAACATTTTCTCTTGCTGCTACTGTCTCTGTTTGCAGTTGCTGCAACTAAGACGCCGCTGCTGGTATACGTCTGCTGCACTGCTTTCCACAATTGTTTCTTTTATGTTGCACTGGAAAGAACTTGCACTGCATTTTACTGCGTATGGAACACAGTATCTAATGATTTGAGTAAACTGTGGCAAAATCTTCAACAACGAAACAAACAAACAAATAAAAAAGGGAAAGTGAACGGGCCTTTGTGCGCGCGCGCGCGCGGGCGCGCACACACCACACACACACACGTACACACACACGCACACACGCACGCACACACGCACACTCGTATGTTTATTTTCAACAAAAAATTGTGTGTGAAAACGTACGTGCACACATGTACGTATGTGCACACATACATAATCACGTGCACGGGCATACACACACATACAGACATGCACGCATGCACACATACACACACACACACGCGCACACACACACACACACACACACACACACACACACACACACACACACACACACACACAACACATACACACACACACTTACATGCAAACACACACACACACACACACACACACACACAACACACACACACACACACACACACACACACACACACACACACACACACATTTTTTATTATTTCGGTTAAAAATAAATGCGTTCAGAACAAAATATGTCAAGAATATTCGATGTGCTTGCGGCGCCCTTGATAATTGTACAACAACAGACGTTCTATACTTTTGCCCCTACTTTGATTCCGATTTGTCAGAATTTAGAAAGGATGTTTCAAAGTGCATATTCCAGGATACCATGTCTCTCTTAAATTTTGTACGAATTCTTATGTTAAGCCCAGATGGCTCAATCCTGTAACTGCTGTTTCATGATCTTATTTTGTACAGTTGTTTGTTTTTACTTTTGATGTCTTTTTTTTTCTTCTTTTTTTTTACAGTTTAATTCTTACTTAGAGTTTCTCCTCATCACACATACACGCACACGCACGCACGCGGGCGCGCACTCACGTATGCACGCTGCACGCACACACGTACGCACGCTGCACGCACACATTCAAACACACACACACACACACACACACACACACACACACACACACACTCACTCACTCAAACACACACACCTTGTCTAATATCACATTTAGTGAAAAGACGTTAAATTGAAGAACAACAACACGCACATACACTTGCACACACAAACACAAACAAAACACACACACACACACACACACACACACACACACACACACACACACACTCATACAAATACAAACACACACACACACACGCACACTCACACTCGCATTCACCTGCACACACACACACACACACACACACACACACACACACACACACACACACACACACAAGAACCCACGGACGCGCATCTAGCACGCTCCGATTTTACCTGCCACAATCTTCACAAATGAAAAAGAAGTGACAGAATAAGCCAGTGCACGAGCCTCATTAATTGGCATTTATCCTGTTGATTATTTCGGCATCTGACAAGACGCCAAACGAGTTTTAGTGCATAAAACGTTCATAGTATTCTAGCTTTATTCTCTCTTTTGCTCCTTCGTCGACAAGGACCTTGTGCCACCTCCTTCTCGCCCCCATTAACCGGTGGTTTCAGTTCAACGGTTGGTAAGGGAATGAGTTGTCCGAAGAGCCTTCTGCCAACAGCACATCAGTCTCGCTAAACATTGTAGTTCACACTTCGTTGATCACCATTTCGATCATAGCAGAGGAAATGACAGCAATTAGCTGTGCTCCCAGCGTGATGTTGCCGTGCTCGTGTCAGCGTTGCCAAACCTATCACCTGCAATCAGTTACAGTAATAACTGACGGTTAGGAACGATCCACTGGATTCGGAACACCTTGGTGTTTTTGTGAGCTTTAACGACATGCTGGTTGTGGGGTCAAGGGCTTAGAATGTAGTCTGCCATTAAGGAGTCCGTGAGAGAGTCTGTATACGCTGTCAACAGATAGTTACCTGAAGCGTGTCGCTAACATGTTCCGTCGCAAACGAAGCAAACCGAAACGCAGGTACGAAAAAATAGCAGTGAACCATCACAAATGTGTGCAAAACGTTCAACCCCACAGCTCTGAAGTCGAGTGAATCAGAATATGGTTAAAAGTGATTGGCAGTTCGTGTGTGGTGTGTGTGTGTGTGTGTGTGCGTGCGTGCGTGCGTGCGTGCGTGCGTGCATGCGTGTGTGTGTGTGTGTGTGTGTGTGTGTAAACTGTGCTTGTGTGCGTGCGAGTGTGTCTGTGTGTCTGTCTGTGTGTTGTGTGTGTGTGTGTGTGTGTGTGTGTGTGTGTGCGCGCGGGCGCGCGCGCTCGTGCGCGCGCGCGTTGCTTTGTTTTGTATAACACCCTGATCACTACATATTTTTACAACATAATGCCGTTTTTTTTTCGCTACCTGATTTCAAATGCTGCCATCGTTGGCATTATTCCGACGACGCTCAATTTGACTTCTTCAACACACTCACACCCAGTTTTACCCCGTTGCAGCCTCGAGGCCACCAGTCCACAGGGAGTAATGACATCATATCGTGTTGAGGCCACCCACCACACGAGACACTGCAATGTTACCGAAACCATTTGTGTCCAATGGTGCTTGTTCTAATCCAGCATACGCAGGACACTACCAAGTAATTTCTCCAGCTCCCTTTCTCTCCACCTCTCCCCCCTCCTCCCCTCCCCCGTCTCTCTTTACTCTACCCTCACTGACGTCAGCATGAGACGTGTCATCCAGCTGCGGTCCCAACAAATGGTAACGTCAAAGACTGCGTCACAAACTCATCACAGGCGTGGATGCTGAGAGGAAATATAAAATGATGGGACCCACCGACACCATGGCATGGAGGCCGCAGGATTTTAGACTTTCCGTAAAAGGCTGGTCAGTGGGGATGATGAAGAGGCCGCCATGTAGTTTCGTATCGGTCCGAAACTAGATACCGGGGCTGTACCCGGCGCTTTTTTTTTTCTCTCGCAATGATATATTCTGGCTTCAGTCAGGCCTTACAGACATGGACATACATGTTGATGAAATGTGAACGTCAGTCTCGGACCGATTAAATAGATGAACTTGGAGTGCATAGCTTGCGGCACCCAGTTGAAGCTAATGAACTTCGCTGGACTGGACACGAGCTAGCCCCTCCCCCATCCCTTCCTTCCTCCTCTACCCCCCCCCCCCCCCCAAAAAAAAAAAAAAAAAACCGCCCAAAAAAGAGAAAAGAGAAAAAATCACTAGTGCGTATCTCTGATTGTATTGCTTCGTGTTGTATTTTCTTGTTTAAGTTCAGTTCAGTGGTTATTTTAACGTCTGTTCATCATCGATGGTATTAGACAATATTAAAAGGCAGCACAGATCACTGAGAACGTC
>CM031602.1:75239747-75254747 GCA_018398815.1 Conus ventricosus
TAATGCAACTTCACTAGAACACGGTGCAATGGACACAATGCAGTACTGTAATGCAACTTCACTAGAACACGGTGCAATGGACACAATGCAGTACTGTAATGCAACTTCACTAGAACACGGTGCAATGGGCACAATGCAGTACAGTAATGCAACTTCACTAGAACACGGTGCAATGGACACAATGCAGGACAGGTGCAGCGCAGTGCAGTGTAACTCAAATCAATGCACTGCAATACAATGCAATCTACTGCATTTTAATTCAATGGAATGCAATGCCACTGAGTATAATGCCGTGGAATTCAATGAAATACAGAGGAATTCAATGCAGTGAAGCGCAATACAGAAAAAAAGTAAACACACACACACACGCACGCACGCACGCACGCACGCACGCACGCACGCACACACACACACACACACACGCACATATATACACACGCACGCACGCACGCACGCACGCACACACACACACATACACACACAAATAAGGTGCGATACCATAGAGTACAGAGCAGTCACATACAATAGATTGCGGTTCACACCATGCAGTGCATACATAACAAGACAATGTAATGTATTGCATTGCAATACCATGCAGGCCAAGGCAATGCTATCCAATACAGTAAAGTGCAATGGAGAAGCAGAACAACACAGTGGAACTCAACACATCTATTGCCACAACACAACACAACGCAACGCAGCGAAACGCAACCCTACGGTACACAGCGCAGCACCGCACAGCTTACCACAGCACAGTACAGTACAGAACAATGCAGCAGAGCGCAGCACAACAAAACACAACACAGCACAACACAGCACAGCACAGCATCGCACAACACAACAGCGCAAAACAACACAGCACAGCATGCACCGCACAGCACAAAACAACACAACACAGCACAGTACAGCTTACCACAGCGCAGTACAGCATAACATAGCACAGCACAGCAGAGCACAGCACAACCCAACACAGGACAGCAGAGCACAAAACAGCATAACGCAGCACAACACAGCACAGCACAACCCAACACAGGACAGCACAGCATAGCATGACACAACACACCACAGCATAACACAATACAACACGGCACAGCACAGCCCAACACAGGACAGCATAGCACAAAACAGCATAACACAGCACAACACAGCACAGCACAACCCAACACAGGACAGCACAGCATAGCATAACGCAACACAGCACAACCCAACACAGGACAGCACAGCACAACACAGCACAGCATAACACAACACAGCACAACCCAACACAGGACAACACAGCACAGCACAACATAACGCAACACAGCACAGCACAACCCAACACAGCACAGCACAGCACAATACAAAACAGCATAACACAGCACAACACAACATGGCACAATACAACACAACACAACACAACACGACGCGACACAGCACAGCACCACACCACACCACACCACACCACAGCACACCATCTATTTGACATCTCCACAGATTCCCAAGCATCTCAAGAATCCTCACTGGAGAGAGCCCTTCGACTACACCCTGCGAGTGACTGCCGAGGGCGATGTCAGTTTCAACGAATCCAAAGTCGTGAGTCTGCGGAGCAAGTTCTTCTCTGTCTTCATGCAGACGGACAAGGCCAAGTACAAGCCTGGACAAACAGGTCAGAGAAAGACCATCAAGAAAAAAAAAAAATCTCTGTCTGTCTGTTATTCTGTCTGTCCGTCTGACTGTCTCTCCGTCATTATATTGTGTGTGCATGCGTGCGTGCGTGCGTGCGTGCGTGCGTGCGTGTGTGTGTGTGTGTGTGTGTGTGTGTGTGTGTGTGTGTGTGTGTGTGTGTGTGTGTGTGAGTGAGTGAGAGAGAGCGCGTGCGCTCGTGCGTGTGTGTGTGTGTGTGTGTATGTGAGCGCGTGCGTGTGTGTGCGTGTGTGTGTGTGTGTGTGTGTGTGTGTGTGTGACAGAGAGAGAGAGCGAGAGATTAAATATGTATTCAAGAAAGAGAGAGATATATAAAGATGGCAGATGTATGTAAAAGAGAGAGGGAGCAATAAAAGTATTAAAGGTAAAATGACAATTTTGTTTTTACCAGGTAGTTTGACGAATACTGATGTCCCCTTTCTATAACATCAAGATCTCGCCATGGCTACGACACATGAAAATAACACATTTTTTCCCCAGTATGGTGCGTGCACCCATGAATGCGCGCGCGCGCGCGTGTGTGTTAGTGTGTGTGTGTGTGTGTGTGTGTGTGTGTGTGTGTGTGTGTGTGTGTGTGTGTGTGTGTGTGAGGACTCTTAGAAAGTAGAAAATGTTACTACACATCAGCTGTGGATCACCATTCACAAAGGAATGAAATGCTTATTAAATTTTGTGTAAGGGATGTGGCGATTGACATGATCTTGCCACACAAGAAGAGAAAATGATCAACTGCAATGCTTAATGTAGATTGAAGATAGCCGCCTGGTATTTCTTACCAAAATTGTCACTTGCTGTTGTCGTGTGCCATCGTGTGCCGGTGGAGCTGGAGGACACGTGTAGACGTCGCATGCATCCTATGTGAGAAACTGGAGGAATGAATGAGATAAATGAAAATGAGTGACTGATGTTTATAATGGTACGGGAAACGACTGAATGAGCGCCAGTAGGCTGCTCTTCGGCCGGCTCTACCTGGGTAGGCAGCCCGTTGAGTGAGTGAGGTAGTGTGTTTATTGTGAAGCGCTTAGAGCTTGGTCTGTGACCGAGGATAGGCGCTATATAAATACCCAATATAATAATAATAATAATAATCAAAGGTAAATGAGTCACAGAAAGATAATTATGCATCACATGCAATCAAACAGCATTCGAAAATTATCAGATCTTATTTATGATAATGGCATTTATCAAAGAGAGAAAACAATTCCAGACAACCTCCCTCTTCTTTTTAGTCATAAGAAAAACGCATTAGGATACTTTGCGTCCTAGTGCTCTAAGAAGAGTATGAATGGACAATCTAGCGGAATCTTTGAGAAATGTACTTAGATCGTAAAAAGAAATACATCAGAAATGCTGCCCTTTTCAATCTAATTCTTTGCAAAATTGTGAACACTTTGGTGTTTTATTATAGCATTGTTCCTATGTCTTAGGTGACTTGGTGGGTGGGGAATGGGGCGTGGATCTCAAATCGTGTTCGTGTAATGGTAGATTTGAAACAGTGTGGATTATTACTTCGTATATGTGGTTGTTAAAAATAAAACGTTAGAGAGAGAGAGAGAGAGAGAGAGAGAGAGAGAGAGAGAGAGAGAGAGAGAGAGAGAGAGTGTGTGTGTGTGTGTGTGTGTGTGTGTGTGTGTGTGTGTGTGTGTAAAGGACGAGAGAGTGGTTGAAGCAAGGGACAACGGAGGTAACACATGTAAAGCAAACATGCACACTTTCGCTCAAAGTCTGCTCGTCGAAGTCACCATCTGTCTGCGCGAAGGAATGTATCATTTGTGATTAAGATCTTACCTTCACTTTGTTTTGCTTTTTTGTCGTTCCACAGTCAAATTTCGAATTCTGACCATGAATCCCGATCTGACCATTCGACAAGAGCCCATGGACATTTTAGTGCGGGTATGTACATTGATGTTTTCGTGTCTACCATTCTCTCTCTTCTACCATCTGCCCCAGCTGTTGCTGCGAGTCTCAAACATTTGTTCGTCTGTCTTTCTTCTATTTCTTAATGTGTGTAAATGACCATACATGTTTATTTGTGACTAGGTTCATTCATTTACATTTGACACATCTACGTTTGGTGATTATTCAGTCATTTTCGTATTTGTCGATCCATTTGTTAAAAATGAGAACATTTTCGTGGGTGAAGTACTGCATCATTGTGTCAGTTTATCGTCCGCAGAGGCATCTCGAACATTTGCTTGGTTGTTACTCTCTTTGTTGTTTAAAATATTCACGTACGTGATTTTACAACTTTTTGTTTATTTGGAAGTCTTATTTCTGCTTTCTTTGTGTATGTTACTGTTTAAAAAGAAGAAAGAAACGCAATGATTTCCTTGAATTGATACCCACCTACTGACTTTCCTGTAAGCTCAGTGACAACGTGCTGAAATGAAAGCATTTTGTTCCTTGACTGGCTTTCTTTTCGCTTTCTGTCTTTATTGTCAATGCGAGAAGAAAACCACAGCAATTCCGTTGAGTTTATACCCAGCCACTGACTCTTGTTAAAGCTGTTACAAAGACGCTTTCAAACACAGTTACGTGCGTACAAAATGTAACCAAATAAAGCCCCAACAAACAAACAAAAACCCCTCTAAGCCAGGTAAAGGGTAGAAATTATTTGTAACCTATTTTCTATACGTTTTTTTTTTCCAGAAACATGACCCAGATCCAAACCAACACAAAACTTGTCTTTTTTTTAACGATAATGAATTGCATTTTTTTTTTTTTTAAGCCTACTTTAAATAAATTCGCTACCAATTGTTTTACCCACGAAAACAAGATGAACGTCGCGAGAAAATGTACAGAATTCGGAGAATCGATTAGCCCGGCATATACGTTAATGAATAAAATACACAGATGAGAAAACAAACACAAACGTTATACAGCCTAGTCTTTGATAAAGCAGTTGAGACAGCCTGTTCTCCAGCAGTGTTTTCCGTTTAGAGCATTCCTTGTCTTAAATAGAAGCAAGGTCAGTGGTGACTTTGATCTTCGCCGTACGTGGTGGCTGTTAAATGATCCACTATCGTGATTTTAATTCAGTAACTTTTTGTACTCCCAGTTCTTATAGAACAGGGAGTACTTTAGAATGGGAACGAAGAAATGCTGTGTGTGTGTGTGTGTGTGTGTGTGTGTGTGTGTGTGTGTGTGTGTGTGTGTGTGTGTGTGTGTGTCTGTCTGTCTGTCTGTCTGTCTGTGTGTCCGTGGTCAAAATGTGTACCACTCGCTCCAGACAAAACTACTGAAAATTTGTAGGTATGTTCATTATGGGCCACGGATGATGCCCGATGTTTTAGTTTACCGCTATAAGCCGTTACTAACGGATGTAACGGCCTGTAACGGTTTTTTCTTCTTTACGAAATATCTCGGAAAGTACTTGGCCGATCTTTGTAAAAATGAGCAGTTACGTTCATTATGGGTCACGGATGATGCCCGATGTTTTAGGTTACCTCGTTATAGTCGTTACTAACGGCTGTAACGGCCTGTAACGGTTTTTCTTCTTTATGGAATATCTCACAAAGTACCTGGCCGATCTTTCTGAAAATTTGTAGGTATGTTCATTATGGGTCACGAATAACGCCCGATGTTTTAGTTTACCGTTATAACCGTTACTAACAGCTGTAACGGCCTGTAACGGTTTTTCTTCTGTATGAAATATCTCAGAAAGTACTTGACCGACCTTTATGAAAATTAGCAGATATGTTCATTATGGGTCACAGATGATGCCTGATGTTTTAGTTTGCCCCGTTATAGCCGTTACTAACGGTTGTAACGGCCTGTAACGGTTTTTCTTCTTTATGGAATATCTCAGAAAGTACTTGGCCAATTTATAAGCGGTTTGGATGATCTTGTGACAAATCGGAGCCTCTGTCCATATGTAAGTGATGTAATGCCGAAAATTGATTAAACAATCGTTAAAAACCGTTATTTTGCCGTTATTTCTTATATATAGGTGGATTTTAATGACATTTGGTATATAGAAAGGTTATCCACACAAATGGCACTTCTATATAGTGTTTCAAAATTTGACCGTTAAAAAGCGTTATTCTTGACATATTGTCTAATTTGGATGAAATTTGATATGTACACAGGCTTTAGCCCAGTGAGGACTGAAATACTGGTTTCGAAAGTGTATATCGGTTATGTAACCGTTTAAACCGTTTATTTTTTTTATATATTGGTGGGTTTTAATGAAATTTTGTATATAGAAAGGTTATCACACACAAATGGCACTTCCATGTAGTGTTTCAAAATCTGACCGTTAAAAACCGTTATTCTTGACATATTGTCCGATTTGGATGAAATTTAGTATGTCCCCAGGCTTTAGCCCAGTGAGGACTAAAATAGCAGTTTCAAAAGTGTACATCGGTTAAATAACCGTTATTTTGCCTTTAGTTCTTATCTCACAAAGCACTTGGGCGATTTATAAGCGGTTTGGAAAACTGGGAGTACGTTTATATGCTTCGCATCTTGTTCATTTTTAAATCTCTTCACAAAATTTCATAACTTTGTCCAAATAAAAGATGCCATGCACCTGTACTATTTTTTCCAATCAGCAAACAAAAGATTAACAACAACAAAAACAACAAGAACAACAACACTCACACGCACGCACGCACGCACGCACGCACACACACACACACACACACACACACACACACACACACACACCACACACACACACACACACACATACATGAAGATGACATGTCCGCTTTTCATTTATCTAATGGGCATGGTAGCCAGACGATCCAGGATGGCCTCAAAGCTAGCCCTTCAGCTCTCACCTCCTCCACCCCTCCCCCCCTCCCTTTTTTTTTTGCCTTGTAGGACAGTAGCCTAATGCGCCTTGAGTTAACTCGTTATTATTTTATATGCTTCGCATCTTGTTCATTTTTAAATCTCTTCACAAAATTTCATAAATTTGTCCAAATAAAAGATGCCATGCACCTGTACTATATTTTCCAATCAGCAAACAAAAGATTAACAACAACAAAAACAACAAGAACAACAACACTCACACGCACGCACGCACGCACGCACGCACGCGCACACACACACACACACACACACACACACACACACACACACACACACACACACACACACACACATACATGAAGATGACATGTCCGCTTTTCATTTATCTAATGGGCATGGTAGCCAGACGATCCAGGATGGCCTCAAAGCTAGCCCTTCAGCTCTCACCTCCTCCACCCTCTCCCCCCCTCCCTTTTTTTTTTTGCCTTGTAGGACAGTAGCCTAATGCGCCTTGAGTTAACTCGTTATTATTTTTTGAGTAACATGTCTTTTAATAAACTTTGTGCCTTACAGAATGTCACGAGTTTGTCACGAGGCCTACGACGTTCGACCCACCTAGGGTGGCGGATTACTTATTTGTTTATTGTCGTTGCTGTTGTCGTGTATCCGTCCCTTAGGGTGGCTTGTGGTGCAGTTGCACCTTGGTGTGGTTCAGCTCAACTTCGGTTTGTTTTTCTCTCTCTCTCTCTCTAATTCCACCGCCCGTGCTATTCATCCTGCAAGTTCACGGGTGGCCGGTACCTTTCTCTCGAACTTTCTGTCTATCGGCCTCTCGCCTGTCTTTTTACCTGTCGCACGTGCTTCGTTTCTTTAGTTTGAAGTATGCTCACTCTGTGACGCAGCATGGCATGTTGGCCGCCATTGCGGAGGGAGGTTAGCTCTTGACTCGAGCGGAAGATGTCTCTGGGGGCGCCTGCTCCAGTCCTGGTTCTTTACCTTATCATCGAGAGTACAGTCAGTACTTTCAATTCCTGCAGTCGGCCTGTAGGAGAGGGACATCATTTCTTCTGTTTCCGCATCTTCGCCTCTGTCCTCTCGACTGGACAGAGGGTAGAGAGAGTCTTTTGACCCGCCTCTTCGGGGTCACCCATGGGTAGCTGTACCCTTCTTCCTTCCTCCTTCCTTCTTCTATTTCCTCCTCTCCGACTCTCCTCCAGCTACGTCCTCCCCCCCCTCCCGGGGCTTCACCTGGAGCACGAACTGGATGGTGCCACGTGCTGGTCGAGGCCACGTTCTGGCTGAGACCACAGACGGGATGGTGCCACGCGCTGGTCGAGGCCACGCCTTGGTCGGGACCGTGGACTGCTAGAGGAGCCCGCCGTCTTGACTGGCCGGCCTGGACCCCCCGTCCAGGACCTCCAGTAACAGCTACGTTCCCCCCCCCCCCCCCCCCCCCCGGGACACGCTCTTCACTGCCCGCTTGGGAGTCGAGGGTGTCGGCTTTGGGCGACTCCCTGCGAGAACCAACCCGGCTCGGAGCACCTAGTGCGACAGGGTGCTCCCAGCGGACTTGGCAGGGGCAGGGATGTGGACGCACTCCATGGTGTGAGAAAGGATCGATACTGGAATAATTTCCTTATAATGTGTATTTGTCATATGTGCTGGAATGCTGTAATTGTGATCATGTGCGTCGTATGGCGAAATATTTATTTATAATCGTGCAGGTTGTGGTGTGGGAGTGCTTGATTGTGATTGTGCATGTTGTGTGCGTTGGAGTGCTTGATCGTGATTGTGCATGTTGTGTGCGTTGGAGTGCTTGATCGTGATTGTGCATGTTGTGTGCGTTGGAGTGCTTTATTGTGATCGTGCATGGTGCGTGTGTTGGGAATGTTTATTTTGCTGGTGTGAATAAATGGGGATGTTGTATCGTAATCTTTATTGTGTGGTCTCTTGCGGAGCGTGTGAGGTCAGTCACTCCCTTCACTCCCACCTAGACCGATCCTGTCAGGGCAGACCTCCAGGGGTCGGTCGTGACAATTGTGGGGGCTCGTCCGGGATGTGAAGGGCTCTGGCTGTCTCTCTCTCGTTTTCGCAGAGTACCTGTTTAGTTTTGTCTGTTTTGTATATGTTTAGTCAGTTGGTCGTGTTTGTTCGTGGGTGTTGGCTGGGTGACTCTAGAGTGAAGGGAGTCTTTTGGTGGCCTGAGGGAACATCCGGTGTGACTCGGAGTCGAGGGGAGACCAAGGGGAGTCGACCGCGTCCAGACCTCCTTCCCCCCGGGGTTACCTCACGCAGGAAGGGCCGAACCCTTCCCCTTCTTTTGCCGCTCAGTCTTCCTTCCTGTTTTTTTTTTAGCCAATTTTGTTTTTTTTTCTCTCCCGGGTTTTGGAGACGGGGGGTTGATCGGACCTAGTGTTTTTTTTTTCCTTTTCCCCGGGATCCCGTCTGCTGGTTTTTTGTTTTTTTTTTTTTTGGCAGCCCCACCGAAAAGTTGCTCGTGCTGTGGGCGCGGTGTTCCCAGAGTGGGGGCAGGGGAATAGTTTTTTTTTTTTTTTTTTTTTTTTCGGTGAGCCCCCCCGCACGTTGTCTCTGAGAGCGCGGTGTTTGCCGGTGGAGAGCCGGAATTGCCGCCCACGCAACACAAAATACACACATTACACAGCCCCTAAATATTTGTTTTTTTTTCTCTAGGGGTTTTGTTTTTCCCCCCCTTTTTTTGGAAAAAACTGTGGTATTGTTGTCAGGCGCGTGGCGCTGGGGTATGGCGACGCGGGCGTCAAGAAAAAGGGGTATTCAAAATGTTACTGTGCCCCACTATTGCCCAGTACTTCGATACGTAACTTTCCCAATTCCAGTGCTGTAGAGGAAAGTCCAGTGAGTCTTTTACTCCTCTTCGTGGGGGCTCCCTGTCGAACCCCGATGGCACTCCGCTGGGAAGCGTCAGGTATAGCAAAGAACGTGGGCTTCTGTTGAGTCGCAAAACGAAACTTCTCCTCTCCGGCTTCCCCTCGTAAGGGGGCATGCCCCGGAAAATTTTCCCTTAGGGGGAAAAGTCGAGACCCAAGGGACGGGTCAGACGGATCATCCCCCCCGTTGGGGAGTGTAAACCCCCGCCGGGAATCACTTCCGCCCTGATTTTTTCTAGGCGACAGCGAGGGGAGATGGGGCCCCAACGTAGGGAAGAACTAGGGAAGGGGAAAGGCCCCGTAGGGAAGAGCTAGCAGGATGGAGGCTCGGCAGGAGGAGACTGACAAAAAGGATTATGCAAAGGAAGAGGCTATTTTTGTAGGGGGAGGCTCCCCAGACAGGAGGATGGGCGTAGGGAAGAAGCTGACGGCGGAACCCCTCCGTGGGGAAGACTAGACAGGATGGAGTTTGGGTGGGAGGAGAGGGAAACAATTTTTTTTCGGGGTCTCCCGCATCTGTAGCAGGGGTTAACCCCCGGCAGGTGATAGAGTTAGAGGCCAAAGTTAAGCTTCCAGAGTTCAGCCCTGTGAGGACATTGACAGTTTTTTGAGCATTTTGAAAAAGGGTTCTTGTTCTTTCAATTGTCTGAGGAAAAAAAGGGCTATGCACCTTTTTTTCTGGTTTACGGGTGCTGCATGGGGGGTGCTCCTCAAAATGAAGGCGCGTCTTAGCAGACATGCGTTGGCCTGCGTAAGCGTTTCCCCCCTTTCCCCCAAGACGTACAGGGGGGAAAAGTTCAGGCCCATGAAAAAATAATCGGATTTTCGTGCAGTTGTGATAGGCTGCGCAAAACGCTAGGGCGGCGTCATTAGCAAAGTTGGAGTGGGGGATCTGACCCATTGAACACTCACCAACACTTTTTCCCCCAATTTGAGGACCCGGATAGGCGAGAAGCACCTCAGGATTTCGGGGGCTGCGATCCCCAGCTGAGGTTTTGCTGAAGCCGCAGGGCTTATGGGCACGCCCAGTACGGAAGGAACCCTCCACGGGATTTAGTGGCGGTAAGGCGCCGACAACTGCTAGCGGGTGAAAAAGGGCAGGCACCCATGGGGGACCCAGCACCTCGTTTTTGTTTTCTTTGTGGTCGTCCGGGCCACATGGGAAAATTGCCCTAGACGTGGAGTCTGGGGTAGTCCCTCCACATCCCGCGCCTCGGCTAACGGGGGTTCCGCCCCAGTCCTGGGGTACAGAGTGCCCAGTGTTTTCTCTGTTTTTGGTTCCTCCTTGGTCGACACCATCGGGGATTCGGGAGCATCAACGATCTTGTGGATAAGAATTTGGGTTTTCCCCCTAAACCCCGGCGGGGCGCTAGTTATGATGTTTGCGGGTTGGGGGCTGGTTTTCCCCCACCCTCCTTCTGTACTTTTCCTTTCCCCCCCCCTATTTCTTTGGCGAATAGGGGCCATTTGCGGGGAGCGACCTAGTATTCCCTTTTCATAGGGAATACGACTTTCTGGCGGACGCAGTCAGTCCGGTCTACGGTCTGCCCCTCAGGGTGTGTGGGGGGGCCCCACGCCCAAAGCAAGAACAGGAACAGGGGAAATTTCGTCCTTTTTTCCAGCCGATCTCCCCATGAGGTTTTGGGCCCGGGCCCTCCTGCTACCTATCCTCTTCAGGCCAGGGGGCTTGGATGTCCAAAGCCTGCGACAACTGGGAGGCTCCCGCTCAGCTGCCCACACGCCAAGGTGACTTCAAACTCCACAAGGGGGCCCCTTTAGGGTTTCCACTCAGGGAGATCGTGGGCCAAACTTGTTGTTCCCCAAAGCTTGAAGAGTCTTTTTCCCGCAGGCCCCCGATTTCCCCCCTGGGAGGTCATATGGGCCCAAGCCTCTCGAGGATAAGAAAGACTTTTTTTTGGCCAGGGAGAATCACAGGTTAGGCAGTAAACTGCCGCAGTTGCGATTCTGCCAAAAGGACAACGCCTAAAGGGTCGCTGAAGCGTGTTCCCCCCAGGTCAGTGCCACGGGGTTGGGGAGGGTTTTAGCAAGGTTGGGGTTGACCTGGGGGACCCCTTAATCCTCCTCCGATCGCGGTCACCGCTACCTTCGGTAGTGGTGAATCTGGAGTCGTACCCAAGGCTGTCCCGCTTTGGGCATCGATGCCCCCACTGTTGCTGAATCTTCAGGGGATTTGGACGCGCACTGGGGTGCCCAAAAAGGGAAATACGGCCCGGAAGTTTTACTGAGAGGGTCATTCCTCTCCCGTGCTTGGACCGGTCCGGCCAGTCAGTCGTCGACTCATGATTTAGGAGTGGAACTGCAGGTCATGCGTTCACTTTTCCCTCATTCAAGGGTTTCCCGTAAAACGGTTCGGCTATTTTACCCAGGGCCCCTGTTAGAAATTTGGAAAAACAGTCAAGGACACTCCCTCAACCAGGGTTAATCCCTTTTGGTCTCTGTTCAGGTGTGGACAGTTGTCACTTCAGTGAGGTTAACGGAGTGAACACCTGGGGTTTGGGTTGTTACTTTTATGGTTGGGGAAGTTTGTTTGTTGTTTGATAAAAGTAGTATTTATTTTTCCCCGTGTGATTTTATCGTGGAATGTTTTTATTGGATTTATCGACTCTGCGATCACAGAGATTTGGGGTTTGGGCCCCTTGTTGTGAAGTTGCACATGCGACAAAAGGTTTAAAGGGGCCGTATCTCAAAAAAACAGTGCTTTTGAAGGGGGGTTTGTCACGGTTTTGTACGAGGCCTACGACGTTCGACCCACCTAGGGGGGCGGAATTACTTTTTTGTTTTTTGTCTTTTTGGGGTGGTATCCTCCCTTTGGGGGGGTTGTGTGCAGTTACCTTGTGTGGTTCAGCTAACTTCGGTTTGCTTTCCTCTCTCTTCCTCTAATTCCCCCGCCCCTGCTATTCTCCTGCAAGTTCACGGGGGCCGGTACCTTTTTCTCGAATTTCGTCTATCGCCCCTCGCCTGTCTTTTTAAAACCCGTCGCACGTGCTTTGTTTCTTTTTTTTTGAATATGTCACTCGTGACGCAGCATGGCATGTTGGCCGCCATTTCGGAGGGGGTTAGCCTTGACTCGAGCGGAAGAGTTCTGGGGGGGCCCCGCTCCATTCCCCGGGTTTTTTACCCCATCATCGAGAGTACAGTCCAGTACTTCAATTCCGCGTCGGCCTGTAGGGGAGGGGAAACATTTTTTCTTTTTCCCCATCTTCGCCTCTGTCCTCTGACTGGCAGAGGGTAGAGAATCTTTTTTACCCGCCTCTTTGGGGGCACCCCTGGTAGCTGTACCCTTTTTCCTTCCCCTTCCTTTTCTTTTCCTCCTCCCGACTCTCCCCCCAGCTACGTCCTCCCCCCCCCCCCCGGGGGCTTTACCGGAGCACGAACGGGTGGTGCCACGTGTGGTCGAGGCCCGTTTGGGGACCACGGGCGGGGTGGGGCCACGCGTGGTCGAGGCCCCGCCTTTGGGGGGCCGTGGACTGCTAGAGGAGCCCGCCGTCTTTTACTGCCGGCCTGGACCCCCGTCCAGGACCCCCCATAACAGCTACGTTCCCCCCCCCCCCCCTCCCCGGGACACGCTCTTCACTGCCCGCTTGGGAGTCGAGGGTGTCGGCTTTGGGCGACTCCCTGCGAGAACCAACCCGGCTCGGAGGACCTAGTGCGACAGGGTGCTCCCAGCGGACTTGGCAGGGGCAGGGATGTGGACGCACTCCATGGTGTGGAGAAAGGATCGATACTGGAAATATTTCCTTATAATTGTGTATTTGTCATATGTGCTGGAATGCTGTAATTGTGATCATGTGCGTCGTATGGCGAAATATTTATTTATAATCGTGCATGTTGTGGGTGTGGGAGTGCTTGATTGTGATTGTGCATGTTGTGTGCGTTGGAGTGCTTGATCGTGATTGTGCATGTTGTGTGCGTTGGAGTGCTTGATCGTGATTGTGCATGTTGTGTGCGTTGGAGTGCTTTATTGTGATCGTGCATGGTGCGTGTGTTGGAATGTTTATTTTGCTGGTGTGAATAAATGGGGTGTTGTATCGTAATCTTTATTGTGTGGTCTCTTGCGGAGCGTGTGAGGTCAGTCACTCCCTTCACTCCCACCTAGACCGATCCTGTCAGGGCAGACCTCCAGGGGTCGGTCGTGACACAGAACTCGAGGACGGGTTAACCTTTTTTTTTAAATTGTTGTTAGCGGCTTATCAAATTAAGGTAATCCGTTGCCCAGTAGTCCTAAAGATAATCGGCTTGCCATTTTTAACGTGCTGATTGGACCTGAAAGTAGAGTAATAAATTTGTTTGTGCCCGCAAGAAATACGTTAGCTATCATTGTTATGTTTAACGGGCCAGTAGTTTAGTAATTTTTTTTTTTTTACCCATTGGACCAAAGGTAATCCATTTCGCCTAAAATAACATATCTACCATCTTGCCGGACAAGTCTAAACTCATCAGTCATTCCTTTATATTTGACTTAACGGACCTATTCGTTTATCGTGTATTCGTCTGGTGGGCTTGTAAGTAACGCCACAAATTATTTGATAACCCATTGGGTGAAAAGATAATCCATGACCCTTTTGTATTTTGTTCAGTAGGCCAAAAAACGGTAACAAACGAATCACAAGACAAAACATGACGCGTCAAATTGGATGAAGATGAGTGATTGCTCGTTCATTTTCGTTGCCCATAGTGTTGTGTATCTTGCCAAAAAAAGACCTACCAGATCGAAACGCGTCGTGTTTTTGTCTTGTTCGTTTGTCAAGGGTTTTTTTTTTTTGGGGGGGGGGGGGGGGGGGGCGGAGCTTTATCAATAATTTTTCAAGTTAGTTAGCCCGAAGCTCGTGAACGTTTCAGGATCCCAATGGCAACACCATGAAGATGTGGAGGCAGGCGACGGGCTACATGAACACGGGAGTTGTGGAGAGGAAGATCCCCACATCCAGCGAAGCTCCGGTTGGAGACTGGAGTATTGATGTCACAGTCTTGGTGAGTGTCTTCACCTCCACGTCCTTGCGAGCAAGAACTTGGTGTACCGTCACTTGTGAGTGAATGATTTCCCCTTTTTCATCGGTCATTGATGTTACCTTCGTGGTGAGAAACTGATATCACTGTTAGGGGTGAGTGAGTGAGGTCATTAGAAGTGAATGACGTCGAAGTCCTCATGGTGCACCGGTGAGTGATTGACATCATTATTTTTAGTGACTTACTGGCCTGATGAGGGATTGACGTATACATCACGGTGAATGGTAGGCTTTGTTTTTCTTCATGGCGAGTGTTTAGCTTCTCCGTCATGATGAATTACTTCCTCTACATTGTAAGTAACTGACGACATGACAGTGGTTGACGTCGTGGCATCTTCCTGGTGATTAACAGACGTCTCTGAACTGGCGAAGAATTGGTGTCACCGCCGTTTTGTGCTCCTGTACTTCAGTTACAGTGGCCCATAGCTGATACACGATAACTAAACAGCTCCAGAGAATAATCTTGGTTTTGGTTGAACTGAGAGAACCAGTGGTGATCAAGCGCGTGCGCACGCGCACGTTCGTATTACAGGGCAACAGGAGCAATATTTTTCTGGGAAATATTTTTTTTAAAAATACGTCAAACAGAACACAGGTATGAAATATTTAACAAATCTTAGACCCAG
>CM031602.1:75257247-75269747 GCA_018398815.1 Conus ventricosus
CATCATAACGCTTCGAAATCCCAGTTCCATGAAAAGCGTGTGTGACACGCACATTCCTTACGGAACACGGAATACATACTTGTGGAAAATAATTCACCCATGTGTAACCTATCACTTGTGGAGGATAACTCCTCCCTATGTATGTCTATCCTTTGTGGAGAATAACTCATCCTTGTAACGGCACGTCCCTTCTGGAGGACAACCCACCTGATGTATGTCTATCCTTTGTGGAGAATAACTCATCCTTGTAACGGCACGTCCCTTCTGAAGGACAACCCGTCCTGATGTATGTCTATCCATTTGGGAGGAACATTGTCCGGGTATACGTATATCCTTTGTGGAAGACAGTCCACCCTCATGTATGTCTGTTCCTTGAGAAGGATAACCCACTCCTTGTCGTATATGTCTCTCGGAGGGGATGCTTCATCCTTGTGTACTTAACCCAAGGGGAGGATAACTATCGTTGTGTATGAATTTCTGGTGAAAGATGTCTCATCGCAGCGTACACACATGAGCGGTATTTCAGGATTTTGTGTGGCCAGCAGCGCTAGAGGAAATGTTCGGTGACAAGGCACCAACGTTGGATGAGGTAAACAAAATGGTTAAGAGGGCTAGAGCCAAATTTTCGCCTAAACCATAGAATACCATGTCTCCTGTATAAGAACTGTCCCAGTATTCTCGGTGGCTCCACAAAAAAGTTAACATCAACACAGAGGAACTTGAGCATCAGCGATCAATGGATGATAGCTCATGGAGTGTTCATTTCCTAAGAGTAAAACTTGCATGACATTAATCAGTTCAGACCAGCATTACCCCTGAACGTCAAGAGGGAAATCTTCTATGTCATGGCGGAGAGGCTGCCTGCAAACTTCACAGAAAATTGAGTACTTATGTTTGCATGCTTAATGCCGGGATAAAAAAAAACCGGTTATACACACAAAACTCCACTCCCTATACAGGGGGTGTCCACAGGTGTATCAGCCTGCGTACGCAGAAGAAGAAGAGGAAGAGGAAGAAGGGAGGCATCCTTTGGAGGGTCTGGCTATGTCTGGATTTGGGAAGCAAACGAAAGACCTAAGGCGGAGAAAAAGGATCTTGACGTGGTGTTGGTCGATCTGGCAAATGCGTATGAATCCGTTCCACGTAAGACAATTCAAATAGCCCTCGAGATGTATAAACATTCGAGAAATGCTGAGGAAGTATTTCCATAGCTTCTCAACGAGGTATTCAACAGAGGAACACACAACAGCGCTACATTAGAGCCACACCAGATTACCTCCAAATTTTGGGTTTTGGGTTTTTTGGTGCATTGTGTGTCTTTTCATGGTCTTATCAAGAGCTCCAAACCTGGTGATGTGATGTTGCATAATAGCAGAGATAAAGCGAAAAAACACTTGTGGCACAGAGCAAGATTACCTATGTGTTTGGAGCAACAGCGGAACATCCGGCTTTAACCAACTGTGCTGAGAAAGAGGATATGTTAAGGAAAGGAAGGGAGGGTAGGCTACCTCTGTACACTTGGCTGATACTCTTCCCTGCTGTGAAAGATGGTGGCAGCAGGAGAGCGAAAACGTCTGCCTTCCTCATTACACTGATTTATGGCCTGCTCTGCCATGTGGGAGGGGAGAGGCTAGGACCGTCAGATAAGGAGCGCTACACCAGGCTTACTACTGGAAGTCTGGTTTGCTCCAAATTATGAAGAGCCCTGCGAGGCAGTTTTCAAGCAAGGAATGACTTTTTTTTGTAAATGTGTGTTTTTATGTTTTCTGTTGAATACTATTTGATGCTGCTAACAGCACTTATACATTACAACTTGAACTTGAACCATTGTGAGTTATGTGACTATAGAAGTACTCGTGTGACTTCTGCCATTGTTTAAAAACTTCAAGTGGCATTTCTCAAATCTGCCATTTTGGAGATGAACCGGTGTGCCTCTGAAGTAGCGACAGATCGGATCAGTTTTGAAGTTGGCAAAGGTGGTGTGACAGCTCCTTGAAAGGACACAAAGAGAGGGAAAGAAAACGCACAACTGTGAGAAAACAGCCCACAGATGATAGACCAATGTGGCCTCCCCGGCAAATGCAAGGTCTGGCGTTTGCACTTGACGCTGATCTCCAAACCGCTCTGGCCTCTACTTGATGTAACCTATCACACGGGCACAGTGGAATCAGTGGAGGTCAGAATCGACAAATGCACCAGGAAATGGCATACTGGTCCCAGCTGGTCTCACTGATATCGCTCGGAAGTTGAAAGCTTTTCCTTGAAGTCAATCTGGAGGGGACGCAAAGCGGCCGAACAAGACGCTTCACCATATTTCAGGATACCGGAGACAAAGTTGTGAGATCAGTATAGCCTGAGCTAAATGCTGGCTGAACATGGACAGTTCAGGAGCAGTGCGCGTGGCAAATGAAAACCCTCACATCAGGAAATACCAAGACTCACGCAAACCAACAGACAGGGGATGGGGTCAACGGAAATTGAATGGTGGTTAAAGGCGAAAGGAAAAGCAAAGCGAGACATGATAATACATGAGCTGAAGAAAGAAGAGGATGCCAAAGAACCCAGTGTAACGCACCACTCGTTATAAGCATGTTCTTACAGTATGCTGAGGCTTACATGATGTCAAACATGAAGACTTCACAACAGACTTCATGAAAACCCTGTGCGTACAAGTTCCACCAGATGCCATTTTTCAGTTCCTGAAAGAGATGAATGTTTCTTATATGATTTTAAGATTTTACGGAAGGATGACTTTAAAAATCTCGCTAGCTCGAAAAAAAATCTGGTTCAAAATTTTCCACCTCAATCAGTCAATCAATCTATCAATAAACCAGCCACCATGGTGAAGTGGTTAGCGTCGCGGACTCCCGGCAGGGAGGTTGTAGGTTCGATTCCCATCAGAGTCATGTGGGATTTTTCTGCCCCGACCGGTTCCTTCCCAGTGTTGAGTTTGCTGCAAGCTCAGCTGGGAAGACTGGGACCACACAGTCGAGTTTCAAACCACTTAATGGATGCGTTTCTGAGAGTGTTGCTCAAATTTCCTGACCAACACTGCAGTATCTGTATCTCTCGGGCCTGGTTGACACCGGGATATATTATAAACGGAAGCGTAGAGTACAGTCCTGTCATCAGTCTCATTTAGTCTCAGACCGGAATGGAAATCCGTAGAATCATCTCCATCATCCTCATTCTCATCGATCAGCATAAAAAGTCTCAAATTCTGTGGCCCTTAAGTCGTTCATTCATTCATTCATTCATTCATTCAGTCATTCAGTCATTCAGTCAGTCGTTCGGTCGGTCGGTAAGTCAGTCAATTATCTGCGTTTACGGCGAGTGAGGTTGGCTGCAATGTTCAGGAAGGGTGTGTCTATGTTCGCAGTGCTTCCAAGTTTGAGGCCATCCTGGACGTGCCTGAGGTGGTCCTTCTCCAGAACCCGTCTGTGAAGGAAAGCACTCGCCAAGTAAGTTTAGTTTTTCACACACACACACACACACACACACACACACTCACACACACACAACACACACACACACACACACACACGCGCGCACGCACGAAACACTCAAGCTAGCAAGTAGACACAAAATGTAGGTTCAAAGAGGTCAGTTTCAACTCGTCAGTCCCTTTTCTCGTCGGAAAGAGTCTTCTTCTCACCCTTGCTCTTCCTTTAGGGTGACCAGACATGGAGGTCAAACTCTCCTCACGTGTCATATATTGGTCGTGGATGTGTTTTTTTCCAGCTGGATTCTGCTGGTGACATTTTTTTTTGCTGTCTGATCCGTCACCTTTGACGAAAACATAGAAGGAGTATTTTGAATCATGACTATGCTGAAAGAAAGTAAAACGACTCAAGTTTTTTTTGTGGTGCTTATCTGGGCGTTTTGTTATATTTTTTTAGGTACACTTTCGGCAAGCCTGTGACGAAAGCTGTTGTATCCCTGAGCATCAAAATGCCCTATTTTCGTGACAAAGACAGAGAACAGCCCGTCATTACGAGGTCCGGAAAGGTATGGGACAAGGAAATGCTGAATCACCCCCCCCCCACCCCCTCTCCTCTCTGTTCTCCGCCCTCCATCTTCTCACCACTAGAAAGCCTTGTTTTCTTTATGTGCGGAGGTGGGAGAGAGGTGGGATGGAAATGGGGTGGGATGGTGATGGTGGTGGTATTGTGCCTGGCTGTGTGTTTGTGTCAGAGTAGGTCGTGGCCCATAAACGCTCAGGATGCCAGTGTGTGTGTGTGTGTGTGTGCGTGCGTGTGTGCGTGCGTGCGTGCGTGCGCGCGCGCGCGCGCGCGCGCGTGTGTGTGTGTGTATGTTGTGTGTTGTGTGTGTTGTGTTAGAGAAAGAGCGGGAGTTATGCATGGAAAAATGGCTGTGTATTTCAGTTATCAGTTATGTGTTTTATGTACGTTGTACCACTCTGTTACGCTCTTGAATATGTTTGTGTGCAGGTTGACCCAAAAATGGGTGAAAACACTGGTTCATTTTTTGGTGCTTATGTACCCAACTTTCCTTCAAGGTCAATGAATGTTTAAGCCAGATTATGCTTATGCTGGAAATGCACGGAACAAAATGAACGCTTCGTAAATAGTCATGTGAATGGGTGTCTGCTCGGGAGGTACCTTTAGGTCTATTCCCTTTAGGTCTATTCCCCTTTAGGTCTATTCCCTTTAGGTCTATTCCCGTTAAGTCTATTCCTTCCAGGTCTATTCTCGTTAAGTCTTAGGGATAGGGTTAGTACCCTAACCCTATCCCTATCCCTAACCCTATCCCTAACCCTAACCCTATCCCTAACCCTATCCGATCCCTAACCCTATCCCTAACCCTATCCCTAACCCTATCCCTAACCCTATCCCGATCCCTAACCCTATCCCTAACCCTATCCCTAACCCTATCCCTAACCCTAACCCTATCCCTAACCCTATCCCTAAGACTTAACGAGAATAGACCTGGAAGGAATAGACTTAAAGGGAATAGATCTAAAGGGAATAGACCTAAAGGGAATAGACCTAAAGGGCCGCCCCCGTCTGCTCAGTAGTTTTACTACTTTTTTTTTCTTTTTTTTTTCCTTCTTTTTTTGTGGCATCAGTTATCGGATCAATGGAGCACCTAAGGCGGCGCTTTTTTTTTCTTTTCTTTTTTTTCCCCTAAGGCCAAAAATCCACCTCTTCATTTTTTGATGCTTCACACTGTCCTCTTCATTTGCCAAAAAACCCCCCAAAAATGAAAAAAAAAAAGAAAAAAACAATTTCCACTACTAGGTGATTTCTTTTTTTTTCCTTTTTCTCTCTCTCTCTCTCTTTTTTTTTCCTTCTCCAACCAGTCTCTTTCACTCCATGCATAGTCTGTATGTTCTCTCATAAATGGACATATTTTTGCTGATTTTAGTGTTTTGACGTATGATACAAAGTGTCTGGGTTTGTTGATGTTCTAATGTGTGGTGTGCTGGCGCATTCACTCTGATAATGTGTTGCTTGTACAGAGAAATCAACATAGATGAAAAAAGACTTAATTATTTTCAGTTTTTTCATTTTGTGGCACGCACGCACGCACGCACGCACGCACGCACGCACGCACGCACACACGCACACACATTCTCTCTCTCTCTCTCTCTCTCTCTCTCTCTCTCTCTCTCTCCCTCCCCCTCCCTCTCTCCCTCCCCCTCCCTCTCTCCCTCACTCATCCTCACCCCTCCCCTCCCTCAAATATGTCAACAATGATAGTTACATATTAAGGCACAGTACCAAAGTATAATCATTTTATGTGTAAGCAATCACTTCCGTATGTACACACCTGAAAGGATATCCTTGTCCCAACTGCCCGTCTCCGAGTAGTTTACTACTTTGTACCTTAATGCAGTGTGTTCCTTCGTACTGGCTTCTATTTGTGTCATGCTTTTACCGCAGCAGATTTCTTATTGTGGAATGATGATTACTGTCCCTCTGACGAGGGTGTGGTCATGTTTTGTTTATGCCATCGTGTGTTTAGGAAAAAGAAGAATGGCCGCTTCATGTCACATTACAAATGGCAAACGTTAACATTAAAACACTGATGTATGAAAATGCAAAAGAGTAGGGAATTGGAAGAGGGAGTTGAATAAACTAAACACTACCACCCCCACCCATTCAAAAGAGACAAAGACAGAACATCTTGGTGATGGGAGGTGGGGGCTATGCAGGATTTTATCAGTGTAGCAATGAAAACACTGTAGACAAATCAAAACATTTTGTTAGTTACAGTGGTGTGAAATGATTGCCTTCTTTCAGTCTTTTAGGAGTGGTCTTACAAATCCGTCATTCGAAATGCATTGAACTAAAACATCACACATACAACCAGCCGCCGTGGCGAAGTGGTTAGCGTCGCGGACTCCTGGCTGGGAGGTCGTGGTTTCGATTCCCATCAGAGTCATGTGGGATTTTTCTGCCACGACCGGTTCCTACCCGGAGTTGAATTTGCTACGGGCTCAGTTGGGAAGACTGAGATCACACAGTCGAGTTTCATCCACTTAATGGATGCGTCTCAGAGAGCGTTGCTCAAATTTCCTGACCGACACTGCAGGTGTCTGTATCTCTTGGGTCTGTTTGACGCC
Source organism: Conus ventricosus (assembly GCA_018398815.1). Lineage (NCBI taxonomy): Eukaryota > Metazoa > Mollusca > Gastropoda > Neogastropoda > Conidae > Conus > Conus ventricosus. The sequence goes on from CM031602.1 coordinate 75,263,837, forward strand.
GGGATATATTTTAAAAGGAAGCGTAGAGAACAGCTCTGTCATGCAGTCTCAGACCGGAATGGAAATCCGTAGCATCATCTTAATCATCCTCATTCTCATCGATCAGCATTAAAAGAAAGTCTCAAATTTTGTGGTCCTTCATGCCCTGCTCTCATGGTGACCTCTGTTTCGATGTCCTCTCCACGTCTGTGGCCTTGGTTTGATTCCGTCAGGGTCACCGGTATTGTTGAGTCCATGGGGGCTGTCGTTGGACAGGCGTGGTGACGCCCTCCGGAGGGAGAGCTCACTCAACGCCGGTTCCGCAACTAAGCAATTATTGTCGTCAGTAGGGGGCTTAGTAGGTGGTGACCTGCGTATGTTGGATCAGAACAGGCGCCACTGAACACCACCGAAGTGACTCGGTAGCAGTGCAGTGTCTCCTCTGGTGGGTTGCCTCTAGACGACTTGACACTGAGTGGCCCCTGTGGATTCCGGTGCCGGGGCTATGGCGGGAATGACCGGGCCTGTGGCTGTGGACGGGCTGTGGGAATGAGCGGCTTGGGTGCACTGCTACTGAGGTGGCACAGAAGATGGGACAGCAAAAAAATAAAAGCACACACACGCACGCACGCACACGCGCGCACACACACACACACACACACACACACACACACACACACACACACACACACAAGCACACACACACACACACACACACACACACACACACACAAGCACACACACACACACACACACACACACACACACGCACGCACGCACGCACGCACATCCATCTCTCTGTCTCTGTCTCTCACTCTGCCTCTGTCTCTCTCTCTCTCTCTCTTGTCTGTAGTAGACATTTTAAATCCATAAGGCCTCGTTTTGAATTATCAGTTAATCGCTGGCGCTGTCCACCACTCTCATTAGCCAAAGTACGAATCAGTGACACATGACTGATGCAAAGCACTTATTTATATACTTTTTGAGATGGGGTGCTGACATCGTTTTATTTCATTTTCCTACAGTCAGTCAATTTGACAGTTGAATTTACCTCCCCCCCCCCCCCTTTTAAAAAAAAAAAGGTTTTTCCCATTGTATTCAATATTTGTACCTACCACACGTACTGCTGTTCCTTCTTGACAAAATGCTATTTCTTTGAAACTTTTGTATTGATCTGATTGATTGTTTTCATTATTCTTTCGTCTCAAGAGATTTATGTAAATCTGTATAACAAATGGTTTACACGTATGTGCAAATTCCACACTTTTGATGCAACCGAAGCATCAGAATGTACCAGGTTTAATGGGGAAGTCTTATATGTGCTCCTAATATGTTCACACAGGTAAACGATGACGGAGAATTCGACTTCGACGTGACCAGAACTGAGTTTCTGAGCATCCTAAAACGCCATAACGAGTATTACATGCAACGAAACGTGACATCAAAAGATCTGAACCACAAACAGTTTGATATTTGTCTGAACGTGACTGATCAACAGTCCAATAAAACCATGGAAACTAAAGGAAAGATCAAGTTCACAGATCGGAAAGCTGAAATCAAATATCTTTCGATCTCACCGACCACCTTCAAACCAGGCCTCAAGTTCACCGCGCTGGTAAGTCAAGACATGCAGAATGTGAACACTTTCTTTTTTACCTTTTCCTTTACCTATCCCTTGACATCGTCTGTTGTCGTTGGGGCACCTCTGATAATCTGGCCACCACTCTCCTCCATCCGTCCCTGTCCTCCACCGCCCCCTGAGATTCTGCCAGGCTCATTCCAGTCCACTCTCGGACATTGTCCTCCCACCTCTTCCTTTGTCTTCCTCTATTGCGGCTTCCTCTGACTGTTCCTTGTAGGACTGTCTTTGCAAAGCCTGCTGAACGGGACACATGTCTGTACCATTTCATTGTCACTGGGCGAGAGGAAAAGAGCGAATTCAAGAGAATTAAGGTGAAAAGGAGTGTATGATAAGAGGGAAGGAGTAAAGACGTAGCGATCCCAAATGGCAAGAGATGCTTTAGTTAGATGAACGGCCACCCCCACCCTCCCCCTCCTCGACAAGAATTAGCATTAAAGAAAATAAACAAACAAATTATACGCTTTCTGGGAGAATAAGGTAGAAGACAAGATTTATGTGATAGGAAGACAGACGACACGATTTATGAGATAGAATATAGAATACACGATTAATTAGATAGGATCATAGAACACACTATTTATAATAAGACAGGAGACGTGTTATAGGATTTATGACGAAAGCATCTGGGATATAAGAAGACAGGACATTGGGGTTGAAGGCTTTATTTTGCATATAGGAAGAAAAAAATATTTGACTTGTAAGGGATCGGGAAAAAAACGGGTTTTGTGAAGTAAGAAAATTTCTTTTGAAACCGAAACGAAACGGGCAAGATCGAGGATCTGAAAGTACTTGTTTCTTTTTCTTGGCCAAGCGCTAGTACTGAGACTGCTAGATAAGGTGATGTTGCTTAAGGCACAGCTGACCGAAAAGGGCCATATCAGGGCTGTCACCGCGTTGAAATCAAATTACAAGTCAGTGTTAGAAAAAAAAAAACCCAACTCATTCACACAACCTGTAAAACACACCTAAAAACACTGGGAATTTTGTTAAAAATCTTTCCTCCGTAAAATCTTGGATCAGGTGAAAAATGTTAATCTCTTTCAGAAATTCAAAGATCACATCAGGTGGGACATATGTGAACAAGGTTTTCATGGAGTCTGCTGTAAAGTGTTTATGCTGTAAGTCGAGCTGGGTCATCCGTGTGTACCGGGCAGTGGGTGGATGGGCAGCTTGTGCCAACGATCTCTGAAGGGGTGCGGAAGTACGCCACTAACAAGGCTCAAAAGAGGTGGCAGGGAACTTTTCGACACATTTCAGGTTTTATCCAATACTCGGAAACGATCTGTTGCTCGTGGAAGGCCGTAGACAGAGACTGGGAAATAGATTTAAGATCGTAAATCAGTAAGGAGCAAAAATAAAAGGGGTGGGCTGAAAATCAATCACCAGTTTTCCTGACCAATGCAGCTCACTTTAAGCGTTTGTATTGTATCTTGTAGCAGCGTATGCAAGCCAAGTTGCAGTATCAACAGGTGAACAGAGAAGTCAGGAAGAAGATGCAGACAGCGAGGAAAATTGGATAGAGGAGCAGTGCGAAGTATTCGAGAGAGGCATGGAAGCAGGGAACAGCAAAGAAGCGTACAACACACTCAAGACCATCAATAAGACCAACCAGACAAGATCAGCGGTCATGGAAGATAAGGATGGCAAGCTGCTGACAGAGAATGAAGAAGTCCTGAAGAGGTGGACAGAATACTGTGAGGGTCTCTACAATTACCAGCTCAACCCAGACACATCCATTTTGCAGGACAACCAACGACCCGCAGACATTGAGAACAGTCTCCAAGTACTGAAGGAGGAGGTTGAGGCCGCGATACAGAGTCTGAAGCCAGGGAAATCCCCAGGAGTGGACAATGTCCCTGCTGAGCTTTTGAAATACGGAGGGAAAGAGACCACAGAGGCACTAACAACACTATGTCAGAAGATCTTGACAGAAAAGAAGTGGCCAACAGAGTGGACCCAGACATTGGCGATTCCCTTACCCAAGAAGGGCAACCTCAAACAATGCCAAAACTACAGGACTATAAGTCTGATCAGCCACCCCAGCTTCGCATCATCCTCAACCGACTGAAATCAAAGGCTGAGGAACTGCTGTCAGAAGAGCAAGCAGGTTTTAGAAGAGGGCGGAGCACTGTGGAACAAATTTTCAACTGCCGAGTCCTGATTGAAAAGCATCTGCAACACCAAAAGGACATCTTCCACAACTTCATCGACGTTAAGAAGGCATTTGATCGGGTGTTGCACAACGGCCTATGGCAGGTTCTTAGAGACTTCAACATTGATGAGAGGCTCGTCCAAGTCATCCAGGCCCTCTACGAACACTCCAACAGCACAGTACTTCTCAACAACCGGCAGGGCCAGTTCTTCCCGACCACAGTCGGAGTCAGGCATGGGTGCCTACTATCTGCAGTACTTTTCAACATCTTTCTGGAGAGAATCATGCGAGAGACCCTCGAAGAACGTCACACCTCCATCAGCATAGGCGGCAGGCCGGTCTGCAACCTTCGTTTTGCAGACAATATTGGCCTCATGAGGGGGGCGGGGGTGGGGTGGGGGGGGGGGGGGGGGGGTGGGGGGGCAGCAATACCGAGCTCCAGGATCTTACAAACAGATTTGTCACAAGAGCAAGTGCCTAGGGCATGGAGGTCAGCACAGAGAAGTCAAAGGTCATAGTCGACATAGCACGACACGATTCAACCCAAACAAACCGACCCGGTCTAATCCAGAACAGCCCCTAAACAGCACAGCACAGCACGGCACAATAAAATAACACAGAAGTTCGCAACACAACGCAATAGCACAACGCAACACAACATAATAAAACATAGGAACAGCCAATACAGCACAATTAAAGTAACACATAAGAACGCGACAAACGCAGCAACGCAGCGCAAGACAAGAAAGCACAGCACAGCACAGCACGGCACAATAAAATGACATATAGCGCAACACTACGTAGCAACGTAGCGCAAGACAACACTACACAGCTCAGGACAGTCTAGCCCAGCACAGCACAACACAGCACAACACGAGCACAGCACAGCACAACACAGCACAACACGGCACATCAGACTAAGATGACACATAACGCAACACAACGCAATACACCACACAACACAACACAGCACACCACAACACAGTAAAACAACACAGAAGAACGAAACACAGCACAGCACAGCACAATAAAGTGATACATGAGAACGGAACGCAACGCAACACAACGTAGCGCAACACAACGCAACGCAACAGAACGCAACGCAACGCAACAGAAAACACTACAGCACAGCACAGCACAATAAAATGATACATAAGAACGGAACGCAACACAATGCAATGCAACGCAACGCAACGCAACAGTGTAGCGCAACACAAAATACACAACAATGCACACAACACAGCAATACAATGACGCTAGTGTAAGACATTTCTGTGCAACACAATACAGCACAATATAATACAACAACAAAATAGAATCCACGAAATAATACAACACGACAGGATTCAATGCATTATAGTTCACTGCAACACAACTTAGCTCAATACATACAGTGACACATTTGAATGCGCTACCATGTAGTACAGTACAACACAATTCGATGCGAAATAATTCCTAGCAGCAATGCATAGCGCGAGACCGTACAATAGCAGATTCGAAGGCACTAGAACACAAGTCAACGCTGCACAACACAAGAACAGCACAAACACAACAGAAATGTAATGGACACTTTTTGTTATTTGCCTGATTTAATGTAACGCCACTCAATACAACCGGTAACCTGTGAAAACACTTTGTAATACGTTACTGTCATGAGAGCAGGGTTTTTGTTGTTGTTGATTTTTTTGTTTCTGTTTTTGTTTGGTATCATGTTGCGATGGATTCCGTTTCAATTATCAATCAGACATGGCCGCTAGAAATAGTGGAAATGATCCTTGAAGTGTTTTTTCCCCCACGGTAGTGTGAAGAAATACGTTGTTCGCCCCCCCCCCCCCCCCCCCCAAAAAAAAAAAAAAAAAAGTTTAAATCGGGACACGCATTATGTCTGCATAGTCGGCTGGCACGTTCCAAATTTAGCATGTAGACTTTAAAGCAGTTCACTGCGGGAAAAGTGCTGTTTTGTTGTGAAATCTCTTTGTTTAAGTAATATCTCTATTCTGTATGTTCTCGTTTGAATGTGAAATAATGGAAGTCCGTCGTTCCAAAAACGTACGTGTAGGCTAACTACGAAGACGTTTGGTTTTCAATGCTGTTTCTGGTTGTCTCGGTGGCTAAATCAACTACCAGTCTTCAACAGA
>CM031602.1:75274747-75299747 GCA_018398815.1 Conus ventricosus
TAGCCCTACTCCGTGTCCCTCGCTCAAACAGCAGACTAAACAATACCCGATAACATTTTCAAGTGAAGGGTTGTAAGGAACATACATCGAGACTTGTCAATTTACGTCAAAGATGATGATGAGAAAGAATTATTTTCCAGCTTTATGACTTGAAAGGACTCTCTGAGCGGGAGAGAGAGAGAGAGAGAGAGAGAGAGAGAGCAACGGACTGGGGGATGGGAGAAGTCAGTTGGGCATAGAGACGTCAACATGATCCGACATTCCCTAAACATCGTGTTGAACTCGCAGCAATAATTGTTATCAGTGTGGAGAAATCATGATGCATCAAAAATCCAGCTTAACGGGCACACTGTCCCATTGTATATCTTTTGTGTGAAAGGTAAAAGTACAAATAAGTCTGACAACACGCAAAGTTGTAAGATGATGATGTTGTCTTTGTTTTATGTACCCGTTGAACTGTTACCTCAGCTGGTTTGCCGTATCATATTCTCATCTGGCAAGGCCGCAAATAGTTTCTAACAGGACAACAACTGATTTTGAGGTCCGAATTCGTATTCATGTTTTGCTCTTAATAACACTTCACGGTAATAAACGACCGTAAACAACATTGTATCGCATAAATCACTTTCGCATTCACCCTTGGAAGCTTCAGCTAACTCAAACCTTCAACTGTAGCTACAATTATGATCGGTGGTAGATTTAGTTTGTTAAAGATCCCACAATACTAAAATGTCTTTCCTTCGATTTTTGTTTTCAAGCACTATATAGCTGCCATTTTCCTCACCATGGGTCGGCTTGGTGCTTATGCGGCCTGCGTTGAGCTTTGTTTCTGGTTTAAAGGTCTACTTTAGAGGTTTTCGATAATTGGTCAGCTTATGCAGAAATATAAAATGTTTGATAAATTGGTAAAATAAACATCCGATTCTCTCCCGATCACACGAAATCGATCCGCGAAAGTGGGCATTTTCACCAGTAATCAAGAAAACGGGAGGTAATCAACTAAATGTTGGCATGGCTTAACTGCTCTTGGATATGACGTCACACGAGTGTCAGCGACGGCGACGGAAAGCGACTCTGATGGTTTTTGCACATCTCGCTCGGAATTTAATTTATCATATAAAAGCAGTGACTATGATTGCCACAGCCAATCATATAAAAGCAGTGACTATGATTGCCACAGCCAATGTGACTCTGGGGATGTTTCTGCAAGGCCTTTACCTTATCAGTGTCAACCTCGGGTGATGTCAGTGGAGGAAGGACTAGCGCACAGCCCAAACACACTCACAGCTTGCTTACAATCTCATTCATATATCATGCATTCGTCACATCAAACCACTAGTAAAGTCTATAACTTTACTACACATGATCATAGAACGAAACATCAATGCATATGGAATCAAACAAAATAAAACATTCTCTCTTTCCTGAACTTCACAAAATCATTTATCTAAAACATCATTACTAACCCGGGTATAAATAGATTTCTACTTTACCTGGCCAGGTGATCTTAACTATTCACGAATCACTGTCTTTTTCTTTTCCTTTTTTTTTTCTTTTCACTGTCACTTTCACAACACGACACAACTGCTGGCATTGGTCAAGTTAGACTGCTGGCACCGGTCAGGCTGGACTGCTGGCACTGGCGTTGGTCTGTGGTTCTGCTTGACGAAGTGACGCTGCCAGGTATGAGGTCGAACCCCCGGTTCAGATGGAACAGTGACTATCAACATCGATCTGTTCTCCTTTCTTTCTTCCTGCATTAACGCATTGCACTCTCTCTCTCTCTCCTAGTCTGCTCTATTAAATGGACATGGTTGCTTTTCTTTTCCTTTTCTTTTCTTTCTTTTTCTCTTCATTAGTTAGCAACTCTCTCTCTCCACATCTCTCTTTAGTCCCTCCTCTGCAGACTATCTGGTGCTAATGCTTAAACTTCACTCCTCTCATCTCTGCCTTTCTCCTGCAGAGACTACACCCCAGAACCTCTCTCTCTCTCTGTCTCTCTGTTCGTCCTCTTTTTTTTTCTCCTCCTCTCTTCATCTCTCTGCCTTTTTCTCTCGTGCAGAGACTTACAGCCAGAACCTCCTCATCTCTCTCTCCCTGTTCTGTCTTCCTCCTCCTCTCTTCATCTCTCTGCCTTTTCTCTCGTGCAGAGACTTACACCCAGAACCTCCTCATCTCTCTCTCTCTCTGTTCGTTCTCCCTCTCTCTCCCTCACGCATTACTTTATGCCCCTAACTCCGTGTCCACGGGCGAGTACCATTGGTCAGTATTTTTACCACCTCGTACCCGAAGTTATCTCCCTCTAATTCCATTGGATATTCAAATCATGACAGTCACGCCTACACGCCTTACTCTCTGTGGTGGTCAATTGGTCATTTAATTGATTAGCTTGATTTCACCCCCACCACACACTACCTTCTCCCTCTCCCTTTCCGGCGACGTTGTAAATTGGCTAATGAGTCTGGGTAGGCGCCGGGACGTCTGACCAGACCTATCGAGACCTGTCGGTCCAGCCACTCCGACTGTCTACGTGGAAGATTAGGATTAGCCTCTCGCTGTGCTCAGATTGGCCGGATGAGTCTGATCCGGGCGTCGAGACTCGTTTGACCAGACATCAAGGCGTCGGTCAGCTACTTATCCATCTGGCTAGACAGACCGTCTCCGGGAACCTCTCCCCTATGCTTAATTGGCTGATCCGACACATGGGGCCGTCTGCCTGATGCCCAGAATATTTGAGTTAGAGCTTATGTCCGACTGGGCTGGTGGCGATTGACAACGAATTTGGTTGTGTTTATTTTGACCGTGACAATTTCCCCCTTGCAAAAGACTATGCACCGCATTGTCTCAAAACAACGTACAAAAAAAAAGACAACAACCGAATTTGCTGACACACAGCTACACGTGCAAAGTTTGAAAAATACTTTACAACCAACGGTTTATAAATTATAAAATATATCATTAGTGAATACCACTCCAATGAGTTATCATTGACGTGCGCTCTTGCGTTATTTCAACTCATTTTATAACAACCTCTGTGCGCACTTATGCAAATCCCCTACCTGCGGATTTGCCACATCTTCTCTTCACAATTCCCTATGAAAAGCACAATATAGTATGATCACGATCCATGACACTTCACTGAGGAATCTCCATCCTCACTTATTGCAAATAAGCATCACTACCCAAGCGACTGTATGCTCCAAGCATAACTACATTCACATGAACAAGTCTCACAAAGAAAATATGACAAGTCTCACACAAAAAAAATATGAACCATAGCCAACTGGGAATGAACCCATACCCAATCAACATAACTGTAATCAACACATATTATCAACAAAGCACCCCGGATATGACTGACTTCCTCTGATTTGCAGCTTGCTAGACTACACGGCTTAAATAGTCAGCTCCGACATTCTGTCGACCTGGAATGTACTGCACACTCGATACCTGTAGGCTGCAGTGCCATTGCCAACGCAGAACCCTGCTGTTTTTTCAGCTGTGCCTCCTGCAGGAATTGAGTGGTTGATGATCTGTCTCTATCACGAACTCTTTCCATACAAGTATTTGTGGAACTTCTGCACGGCCCACACGACAGCTAAACACTCCTTCTCTACAGTTGCGTACCCTTCTTCACACTTTGTCAACTTCCTGCTAGCATACCTCACAGGGAACTCGACCCCTTCATGCTCCTGCAACAATACTGCACCTATCCCACCACCTGATGCATCTGTCCGCAACAAAAATGGTTTGGACATATCTGGTAGCTTCAAGATGGGACGGGAACCTAGTCTTTCCAGCACCGTCTGCAGTGCTTGCTCTGCAGCGTCTGACCACTCGACCACTGCCGGTTTCCTGCCTTGACCAAATCACTGAGAGACTCGTGATTGCTGCGAAATTTGGAACAAACTCCCTGTAGAAACCAATAAAACCTAGCAGACTCCTGACTTCTGTTTTGGTCTTTGGTCTCTCTGAATTCATCATCTTCTCCACCTTTCCCCTTTCTGGCTGCTTTGTGTCGCGTCCTACAACAAAACCTAGGAACTCCTACTGTCTAGCCCTTCATACAGTGACACATCCCTGTATGACTTTTCTGGAAACTTAGGCAACAAAATCTCCCCTTCTTCTGCTGGGTCTCTTCACCTCATCATTGATTGCTGCTGCGCCTATGGGCTGAGCCTCACGCTGAATATATTTGCGGAGGAAATTTGCATGGAAAAGTTTTGGTTTCCCATTCACATCAATTCGGTAATCCCGATCTACCTTTCAATGATGGTGAATGGTCCCTTCCAATGCATCAGCAGCTTGTTGTGACCCGTGGGAAGCAGTAACAGGACTTGATCTCCCGCCTTGAGGGATTGCTTCCTCACCTTCCTGTCATATTGCTTCTTCTGAACGACCCTAGCCTTCTGCAAACTTTCCTTTGCAACCTTACATGTCTCATACCTGTGCCCACCTTTGGAACAGGGCGAGATTGGCCAATCAGATCAACAGCCACTCTACTGAATGGTGTGTCAATTAAAGGAGGCTGTTTAAGAGGCGCCTTCCTCTTCACCCCTCTTGTGGCTGACCTTTGACACACGTCACATGACATGCAGAAACGCTTGATGTCTGCCATTGCTCCTGGCCAATGAAAGTCATCAAAGATTCGGTCAGCTGTTTTGCTGGTGCCGAGATGACCCGCCATGAGCGACTCGTGACCCACTGACATGACAGTGTCACGATAACCTGCTGGTACCTCTAACTGAGTGGTCACCTTACCTGTCTTCCCCTTGGTGAACACTCGGTACAACAGCCCGCCTTTCACAAGAAATTCTGTCTCACCTCCTCTAACCTCCTGTTTTCTCTCCACCTCTTGCCAACTCCCAAGACTTCACGAGCGAAGGGTCTTGTTCCTGCGCTGCCCTAAACTCATCAGGCGACACATCTATGCCTGACTTCCTTGCTGGAACGACTAACGGTTTTATCAACCTTTTCCTCCTCCTTGCTCCGTGTTTGAACTGCTGCCCCTGTAGCAGTCAACAACTCAGGATCCCCTGGATCCCTTGCACCTGGAATATTTCCAATGATCAAATCGTGAAGGGTTTCTCCATCATCAACGCAGACAACTCGCCTGAGAAGTAAGGGGTACGTACTTCTATCTTAGCAACTGGAAACTCCCTCACAGTGCCATCGATTAGAGTACAGGTCTGGATTGCCCTGTCAAATCCCCTTTCCTCGACCAGCGTTGTTCTCACCACACAGCATGAACAACCAGTTCTCGTAACACTTTCACCCTCTGCTGGCCAATCCACCCTTCTTCACTGTAACGAACCACTCGCCTAGTGCCCTCCATTCCTGACACTGACTGCTGTCCAGTGCTAGCCATAGCTGCACTCTACCCTCTTCAGATTGGATCCCTGTTGGTTCCACTGCAGGTCGTTTCCCTTGACGACCCTTATCCACCTCTTGCAAGGCTGCTGCCTTCTGGAACCTCATGCGACAATCCCTCGCCACATGTCCCTTCTTGTGACAAATAAACCTATTGTCCTTTGTCCTCCTTTCTGCCCCACCACTGGGGTTTGCAGACTGTGCAGAAAACTCCCCTAGTCTCCTTGCACTCTTCTCACCTGTGCCTAGCACCTGTTTCTCTCCTGCACCTTAGTGCCTAAATGTGCCCTCTATACACCTCTGCAACTTCAACAACTCCCCTGCTGTCTCTGGCTGTCTCTCTTTCAAATGTATGGTTAACTCAGGGCCGCAACCTGACAAAATCTGCTCCTTCATAACCAGCTCTTTCAATTCAGCGAACTCCTTCTTCGTACCGCTCAACTCTAACCATTTATCAAAATAGTGATCTAAACGTGCACCAAACTGAGTGTACGTTTCACCTGCTTGCAATCTATCTGAACGAAATTTCTTTCTGAATCCTTCCTCTGTGAGGTCAAATCCTTCATCAACGACTCTTTCACGGCACCAAAATCAGATTGTTGTTCTGCCGGTAATGCCGTGAAAATCTGTAATGCCTTACCCGTCAATAACGCTGACAAAATGACTGCCCACTCTTCTGAAGGCCAACCCTGACTGGTCGCAAACGTTTCGAAACGACTGATGTATGCATCAATCGAATCTGTTCCTTTCAGAGAACTTCGGCAACTTGGTCGGGGCGTAACTGCGCACAGAGTCACTGGAAAGTGAACTACCATCATCGGTGGTCTCCCTTTGTATTTTCACTCGCTCTAACTCTAATTGAATCCTTAATCTTTCTGTTTCCTGCGCTCCCTTAGTCTTTCGTTTCCTGCGTCTCGCTAGCCTGAATCCTTAATCTTTCTGTTTCCTGCATTTCCTTATCATTGTTAGCCTGAATCCTTAATCTTTCTGTTTCCTGCTCTGCTATTTCTCCTGCGACACGTCGTCTTTCCGCGCGTTCATCCCTTTCCATCTTTTGCTGGTTTTCAACAAATGCTCGCAACTCTTCTCCCGTGTATCCTAAATCACGAGCGACGCTCACTAGTTGTTCAATAGGGGTGTTCTTTTCTTCCGCCATTATATCTCTCTTTTTTTTTTTGAACAAGATTTTATTACTACGACAGCCAAACTGATGGTTACCGACACGAGTGACGTAATAGCACAATCCTATGAATGATGATATTAGCTTGGGACAACGTAGTTAGTTTTTATAAGACGCCCAGCGCCTGACCCAACTATGAGAGCGAATTATAGGCAATCTGTGCGAAATAAGTACTCTGGGGCTGAAATGCCAAGCCTAGTGTTGACTATCTTGAAGCAATGCCAAGCCTAGTATTTAACTATCTTGGGAACATACAGTAAGACAACACCTTGTCTTAGGATTACAACACTTGAATCCCACCCAGCTTCCTCTCTGAGAAGTTGAACAATTATAATAAATGGGCCAGAAGATCCTGGCAAGCTCGCCAATAAATTGTCAACCTCGGGTGATGTCATGGAGGAAGGACTAGCGCACAGCCCAAACACACTCACAGCTTGCTTACAATCTCATTCATATATCATGCATTCGTCACATCAAACCACTAGTAAAGTCTATAACTTTACTACACATGATCATAGAACGAAACATCAATGCATATGGAATCAAACAAAATAAAACATTCTCTCTTTCCTGAACTTCACAAATCATTTATCTAAAACATCATTACTAACCCGGGTATAAATAGATTTCTACTTTACCTGGCCAGGTGATCTTAACTATTCACGAATCAGTCTTTTTCTTTTCCTTTTTTTTTCTTTCACTGTCACTTTCACAACACGACACAACTGCTGGCATTGGTCAAGTTAGACTGCTGGCACGGTCAGGCTGGACTGCTGGCACTGGCGTTGGTCTGTGGTTTTGCTTGACGAAGTGACGCTGCCAGGTATGAGGTCGAACCCCCGGTTCAGATGGAACATGACTATCAACATCGATCTGTTCTCCTTTCTTTCTTCCTGCATTAACGCATTGCACTCTCTCTCTCTCTCCTAGTCTGCTCTATTAAATGGACATGGTTGCTTTTCTTTCCTTTTCTTTTCTTTCTTTTTCTCTTCATTAGTTAGCAACTCTCTCTCTCCACATCTCTCTTTAGTCCCTCCTCTGCAGACTACTGGTGCTAATGCTTAAACTTCACTCCTCTCATCTCTGCCTTTCTCCTGCAGAGACTACACCCCAGAACCTCTCTCTCTCTCTGTCTCCTGTTCGTCCTCTTTTTTTTTTCTCCCCTCTCTTCATCTCTCTGCCTTTTTCTCTCGTGCAGAGACTTACAGCCAGAACCTCCTCATCTCTCTCTCCCTGTTCTGTCTTCCTCCTCCTCTCTTCATCTCTCTGCCTTTTCTCTCGTGCAGAGACTTACACCCAAACCTCCTCATCTCTCTCTCTCTCTGTTCGTTCTCCCTCTCTCTCCCTCACGCATTACTTTATGCCCCTAACTCCGTGTCCAAGGGCGAGTACCATTGGTCAGTATTTTTTACCACCTCGTACCCGAAGTATCTCCCTCTAATTCCATTGGATATTCAAATCATGACAGTCACGCCTACACGCCTTACTCCTGTGGTGGTCAATTGGTCATTTAATTGGTTAGCTTGATTTTCACCCCCACCACACACTACCTTCTCCCTCTCCCTTTCCGGCGACGTCGTAAATTGGCTAGATGAGTCTGGGTAGGCGCCGGGACGTCTGACCAGACCTATCGAGACCTGTCGGTCCAGCCACTCCGACTGTCTACGTGGAAGATTAGGATTAGCCTCTCGCTGTGCTCAGATTGGCCGGATGAGTCTGATTCGGGCGTCGAGACTCGTTTGACCAGACATCGAGGCGTCGGTCAGCTACTTAGTCCGTCTGGCTAGACAGACCGTCTCCGTGGAACCTCTCCCCTATGCTTAATTGGCTGGATCCGACACATGGGGCCGTCTGCCTGATGCCCAGAATATTTGAGTTAGAGCTTATGTCCGACTGGGCTGGTGGCGATTGACCACGAATTTGGTTGTGTTTATTTTTGACCGTGACAATCAGTTTGAACGCTAAGTTCTTTTTACCACGTCAGTGCCAGCTGGACCACGGAAAACGAGCTATTCAGTTCCATCTGGACGCCCGAACACAGCATTCCGAAGGCGTACGGACTTTAACGAACTCTCGTGGGAGGCTACCGACTGACTTCTTGATGCGAACACCCGTGACGGCGAGCGGAGATTCTCCTTCCTCAAGCCTTAACGCGTTCATTGAATTTAACAAGTGTGATCTGTCCATAGATAAGAACAGAATAAACGTGCGACTATCGTTCTCATCTGTACGAACTCACCACTCCGCCTTCAAAGTATACACGCACAATGCAGACGAAGTTTTTGATCCACTCGAACGGGCTCGGCAATTGTCGGAATAGCTCGTTTCCGTGGTCCAGCTGGAACTGACGTGTAAAAAGAACTTAGCGGCCCCGCATGTTTGCCCGAACTGAATCCACTTCTTTCGAGTATCTGGATCAGATGAAAATGTGTGCAAAGAATATCCGTCTCCTGCAGAGCTGCTGCACTCGCCTACAGTACAATATCTGCCACCCCCTCGTGACTTTTTAGGCTGTGGGGGATCGCAACTCATGTTGATTTCACTTGGCGTTGCCATGTTGTGTAGGTCGCGGCTGACGGCCAGTCCATCAAATGACGTCACGGTTTTCGGTCTTCTGCGCGGGGTTTGAACAGGTGTGCAAAAGTCGTTTTTTATCTATCAAATTCTTCCGGCGATTAAAAAAAAAAGAATACCATACTGTAGTTATATGACATGTAGACCTCTTTTTAACAAATTATCGAAAATCTCTAAAGTAGACCTTTAAAAATGCAAAAGTCTGACTTTTCTTTTTGTTCCATTTGGCAGGTGTATGCCAAAGGAATACTGATGGAAGAATCGGAGGCGACCGTTGTGGACGAAGATGGACGTAACTTCAGCGTGAGCTTCAACGTGACAGCCAGCATGGCGCCGACTTGTCGAGTTCTGGCCTTCTACTTCCGGGACGACGGGGAAATTGTGGTGGACAGTTTGTCGATGAAGATCGACACATCTGCTGATGTTGGTGTAAGTGTGTGTGTGTATGTGTGTGTGAGTGTGTGTGTGTGTGTGTGTGTGTGTGTGTGTGTGTGTGTGGTGTTGTGTTGTGTTGTGTTGTGGTGTGGTGTGGTGTGGTGTGGTGTGGTGTGGTGTGGTGTGTTGTGGTGTGTGTGTGTGTGTGTGTGTGTGTGTGTGTGTGTGTGTGTGTGTGTGTGCGAGAGAGAGGAGAGAGAGAGAGAGAGAGAGAGAGAGAGAGAGAGAGAGAGAGAGAAAACAATGAACAATCTTTATTTCTCCATGCCCCCAGCCCCTAGAAATGAGGTCAAGTTAACACAAAAGTAAGAGACACATACACTACAACCAATCAGCTTTCTAGCGTGAAACTTAACAAAGGTTTGCGGCATTAAAGAGAAATACACCAAGGTTCCAAATATTGAAAATAGACCCATTTCTCAACAAGATTGCATATGGATTGACACCACAGTTAAGATATTTTTCCTTATGTCATTGTACAGAACACAGTTATACAACTGTTGGTCCTTATCTTCTAAGACCTTACACATTTTGCACATAGAAAAGAGAGAGAGAGAGAGAGAGAGAGAGAGAGAGAGAGAGAGAGAGAGAGAGAGAGCGCAATTGGTATATCAACCTGTGTGCGTGTACGTGTGTGTGTGTGTGTGTGTGTGTGTGTGTGTGTGTGTGTGTGTGTGTGTGTGTGTGTGTGTAACAGTAGTTGTAGAGGTACCTAGCAGTCGTAGTTAAAATTCTTCTGTTATTTGTGTTGCCTTTCACCTTTTATTTAAGAACAAAGGAAGCACGTCACTTAGCGCCTGCCTCCCCCATCCTTCGTGCCTTAAAAAGAAAGCACGAACTGGATAGAATCTGACAGCTTCCTCCAAACTCGTCACAGGTGAACGTCAGCTACAGCAAGCAGAAAGTGAAGCCGGGCCAGAACGTGGACTTCGTGATCACCTCTCGTCCCAACTCCACAGTCTTTGTGCTGTCCGTGGACAAGAGCGTCAAGCTCCTCAAGTCCGGCAATGACATCACCCAGGACATGGTGAGCCCTGTCATGACGTTGCTTGATGTGGTGTCCCCTTCGTGACGTCGCTTTATGTGGTGTTTGTCGTTGACTCTTCGCGTGACGTCGTTTCGGTATGGTATCTGTCAGCGAGTGTCTTCACGGCGTTGCTTCATGTGTGTATCTTGTTTGCGAGTCTGTTCGCATCGTTTGGTGTTCGATGCGCTGTTCGTCAGTGAGTCCCTTCATGACGTTGCCGAATGTGCTGTCTTTCAGTGAGTCTCTTCATGACGTCGCTTGTTGTGTTGTCTATGAGCGACTGCCTTTATGACGTCACTTACCGTGCTGTGTATCAGTGAGTCTCTTCAAAACGTTGCTTGTTTTGTGTTGTCTGTCTGTGACACCCCCACGACGTCGCCCGACGCATTGTCTATCAGTTAGTCCCTTTATGACGTCGTTTGGTGTGTTTATCAATGAGTCCCTTTATGACGTCATATGGTGTGTTGTCTATCAGTGACTCCTTTTATGACGTCGTTTGGTGTGCTGTCTATCAGTGAGTCTTTTGATGACTTCGATTGTTGCGTTGCCTTTCAGCGCGTTCCACAGTGACGTTGCTGGACCTATTGTCTGTCAGCGACTAATTTCATGATGTAAGGTGTTCTCTCTCCGCCACCTGTCTGTTGGACTGATTGGTTGCTATATGTGTTACCTGGATTAGGTTAACCAAGAACTAATGCAATATGGCTACGGGTCTGGGTTCCACGATTTCTGGAGGATTATGTCACTTTGCTGGTGGCCGTTTCCTACCCACAAGACGGACGCCTCTGGGATATTCAAGGTAAGAATCCTCCTTCGCTTAAAGTAACGGGCACGAGTACAACTCGTATATTAATTGTTTTTCTTACCCTTGAAATGTTACTACAGAATACAGTTATGTAACACATACACGAAGAAATGGTTATTGGTGCATAAAATATTAAATTGAAGAAAAAAAGTTAAACAGGTTAGGCTGAAGATCTGTAATGTTAACGAACGAGTGGAAAAGAATAGGCGAGAAGGGGAAGAAAGAAAGCAAGACAGTCACTTACTGCAACACGCACACACACACACACACACACACACACACACACACACACACACACACACAGAGCGAGCGAGAGAGAGAGAGAGAGGCAGGGAGAACAACAATATTTGATGATGCTAATGATGATGCAGGTTGCGCGCAAATTTCAAAACACATATTGCTCAAAACGTCTTACAAATCCTAGTGGCAGTATAAGATTGAAATGAAAATAAAATAGTTTACAAACACAGCTTCAAAACATGTAACTTACAGATATAACTTATAACACAATGTGAAATGCAACATTAAAATCTACAACCCTAGAAACAACTTAATAAAAATGCAGCTGACATCCATCTCAAATTGCCACTTAAGAAAATACAACCTAAACCCCCCCCCAGAAAAAACAACTTAAACGCAACACAGACATATACAGCTGAAAACAGCATAGAAATACAAAGCTTGAAACATGACTTGATAGCAAATTATAACATGACTGAAAACAGACTTGATAGCAAATTATAACACGGTTTAAAATAGACGTGACAGCAAATTACAACATGACTTTAAACATACAGCTTGAAACCAATCGTAGAAATATATGGTTTATAATGCAAGCTGGAGATACAACTGAAAAATCCATCTGAAATGAAAACTGTATTTGACGTCCCTTCCCACCTGTAGCCTATTCAACAGTTTTCTCTAACTATATACACATTTCGAATGGGGGAAACAAGAATGTTTTGGTGGGACAGTTATGGAAAATGTCACTTTAAAAACATGCTTTCTTTTTTTTTAAATTGACACAGAATGAAACAATTGTAAGGGTGCACGTCTGTCTGTGCCCCCTGTCTGTCTGTCTGCAACTGTTTCTGGTTTCTTCCTGTGTCTGTTTTAGCCCGTTTCTTGCTTCCCTCTCTGTCCATCTGTCTCAAGTTACTGATTTGTCTGTCTACCTTGTTCTCTCCTTTTATTTGTGACCTACCATTGTTCTCTTCAAATCTCAACGTAGATTGTCAGTGGTTGGTTGATGATGGATGGATGAAGGTAAGGCAGTCACAAATATTAAAAAAGAATATATATTCTTTTTTTTTATATTTGTGACTGCCTTACCTGCTGGCACTCAGGGAGGAGGTCAATTGCTGATGAAGGTAAATAAAGCCGAAAATTTTAACTATTCAATTATAACCACATCAGCTTGTTGTCCTTGTTTTTTTTTTTTTTAAAAACTTTTTAAGATATATCTGTATCTATCTATTAAATTGTTCAACATAACATGTTATATATATATATACATGAATGCACGAGAAAAAGGGTTGGTTTGATTTGTACAGAAAAATGTTTCTTGAACTGTTTTCTCGTTTAATGTACCTTATACATACAGTGTGCTTCTTGAAACAGTTGCCAGTACTGAAGAAGTTTTTAAGCGAAAATTCTATTGGAGATTATACAATTTAAAATGAAACTGTTTACTTCTGTGTTTGTTATTTTACTCCATGTATATATATATATATATATAAACAAAAACATATTACGCTGAACAACTTGGTAGCAGGGGAAAACTATATATATATATATACATATATATATATAGAATTATAAACAAAGCTTGCTCTTATGTCTTAGATTGAAGAAATAGGGGGAGATACGCATTCATATCTGCAGTGGTAGATGATTCTGCCTAACTAACAGTATGTGCATGAGTGGGTGAATGGGGAAAAATAAAATAAATGCTTCTCAAAATGAGCCTTCAGCAAGCTTATATTCTCCAAGGGGGAGACATCCTTCAATACGGAGGGAAACTCACTAACATATAACTCCTGGTCATATACCGATATTTCGAAACTTGGTGGTTTCTCCTCAGTGACCGTGGAAAGTGGTAATTTGACTCCTCTGCCTTTTCAGTTTTAAGAAGAATGCAATCCCAGAAAAGGTTGGTGCGCAATACCGTAGTATGTTTGTTGAGTTTTCAAAAAACCAACCAAAGGTGCCATCTAAGAAGCAAAAGAAAATCATAAAAGAGCAAAACAAGCTACATTTTCTTGTGAAAAGTAGAAAATATAAAACGATATCCTCTAAGACACAAGTGCTGAGGGCCAGTTCTTGGAATGAATCCGCAAGGGACTAAAATACAACAAACTAATAAATTCCAAGGATAAGTACCGCACCGTTCCAGCAACTTACAGAGCAGCTTGGTGTTGCAATAAGAGCAAGCTTTGTTTATAATTCAATATTTCTTGCAGTCATTGCAACACCAAGCTGCTCTGTAAGTTGCTGGAACGGTGCGGTACTTATCCTTGGAATTTATTAGTTTGTTGTATATATATATATATATATATATATATATATATATATATCTGAACAATTAAGTAGTGGGGGAAAACAAGTGCAGGTTAACAATTCTTCCATCATTATAGCAATATATGTTTTTAACTTCCTCATTACGTTAATGACTTGACAAAGATTTGAAAAAAGGGTGGGGGTGGGGAAGGAACGGGGCAAGAAAGAAAAAATTAGGGAAATATATTGTAAATATATGTACTAATGTATGTGTGTGTGTGTGTGTGTGTGTGTGTGTGTGTGTGTGTGTGTGTGTGTGCGCGCGCGTGCGCGTGTGTGTATGTGTGTGTGTGTGTTGTGCATGTGCGTGCGTTTGTATGTGTGTGTGTGTGTGTGGTGCGCGCGTGCGCGCGCTCGCTCGCTCAAACGCGTCTGTGTAGCTGTGAAGAACAATTCTGATATAGATGTAGGGGGCTAACAGGTAGTGTCCTGCAACGTTGGATCAGAACAGGCGACACTGACCATTCATATTGTGACTCGGCAATAGTGCGGAGTCTTCTCCGTTGAGTTGCCCACTGACGATTTACACAGACTGCTTCCAGTTGCCTGTCAGTACTGAGGAACCGCGACAGGACCAACAGGGTGTAGCTATGTGTGGACAGGGAGGTGCTGGGATGGGGGAAAGAGAGGCGTGGAAGACATGCCACAAGGAAAGGAAGAGAGGATGAGACGGCGAAAGAAAACAGAACGAGTTTCACCAGTCAGATTCTGTCTGGCCTTGGTGTGCTAACGCCACGAATGTTTGTTACTTGATGTGGTTGCATGACCCAACGTTGACGCTGATGTGATAAATGTTAAAGAGTTCTGATGTGGTTGTTTTCAGGAAGCAATAAAATGTTAAAGAGTCCTGATGTGGTTGTTTTCAGGAAGCCAACGTGGCAATAGTGACGGACGGCTTTCTGTTCGAAAATCCGGAAAGTGAGTACCATTTTGATTTGGGGGTCACTGGTCTGATGGGTTGTTGGTTCCTTGTTTAGTCAGTTATTTCTCTCTCGCTTTGTGTGTGTGTGTGTGTGTGTGTGTGTGTGTGTGTGTGTGTGTCTGTGTCTGTGTGTGTGTGTGTGTGTGTGTGTGTTTTTTTTCGGTGTGTGTTCCTCTCTCTCTCTCTGTATGTGTGTGCGTGTGTGTGTGTGTGTGTGTGTGTGTGTGTGTGTGTGTGTGTGTGTGTGTGTGTGTGTGTGTGTGTTTTCGGTGTGTGTTCCTCTCTCTCTCTCTCTGTATGTGTGTGTGTGTGTGTGTGTGTGTGTGTGTGTGTGTGTGTGTGGTGTGTGTGAATGTGTGTGTGTGTGTGTGTGTGTGTGTGTGTGTGTGTGTGTGAATGTGTGTGTGTGTGTGTGTGTGTGTTTTCGGCGTGTGTTCCTCTCTCTCTCTGTGTATGTGTGTGTGTGTGTGTGTGTTTGTATGTGTGTGTGTGTGTGTGTGTGTGTGTGTGTGTGCGCGCGCGTGTGTGTGTGTGTGGTTGTGTTTTCTTCGACGTGTGTTCCTCTCTCTCTCCTCCCCCCCCCCCTCTTTCTCTTTGTCTCTGTGTGTGTGTGTGTGTGTGTGTGTGTGTGTGTGTCGGTGTGTGTGTGGTCGCGCTTGCTGTATCTTTATGCATGTATATGTGCTCGTGTATGTGGATGTTTGCGTGTTAAGTACTGATTACCTTGGAATTTAACTTATTGGTTGGGTGATTAATTGTCATGTTTTCTCTTTCTGTGTGTGTGTGCGTGTGCGTGTACGTGTTATTAATGGTACCTCTGTTTCTTTTGTTGTTTGGAGCTTTGAGTGTTACTTTTGTAAGATCTAGATTTATGACAGATTTGTCACGGTGAAAACATTTTGCCATGATGTGTGTGTTTTTTTCTCTCTTTTTTTTAATGGTAATGATGCTGACTGTGTTTTCAAACAGTAGTTTATTAATAAGGCTGTGTGAGTTTTTCAAAATGAAAATGATCGTGTGTGCTAAGTACAGACATGCTTTTTCTCTGTTCAGCTTTTAAATCTGTTCGTATATCTTGAAGAGAAACAATAGCAGCATCTAGAAAAATAGTGACTGGATTTCATTGGTTGCCTTTTCATGTACGATGGTTAAGTTTTGCAAGTGATTTTGTTTTGTGAATGAATTTAGAGATATAGGCGTCCGATTTCACGTACCTATCCGAATTTTTACACCTGCGACAAATTTGGTAGTTATGAAAAATTGGCGCAAACAGCATCGATTTCCATACTGATATCAATAGTTGCAATTCAGTAAGAAGACAGCACATGCAATACTTCAAAACGAACAGACATAACCAGCTACTAACAGTGTTGAGTGCGAACTTCGGCAGGTCTGTGTGGTAACTCATTTTTCACGCTGTATCTCTTGGATTAGGAATTTGCTTTATGTGGTCGGTCTTACTCACACAACGCGCGTAACAACTACCACTCAAAAGGAAAAAAAAAAGCAAAAATAAAATGAAAAACAAAGCAAAACAAAATAGAATTCATGTTTATAGATGTAATGTTAACATAATTATGCTAAACGCGTCTTTTTTTCGAGTATTATGCGCGCGCGCGCGCGCACACACACACACACACACACACACACACACACACACACACACACACACACACACACACACACACGCGCGCGCGCGCGCAATCACACGCGTTCACGCGCACACACACTCGACTGCATAACAACCCTTCATTTCCTTCATAAAACTAACGTGTGTGCGTGTGTTGTCTCGCTTGGTTTTCCCCAGTACTTCAGACGCTTGGTTACTATTTGTTGGAGAAAAAAAAGGCACACTGCAAACTAATACACTAATACTCAAAGGTCGCTTCGTCTACCGTGAGGGACCCCGGGTGATGAGGATGCGGGTGTCGGCATCTAGCGGCTATGGTCAGGGAGACCGAGTGCTTGCCACGTTTGATGTCACTGCACGTGCCCAGCGCGTGAGATCCATCTTCCCAGAAACCTGGGTGTGGGACTTCCTGTTCATCGGGTATAATGGACAGAGTATTCAAATAGTGTTTGTGAGAAAACGATAAGAATTATGTTTGTTTCTGGATTTCAATATGAAAAACAGTTTCTTAGAGTTAAAAAAGAAGTCGTTGACGAAGTGTGTGTGTGTGTGTGTGTGTGTGTGTGTGTGTGTGTGCGCGCGCGCGCGTATGCGTGCGTGCGTGCTCGAGAGAGAGAGAGAGAGAGAGAGAGAGAGAGAGAGAGAGAGAGAGAGAGAGAGTATTTCAATCGTCATGACTGCGTTTTTGGTCATGTACAAGTTGTAGGAACAATTTGAAACCAGAAGGAAACATATGTGACTGACTCTTTCAACTGCATGTTATTGGTAGCTAGCTTGTTGGGCAGCTGCTTACTAACATTTTTGTTGTGTTCAGTCTTTCTGCTTCTAAAAGGGAAACTTGTTTTTCAGAGAAATTATCATCATCATTACAGTGATAACAATTGTTACGACAGATTGATGTTATCACCGTCTTCTTCATCATCAACATTGTCATCATCATCGTTATACTTATCAACACCATCCTTGTGTCCTGTGCGTTATTTTCTTTGAAATCTTTGCGATAGTAAGCGGATTTAGGACATGTAGACTGCATGTTGAAGCAGATTTGGCTATCGACTTTTCTTTGTGTGGTACTTTGCAGCAGGTATTGGCGACGAATCGTACTGCTTCTCCAAAATTAGAATAGACTAAGTGCGGTAGCGTAAGCTGTCAATTTTTCGTGCTCCAAATTTTCTTGTCTTTTTTTCGGTGTTTTTTTCCCCACTTTCTTCTTTTATTATTTTTTTTTCGTGTTAAATCATTGAGTCGTCCCCACCCCCTTCGACAACAAAAGCCTGTTTTAGAAAACAAAAAACAAAAACAAACAAAAAACGTAGTCGCTTACGAGCAAATAAGCATTGTAGCAACAAGCATATACAGAGGCAAACTAGAGCAAACCAAACCAAACTAGACTAGTTAGGACACGAACAACGAAACAAATGACACGAACCACAACCACAACGGCAAAATCAACGGTGTCCAACTAAATAAGATCAAACCAAACCTGTACCCTGCTTTTAGTCGCGTTTGTTGGCTTTGAATCCTTAACCTGGAATTGGTTTTAGCTAGCAAACACGTAGCCTACCTAATGCAATTATAATGATGATAATGATAATAACACCAACAAAAAGACTACCACCATCACCACCACCACAACCACCATCAACAATAACGATAATAATGATGATAATGATAATAATAATGTGGATTCTATCAGCAATATCGGCAGTTGCCTTCCTGGACTGTGAAAAGGCAGACATGTCAAAACCGCCTGACTACCGGTCAGATGTTTTAGTTCATGCTGAGGTTTTTTTTTTTTTTTTTTTTAATGACTGGTGAGTTGATTTTAACGTGGTGACAGCCCTGATGTGGCCCTTTGCGGTCGGCTGGGCTATAAGCAACATTATCTTAGGTATCTCTTAGTTCATGCTGAGACCGTACAGTGAAGGAGAATCGAGCTAGAAAAGCTAAGACACTAAAACTCGGAATAAAAGGCAATGTGTATTCGTTTTAACAAGCGTCTTGCATTCACGTATGGGTAACATGGCATGTATAAATCTAAGTCCATGTTATTAATCTATGCAGTGTTGCACATATTTTTTTTCTCCTCATATTTACAATGTAAAAATAGTTTACCTGTCACACATGTTCATGAAGACTATAAACAGTAAAATCTGCCCCCCCCCCCCCTTTTGTGTTTCTATGTCAATTTCTCTCTGCCCCTCTCAGGATGTGTGTGTGTGTGTGTGTGTGGTGTGTGTGTGTGTGTGTTTCCCTCACTCTCTCCCACCTCCCACACATACAGAAGTATTAAAGCATATATATGTGTGGGCATGTGATATGTAAATGTAAACCTGACATATATGTATGTTAATATATATGCATGTGTGTGTACACACACGCACATACATATGTATTATATACATTCATATGTCACACTTACTGTTGACAATTGCTTAATGTTGACAGTAGATATGGTTTCGCCTAATGTTAATATTAGGAAGTTAGCTTGCGTGCTGTTGACATTCACACTGAAATTGTCAATAAGAATGCACAGTTTGGCTAGTGTATAACATTAGATGACGACCTTTTGACTAATGTGGATAATTCTGTCTAATGTTGACTGTAAAATCTCCCTTATTATGGAGCAGAGTGAGACATGACGACAGAGAGTCGCATTCTCGTGTGTCTGTGTGAGAGAGAGAGAGAGAGAGAGAGAGAAACTGACCATGTACCCATTCATTAACTCGAAAGGAACAATTTCTGTGGTAAATCAGTTAAATGCAACACAATCTCAAACTTGGACAAACTAAGCAAACCACCCAAACAGAAAAAACAAAGCAACCAAAAAATGCCCAAAAGCCACATTTCAATTTTTGGATACATTTTGACCTCTGAAAATACCGTTAGCATCTTTTGAGCCTAATCCAAGAAAAATGTAGCAGTCCTTACGATTCGTGCTTTATGTGCTGCAGCATAGCAAATTCTCATGTTTTTTTTTTTTAACGTGGAGAATGCTGTAAGGTGTCCTCTATTCAAGCGGACAGCAAAAGATGACAGCAGAATCATTAAGTGTGTATTTGAGTGCTGCTGAAGAGTTCAGATAATTTCAGTTCAGTTCAGTGCATGTTGTTTATGGTCCAACCGAACGCGAGGGACCACATTTGGGCTGTCACATCATATATATATATATATATATATATATAATAAACTAATAAATTTCAAGGATAAATTACCGAGCACCATTCCAGCAACTTACAGAGCAGCTTGGTGTTGCAATGACTGCAAGAAATATTCAGTTTTAAACAAAGCTTGCTCTTATGTCTTAGATTGAATAAAGAGGGGGAGATAAGCATTCATATCTGTTGTAGATAATTCTGCCTGACTAACAGTATGTGCTTGAGTGGGTGAATGGGGAATAATAACTGCTTCTCAAAATGAGCCTTCAGCAAGCTTGTAATTTTAAAGGGGGAGACAATCTCGAATGGGAGGAAACTCACTAACATATAACTCCTGGTCAGATACCGGTATTTCGAAACCTGATTGTTTCCCCTCAGTGACCGTGGAAAGTGGTACCTTTACTCCTCTGCCTTTTCGGTTTTAAGAAGAATGCTATCCCAGAAAAAGGCTGGTGTGCAATACCGTAGTATGTTTGTTGAGTTTTCAAAAAACCAACCAAAGGTGCCACCTAAGAAGCAAAAGAAAATCATGAAAGAGCAAAACAAGCTACATTTTCTTGTGAAAAGTAGAAAATATAAAAAAGATAACCTCTTGAGACACAAGTGCTGAGGGCCAGTTCTCTCTCTCTCTCTCTCTCTCTCTCTCTCTCTCTCTCTCTCTCTCTCTCTCTCTCTCTCTCTCTCTGTGTGTGTGTGTGTGTGTGTGTGTGATATTTAAAAGAAGTATTCATTTCTTTCAAACATATTCAAATCGCCTGAAAGCTGGGTGTGTCGCTCCTCCCCTCGCCCTCTCCTCTCACGTAGATGGAAGTATCAATTACCATACATTAACGGAAATAGATATTTTATCAGTATCGTATCGGATTTTGTAGTGATCGATTGATTAAATCAGAATAAAGCAGTAGTATCGATAAAAAAAAATCTGTTCAGTTGCTCGTAGGCTTCTATTCCGCATGATTCACGGAAATTGGATTAATTGCCAAATGTTTTGTCCACAACTTCGTTAAAATTTGCCAAGAAATTTCTGCATTGTTACATTTTTACGCCGTATCAAGCCTTTCTTGCTACAGTGTTGAGACTGCTTGCCGGCGCTTCATTTAGTCGTTTCCTGTGACATTCAATTTGTTAGTCACTCAGGTTTTCATTCTTTGTTTCATTCTTTCGTGCATGCTATGTAAATACATGTCATCTATACCAATGGTCAAAATGTTTTTTTTTCTGTTCCGAAGTTGGTATTGGGATCTTACGCATGAGTAAGATGTTATGTGTGCGTTTATGAATGTATAAATCATAAATTCGAAGATTAGTTTTATTTAGGTAAAAGAGAGAGAAGAAGAATATCGGATTTATATCTGACAAAAAGTTCCATATATCTAACAGAAAAAAGCCCACAATTCATTTTGGATTCATAAGAAATGCGGCGATGTCGAAATGGCGCCTGTGCTTAAACACTAATTTTGGGGAGACAGCCTGTAAACATCCTTTAATTTACATTGGTTTTGGGAAAGTACTACTTGATAATAAAGTGAATTTCAAATATGTACAGTACCTGACAGTACCTAAAAGTCTAACAAAGAAAAACATTTAGCATCGCTGGAGTTGTTGACATTCCCCGAGAATGGGAAACTTTTATATCGTCAGAGTACTTAAAGATACCTTACACACAGACACAGACACACAGACACACACACACACACACACACACACACACACACACACACGCGCGCGCGCGCACGCACGCACGCACACGCACACACACACACACGCACGCACGCACACGCACACATACACACACGCGCGCGCACGCATCTATCTGTCTCTCTCTCTATATATATGTATGTATATGTATGTATGTATGTATGTGTATATATATATATATATATATATATATAGTGTGTGTGTGTGTGTGTGCGTGCGTGCGTGCGTGCGTGCGTATGTGTGTGAGCGCGCCCGCGCGCGCGTGCGCGCACCACAAACATATTTTTCATGCACTTTCATGACCTCTATCTCTGTCTTCAGTTTCTGACGTTTACCTTCATCACCTCTTTTTTCCATCAGATAATCGTCAGTTCTTTATGGCGGCAAATGTCCGACGAAAAGGGGTGAGGACGGACACATCTACATCCCAGGAGAGCGATGAGACCGTGGAAAGAGTGCGCAAATTCTTTCCCGAGACTTGGCTCTTCGATGCCGTCTTCGTCGGGTAAGAGAGACGGAGGACTAGACGAATCGAATTAAAACCACGCAGTCAACCAGCCTATCGTGTTGCTTTGCCTAGCTCCAGCCGACATAGACTGAAGAGCAAAACGTACAGCGAGACGAGGGTACCAGCCGGCATGTTTTCACATTTGCGCGCGCTTGAAATCCCAAGTTTGGTTTACTTGTCTCCGAAACAAAGGTGTGATGATCGTTTCGAATGGCCGTAAAGAAATGTAGGTCATTCCCGACACCTAACCTCCCATAAAGCAGACATTCATGCTCAAAAAAGAAGAAAATCAATGTTACAGAATTGAACGAGCATGCGTCATTTAACATGTGCACCTGTATGCAGGTTAAACAAAACAAGATTAAAAAAAAGAATTGCGCTTGTTCGACTTCTATGGAGGAACGGTGGCACAATTTGTCTTGACTGCCAAACATCACTAGGCTTGTGATGGAGCAGTTTGCAGTTGGGAGGGTCCCTGTCGCAGATCACTATCGCAGCAATGATAGACCCAGCTAATCATGAAACAGTTGAGCACAGTCTGAACCGCTAGGTCAACATAAGAATTTGTTTACGTTGTTTTTCGTATTTCTGTTCTCTTGATCTTCTGAAGGAATGCGGTCTCTGGTTTTCATATGAAGGTTTAATCGAAATCAAGATCAAGTTATAATAAGACCTGAAATGGCTTGCATGATCACGTGAATTATAAACATGTTCCAAGATCGGTCATCGTCTCTGACTTTATAAAAAAAAAAAAAACCCGTTTTGAAGTACAAAAGTGTTACATATTTTAGGCGAAATATCTCCTTATTTGTATTTTGTGGTTTAAAATACAACAACCGAAAGTAAACAATTTGTACATTTCCGAGGTAAAATATACATTTTTAACCAAGAAGAAATTGAAAGTATGTACATACAAAACATTTCAGTTGTTCCAGAGTAAACTCAGTAATTTTCCTAGATGTACTATACTGCGTAAAGCATTTGACATTTATAGCACAAACAAAAACGCTGGTTTGGGCCATGTTGAACACATAAACATACACACACACACACACACACACACACACACACACACACACACACATTGAGGCGGAAGGAGAGAAATGGGTGTTGTCATCCATAGCACTGTGTTCCGAACACGGTGAACTTTCACTGCCCCTGCAGGACCTTGACCCATAACCCTTTTTAAAGTTCGTGTTGAAATACGGTCACTGGCTTTCGCTGGCAAACAAATGCACCGCCAGATCACGGTTTGGGAACACTGACACACGATCGGATTTGAGTTGTTTGAGTGCTTCTCTGAGCTTCCGTGTTGGTGTTAATGTTCTTCCTTCACATGGGGACAAGTGTCAGATTCAACGTCAGTGAGGTCAGAATGACAGGTCAGCAGAAGGAAGAGATTTGCTGCGAGAAAATTGCAAAGAAACAAACAACGGCTGTTTCTGGTCATGATACATGGGGTCTTCTTGCAGTTACTAAGACACCCTTGTGGAGGGTGACTTTTGATGGAACAGGATTCACAGTGTTCTTTCAGCTTACGTTTGTCACCAGTCAGGGTTATCCTTGGTCAGACGTAAGAGTTGATGCCACCATACTGTCTTCCGTTCTTTTCGGGTTGAGCATCACGGAATGCCGTCTTTTCACCAAGAGATTGTTTCATGTGGATTTGAGTTAGTCTCGTCGCGAGGTTGTTGCGAAGAATGCTTTGTTCGGTTAAAATCCGTTAAAAGATTAATGAGCGGGACAGCAGTCTCGGACATATTTGTTCGCCTCTAGTTTCCAGTTTCTGAGTTGTGCAGTGACACCTTTGATAGATTTCTTGATGGTTGTCGAAAATCCATTTGTGTTGGCATTTCCACGAGGCCGTAATGGGCTAATATCTTTTTTTTGTCAACATTGAAAATAGGAAGCAAACACGATTGCAATCATGAAAATGTTCAACTTGAATACGAGTAATGTACTACGTCACGTAGCACGAGAGATGACGACAGAGTAAAATGGTGAATAAGCCCGGCGTTATAACGCCAGGGCAGCCCATGGTCGGGAAGATTTTTCATTTGTGTACCGTTACCATTATCATTATTATTTTTTGTTGGCCAAGAACCTTAAATAGTGAGGTCTAGTGGACGGAACGACCGCAGTTCTCGCTGTGTTTGGTTGTTAGGGTTATGCACATACTTGATTTTCTGCTCACTATGTTCGTTTGCACGAAGTGCACGAAGTGGTGTTTTACAGACAAAGCTTCGTGGAAAAACTCTGGAAGGAGGAAGAAAATCGGAGTGAAAAAAAAGAGTATTGGGAGAGTGGGGGACAGCGGATCAACACCGATTTTGATTTGACTCGTGATCGACAACCTGAGAGAGAGAGAGAGAGAGAGAGAGATAGAGAGAGAGAGAGAGAGACAGACAGACAGACAGACAGACAGAGAGAGAGAGAGAGAGAGAAAGAGAGAGAGAGAGAATCAATGCAGCGCAAACATACATCACCATGCACGTACAGAACCCATTATTGCCGCTTGCATACACTCACACACACACGCACACGTGCACACACACACCACACACACACACACACACACACACACACACACACACACACACACACACACACACACAGAATGACAAATGATACGTAACAGCACGCCCGCGCGCACTCACACACACACACACACACACACACACACACACACACACACACACACACACACACACTGAACAAGTCCTAAAACAATGTCACAAATCAAAAGGGGTTTTACTAAAACCTCCTTCAGGGACTTTTCCGAAAAAGTAGGCAGATATCGTTTCATTTTTTTTACAGTGGAAAAGTATATGTTCATTGGAAATTTTCCCACCACAAACGCATGTGATGTTGGAAGTGAATTTTGTCTTAAAAGCATTAAGTTTGAATCTATAGGCAAGGGAAGTTAAAAGCCTTAAGTTAGACAATTAGAGAGAGAGAGAGAGAGAGAGAGAGAGAGAGAGAGAATCAATGCAGCGCAATCATTTTTAGATTTCTTTAATAATTCTATTTTCACGTTTAAATGTTATTATCCTGTTACCTTTAGCATTCATTTGATTTTAAAAAATGTTATTCTAGTTATGTTATAGGTTGCAATTTTTATTCATGTTAACATG
>CM031602.1:75304747-75319747 GCA_018398815.1 Conus ventricosus
AGTAGTAATCACTTAATGTAACCTGAAAGTCTATGTCAATGGTATAATTATTATATGTGCGCGCGCGCACGTAAGCGCGCGAGCGAGCGAGTGAGAGAGAGAGAGAGAGAATGTGTGTTTGTAGGGAAGTGGGGGGGGGGGGGGGGGGGGGCGTCGTATGAATGGATGGGTGCTCGTTTCGTTTATCCTTTTTTTTGTAAGTTATATGTATGGAGAGATTGTAACATCACAAGGGAAGTCTTGCATTTGTTTCCTTTCTTGTCGCTGTTGCTAGAAATTACTCATGATACCCCTTGCCAGCAAGGCCTTTTGCTAATGGCAATAAGATTGTGTCATTGTCAGTGTGTGTGTGTGTGTGTGTGTGTGTTGTGTGTGTGTGTGTGTGTGTGTGTGTGTGTAAATAGGACTGAGAATGAAGCCAAAACTGGAACTATTCCAATTTCAGTCTCATCAAGGTACCAGTGCGTGCGAACTAGTCCATAAACGCAACAACCTATGTGCTGATCTATGAGGTCATAGCTCGGAAAGATTACGTGCAGAGAAATTAATGAATAAACAGATGATAAAGAAAAGATTTGGCCTTTTGCACGCGACTGTCAAGAATCCTGACCGACACATAATCAAACACACCGGCCAGGCTGTGAACATTAGGCTAAAACAGCCTGCGACACTGCTCTAGATGTGTGTGTGCGTGTGTGTGTGTGTGTGTGTGTGTGTGTGTGTGTGTGTGTGTGTGTGTGTGTGGATGTGTGTGCGCGTGCGTGCGTGCGTACGTGCGTGCGTGTTGTGTGTGTGTGTGTGTGTGTGTGTGTGTGTGTGTGTGTGTGTGTGTGTGTGTGTAGGCATGTGCATGCGTGCATGCGTATGCGCATATGTGCTTGAGTACATAAGCGCATAAGCTTACAAATTGCTATCGGACCGTATATAATTCTTATCACGTGCGATGCTGTCAACTTTGAAATCTAGCATCCTGTTATTGTTGAATACGATGACTGACTTGATTATGCTTCGTTTTGTGATTTTAGAGAAGAAAAGGGGAAGACATACCCAAATGGAGGATATGTTATGTGTCCAAAAATGTTGCGAAACCTGCATTTGCCTGTGCAGTGGATCATACAGGACTGCTCGCATTTGATTTCCGGCGGGAGTATGTTGCTCTGGCGTTTTGAAAATACGGCAAGTTTTTTTTGGCGTCAAAACCAAACACAGAATGGCACTCCTGTCTCTCCCCCTGTTGGTCTGCCAGTCTATTTGTCTGTCTGTCTCTGTCTCTCTCTCTCTCTCTCTCTCTCTCTCTCTCTCTCAGAAATGTGCCTCTTAGGTATGCACAGCTGAAATTGTAAAATGTCAGTAGAAGAATTTCGGTTGATTGTGACATCAGAATCCAGGTAGAAGCCGGAGGATCTCTGAACAAAGCCCAACAGTCGTCGCTTGCCGATTCTTCTGATGTCGTTGCCGCTGAACCTTAACGGATACGGAACGCTCAGGGGATGACAAGTTCCGATCGGGCCAAAGTCTGTCGTAAAAGTCTTCATTTTAGTGGCACGGATTTTGGTGCTTGCTCCGCCCCCTGGCATGGAGATGAAAGGCATCAGGGGAAGATTTTAACCATTTTCTCACGGTTTTCTCAGAGGTGGACGTAGAGAGGGGAAGGGGTGTGTACTGAGAGTACGTAACTCTCCTCGAAAAAAAAGAAAAGAAGTCCCAAACGTAATGATAATAGAACCGTAACGATGTAGTCTTGTTGTGATGGTTTCATGCTGTTCAATGTGGCACGTCGTTATCGCATAATTGCACAGATTTGGGCGATTAAAGATTCCAGGGAGGGAGGAAGGGGTGAAGGAATTGGACCTTCTTAGCAGGCTCAAGCTCTTCGCGCCGTCGGTTCATACTTTGACTCCCTCTACGGACTGACCGATTCGTCCTGCGTCATTCTCTCTCTCTCTCTCTCTGTCTCTCTCTCTCTGTCTCGCTCTGTCTGTCTCTGTCTCTGTCTCTCTCTCTCTCTCTCTCTCTCTCTCTTTGAGCCTGACTGTCCGTCGATCAGTCTGCCTGTGTGTCTGTCAGTCTGTATTTCTCTGGTGTGTGTGGTCTGTCTGTCTGTCTGTCTGTCTCTCTAACCGTCCGTGTCTCAGTCTGCCCGTCCGTCCGTCTGTCTGTCTGTCTGTCTCTCACTTTTATTATCTGTCTCCTTCTCTCTCTCTCTCACTCTCACAGTCTGTGTCTCTATTTGTGTCTCTGACTGTTTGTCTGTCAGTCAGCCTGCCTGTCTCCATGCCTTCCCGCCTGTCTGTTTGTCAGTCTGTCCGTCCGTATTTCACTTTTTGTGTCTGTATGTCTGTCTGTCTATCTCTCTGTCTTGTCTGTCTCTGTCTCTCTCTCTCTCTCTCTCTCTCTCTCTCTCTCTTAACATTGTGCTTTGATCTTTTAGTAGCAGGAGTCTAGAATCGATCCGCACATTCGCATAAACACACTGGTAAACGTATAGCTACTAAAATGATATGGATTGAGTAGGAGAAGTTCCAGGGTTAATACTTCATAAGCAGACTGAAACTTGCTCCATTGCCAAGAAAGATATCGACGATTTGCTTTTCTTCAAATCTGCCTTGTATTAATTTCGTCTTTTCCCGTAATTTTGAATCGATTTTGTGTTCAGTTTAGTATTAACGACAAACTTACTGCGCGTTCGGATAATTTTGCACAGGTTTATTGTGGGGAAGAATGTTGCGCAGGGTTATCTAACTTGATTTCACTGATATATCCTAGCCATGTCCGTGCTGTTTATTCTATGTGGACCTACTTTTTCTTCCCAGTTTTCGTTGTGACCCTGGTACATGCAAGTGCATTTGGTAATAAAGAGAAATGTTACTGTTATGGACCGTTTTTACTGTCTGTATCCCATTGGATGACAAATTTTGTTCAATATTTTTCTTCTTTGTTTTTTTTTTAAATCTCAATTCTACTTGCACTATTTAGCAAACCAAATTAACATGATGTGATCGTGTTGGAGATGTACTTAATACTTAATATACATCTTCAGACGAAATTGGGAAACATTCCCTTTATTTATAATGTAATGATTGTAACTGATGATTGTGAGAAATGTTTATTTTAAAGTTTTCAAAATATCACCGCGGAAGTTTATCGAGAGTCTGTG
Organism: Conus ventricosus; assembly: GCA_018398815.1. Taxonomy (NCBI): domain Eukaryota; kingdom Metazoa; phylum Mollusca; class Gastropoda; order Neogastropoda; family Conidae; genus Conus; species Conus ventricosus. The sequence goes on from CM031602.1 coordinate 75,307,905, forward strand.
GCTTTTACTTCTGTGAATTTGTTGCAGGTGAAATGGCTGAAATATTTGATAAGCATTACTTTGCCAAGTTTAGTCTCATTTATCCTTCTAATTGCTGAGAGAATACTGTTGGACAAAAGACATAGAGACAAACAGACTAATGAGTAACAAACTCAACAGGATTCAAATCGACTGGCCTTGTTTACAGATGTAAATGAAAAATATATATAGCAGAGTTGAGATTTAGCCCTATACCGTATATCTGATTTAACCCGATTACAAGATCAGTTTGTCCCGTCTGTAAAATTAACTGGTCAATGTAGAGGTGTTCAAGCTGGATCTGGTCAAGGAGGAACAAAAGTGAACTTCATAAGGCTTAAATTTTCCAACAAATATCAGGTGCCCCAGTGGCTCAGTGGTTAGAGTGCGAGTCAATAAGTGGAAAATGAGCATGTCCAGAGGGCCATGGGTTCGAATCCCAGCCATGACTCGTCCCAAGGCGGGGAAAAAAAAGTGGCAGCAGAGGGAGATCCGGAGTCATGAACCGGATGTGGCCCAACCCCCCTAGAGTGTCAGGAGATAAGGGCCGAAACACTTGCTTGAAGGGGGCTTCTCTTCTGAGGACTTTCTGCTGCCACGCTCTCCAAATAACAACTTAAAGGGTTTGGCTGTGACTGTGACATGTGTAGTGATGTTATTTTAAGAACGGTCCATCGTCGTCATCGTCATCATCATCATCATCATCACAACTACCTTATTCTTATCATCACCATAAATACTTCTCTCTCTCTCTCTCTCTCTCTCTCTCTCTCTCTCTTTTCAGATACCCAGTATTCTTCCATGACTGTAGCTAAGAACCAAATCGTGGAAAGATCACGGTGTCGGACTTTCGTGTGCTGTTCTTGTTTGGATTAATTGACTAACAGGATAAGTGTCCATACACATCCCTGTTCAAAACTCACACACACACACACACACACAGAGAGAGAGAGAGAGAGAGAGAGAGAGAGAGAGAGAGAGAGAGAGAGAATTGAAACTATTTCCATCAAGAGATTTCAGCAAAGTAATTTTCTTGAGTTTTCCCCTTTTTGTTTGCAAGTTAGAGCCTGATCTGTTTTTTCCGCTTGTTCTTGATTTGTACATGGCCTGTTTTTTCTTTTTCTTTTTCTATTCTGAACTGTACACCCTTTGTTCGAATTTAAAAAAAAAAAACAGTCTTCATTAAATTTTCCTTTCTTGTGTTCATTTTTTGCATTCCACTGACCATGATGAACACTCTTTGTTGCTAACTTTTACGTCATTTTGTTCTTCATTTGCGTCCTCGTTTTCCCCCCATAATTTCAAAGTCTTTTGTTCATGATCTTAACTTTTTTGTGTGTTTCTGATAGTTTTACACCCATGTGACTTAATTTTGCACCGCGTTGTTCCTGGTAGTGAAGTCCCGGTGATCTTTATTTTAACAACAACAACAACAACAAAAATGCATAGGTAATTTGATTTTTACATTTGCTCCAATTTTCACTTTTTTTTGTTTTGTTTTTTTGTTTTTTTTGCTGTCCCAACCTCAGTGTCACCTCAGAGGCAGTGTACCCACTCCGCTCATTCCGACACCCCGTCCACAGCCACAGCCCGGTCGGCCCCGCCGCAGCCCCGGCACCAGCAATCCAGGGGAGCAGTCAATGTCAAGTTGTTAAGAGGCAACCCACCGGAGGAGACACTGCACTGCTGCCGTGTCACTTCGGTGGTGTTCAGTGGCGCCTGTTCTGATCTAACATACGCAGGACACCACCTACTAAGCCCCCTACTGACGACAATAATTGCTTAGTCGCGGAGCCGGCGTGAGTGAACTCTCCCTCCGGAGGGCGCCACCACGTCCGTCCACCGACAGACCCCATGGACTCGCCGATACCGGTGACCCCGACGGAACCAAACCAAAGCCACAGACGTGGAGAGGACATCGAAATTGAGGTCACCATGAGAGCAGGGCATGAAGGGCCACAGAATTTGAGACATTTTTTTAATGCTGATCGATGAGAATGAGGATGATTAAGATGATGCTACGGATTTCCATTTCGGTCTGAGACTACATGACAGGGCTGTACTCTACGCTTCCTTTCATAATATATCCCGGCGTCAACCAGGCCCGAGAGATACAGGCACCTGCAGTGTTGGACAGGAAATTTGAGCAACACTCTCAGAAACGCATCCATTAAGTGGATGAAACTCGACTGTGTGGTCCCAGTCTTCCCAACTGAGTCCGCAGCAAACTCAACTCTGGGTAGGAGCCGGTCGGTGCAGAAAAACCCACATGACTTCTGATGGGATTCGAACCCACGACCTCCCAGCCGGAGTCCGCGACGCTAACCACTTCGCCACGGCGGCTAGTCAATTTTAACAACAACAACAACAACAACAACAACAACAACAACAACAAAAATGCATAGGTAATTTGATTTTTACATTTGCTCCAAATTTTCACATTCTTCTGTTCCTTTTCATTTCACAATTGTTCCAGAGCCTCACGTTCCTTTGCATCCACGCAGCATTACTCCATGCGCAGTTACAGAGATAATTTCTTTTCTGACTGCTCGCTACATAGGATTTTGTATCAATTAGGCTGTTCGTTCATTGCCTTTAAAATGATGATTGCAACTATGGCTTTGCTGGAAGTCGGGAAAAACAGTCGTTTGCTGATTTTTGTGATTCAAAGGTACCATGGGGGTGAATCTTATGAGGGGCTTCCCGGAGTCGAGCGTCACGAGCTTCAGTGAAGGCACAGGAGTGGATAAGGATGAGAAGACAGACGAGTCGGAGGTGGAAAGAGTGCGTAAATTTTTCCCGGAGACTTGGCTCTTCGATGTCGTCTTCGTTGGGTAAGACTCAAGACGGTCGTGGTCTAAAACACCTCGTGACTGAAAGCAGTCATGGTTGGAACTCGTCGCACTTACTCTTTGCCACTGTTCGATGCATCAGCTGCCCCGTAACGCTTGTCTAGTACGCAATAACAGACAAGTGGATTTTCAACAGGTTTAACAAGCAGCAGACATCAGAGAAGCACAGCACAAAGCTGCAATATTCCTAGGTGGATGGCATGAGGAGGACTGTAGGCCTGAAAGAGGAGAAGAGACAACGGTTCAGAGAGAGAGAGAGAGAGAGAGAGAGAGGGCGGGGGGGGGGGGGGGGGGGGGGGGGGGGGGGGGGGGGTCAGAATAAAGGCCGAGGAAAAGGAGATGGTCAATAAAATGAAGCATGTTTCCCTTTTGATATACATAGTGACGTAAAACTAACATTATGAGCGCAGTCTTATCGCAACTAAAATAGTTTAGGTGAAAATTACGATTCTGAGATATAGAAGGAGGCGTTTAATACTGACACTCCTATAAATAAGGAACTTGCATATGTGCTGGAGAAAGGAATAGACGTGGATATGGAGATAGCGGTAAAAGTCCCCTTTAAGGACAATGAGCTGGGAGGATGGGGGAGGGGGAGGGGTTGGAGAGGGAGGAGGGAAGGGATTAGAGAAGGAGGGAGGCAGACAGGTTTGGTATAGAAGTAGCGGAAACAAATGTAAAAAGCTCGAGACAGAATCAAGGCAACAAAGTAAAGTAAAAATATGGTAGGTTGAAGGAACAAGGGAAAGAAGGAGAAGAAGGGAGGGGGTAAAGGAGAAACGAGACGTGAGAAGGGGACGGATTTTGGAGAAACATGAATGAATGCACGGTCAATTCAAAAGAAATCTGTTTCACTTTGAGTATACAGTTAAAAAAAATTGATATGCCTTGCAGGCAATGGCGGCGCAACCAAGAGAAAAGTAAGAATACTATGAATATAAAGAAATACGTAATCATAGTACGAGGCATTAAAAAATACTCACACAGACTCGGAACAAGTGAAAATGTTTCTGTTTATAAATAACCAAGATGCAAAGCATATAAACGTACTCCCAGTTTATCCTGAATACGTGTGAGATGTTCCATTAAGAAGAAAAACCGTCTTGGGCTGGTGTAACCGTTAGTAATGGCTATTCTGGTAAACATCGGCCATCGTCTGTGACCTAAAATGAACATACTTAAAAATTTTCAGAAAGATCGGCAAGAACTTTCTGAGATTTTCCATAAAGAACAAAACCATTATGGGCCGTTAGTAACGGCTCTAACGGTAAACTTAAGCATCGGGCATCATCCGTGACCCATAATGGACATATCTACAAATTTTCAGAAATATCGGCCACGTACTTTCTGAGATATTCCATAAAGAAGAAAAACCGTCACAGGCCGTTACAGCCGTTAGTAACGGCTATAACGGTAAAACTAAAACATCGGGCATCATCCGTAACCCATAATGACGATACCTATTAATTTTCACAAAGATCGGCCAAGCACTTTCTGAGATATTCCATAAAGAAAAAAAAACCGTTACAGGCCGTTGCAGCCGTTAGTAATGGCTATAACGGTAAACTAAAACGTCAGGCATCATCCTTGATTCATAATGAACATACCTGCTAATTTTCACAAAGATCGGCCAAGTACTTTCTGAGATGTTCCATGAAGAAAAACAACCGTTACAGGCCGTTACAGCCGTTAGTAACGGCTATAACGGTAAACTAAAACATCGGCATTATTCGTGACCCATAATGAACATGCCTGCTAATGTTCACAAGAATCGGCCAAGTACTTTCTGAGATATTCCATGAAGACGAAAAAGCGTTACAGGCCGTTACAGCCGTTAGTAACGGTATAACTGTAAACTAAAACATCGGACATTATTTGTGACCCATAAGGAACATACCTACAAATTTTCTGAAAGACCGGCCAAGTGCTTTCTGAGATATTCTATAAAGAAGAAAAACCGTTGCAGGCTGTTACAGCCGTTAGTAACGGCTATAACGGGGTAACGGCTATAACGGGGTAAACTAAAACATCGGGCGTCATTCGTGACCCATATGAACATACCTGCTATTTTTCACAAAGATCAGCCAAGTACTTTCTGAGATATTCCGTAAAGAAGAAAAAGCGTTACAGGCGTTACTGCCGTTAGCAACGGCTGTAACGGTAAACTAAAACATCGGGCATCATCCACGACTCATAATGAACATACCTACAAATTTTCAGAAAGATCGGCCAAGTGCTTTCTGAGATATTCTATCTGCCTTCAAAAGGGATTACGATGGTTCCCTTATGCAGCTAGAGAAGAGTTTTCATATCTGTAATATATTTTCTTAATTTCATGTTCCCAGTTTCTCCATCTTCAAACTCCCCCCCCCCCCCCCCCCCCCCCCCTCCTTAAGTCCAAATCTTTGCCAAGTCATTACTATGAAGACAGTTCAGTTGTTGGCCTGCGCTTGTTTTTCCCCCACTATTAGATTGTTCGTCTATGTATTTGTCTGACTTTATTCAAGTTTAAAAGGCTGTGCCAGTCTTGAATAAAAGTTACTCTGTGTTAGGTTTTCTTATGGGAGCAAAAGTTACCCCACTTGTTTACTGTGTTTCTTCAGGTAAATTGCAGTCTCAGTCTTACGCTTTTTTTTTGGGGGGTGACGCTTTTTTTGGGGGGGGGGGGGGGGGGGCGGGGGCAAATGGATAATCAGAACGATGCGAATGACGAAAATGGTGACTGTCGGTGTGAGTGAAGTACTTTCGCTTGTGTTCGTGGCGCGAAGGCGTCCTTTTGACGTGGTCACTAGGTTCGTCTGCATGACGTCGCGTTATACCGACAAAGCTTCATTGAAGAAGAGAAGCTGGGAAGTGTGTGTGTATGTGTGTGTGTGTGTGGGGGGGGGGGGGGGGGGGGGGCGCAGGATGTGACCACCTTCTCAGCAGTCAGTACATCTGGTGATGACGCGTAGGCTGTGGTAACGGTTGGTTGTTGTTGTTGTTTTTTTTACATCATGTTACGTTAGTGACAGATAACAAACGACAGAATCTTTTCCTCTTTTGAAAAAGTCACGTTTTATCCTGTCCTTTGTTCTCACGAGAAATTGCGAGTTTTCCATCCGGAGCCATGAATATCTCAGGTGTAGCGTGAAGATATTTCAGGTGCTTGGTAAAAAAGAACAACAACAACATGGCGGTGCATAATCAGTAAATAGATCCTTCCTGACCTCAGACAGTATCATCATGTTTGAATGGGAAGATGGGAGTGAATTGTTTCTGAATCAGAGACCAAGTCGTACTGTCTCTTTGTGGTTGGCCGCAGTCTCTGTTGATATTTACTTATATGATTGTCGGATCACGCGATTCACCGAAGTTTGGACATTTCTCGCGAATAGTGCTCAACAAGGTCTCTGTCTTTGTTCACCAGTTTGTTAGGGCCCCAGTCTCGTCCTCTCTCTCTCTCTCTCTGATGTGTGTGTGTGTGTGTGTGGTGTGTGTGTGTGTGTGTGTGTGTGTGTGTGTGTGGGTGGGTGTGTGTGCGTGCCCGCGCGCGCGCGCGCGATATATAACTAACGATTTCATTTAACACACCTACACCCGATTTTGGACGAAACTTGAATGGATGTGTGGGAACAAAGACTGATCGGATGAAACGTGAAGGGGAAGAAGGTGATTGGAGGAAAGGTGATGTTGGTGAAGCATGATTGGCCAAACGTGGTGCATGGCCTCTGTTAGTTTGAAAAGGATCCGGACAGAAAGCGGTCTTGATCAGTGTATCTGTTTTGGTGGTGAAATTGTAGAGGGTACGTGGGTCCATCTTTTGTTGGAAATTTCATGCATGCACGTGGGTTCTTACAGCCGCTGACGAAACATCTGTGAAGTAAGAATTTAGATTAATAAAAAAATATATATATATATATTTCTAAAGGGAAAAAAATACTAAAGAACTGTAACTACGGTGCTTCATTTACACACACACTCACACACACACACACACACACACACACATAACAACATGGCGATGGACAGCATCTCTTCTAGCTGCTCCGTCAGAAGACAGTCATGGGGAGAACGCAGGGCTCAAAAAGCTTCAAGAAAACTTCCAATGTGTGCAGTAAGATGCCAGTTACAGTTGTGTCTGGGAACAAGTCTGCTACAGCCACAGATTTGTGTCAAAAAGACAATGAAATATTGAACCAGGGTGAACGCTCCAAGGTAACGGCAATGCCAGCGGCCGCACGCTCGTGTGTTCCGAGTGTTCTACATTGATTCCTTGGTCAAGAACTTATCTGCCGGACTATATGTTGCGTGTTTTTATTCGTTCCCACCGAAAGTACATGTGTCAGGTATGTGCCTCCAAATTTATTACCCTCAGCTTCTTTCGGAGATCGAGAAAAGAAAAAAAGAAACTGGGCAAGAAAATGCAGGCCAACGAGATGATGTAGCAGATCTTCGTAATGTCTGTAACCGTGGTCAAGATCAAAACGATCAGACAGAGGTCCCCGATGTGCATACACATTTTATAAAAGATGTTTCAGCTGAAGGCTTTTCTAATGCAGATTTATTACTTGAAAAAGTGAACGCCTCTGCGTTAGATCTAAAATCTACCATCACTGACGGAATCGACAAGCTATGTTGCATCATACGACAAAAAGACAACAAAGTCACAAAAACAAAGGACAGTGACACTCAGACAGAATATACAAGATCAAGAAATGAAATAGTGTGACGGGTCTCCGACGCTCCCCTTCGTTATTAAAATATGACTATCATATTCAGGGATGCAGGGGGTTATAGACAGAAGTATTTACGCTTTCACAACCAAAATGCGCTCTCGCATAGGCACACGCACTCTGTCACTCACATCGGGCCCGCACAAAAGTGACGGGAAACCAATAACATTTCACAGAAATATAATCAACTTTTATTTAACTTGACTCCGAGCCCCACCGTCACTACACCACACTTATCTGTATCATACAACAATGTAAACATCATACAGACAATCGCATCCCCTTTCCTTCAGTTATTCTTACTTAGCCAGGAAAGACAATATTCCACTCTTCCGTTTGCACACTTATAAACTTAAGAGCAATAAAGCGTCCATAACTTGCCAGCATTCCTTGGTTGACCGTCAGTTTCTCTCGTCCCACTGTACGACCACGAGCTGAAGCTGCCACACTGCTGTGTCCTCCCGATTGGCCAAATCCCAGTTGGGGGACACTGGCAACGTAGCTTGAGTCGCTCCCTCACACCGAGTCTCCCGGACTCCACCGTACTTCGCCCTCTCCACGGAAAGGGCTCCTGTCGGCCTCTCCCACAGGTCTTCTCTGGCTGCAAACACCCCACCGTTGTCTGGCAGCTCCCTGTCTAGGCTCCAACAGGCTGACACGTCATGCTGTCGACCGTCCCCACACGGGAGACAATTCTTCTCGTCGTCGGCTCCGAGGCTACAGCAACCTCCACTGTCTTTCGTCCCCACCCAGGAGACAACGAGGCGACAGCTAACCTCTGCTTCACGCTGTATTTTCTTGAGCCTCAGCAAGACGGGCGAGTTCACTTTCCTTAAGTGAGTCACACACTTCCTGGTTTTCCAAGCGCCTTATATTCATTCTCAAACAAGAGAGAACCCGAGTTTAACTGGTTCAACCAATGGAATCACAGGCACACACACATCACACGATTTGTACCAATAAATCCCCAAGTTATTTTTATTCACCAATGGAATCACTAGTCACCTACACATACACACACACACAACAGCTGCTAGCGCTAACCAAGACTTGGGTACCAGTGGTTAATGCATAACCTCCTATTCAAACTTATGTTCGATTCCCTGAAGCTACCCATTGTACTAACACTAACAGCCTGGACTTCTCTACCAGCCATGACTGATGCTTCAAGTATTTACTACCTCTATAGACAACAAGGCGCAAACCACTCAATAGGCCGCAGCCTTCCATTCATCCCTCAGAACAAGGACGACTGAATGGTCGCTGTACTCTGCCTGCAGGCTGACGGTCACCTACCCGTGACGGTCACCTGACACGATCGCCTTCCATTCAGGCCCACTGGAGAACCCAGTGAATAGCCAGCCAGTGGTCGGACTGGACACTCCTCTACCAGGACCGGCAGGTCGGCAACTCCTTGTCACTATCCTCGGACATGCGAAACACTTCCCAGTAACTCTCCCTCCTTCAGTATGCGACTCGGGGTATTCCCCTCTGGTGATGCCTGAATTCGCACACTTGTAGAACCCAAGGACTTGCTCTCAACAACAGCAAAACTACCCTTAATTTGCCTAAATGCTCGAGAACATTCGGCCGACTCATGACAAATAGAAACACCAGTTTCTGACAAAAAAATATATAAACCAAGTTTTTCCGATGTTGTCAAACTCAAAGTCAAGAAATCTGCACAACATACAGTGGACGATCAGAGTGACGCAAAAACAAATGACGTAAAACAGGCTGTAAAAAAAGATATCACGTCACGAGAAAGATCCTGGTCTCAAGTGTCGAACCCATATACTGTCCAAAGAACAAAAAGTACAGGAAACACTCACCAAACTAATAAAAAGAGTTCCCCAAACCTTACCACCACTCACCTGTAAACAGCAGTTTAATTCTACAAACAAATAACGAAACAGCCGCAACGCATCCCATAGAAACTTGAAGGAACAAAGAGGGAAGGGGCTGAATATTAAGGGAAGGTTGCTGGAAACAATACATCTGAAAGTCTGTGCAAAGAAACATGTTTGCAACGAAAAATGGTAGAAAAAGTAGGGATGAGGGGTGAAAGGAGTAGGCTGTGGAGGGGGTGAGATAGAAGGGAGGGAAGACCTGGGGGGGGGGGGGGGGGGGGGAGGCGTGAGAAAGAGAAGCGGGATGAACGTAAAGATCGAGTGAAATTGGAAGGCACAAATGCATGGCTTATAAAAGGAAATATATTTCCTTTCTGATGAAGAGTACGCAGAACTGAAAGACAAAGAGGAATCGCAGTGCAACAAAAACCATTTCACGATAGATTAGTTTTAATATGATAGATATAGTCATGCTATAAGGCGTTAACTACATTCTCACCAACTAAAAAGGGAAGTAATTGTGGATTAGTATTGCTACATATAATGCAGAAGTTGGAGTTATGACCTGGATGCGACACCCCCCTCCTCCCCCCCCCCCTCGGAGTCTAAGATGTTCAAGGCCAAAATATTTGTCTGAAGGGGGTGGGGGTGGTTGTTCTCTGAAGATCTTCTGCTGCCAAGCTCTCCCTAGAGTTTCTTCCTGCAGAACTTTGGTAAGAAGACGTGTATAGGGTTAGTCGCCTGTAGCGGTCAAGCGAGGTCCGATTCCAGGGCAGGCAGGCTGCCTCTTCTAGCGCCGATTGGTGAAAAGGAAAACAGTATTGTGAAAACAGACACCGCTAACGTCGAGACAGCTACAAAGTTTATCATCACGAAAAGTAAGACTGGCAGGGCGAGGGCGCGGAGTTGTGTGGGGGTGGGGGGTGGGGGTGGGTAGGTGGAGTGAAGAGGAGAGGGCGGAACGGTTAGAGAGGAAAGGGATAGAAAACGATACGACGGAAAGTCCACACAGATGAAAGGTAACAGAGAAAGCTATGTTGTTGTTGTTGTTGTCTGTGTGATAACATGCGGGCTGAGGGATTGAAGGGAAGGGGGGGTGGTGGCAGGGATACAAGCAAGCGGGGGAATGGACGGGTGTGAATGAGAAATCATTAGCGTGGAGTGCATTGAGATGGGAACTTTTCCTCGTTGTAATGATACCAGCATATCCAGAAACGTTACTGAATCGCTGGAGACGGTAAAATTGAATATAATGGTTGGGTGAAGTGGATAAAGTCGAGGAGTTCACTCTGGAAGATCTGCAGATGAACCCACTGCCGCCTTCAGTATACCGTTTGGACATCGCAAGCATGGATATTGTGCACTGCTGACGCAGCTGCCCTGTAAGAGCACCCATGAACAGCCAAGCCTAGGCGCATATTGGTTACCATGATGACTCCAAATAACTCGGGAGAACATTTCTTCGTTCAAGGCTAGCAACCAGTTCAACCATGCACAGGCCGGGGTTATTGCACGTTTTGTTTTTGGTGACATTTGTCCAGGAAATGGTTGAGGGCCCTCAGTCCATCTGCGTGAGGTACACTGGTGAAGACGAAGACAGCATCAGTGGTAAATCTGGGTTGGAATGGATGACCGTTGTTGTTCTCGATTATGTTTAGGGCATGGGAAGTGTCCTTTACATAGGTAGACAGTTGGGTCACGATGGGTTGGACGTGACTTCTGTACGGTATTAAAACTGTGTTGACAGTCCTGATACAGCGTCCTTGATATTGAGGATTCAGTGACATGAATTAATTGCATTTGACCCAGTTCATGTCATGTAGTATATTGACTTGCTTACATATTTCTAATGATAATAAAACTTCGCTGAAATGCCTTAGATGAGAGAGAGAGAGAGAGAGGGAGAGAGAGAGAGAGAGAGAATACGGAATACGGAAAGAGACAAGTGAATTTTCGAGAAAGAGAGAGAGAGAGAGAGAGAGAGAGAGAGAGAGAGAGAGAGAGAGAGAGAGTTGAAACAACAGTCCACGTAGTATACTGGTCACCACACCCCAGGTGCACGTTAGAGATAAAACTGCAGTGAACAAAACAACAGGATACATGGCTACATTTTTTTCTTCATTTTCTTTTTTTTCCTCTTGCAGAGTTTCGCTTCTGATAAGAAGCTTCCTCGGGCTGGCAACTAGATTTGTCAAAATACGCATGCTTTTGAAAATATGAAGGCTGACGTTTGATCATAAAATCAAAAGAGAAATGACTGGTTGGTTGCTAAGTCTTTCTAGAGATTTTGGAAAGACGGAAATAAATACCCAACAGACATTAGGGTGATGCGAGAGGAGATGCGCATGTTTCTTCAAGTATACCCCGTTGCCTGTTGAAATTTCATGGTGGACTTTGAGTCAGCAACA
>CM031602.1:75324747-75334747 GCA_018398815.1 Conus ventricosus
CACGAAGCGCTGTACTGAGGACATTTTTTTTTTTTTTTCATCGCGGATCCAGCGTGTGTGAGCGAATCTACCGAAATAGGAATGAGTTCAAAAAAGTACTAAAAGTAGTGCATTCTGAAAGGCAGCTGTGCTATGACAGAATCGACCAGTGAGAAGTGCGTGTGTGCGCGCGCGCGTATGTGTGTGTGTGTGTGTGTGTGTGTGTGTGTGTGTGTGTGTGTTCGGAAGCACCTGATCGTGAGGCTCTTTCATTGCCTTTAACTCCCTCCGTGCTCTGGAATTCTGTGCTCGTAATTTCTCCATTTCTGTCACTCTCTTTGATTCTGCCGTTTTCTAAAATTCTTTTTTTTCGTTCTTTCCCATCGTCTACTGTTTTACTGTCTGTGTGAACCATTTTTCTTGATAGCTGTTAATCGTGTGCCAGCAGTTCTGTTGTTACCTGGCAATTAGGTTGTGAAAGTTGTTCACACTGTCCAAAGATGACATTAGCAGTCCATTCTGCGGTATCCGATGCCCGTGTGACTTTTTATGTTTTTTGTGTGTGTGTGAGATTGAGAGTGTTCTTGTATATTTTCAAACGTTTTTGACGTAGGAGTCAAAAACTAAGGAGACTGTTTGGCGCTGTCAGCACAGCCTACGGTTATGTCTTAAGGTGTTAACAGTTTAACGACCGTGTTGTGAACGCGTGTGTTGTTTGTTTCTATTCTAGGATATGTTTTTTTGGGGGACGGTGTTACATGTTCAATAACATGAATTTTTTTTCTCCTGCTGTGAGTTTCACAGCCCTCAGAAGGCTTTGTCTGGTTGACTGAGTGAAACTTGGCTAACTCAAGTATGTGTGTTAGAAAAGGTGACAGTTACAGCAGCCCAAAGGCAGGTAAAAGTCGTGAACTTTTGAGTCAGCTCACCTGTTCACACGGAGAAGGAGCCGATGGACTGCAGGTGTGTCTGGACGTGTTTCAGATGCGCCTGACCTTCCAGAGCAACGAAGGGATCGAAAAAATCCGTATCAGGCGGGTAAATGCCAGACCCACTCAGTACAACGCGGTCGGCAAACTCACGCATCGTATTGGAAAGGTACGGCGTTGTGCTGTGTCGTGACGTGTCCCGCTCTGTCGTTGTCCCCGGCGACATGTGCACGGTTGAACACGTCGTGCTGTGTCTGTAACGTGTGGTGTCGATCCTTCTGTGTTGCGTAGTGTTGAATGTGCTGCGTCGTCGTGTGGCACTGATGTGCTAGCGTTCCACCGCTAGTTTGATGGGTGTTGCGTTGAGTCCTGTTGTGTCACGGTGTGTGTTGGTTTGTAGTTGACCGGCCCGTTGTGTCTTGTCTGACTACACTGTGCGGTACGGTGAGGTGTGTGTGTCGTGTCTGTTGTAGTTCGTTACATTCAGGTTTAACGTGCGCTTACGGTGATATGGCAGACTGGGATGACAATCGTGAGAAGAGGACCCATCCTACACTAAACTACACCACCAGAATAGTCCTACCTCACACGGCATCACCAGAACAAGCCTACACTACACCACACAACATCACCAGAACAATCCTACACTATACTACACTACACTACACTACACTACACTACACTACACTACACTACACTACACCACTAGAACAATCCTACACTACACTACACTACACTACACTACACTACACTACAAGAACAATCCTACACCACACTACATCACCAGAACAGTCCTACACTACACTACACTACACCACCAGAACAATCATACACTACACTACACCACCAGAATAATTCTACACTACACTACACCACCAGAACAATCGTACACTACACTACACTACACTTCACTACACTACACTACACTACACTACACTACACTACACCACCAGAACAATCGTACACTACACTACACTGCACTACACTACACTACACTACACTACACTACACTACACTACACTACACCACCAGAACAATCGTACACTACACTACACTACACTACACCACTAGAACAATCCTACACTGCACTACACTACACTACACTACACTACACTACAAGAACACTACACTACACTACACTACACTACAAGAACAATCCTACACCACACTACACCACCAGAATGATTCTACACTACACTACACCACCAGAACAATCGTACACTACACTATATCACCAAAACAACCCTACACTAAACTACACCATCAGAACAATCCTACCCCACAATGCATCACCAGAACAATCCTACACTACACCACACTACACCATCAGGACAATCATACACCACACTACACTACACTGCACTACATCACCAGAACAATCCTACACTACACCACACTACCAGGACAATCATACACTACACTACACTACATCACCAGAACAATCCTACACTATGCTACACCACCAGAACAATTCTACACTACCCTACACCACCAGAACAATCCTACACTACACTACACTACTCCACCAGAACAATCCTACACTACACTGCACTACACTGCACTACACTACACTACACTACACTACACTACACTACACCACACCACCAGAGCAGTGACACATTAAGAAGGGTAGTGAAAACGGTGATTTTCGTTTTGGGCGCCAGCGGGATTAGAAACCGTAACAAATGAATGCGTACTCTGTGCTTTAACCACCGAACCACCCAGGCATCCTGACTGTTGTGATGTGTCTTTCCTCGCCTTCCCGTGTCGTGTTTGACGTGTCACGCATCGTGTTGTTGTGTGGCGCTGTGACCCCACGTTGTGTCGTGCTGAATGTGTCGCGACGTGTCGTTGTCACATCCCGCCCGATTTGCAGTATCGAACGCATGGTGTCCAACCGGGTTGAATTACCGTGTGTGGTGACATTGTGTCCTGTGGTGTTGTGTCGTGCGGAGTCTTGTCGCGTTGCGCTGCGCTGGCTGTTTTGTGTTGTGTTTTGTCGTGTTGTGCTTTGGCTCGTTGAGTGCTGTTGGATGCGCCCCTTCGTTGTCGTGTTGCCCTCTTGTACTGAGTCGTGTCCTTTCTGCCGTTGAAGTACCGAAGAATTTTGTCGTGTTGATTCACGTGTTGTGTGAGCGCCTTCAGCATTGTTGGATGGGTCACGGTTGTGTCGTGTGGCGTCGTGTGTGACATGCGTGTATTGCTCGTCCCGTGCACCCATTCACCCATCTTCCACTCTGGTGCCCTGTGCGTCAGTCATTATTCCAGTCTGTGTTGATGTTAGCTTTATGGGTGAATGCAGGTCTACCCGAACCATATGAGGAGCACGACGTTCTGCTTCACCCCAATTCACCTGGGTCGTATCCCCTTGAGGGTCAACCTGACTGCCAACGGCATGGCTGGAGACGGGGTGGAAAGGAGGCTGCTGGTGGAGGTGAGACGTGAGGAACGAAGCACCCGGATAACGGCTAAGCAATTGCGCGAAGAAAACAACAACAACAACAACAAAACAGACACAACAGACACACACACACACACACACACACACACACACACACACACACACACACACACACACACACACACACTCACTCACTCACTCACACACACTCACACACTAGCAATAGGAATGAAGTAACAAAGACGAAAATAGTTCACAGATCATACACGTACGTCCGTACCTGCACAGATGTGTCCGCATGATAATTCACACACTCACTGATGCTCTTTTCTTAAACGCCAACCCAACCTCTTCTTGTCTCTCTCATAAATGCGGGTCCACCTGAACAGGCTGAAGGCGAACGCCGGGTACAAACGACACCCGTCATCCTGGACCTGAAGAACCAGACGCAGTTCAAGGAGGACGTGGACATCAAGTTCCCCGAGACAACGGTCAAGGGCTCCCAGAAAGTTACCGTGGCAGTGGCAGGTACGACCCCCCACCTGTTCCTAAAGAGATCAAGTCGCTGCGGACTCTAGCTACCCCCCCCCCCTCCCCCGCCCCGTACCCCCATCCCACCCCATCCCTCTCTCCCGCCTACTCCGATTTTGTGTGATTTCTTTTTTTTTTTAATTTGAAAAGTGATGGTGAAATGCAACTAACAATCGAATTTTCGTTGCTGGAGAAATTTCCGTCTCCCTTTGGAGTTGTTTCAGCTCACCAGACCTGGACTCGAGGACGATGGTTAGTTTATGATTTGTTTTATTTCTATTCTCTTTTTTTGTTAATTATAAGTTGCCTCCGCTGAAGATGTCTCCAGCGGCGTCTCATTGTTTGGGTTTCTGTTTAGTCTCTGTCTGTCTGCTGATGGCATGTAACCCAAGGATGAAGCACGTCTCATTGTTTGGGTTTCTGTTTAGTCTCTGTCTGTCTGCTGATGGCATGTAACCCGAGGATGAAGCACGTCTCATTGTTTGGGTTTCTGTTTAGTCTCTGTCTGTCTGCTGATGGTATGTAACCCGAGGATGAAGCACGTCTCATTGTTTGGGTTTCTGTTTAGTCTCTGTCTGTCTGCTGATGGCATGTAACCCAAGGATGAAGCACGTCTCATTGTTTGGGTTTCTGTTTAGTCTCTGTCTGTCTGCTGATGGCATGTAACCCAAGGATGAAGCACGTCTCATTGTTTGGGTTTCTGTTTAGTCTCTGTCTGTCTGCTGATGGCATGTAACCCAAGGATGAAGCACGTCTCATTGTTTGGGTTTCTGTTTAGTCTCTGTCTGTCTGCTGATGGTATGTAACCCAAGGATGAAGCACGTCTCATTGTTTGGGTTTCTGTTTAGTCTCTGTCTGTCTGCTGATGGTATGTAACCCAAGGATGAAGCACGTCTCATTGTTTGGGTTTCTGTTTAGTCTCTGTCTGTCTGCTGATGGCATGTAACCCAAGGATGAAGCACGTCTCATTGTTTGGGTTTCTGTTTAGTCTCTGTCTGTCTGCTGATGGCATGTAACCCAAGGATGAAGCACGTCTCATTGTTTGGGTTTCTGTTTAGTCTCTGTCTGTCTGCTGATGGCATGTAACCCAAGGATGAAGCACGTCTCATTGTTTGGGTTTCTGTTTAGTCTCTGTCTGTCTGCTGATGGCATGTAACCCAAGGATGAAGCACGTCTCATTGTTTGGGTTTCTGTTTAGTCTCTGTCTGTCTGCTGATGGCATGTAACCCAAGGATGAAGCACGTCTCATTGTTTGGGTTTCTGTTTAGTCTCTGTCTGTCTGCTGATGGCATGTAACCCAAGGATGAAGCACGTCTCATTGTTTGGGTTTCTGTTTAGTCTCTGTCTGTCTGCTGATGGCATGTAACCCAAGGATGAAGCACGTCTCATTGTTTGGGTTTCTGTTTAGTCTCTGTCTGTCTGCTGATGGTATGCAACCCAAGGATGAAGCACTTTCTCATTGTTTGGGTTTCTGTTTAGTCTCTGTCTGTCTGCTGATGGTATGCAACCCAAGGATGAAGCACGTCTCATTGTTTGGGTTTCTGTTTAGTCTCTGTCTGTCTGCTGATGGTATGTAACCCAAGGATGAAGCACGTCTCATTGTTTGGGTTTCTGTTTAGTCTCTGTCTGTCTGCTGATGGCATGTAACCCAAGGATGAAGCACGTCTCATTGTTTGGGTTTCTGTTTAGTCTCTGTCTGTCTGCTGATGGCATGTAACCCAAGGATGAAGCACGTCTCATTGTTTGGGTTTCTGTTTAGTCTCTGTCTGTCTGCTGATGGCATGTAACCCAAGGATGAAGCACGTCTCATTGTTTGGGTTTCTGTTTAGTCTCTGTCTGTCTGCTGATGGCATGTAACCCAAGGATGAAGCACGTCTCATTGTTTGGGTTTCTGTTTAGTCTCTGTCTGTCTGCTGATGGCATGTAACCAAGGATGAAGCACGTCTCATTGTTTGGGTTTCTGTTTAGTCTCTGTCTGTCTGCTGATGGCATGTAACCCAAGGATGAAGCACGTCTCATTGTTTGGGTTTCTGTTTAGTCTCTGTCTGTCTGCTGATGGCATGTAACCCAAGGATGAAGCACGTCTCATTGTTTGGGTTTCTGTTTAGTCTCTGTCTGTCTGCTGATGGCATGTAACCCAAGGATGAAGCACGTCTCATTGTTTGGGTTTCTGTTTAGTCTCTGTCTGTCTGCTGATGGCATGTAACCCAAGGATGAAGCACGTCTCATTGTTTGGGTTTCTGTTTAGTCTCTGTCTGTCTGCTGATGGCATGTAACCCAAGGATGAAGCACGTCTCATTGTTTGGGTTTCTGTTTAGTCTCTGTCTGTCTGCTGATGGTATGTAACCCAAGGATGAAGCACGTCTCATTGTTTGGGTTTCTGTTTAGTCTCTGTCTGTCTGCTGATGGTATGCAACCCAAGGATGAAGCACGTCTCATTGTTTGGGTTTCTGTTTAGTCTCTGTCTGTCTGCTGATGGTATGTAACCCAAGGATGAAGCACGTCTCATTGTTTGGGTTTCTGTTTAGTCTGTCTCTCTGCTGATGGTATGTAACCCAAGGATGAAGCACGTCTCATTGTTTGGGTTTCTGTTTAGTCTCTGTCTGTCTGCTGATGGTATGTAACCCAAGGATGAAGCACGTCTCATTGTTTGGGTTTCTGTTTAGTCTCTGTCTGTCTGCTGATGGCATGTAACCCAAGGATGAAGCACGTCTCATTGTTTGGGTTTCTGTTTAGTCTCTGTCTGTCTGCTGATGGCATGTAACCCAAGGATGAAGCACGTCTCATTGTTTGGGTTTCTGTTTAGTCTCTGTCTGTCTGCTGATGGCATGTAACCCAAGGATGAAGCACGTCTCATTGTTTGGGTTTCTGTTTAGTCTCTGTCTGTCTGCTGATGGCATGTAACCCAAGGATGAAGCACGTCTCATTGTTTGGGTTTCTGTTTAGTCTCTGTCTGTCTGCTGATGGCATGTAACCCAAGGATGAAGCACGTCTCATTGTTTGGGTTTCTGTTTAGTCTCTGTCTGTCTGCTGATGGCATGTAACCCAAGGATGAAGCACGTCTCATTGTTTGGGTTTCTGTTTAGTCTCTGTCTGTCTGCTGATGGCATGTAACCCAAGGATGAAGCACGTCTCATTGTTTGGGTTTCTGTTTAGTCTCTGTCTGTCTGCTGATGGCATGTAACCCAAGGATGAAGCACGTCTCATTGTTTGGGTTTCTGTTTAGTCTCTGTCTGTCTGCTGATGGCATGTAACCCAAGGATGAAGCACGTCTCATTGTTTGGGTTTCTGTTTAGTCTCTGTCTGTCTGCTGATGGCATGTAACCCAAGGATGAAGCACGTCTCATTGTTTGGGTTTCTGTTTAGTCTCTGTCTGTCTGCTGATGGTATGTAACCCAAGGATGAAGCACGTCTCATTGTTTGGGTTTCTGTTTAGTCTCTGTCTGTCTGCTGATGGTATGCAACCCAAGGATGAAGCACGTCTCATTGTTTGGGTTTCTGTTTAGTCTCTGTCTGTCTGCTGATGGTATGTAACCCAAGGATGAAGCACGTCTCATTGTTTGGGTTTCTGTTTAGTCTCTGTCTGTCTGCTGATGGTATGTAACCCAAGGATGAAGCACGTCTCATTGTTTGGGTTTCTGTTTAGTCTCTGTCTGTCTGCTGATGGTATGTAACCCAAGGATGAAGCACGTCTCATTGTTTGGGTTTCTGTTTAGTCTCTGTCTGTCTGCTGATGGCATGTAACCCAAGGATGAAGCACGTCTCATTGTTTGGGTTTCTGTTTAGTCTCTGTCTGTCTGCTGATGGCATGTAACCCAAGGATGAAGCACGTCTCATTGTTTGGGTTTCTGTTTAGTCTCTGTCTGTCTGCTGATGGCATGTAACCCAAGGATGAAGCACGTCTCATTGTTTGGGTTTCTGTTTAGTCTCTGTCTGTCTGCTGATGGCATGTAACCCAAGGATGAAGCACGTCTCATTGTTTGGGTTTCTGTTTAGTCTCTGTCTGTCTGCTGATGGCATGTAACCCAAGGATGAAGCACGTCTCATTGTTTGGGTTTCTGTTTAGTCTCTGTCTGTCTGCTGATGGCATGTAACCCAAGGATGAAGCACGTCTCATTGTTTGGGTTTCTGTTTAGTCTCTGTCTGTCTGCTGATGGCATGTAACCCAAGGATGAAGCACGTCTCATTGTTTGGGTTTCTGTTTAGTCTCTGTCTGTCTGCTGATGGCATGTAACCCAAGGATGAAGCACGTCTCATTGTTTGGGTTTCTGTTTAGTCTCTGTCTGTCTGCTGATGGCATGTAACCCCAAGGATGAAGCACGTCTCATTGTTTGGGTTTCTGTTTAGTCTCTGTCTGTCTGCTGATGGCATGTAACCCAAGGATGAAGCACGTCTCATTGTTTGGGTTTCTGTTTAGTCTCTGTCTGTCTGCTGATGGCATGTAACCCAAGGATGAAGCACGTCTCATTGTTTGGGTTTCTGTTTAGTCTCTGTCTGTCTGCTGATGGCATGTAACCAAGGATGAAGCACGTCTCATTGTTTGGGTTTCTGTTTAGTCTCTGTCTGTCTGCTGATGGCATGTAACCCAAGGATGAAGCACGTCTCATTGTTTGGGTTTCTGTTTAGTCTCTGTCTGTCTGCTGATGGCATGTAACCCAAGGATGAAGCACGTCTCATTGTTTGGGTTTCTGTTTAGTCTCTGTCTGTCTGCTGATGGCATGTAACCCAAGGATGAAGCACGTCTCATTGTTTGGGTTTCTGTTTAGTCTCTGTCTGTCTGCTGATGGCATGTAACCCAAGGATGAAGCACGTCTCATTGTTTGGGTTTCTGTTTAGTCTCTGTCTGTCTGCTGATGGCATGTAACCCAAGGATGAAGCACGTCTCATTGTTTGGGTTTCTGTTTAGTCTCTGTCTGTCTGCTGATGGCATGTAACCCAAGGATGAAGCACGTCTCATTGTTTGGGTTTCTGTTTAGTCTCTGTCTGTCTGCTGATGGCATGTAACCCAAGGATGAAGCACGTCTCATTGTTTGGGTTTCTGTTTAGTCTCTGTCTGTCTGCTGATGGCATGTAACCCAAGGATGAAGCACGTCTCATTGTTTGGGTTTCTGTTTAGTCTCTGTCTGTCTGCTGATGGCATGTAACCAAGGATGAAGCACGTCTCATTGTTTGGGTTTCTGTTTAGTCTCTGTCTGTCTGCTGATGGCATGTAACCCAAGGATGAAGCACGTCTCATTGTTTGGGTTTCTGTTTAGTCTCTGTCTGTCTGCTGATGGCATGTAACCCAAGGATGAAGCACGTCTCATTGTTTGGGTTTCTGTTTAGTCTCTGTCTGTCTGCTGATGGCATGTAACCCAAGGATGAAGCACGTCTCATTGTTTGGGTTTCTGTTTAGTCTCTGTCTGTCTGCTGATGGCATGTAACCCAAGGATGAAGCAGTGAAATGAACTGACAGCAGAAGCACATCTAGGGGTCATGACCTGGATGCGGATGCGGGCTGGCCCTTGCAGAGTGTGAGGAGTTCAGGGCCGAAATATTAGTCCGCGGGGGGGGGGGGGGGGGGGGGGGTGTTCTTCTCTGAAAATTTTCTGTTGTCAAGCTCTCCCCAATTTCGTCTTATGGTGTGGATTCGGATTAAAGGCAAATCCAGAAATAGTTTTCACTGTCATCAGCATTGTTAGATACGGATTTTTTTCCCCCTCCACATGTGTCCACTTTTCTCTTGAAATAGTGCTTGAATCAGAGTAAAAACAGACAAGGCTCATTAATTGTTTCAGTATACCTTGAATTTTCAAGATGCGTTGCTGGTCTGGATTACAACTTGAATCCAGTGAGCGAAGGACTGTTCGATTACCCAGCTACCCTTCTCATATCCGCTTTTGTCTTCTTCCTTTCTTTGCTGTTGTTCGTTGCTTCTGTGATCTTCCTATTCTTCCTCAATTTTTGACACATGAAATTGTTGCTGTGGTCGTTATTTTAGTAGCTTGCTCGAAATGATGTTCAACTCTTTGAGAAGGATTCGGTCGACAGGGACGAAAGTATGGGAGGTGGTTTTTGATTGATATGCCTCTTTACAGATCACCTCGATAACCCCCCTCTCTCTCTCTCTCTATTTTTTCTCATCGTGGAGCACGTGCACTGTTTTGTTGTTTCTCTTAGT
>CM031602.1:75337247-75339747 GCA_018398815.1 Conus ventricosus
TCATCATTTCACTTTTTTTTTCATTTCACGCATTCCTTCATTAATACATTGAAACGCTGATTATCAACATTTAATCGACCGATCCGCAAATTTAGTGAAAATGACAAGTCACCGTACCAGCAGGACAAAGAAACGTTCGAAAGAAAGAAAAAAAAAGTGAGAAAGAGAAGGTGTGTTTTCTTTACCCTCCTCACAATTTGTTTCCGGACCGCACAGTTTCCGTCTTTATTTCCATGCGCACTGCGGAAAACCAGCTGAGCACGGTGTTCGTTTTTGGTCTTGCCTGTCCGGCTGGCCATCTTTCTGTCTGACTGTCCGCGAGAAAATTCGAACACAATTGGCGGACAATATCGATCATGCTTAACAGAGTTGTTGAAGGGCCAGCACTTGACAGATAAGGGAAAGTTGGGTGTCTCAAGGTTTAATGCTGATATTTTCCTGTTCGTTCTACGTCTGAAATTCACCGGGGAGTCTTTCCCGTGTGTGTTCTTTTTTAACTTGAGCATTAATCGCAGTCCATGCGCGGAGATGATATTTAAACATGAAACCAGTGTGCACGTGGTAACTCTTACGCGTGTGTGTGTGTGTGTGTGTGTGTGTGTGTGTGTGTGTGTGTGTGTGCGTGCGTGCGTGCGTGCGTGCGTTTGTCCGTCTGTCTGTGCGCGCATGCGCGTGTGCGTGTGTGTGTATGTGACCTCCCATTAATACACAGTGGTCAACTCTTCTTCCCGAGATGAAATGGAATTGAACGTGTAATGTTCTTTTTAATACAATCTGACCTCAGTTTCGAGTCTCGTCTGAATGACATAGAGGACACCGAATCTTCACACATGCCGACTCTGAGAAACGATCTCTTGTAACCTGGCGGTCCTCAAGCCAGCGCGGAACCCAACACGCATGGATCAAACGAATCATTCTTCATCCGCAGGGCTGACCATGGGGCTCTGCAAAACGGAAGAATACAAGGGGGTGGGGGGTGGGGGGGGGCATCAGGCATAGTGTGCGAGGTGGATGAATTTGTGCTGGCTACGGCGCAAATGCGTCGTGATTGCGTCCCATCCTGTAATTTTTATTTTTTATTTTTTTTATTTTACGTACCTCTCGCCCTCGTGTTGATTGACGCGCTGATTGACGGTTCGTCTGATCTGGGTCATCATGCAGGCTGACGGCGTTCGTGACCAAGTGCTTCGTGCAAGCTATGGCGTTGGAGGGTGACGTGATCAAAATGGACAAAGAACTGGTCAAGACGTCCATGAGGTGGATGCTTGGCCTGCAGGCCAAGAACGGCTCCTTCCCCGAACCGGGCAAAGTCTTCAACAAGAACATGCAGGTCACTTTCCTGGATGAAAGGCTGGTGGTAGGGAAGGGGCTAGGTGTGTGATTCGTAAGGATGAGAAAATGCGAGGATGAGAGGGCTGGCGGTGTGGGCGTAGACTACAGCCAAGCAGTTTCAACAAAGGATCTTTTCTCCCAGCTTGATCAAGTCTTCAACAAGAACATGCACGACGGTTATCCACTCATTTGATGGCGAGGTTATAACAGGAAGGGGTCAAATTGGAAGGGAGGGGGAAGGGGGCAGGGTCAGAGGTTAGTGGATAGGTGGGAGAGCGAAGCGGATATTCGGTGAATGGGAGTTCCGGTTAGGAGTTCAGGTTAATGGTGCGTGCTTACATAGAGACAGATCGGCAACACCTCCTAACCCGAGCCGGGCAAAATCTTCATTAGGAACAGACAGGCTTTCCGGTTACTTGGTTTGGTTGGTTCGAGGGACGAGGACAAGGAAGAGGGGCGGACAGGGTGCAGCAAACCTCGAGAGTAGGTGGTAGGAACAGAAGTTTGGAGATCGATGCATTGTGGATCAGATGGATAAAGTGCTGGTGGATTACCCCAACCACAGATCCTGTCGTGAGCCAAACGGAAGCCTTTAGTGGAATCTCGGATGCCTTCATTAGTTGGAGGAGGAGTGGCGGTGGTGGTGGCGGTGGGAGGGTGGGTTGGTGGTGGTAGCCAGAGGGACGGAGGCTTGGTGAGTTGGAGGAAAGAGGTGGTAGTGGTTAGAAGGGGGATGAGTGGATGGACTAGACGGACCGAGAGACTGATTGTTTTGGGATTGTAATAAATTGAAAGCTGTGATGTTGGTGGATGCATGCGCTCACATGTCTGTGAGTCGGTGGATTTATTCACTCAGTAGTTTTAGTCGGTGAGAGAGGAGATGAGATGTAGATGGGGGGGGGGGGGGGGGGGCGGTTACGTGGAGGTGAAGAATTACGGGGTGCAGGTTGGACGGATAAGTCATAGGAATAATAGTTGATTTGATTTCCTGGTGAGTGTGTGAAGTGAAGGTGATTCGATGACACAGCTGGGGGAAGGGGGTAGGCAGATTGAGGTTTGGATGGAGGTGGTGAATGGATATGGGGGAAGGGACGTGGGGAGTAGGGAGTTGATTGGATGGTGAATGGCTGTACTGATGATCGTTCAGTGGTTGGGTGGACTGCAATTG
>CM031602.1:75347247-75364747 GCA_018398815.1 Conus ventricosus
TTGGAGGTTTTTTGTCTCTCCCCCTTGGAGACTATAAGCTTGCTGAAGGCTCATTTTGAGAAGCATTTATTTTATTTTTCCCATTCACCCACTCAAGCACATACTGTTAGTTAGGCATAATTATCTACCACTGCAGATATGAATGCTTATCTCCCCCTATTTCTCCAATCTAAGACATAAGAGCAAGCTTTGTTTATAATTCAATATATATATATATATATATATATATATATATATATTATATATATATATATATGAAGTAAAGCCTGTTGGTTGCTAAGCACCAGATTTCATCGTTCATCCCAAATCCTCCACCTCCGGATTTACCTCCTCCCTTCCCCCTCCCCCCCCCCTTTCTTTTTTTCTCTCCAACCCCCTCTCATGCTCACTGTACCTCATTTCACGTCTAATACTAAATCTTAAATGCAGTTTTAATTATAATTTAGTCCAGTTATGGTATGTGTTTGTATACAGCCCACCTGAGGAAGCCTTCAATTAAAGGCGAAAGCTTGGAAGAGACGAACATTTGTGGAGTGGGAATGAAGTGCGAATTTTACTACTTCTTGTGTGTGTGTGTGTGTGTGTGTGTGTGTGTGTGCGCACACACACACACACACACACACACACACACACACACACACACACACACATATAGATATATATATATATATATATATATATATATATTATATAATAGAGAGAGAGAGAGAGAGAGAGAGAGAGGAGAGAGAGAGAGATATGCACACATGCATACATACATACATACATACATATATGCGTACATACATCTTGCAGACCCAAATGGAGATAATTCTACTCAAGCATACAATCGCACTTTATGGAGAATCGTCCATCATAATACCATGATTACTACTGGCATACATACATAAATACAGAGAGAGAGATTCAGATTCAGATTCAGATTTTTTATTCTTATAGACTTTGACCCCTCAGAAGTGGGATATACATGAAACATAACAAAGCTAGACCACCAGATTCATGATAATGATTACACTGCATAAACGCTTCGCCTTTTGAAAGCTTTATATAAATAAACTGCAAGCTGTTTTACAATGCTTTCTTTCTTAGATGACATGAACAAGGCAAGGCTGAACAGGCAAGGTCTGGTATAAAATTTCCGTGGAATGAATTTTCCTCTTATATCTTGTAATTCTGGACAAGTTAATGCAAAATGCACTTCATCTTCTCTTGAATTTCGACATAATGGGAGAGAGAGAGAGATAGAGAGAGAGAGAGAGAGAGAGTTGCGCCATCTTGCAAACCCAAATGGAGAGAATTCTACTCAAGCGTACTAATCTCACTTTATGAGAATCGCCCATCATGATACCATGATTTCCGCTGCCATTGGGTCACTGTTACGGTCATCTACAAACAGTTTGTTACGGCAGCTACAGAACCTGCATGCAGGTTCAAATTGAGATGACCTTGACGCTTTGCCCTTGCTGCTGTCTCAGGTGATCCAAGACTACAACGTGCAGGACGAACCCGCCGAGGACGACGTCTACATGCTGAAGGTGGACGTGATGGGAGTAAAGACACAGATGCCCATGCTCAAGCTGACCGCCTCCCGGGTGGACGGGCAAACGGGTGGCATGACCGTGATCGAGGTCATCACGCCCACTGGGTTCCTCGTGGACATGGAGCACAAGGAGTACGACGTGACGGCCACCATGATGACACAGTCGGAAGAAGACGGCAGGAAGTTCATTCTGTACTATGCAGAGGTGGGTCCCCGGGTGTACCCCATTCTGTGGCGCCTTCTCACGCTCCCGGGCCAGTCCCGCGCTCCGTCGTACCCCCCCCCCCCCCATCTTCTCTCTCTCCTCCGCTGTCCTTCCTCTCTGTGTGTGTGTGTGTGTGTGTGTGTGTGTGTGTGTGTGTGTGTGATCGTCTCTGTCTGGTCTGTGTGGAATAGGTTCAAAATCATTTTTGACTGACATCGTAAATGGAGCTCGGATGTGAAGATACAGCGAATAGAGGAAAAGTGTGTGTGTGTGTGTGTGTGTTTG
The DNA here is from genome assembly GCA_018398815.1 of Conus ventricosus. Classification (NCBI taxonomy): domain Eukaryota; kingdom Metazoa; phylum Mollusca; class Gastropoda; order Neogastropoda; family Conidae; genus Conus; species Conus ventricosus. The sequence continues at coordinate 75,349,278 of CM031602.1, forward strand.
TGTGGTGTGTGTGTTTGTTGTGTGTGTGTGTGTGTGTGTGTGTGTGTGTGTGTGTGTGGTGGTGGTGGTGGTGGTGGTGGTGGTGTGTGTGTGTGTGTGTGTGTGTGTGTGTGTGTGTGTGTGTGGGTGTGCACAGGAGTAAAACCATAATGTCGACACATCCATGCTTATGTTACATCTAGCTGGATGATAAGCTAGTGAGGGCCAGTCTGCCCTTGAAAGCGTCTGATGGGGTGATCGTGGATGCCGAAGAACGGATCGTTACAGTCTATGAATACTACGAAAGCGGTTAGTATTCCTCATCTCCATCCATACACATGACTGTTCTCTCTTCCTGCAGTTCTCCACTTCTGTCTCTGCCTGTCGCTGTTTCTCTGCCTGTGTCTGTCTGTCTCTCTGTTTACTTGTCTGTCTGTCTGTCTGTCTCTCTCTCTCTCTCTCTCTCTCTCTCTCTCTCTCTCTTCTCTCTCTCTCTCTCTCTTCTCTCTCAGGAAGTTCGCGGGTTTAAATCGTATCGGAATCGTACGCTTAATAAATGTTTGTCATTACCCTGTCCAGATAGTTCCCCTGGTTGTAGAAAGAGGCTCCAATGGTGACCACACTGCCCAGTTTCATTCACTCCTTGGGTGTTGTTCTGAGAGTCGTGCTTCGATCCTCCAAATAGCGCAGATGTCGTTTCTTCTACGGGCCTTCTAGTTTTGGGATATGCATTAAAGAGAAAGCTGAAACGTTAAAGCCGCGTACAAGAAGTCTCAGACCGCGACAAAGTTCACCCCTTACAGCATTGTCATCGCCATCACCCTCACGGACCGTCTCCAAGAAGACGAAAATATCTCAGATTAGGTGACTTTGTTTTGCCTTTTTTATGAAGCAGCAACTTATGTTTCAATAGATGTGTATGCACATACTGGCTTGGAGGCTGCTGTTGTCAGATTGTGTCATTCTTGTGAGGAAATTTTTTTTGTAAAGAATTCTTTTGTTTGAAAAAACATTTCACTTTCATTAAATTCTTTGTAATGATCCCACTTAGTATGGAAGTACATAGCTTTTATAATTACGAAGTAGTTTCTGTATCATACCTGTTTTCCAATAACTTTTTCGTCACTTTTTAAATGATGCCTTTCTTCTTTCAACTGGCATTTTCAAATTTCGAACCTAACAGGCAGCAGACTAGAATTTAACATTCTCTTAGATCCAAAATCAGTATCTTTTCCCAAACTAATAATGTTAGATTTATTGCTAGGTTTAGGGAGAAAAAATGCTGCACTTTGGCATCAGTCTTTAAATGTTTTTATCAAGCTGTTCTCATGAATGCCCACATTCCAAAATATGTTATATAGACGTATTTTTGCCATCGTCAGACGAAAAGCATTTCGCGTATATTAGGATTCAGCCACTCAGGGGACATGAAACAATGTCTGTTGAAAATGCGGGTTGCGATGGTTTTTTGTTTGTTGTTGTTGTTTGTTTGTTTGTTTGGTTTTTTTGCTCGCTGTATAAAGACATTGTACGTTCTGTCTGCAATGGCATGTACATATATATATATATATATAATATATATATATATATATATATATATATATATATGTGTGTGTGTGTGTGTGTGTGTGTGTGTGTGTGTTCTCCCTCTATTTCTTCAATCTAAGACATAAGAGCAAGTTTTGTTTTGTAATTGAATATATATATATATATGCACTTTTCATCACACGATGGCAAAAAGATTCGTCAGTTATAACGGTTTGACACACCACACACACACACACACACACACACACACACACACACACACACGCACACACACCACACTCACACACGCACGCACGGACACACACACACACACACACACACACACACACACACACACACACATACACACACACACTCTCTCTCTCTCTCTCTCTCTCTCTCTCTCTCTCTCTCACACACTCACTCACACACACACACACACACACACACACACACACACACACACACGTGCGCTCCTGCGCGCCTCTTCATAACGAGTGAAAGGAACTATAATGCAGATGTTGAATCTGGCCAACAGGTAGCCAGAGACAGTCTGTCGGGTACGACATCGACGGCCTCCCTGATCCCAATCACACCATCTGCGACGAAATGAGCGATTACGAGAGCTGCGGCTTCTTTTAGACAGACACAGGCCGGTGAGTGGGGCGAGTCATGAACCTAGGCCTGACATGCCCAAAGGGCAATGTGCATTCTTCGCCACGTCGCTGTCTCTTCTCTCTTCGTTCAGCGTGTGTGTGTGTGTGTGTGTGTGTGTGTGTGTGTGTGTGTGTGTGTGTGCGCGCGCGTGCATGAGTGTTTGTTTCATTTGATCTGTGCCTCTCTAGACATCTCTCTCTCTCTCTCTCTCTCTCTCTCTCTCTCTCTCTCTCTCTCTTCTCTCTCTCTTCACGTCTATCACTTTGATGATTTGTGTATCTGTGTGGCCATATATTTGTGTATCTGTCTGTCTGTTTCTCTGTTTTCCTTTCTGCGTGTTCGTTCGTCCGTCTGCCCCTCTGACTACCTTCTTACACGATGGCCTAGGCCTATCTGGTTTTTTTTAAATTCTGTCAGTCTTATCTTCCTGTCGACCAGTCCGTCTATCTATGCTGTCTGTCTGTCTGTACACCTAGTGGACACGAAAATGCAGGTAAGCGGTTCTTGTGTCATTGAGCTTAGTTTCTTGTATAAAAAAAAAAAATCTGAAACAGCAGAAAAATGAAGACAATCAAATTATTGTGTGCGAGCGTCATTCTGTGTGTGTGTGTGTGTGTGTGTGTGTGTGTGAACACTTGTGCGTGTAAATCTTTCTGATTGACGTATTTAGGTCATGGAGGCAGAGCTAGAGTTACATTGTCTTTACTTTATTTTTTTTTATTTTTTTTTTCAGGTCAACGGTACCGCGAACTTTAACCTTGAAATCATGGCCGCTGCACACGTACAGTTCTGTATCTCTCGTTCCTTGAGTTGTCTGCGTTCTTTGTATTTTTAATTTTTGTTTTGCTTTTTTAAAAAAATCTTTTTGGTTTGCTGTGCCATAGTGACACGGAACTCTTTTGCATGGACTAGTTTATCTCCACGGTTCTTTTGTTTTATTAGTATGGTTATTTCCTTTTTTTCAAATATATAATCCATTTTGTGGCATTCATTCAATCATAATTTAGCATGTGATCCGCACGGGGTGGTGGTGCATGTGGTGTTCGGATACTGTCTTCAACTCTCTCGCCTTCCTTTGCCCCTTCTCTCTTTTTCTCTCTCCCAGTCAGCTTGTTTCAGTCGTCCTCCCTCTCTCCCTACCCCCTACCTATCTCTCCCCCCCCCCCTTCTCTCTTATGTCTCTCTCTCTCTCTCTCTCTCTCTCTCTCTCTCTCTCTCTCTCTCTCTCTCTCTCTCCCCTCTCTCTCTGTCTGTCTCTCTCTCTCTGTCCCTCTCTCTCTCCCCTCTCTCTCTCTCGCTCCACAGTTCTGTTTCTCTTCATATTTAATTGCACCTTACACATTTGACGTTCTCAGAGCAGTGCGTTATTTGTTTGAAAATTTTACGTTTTTTTGGTGTGTGTTTTTTTTGTTTGTTCGCCCATTGTGACGTTTTTTCTTTTGTAACCTCTTTAAACAGACATTATCAGCTTTTCCTCTGACGAGGCATTTTTTTAAAAATAATAAAATCGTTGTTGGTGTTGTTGTATTTTTAACAACTGTATTTGATTTTCATTTCTTATTAACCTCGTCTCTCAGAACACTCCTTCCCGCTGTCTGTCTCCGTGTCTCCATTTTTACCGGCTACCCCTCCCCCCTCTCGCTATTACATCTTCCTCCCCACCACATATCTCTTTCCACTGCATGGCTCTCCAGACCTCTCTGTCTGTCTGTCTCTCTGTCTGCCTGCCTGCCCCCCCCCCCCCCCCCTCTCTCTCTCTCTCTCTCTCTCTCAAGTTTGCAAAACAGTTGACTCTTGACGGACTTCATGAATGATGAAAAACTTGCATCAGCACAGTCATTTCATTAGCACACACACGCATTCACCACACATAGACACACGCACCGACACACACCGACATACACACTCACACTCACACACACTCACACACACACACACACACACACACACACACACACACACACACACACACACACACCGGGCAAACGCACAGAGGCGCGAGTGCGCGCGCGCACATACGCAGAGGCTGATATAAACACATACATAGGATATACACACAAATCTCTCTCTCCTCTCTCTCTCTTCTCTCTCTCTCTCTCTCTCTCTTACTTAAAAAGTGTTGCAGTTGTTCTTTCTTCTTCTTTTGTTTGCTGTTATCATTTTGTGATGTTTTTTTTTTTCTCGGACTGCTAATTATCAGTCATTTTTATGCTTTTTGAGACTTCATGTAAGATTTTGGTTGGAAGGGAAATGAGTCATGTGTGTATAATTCAAGACATTCTTGAGTGGTTTAGCGTCATCTGTTGAGCAGGCAAACTGTTCTGAGATTACTAATAAACTGAACATAATGCATCATAAGCTTTTTCTGTCGTGTGTGTGTGTGTGTGTGTGTGTGTGTGTGTGTGTATGCGAGTCGTTGCTTGCGTGCATGTGCGTGCGTGTGCGTGTGTGCGTGCGTGTGTGTGTGTGTGTGTGTGTGTGTGTGTGTGTGTGTGTGTGTGTGTGTGTGTAAAATAAGTAACCCATTAATACACGCTATTATTTCGAGAAGGATCTCACAAAATAAAGCAACAAACGTGCGCAAGCAAAGACTCGGGTGCGCAGGCGCGCACACACACACACACACACACACACACACACACACACACACACACTCACACATACATGCACGCGCGCACACACATTCGCACACACACACACACACACACACACACGCACACACAAGTACACGCACACACAAGTACACGCATACTGAACGCTTGTATTGCACACTCGCATAAAAACAAAACCTAAGACTCGCATCAGTCGCACATATCCACTCGCAGTTCACTCGTGTACACTTGAACACACAACAATGGATGCACACACAAATTGCCAGACAGATTTTGTTATAAAACTTTTCAGTGCCAGCCGAAAAGCGAATCGGCATTTTATGGAGATAGTAATACTAGCTTTCCTCCAAAGACACACGACTTTGGCGCGAGGCGAAAGATGGGGAGTGAAGGGGAGGGGGCTTGCTGTATACATTGCCAACACACGCACAGCCTTCTTCCAAACAGAACACAATGCTTTTTTATTTTATTTCATCCCATCCCACCTCTTTCATATACAATGCCCATGCATGTGTTGTGTGTGCGCCCAACTATGCCCACATACATGAGTAGGCCTACGCGTGCGTACACACAAACACGCACGCTTACACAGCCATTTTAGTTTTACACGAACACAAAAACCTGCTGATACACAAGGGTACATGCTTGCGCATAGAACAGAGCGTAAACATTTCGTCAGTGTCAGTGGAGAAACTATTTTGAAAAGGTTGCGTGATCTGCTGGTACAGGCACACGCAGGCCTACTGGGAAAGGCTTTGTGACCCAGTCCCGTTCAGTAAACCTATTCGAAAAAGAAGTAAATCCCCAAATCGCTTCAAACTCGTTAGAAAAAAAAACCCAAATCACTACAGAAGGAGAGGGAAGAATCTGGTCATCTTTGGCTCACCTGAATCAACACATGAAGACAGAACAGAGAGACAGAAGGAGGATCAGACCACTGTGGAGACCCTCTTGGCTGAAGTAAATGTCAAAGATAGCTTTTCAGATGTACGGCGATTGGGGAAGTTCTCCAAAGAGAAAGAAAATCGACGACCACTTAGAGTCTCCTTTTCCAATCAAAGAACTTAAACAGAAACAGGAGCAGTCAAAACAAGAGGGTGGGGGGGGGGGGGGGGGGGGGTCAAAAAGCAAAATGGATAAGAAAAAACTTTGGGGATCCAAGATTTCCTGACCAACAGAGTGCAGTGCGTCAATATCAACGGAACAAAGTCAGGCCAAGCATATGTGACCAGTGGCATCCCACAGGGCAGTGTGTTGGGGCCTGTCCTTTTTCTGTTGTACATCAACGATTTGCCCCAACACGTCTAGAGTCATGTTGAGCTTTTTGCTGATGATACAAAAATCTTCGCCCGAAACGACAACAGTGATGCTCAGCAAACTCTCCAAGAGGATCTCAACCGACTCCAGAAGTGGTCAACCGATTGGCAATTAAAGTTCCACCCTCAAAAATGCAGTGTGATTAGGCTTGGTAACCCCAAAACAGAGGCAACATACTGTATGAACAGCAAAAACTCTGAGGGTGAGGATTGCACTATCAGACTGGAAGAGAGTGAAGTAGAGAGAGACTTGGGAGTGTTGGTGGACAAGGACCTTAGTTTTCAAGAACCATGTGGCACAAGCAACGGCAAAGGCCAATAGGATCCTTGGGGTCATCAGAAGGTCCTTTGATCGCCTTACACCAGAAACCTTTGTCTAACTCTATAAGTCCCTTGTGAGGCCAATCCTTGAGTATGGTCACGTGGTATGGCAGCCAAGATTCAAAACCCTGTGTGCGGACCTGGAGGATGTTCAAAGGCGAGCAACAAAACTGATTGGCCCCCTGAAAGAAAAATCATATCCAGAGCGCCTAGCAGCACTTAAGCCTGAAACACCGCAGAAATAGAGGCGACATGATTGACACTTTTAAGTTCGTGTAAGGCTTATATGACACAGACAGACCACAACTCCAGCTCCACCAAGGTAGAGACACAAGAGGGAACTCTCTAAAACTAGAGAAAGGACATTGCAGACTAAACATGCGTTCTAACTTCTTTGCGCAGCGAGTGGTGTCCACATGGAACAGTCTTCCAGATAATGTGGTGACGGCCCGAGCATTAGGGCTTTTAAAAGAAGACTGGATGCCCATTGGGAAAGTCTGCCAAACAAATTATGAATGTAACGGGAAGGGCACAAATAATGTCGGATGTTGCCCAACAATGTGTTGTAGTGCTTCCTCAGTATTCATTGTTGTGTGGCTGTGGCTCGTGACTTTAAAGTAGGTCAGAAAAGTACTCGAAACACGTCTTCCGTTGCACCAGGCAGAACGAATGTTTCGCACTGTATAACTTGCTGCCTTCCCCACTTAGCCTATATTTCTTTCTTCGTATTCGTACAACACACACACACTCACACAGGGCTGATCTACTAATCGATTTTTGCCGGCCATAATTTCAGAGTGCCATTTGTAAGAGGTACGTGTGTATCATCATGTGTGCTTCTCTTTTATGAGAGATTGTTTCGGCGGCTGTTGAACTGACAGTCAAAGAAGGCAGCATACTAGGTGAAGTTATCGTCCTGTTGGACAAGGTGGAACATTTAAGACAGGCAGAGGCTGTGGAAAGAAAGGTAAGCCCCCAAACCTTCATGTGCGGCGTGTGATTTTCAAGCGTGTCATTATGGTTTTTATTTAGTTGTTCTTGTTGCGCGCGCGGTCGTGTGTGGTTTGCGTGTGTGTTGGTGCGTGTATTCCCGGTGTGCGCGCACGTGTGTGTGTGTGTGTGCGCGCGCGCGTGTGTGTATATGTGTGTTTACTTGCACACGTGCGTTCCCGGTATGTGTGCGCACACACGCATGTACGCACTCGCACCTTGAAAGTAGAAGAGCGTGGCCGTTGTTATGGCGATTAGGGGAGATTTGAGTTTAATATCGGTAACAGTAAAACTCAGAATTCTCAAAAACACTAATTTTATGACCAGCTAAGATACATATGTAGGGAGTCAGTTATTCAATGCCTTCGACAGCATGATACGTTTGTCAAAAGGATGTTCAGAGATAGGCAGGATTCGCAATTGTTACCTTTATTCCGCCCAGAGATGGGGAGAAGAAAAAGAAACACCCGAAGGTGCTGGGGAAGACCCAGAGAAGCACTGTTTTCACCTGCCTTTAGAGCAGTCCTGTACCACCCTTGGAGGCCTGCGCGGTGTTGACGATGGGTACAGGCACGCACAGGACACTCCATTAAGATATCAAGGGACATACCTGCTCCTGAACAGAGGTAAATTAGACTACAGGATGCAGTTCATAACAGCCTTAAAGTAGCATCCCCATGGGTGTACCAGCCCGTATTTCATGACTGCAGAGCCCACCGGCGAAAAACACCACCCTCCAGCTGCCGAGCACACCCCCCAGACCCAACCACCCCTGCCCACGGACAGATGAAGACAGTGCCACTCCAGACACAGCCAAGCTTTCGCCATACGGTCTTATGTGCCCTCAAGAGAGAATCCAAAGTTGTAGTCTTTCCCACTGTCAACAGGACTTTCCCTGTGGTCAGTGGGTCTTTCCTCACCGTCACTGGACCTTTCTCCAGGGTCAGCCTAGTTAAGGTAGATATGGCGGATAAGAGGATAAGATATGGCGAGTTTGTCTGGTCTCAGGTAATGGGAATCTTATCCAGCACAGTAAACCATAATCAATTTGAGATCGTATGTGAGCATTCTTGAACATTTGGGTGGAATCGATGTAGGGTCAGTGCCTTAATTTCCAAAAGATGAGCCTGCCCCTGGACTTGATTGCCTGTTCTTCTTTAAAGTCTGTTTTCCCTAACTTTATTGATCATACGTCCTTTGATGGATGAACTGAGTGGGGAAAAATAACTATTGTTTGTATGTTTCTTTTGGAGAAGCTTTAGTCATGTAATCTATAGGGACATATATAAGCGCAATTAATTGTTTTTACAACAGTTTTCTACTTCCATGAGATTTTACTGTAATCTATGCTTAATGTTGTTCATATTATTATCAAGGGTAATATTCTGCGATATTCAGAAAACAACTCCCATGATCAGTCGTCATTTGAAATGTCTGATGGACTGTCATATGAACAACATACAGAAGAAAATGGGATCTAAAAGATAGCCTTGCGGTATTTTTTTCTTGGCAAACTTTTCGGCAGAATAATCTGTTTGAGTGCAACAGTTTGGTGTTTGTGACCCGGATGAGATGATAACACTCAAAGGAAAGATGTCATTTGCGTACTATTGCCATCAACAGACATCTTTACAAGTCGAATATCAGAGAGAGAGAGAGAGAGATAGAGATAGGGGCGAGGGGGTAGGGAAGTCTCTGTGTGTGTGTGTGTGTGTGTGTGTGTGTGTGTGTGTGTGTGTTGTGTGTTTTCGCGCGCGCGCGCGCGCGCGCGTGTGTGTGTGTGTGTGTGTGTGTGTGTGTGTGTGTGTGTGCAAAATAGAGAAGGAACCAGAGAGAGAACAAAATGGTAAAACACTTCACATACACAAATAACACGAATGCTGAAACAGAAAAACAAATGTAAGGCATAACAGTCGTGTCATTTGAAAGAGAGAATGTTGAGACAGACAATGCAATTGAAGGTGGAGAGGGAGAGAAAAGGGGACAGCGAGATACACAGACAAACGGACACAATCATATGTAAAAGCTGTTGTAACTCCATGCTGTGGTAATTCCATACCATGTGTTAGATAAGCATGTAATGATTTTTTAGAGCTGCACATGAACAAAGGCGACTGTATGTATTTGGTGCATGTGTTTTTGAATGTTGTCTTATTCATTATTTATAGTTATTATTTATTCCATAGGGTGGAACCTGATCTTGTTTAGTTTGTTTAAGGAAAGTTCTATTCTCTGTTTATCTGTGTCCTTGGCGGTAACTAACCCCCTCTCTTTTCAAATTAGGGAAGTTAGTTATAGGGATTGGGTGATGGAATTCGTGTTCGTGTCTGAAAGAATATACAGGCAATTTGCTTATTGATGTTTGGTTCACTCGCTTTCACAATCTTCTGCATGATGAGCTCCGTGCATGCCAGTCGCTTAGCTAAACAGAGTATGAAGTTTCTCGAGTCTGATTTCATGAAGATGTGTCTATTTCTTTTAATGCTCCGTGTATTGCAGTCGCTTAGTTAAAAAGAATATGAAGTTTCTCGAGGCTAATTTCATAAAGATGTGGCTTTTTTTTTCTGTTTTCAGTAGCATTGATTTGGGTTCTCTCTTTTGTGTAGTATCATCAATTGTTTCAGTGTGCTCACACTGGCAGAGAGACCCAAGGCTCTAAAAGTTCATCATTCAAGGATAAAGGCATAAGGCAGTGCTTAGGGTCTTCCAGTCTGTTCTCGCATTTCTGTCAATACACAGAGCAAGACAGTAAGATGGAAATGGCAATGGAGATAACAAAAACAACAATTGCAATAATAATGACAGTAACAATAATAACAACAATGAGATCAATGAGATAATGATAATGATGATAACAATTATAATGATACTGATATTATTGATAATAATAGTGATATCAATATTGATACTACTACTACTAGTAATAATAATAATAACAACAATAACAATGATAATGATAATAACTATGATGATTATGATGATGATAATAGAGGGATAAGAAATACTAGGTATAAACAAAGCATAGTAGGAATAATGATGATGATAATAGAGGGATAGGAAATATTAGCTAGGATAATATAATAAATAAAGCATAGTAGAAGCTTGATGCACGGAATAATTCACTTGATGCACGGAATAATTAACAGAGAGAAGCAGAGAGAAAATGACAGAGAGAGAGAGAGAGAGAGAGAGAGGTGGAGTGGGCAGTTTCTCATCATGCCGCACAGATGGCGAACGTGACAGTGAGGAGGGCAAAACCAGGGGACAAAACTGCCGTGCTGGATATCAACAGGAATGTCTACTGCGGCCTGGATTACCTCCCGTACCTTTACGACTCGTTGATGCTGGACGACAACTACACATACTTCGTTGCTGAAGTGGAAAATATTGTGGCAAGTCTTTTACCAAGTATTGGAAAGTTGCATGCGTGTGTGTGTGTTTTTTTATTTTAGTATGCTTGCTCAGTGTGGTTGCTTGCGCGCACGCGCGCGCGCGCGTGTGTGTGTGTGTGTGTGTGTGTGTGTGTGTGTGTGTGTGTGTATGTGTGTGTGTTGAAAACGATAGAAAAACAACATGAATCCTGGTTATCCTATTCAGAGAACAGAGAGTGGCTGTCTGATATCCAGCACTAGTTGTTGTTTTTTTGCTATTAAAAAAGAAAATAATGTGTTGTTTGAACAGAAATACTTTCAACACTGACACATGTTCATTTCAGTCGGCTCCACTTTTCCTTACCTTTTATTGTTTAGGTAGTATTACTTTCCCTTACCTACTTTTACTCTGCGCTTATTTCTGGCAATATCACGTTTTCTTACCTGTTACTCTATGTATCATCCTGCCAGCATCATTTTTCCTTGCCAGCATTACCTTTCTTCACCTTTTTTCCATGTGTCGATCAGCCAGCATTACCTTTCTTCACCTTTTTTCCATGTGTCGTTCAGCCAGCATTACCTTTCCTTACCTTTCTTCTATGTGTCGTTCAGCCAGCATTACCTTTCCTTGCCTTTTGTTCCATGTGTCGTTCAGCCAGCATTACTTTCCTCACCTTCTATTCCATGTGTCGTTCAGCCAGCATTACCTTTCCTTACCTTTTATTCCATGTGTCGTTCATCCAGCATTACCTTTCCTTACCTTTTATTCCATGTGTCGTTCAGGCAGCATTACCTTTCCTTACCTTTCTTCCATGTGTCGTTCAGCCAGCATTACCTTTCTTCACCTTTCTTCCATGTGTCGTTCAGCCAGCATTACCTTTCCTTACCTTTTATTCCACGTGTCGTTCAGGCAGCATTACCTTTCATTACTTTAATTTGTACTCCCCGTGTCGTTCGCCACCATTACCTTTCCTTAAATTTTGTTCCATGTGTCTTTTAGCCAGCATTACCTTTCCTCACCTTTTATTCCATGTGCTGTTCAGCCACCATTACCTTTCCTCACCTTTTTTCCATGTGTCGTTCAGCCAGCATTACCTTTCTTCACCTTTTATTCCATGTGTCGTTCAGCCACCATTACCTTTCTTCACCTTTTATTCCATGTGTCGTTCAGCCAGCATTACCTTTCTTTACCTTTCTTTCCATGTGTCGTTCAACCAGCATTACCTTTCTTCACCTTTCTTCCATGTATCGTTCAGCCAGCATTACCTTTCCTTACCTTTCTTCCATGTGTCGTTCAGCCAGCATTACCTTTCCTTACCTTTCTTCCATGTGTCGTTCAGGCAGCATTACCTTTCTTCACCTTTCTTCCATGTGTCGTTCATCCAGTATTACCTTTCCTTACCTTTTATTCCATGTGTCGTTCAGCCAGCATTACCTTTCCTTACCTTTCTTCCATGTGTCGTTCAGCCACCATATCTTTTCTCACCTTTTATTCCATGTGTCGTTCAGGCAGCATTACCTTTGCTCACCTTTTATTCCATGTATCGTTCAGCCACCATTACCTTTCTTACCTTTTATTCCATGTATCGTTCAACAAGCATTACCTTTCCTTACCTTTCTTTCCATGTGTCGTTCAACCAGCATTACCTATCCTTACCTTTTATTCCACGTGTCGTTCATCCATCATTACCTTTCCTTACCTTTTATTCCACATGTCGTGCAGCCAGCATTACCTTTCCTTACCTTTCTTCCATGTGTCGTTCAGCCAGCATTACCTTTCCTTACCTTTCTTCCATGTGTCGTTCAGCCAGCATTACCTTTCCTTACCTTTTATTCCATGTGTCGTTCAGCCAGCATTACCTTTCCTCACCTTTTATTCCATGTGTCGTTCAGCCACCATTACCTTTCCTCATCTTTATATTCCATGTGTCGTTCAGCCACCATTACCTTTCCTCATCTTTTATTCCACGTGTCGTTCAGCCAGCATTAACTTTCCTCACCTTTTATTCCATGTGTCGTTCGGCCAGCATTAACTTTCCTCACCTTTTATTCCATGTGTCGTTCAGCCAGTATTAACTTTCCTCACCTTTTATTCCATGTGTCGTTCGGCCAGCATTAACTTTCCTCACCTTTTATTCCATGTGTCGTTCAGCCAGCATTACCTTGCCTTACCTTTCTTCCATGTGTCGTTCAGCCAGCATTAACTTTCCTTACCTTTCTTCCATGTGTCGTTCAGCCAGCATTAACTTTCCATATCTTTCTTTCACGTGTCGTTCAGGCAGCATTACATTTCTTCACCTTTTATTCCATGTGTCGTACAGCCAGCATTAACTTACCTTCTTTTTTTTACTCCACGTGTCGTTAATTCAGCCAGCATTACCTTTCCTCACAACAACCCACAAAATATTTCTGTTCCGATTAAAAACAATAAACACTAGATAACTCTAAAAAAAAACTGATCTAACGTTGAAAAAAGCTTGAGGCTGATACAGGCGTGTGGTGCACAAGAAAAACAAACAAACAAGCAACAACAACACAGAAAAACAACGAAAACAAGCAAACAAACCGAAACAAAAAGGACGGGGAAAAAAAACCAACAGAAAAAGGGACATAACAAAAAGGAGAAAAGGCGCTTCATTGACTACATACGACTGAGATTAAAAACAACACAACACATATCAATACTGTACAATTACAATACAATGCAGTCCAATCCAATTCAACGCAATGAATACATTGTAACTTGGTGTAACATAATTGTCTGCACAGATCGCCTTCTATGGAGTATGCCTCATCGATGGCGGTAAAACCTTGATGGCGAGGTCAGGCAGGGTCAGGGCCGACTTTGAAGGTCAAGGTGTCTTGGGTCATATCCTACAGGCAGTACATCGGGATTTCTCTCCACTGTACCAACTGACCCCAGATCTCAAAGTCGCCGTTGCGCTTGGCGACACGTGCGCCTTGATCAATCGTGCCAGCTTCAGAAGCATCAGTGAACTTGTCTGGATACGGGTAAGTACGTTGAAATGTAATGACAGGGGTGAGAAAGAAACACTTACTCGTTTCCACTGCTTTCTTCTTAATTAATCAGAACATAATGATTCTTATGAAAATAGAGCAGATTTTGGTAAGAATGAGGAGTATTACTATTACCGTCATTACCGTTGTTATGATGATGATGATGATGATGATGATGATGATGATAATGATGATGATGATGATGATGATGATGATGATTATAAAGCAGATGGTGATTTTCATTATTAGGATCATTACTATAATCATCATCAACGTTGTTAGTATGATGATAATGATGATCTCTATTATTAGGATCATCTTTATGGTAACAAAACAAGCAACCTTGACGTAAAATGCACATCCCGTCAGAAACTATAGAACGGTCGGTGGAACACGTCCTCAGTTCATGCAAAGCAACGCTAACCCACGGAAGGTAAACTTGGAGGTTCAAACAAGTGCTTCACGAGATCGCAGAAACGGTTAGCACTGCTGGATGAAACACTGCACCGCCAGAAGCTCCATCAAAGCCTTCCGCTCTACAGAAGTCTGAAAATCAATGTCAGGAACAACCGTGACATCAAGAGCATGGAAGCAGGCTTCACTGGATGGAGTGGATGACTGGGAATGCACACGGTCCTTCCAGAATGGGAAAACCATCCAAAGAGTGGAACGAGATGGGATATTGTATCCCACTCAGGTTCTTCAAAACAGACGATTCTGACTGAACTTCCTGTGCCAAATGAGAGTAAAATGGAGCAGGCTCATATGTACAAGCCTGAGAAATATGGCAGACGAGCAGCATCTGGAGGGAATCTGGCTTCCTAGGCAAAGCCCTCGCCAAAAAGATTAGAGTAAGGAGGGTCGTGGGTTCGTCAGCCTATGATATGAAATAGCTCGTGATTCCTGATAAGAAGACGACTGTAACCCGAAAGGCAATGGAAAAGGCAACTGAAAAGAATTCCAGCTGGATTCGGACGAGGATGAACAAAAGTGAACTTCTCCAGGCTTGAATTTCCCATCTTCGAGCAGGTGTTCGATACTGATGCGGGTAAGACATCCTTCTACACAGGCAACACCGTCACACACACACCCATCCATCTGCAAGGTGCAGATCGAATTCTGACATGACAGGAAAAAGAACATAAATTCTGGCCGCAGAAGGGCATTTAGAGTCATGACATGAATGCGGCCCAGCCCCCTTCGATTGTAAGTTCAGGAACGGGGGTGGGGGAGCGGGACGGGGTTGAGGTGGCAGTGTGGGGTCTTTTCCCAGCTGACCATCTGCTGTCAAGCTCTCCTCAGGATTTGTTCTAACCTAGTATATTATTATTATTATTATAATTATCATTATAATTATTACAGCTGTTGTTTTCATTTAATTTCTTTTGCTGTTTCTTGTTCTCCTGTTTCTACTTAACATAATTGTTATTATTATCATTATTATTATCATTATTATTATCAATATTATTATCATTATTATTATCATTGTTACTGTAGTTGGTGTTGATTTCTTTTGCTGTTTACTTGTTCTCCTGTTTTCTCTAGTTACAGTTTTAGACGTTGGATGTTGCTTGTCTTTGCTACATTTTAATATTTCAGTTAAATCATATTCTTTTTAGATCTCTCCCTCCCTTCACCCCCCCTCCCCCCACCTTCTGGTCCTTCTCTGTCTTTGTCTC
>CM031602.1:75367247-75372247 GCA_018398815.1 Conus ventricosus
CCAACGAACCTTGGGACCAACGAACCTTGGGACCAATGAACCTTGGGACCAATGAACCTTGGGAACAACGAACCTTGGGACCAACGAACCTTGGGACCAATGACACGCTCCTGGAAAACATCTCAACGGACTTGCCTGAAAGTGAGACAGCACTCGTCGACAGCAGTTATGGGCCTTTCATTTTCATTTGTCTTTATTCACTTGTGAAATAAAACCTTTACTGCATTGTTTCATAACTCTAGGTATAAGAATTGATTTTTGTTTGGTCCCATCTCACTGTGGTATAAAGTGGAATGAAATAGCGGACAGCCTTGCGAAAGAAGGAGCAAACAGAAACGCTGAAAACTTATTAAAAAAATCTTAGATTTGTCCTCTTGTGAATTAATCCAAATTATGGAAAAGTACATACATAAGCAGAATTTTAGTACAAAAAATGGCTACTTTACCATCATGCCCAAGGCACATTGTTAGATTCATTCATAAATTAAGACTGAATACTTGGAACACTAAGTATTCTCATGGTAGGCCTATTACTTATGTCTGAGAGAAAACATTTCTGTGCATCATCTTTCGTTTGAATGCTCAGTGTTGACCTCGCTCTATCATGAGAAAGGTATTGAGATGAATAACTTTGATAAGGTCAGTACGGTCTTATATGGTTCATATCTTGCTGAAATTGCCATGGTTATTTCGCAGTCACAGGTTGCAAAAAATTTACAAAGATCAACAATTTTGTGTACCACTAGGGTATTTCACTCATGTAAATATGCATATATCAGATGTGGGTTTGATAGTACTAGATAAGTTAAGTGTGAAGGCTTTTTTTTTAACAAGTGTCTAATATCATCTGGCGATGAAAAGACATTAAATAAACAACTGAACTGATTATGACGACGGCCCGTCGCTTTATAAGAGAAGTGGAGGAAATCGCAGGTAGGCAAATAGCCGTTCCCTCATCATTCATACGAACAACCTGACAGACAGTTTCAGGTTGCACTGGAGACTGAGTGACAGCAGGCACGAACTGAGGCACGAGGACGAAAGTTCTGTCGCCCGACCGTCAAATGAAGAGCAAATAAAAGTACAGAAGTAACATTTTTTGACCCTTGGAAGACCTTCGAAGACCCTTCAACCCGAAGAAAATCCTAGGGTGGAAAAGAGCTTCTTTTGAATTTATATTTTATCGTTCCTTTTGTTTGACGGGGTAGGAGGCTTACCCAATTTTCATAATCTCAAACGGTTTTCAATGCAAACTGGAAACAAAATAAGAATAACATATTAACAAACAGCGTCTGTGATTTATTCAGTATTATATTGTGCAGATTACAATTTGTGGTGCATGGCCTCATTCGAGTTTCAACCCCAGCAGTTTTTTCCCCAGCCTAAGCAAACGTGTAGTTGTTAAACAAACGGAAGCTGTTGATCAAAACTCTGATTTTTCTTAAATTGTTGATCTGCTCTGTTGACCAAAGCAAGTCATTTCAAAGTTAGCAACTTTGGCGTTGTTACCTATGATAACTATGAGGATATTCATTCCTCGTTTCATAGCTGTCATTGATATTAACTGGTCGATACTTTTAACCTGTTCTAACATTTAGTTCACAACGTAATGTTATTAAATGTTCACTGACAGCACCAGCCAAAACACATCTTTCGTTAAAAACTCTGAAATTCCATCCAAAACGACTCGCCGTACTGGCAGTGTCAAAGATATGCTGATTTGTTTCCCTTATCAGTGTTACAAAGGTAGCACACGAGTTTCCTGCAAATGTTTCCTCAATAACAATGAATTAGTATCCATACTTTTGTCAGTTATGTGGATATAAAGCTATTTCAGTTTTTGTTTACAGGTCTGAAAATGACGTTCCATTGTAGCCAACATTTCTTCTGAGTCGCCTTTTCCGTTCTGGCAGAAATTCGATTATCATTTCCCGATCAGCAAAATAGTGATGAACACAACATTTGTAATAAACACTGCGAATTGTATTCAACACCATTTTCAACACTGTTAGACACTTACAAAGGCATCTCCACCGCTACTCACACCTCAGGCACATTTATTTTTTTTACTTCGTCAAAGAGAGCACGCGCTTATTGTTTACCACCTATTAAAAGATTTTGTCTTCAATTTTGAAGAAAAGGGTAATAACAAAAGGTATCTGCAACAACTGTTTGCTGAAGTCTCTTGACATTCTAAAGCATTTCACTTTTACTTTTTTTTCTCGAATACACAGAACGGAGGGGAAGCACTTCGGCACAAAAAAGAATGACAACTTTGATTGATTGATTTAAAAGAAATGCAACTCCTACTGGTATACTATATGATCACACACACACACACACACACAGTCTACCCGATGATTGTAGTGAAGAGTGGCGATGATTGTAGTGAAACACTTCCGACTGGTTTTCCAGTTAATCACATTGAAGAGTAACACCCGTTGCTTCAATTTAAAGAAGCCAGCACACTGATCGGCTGATTTACTGTAGTGAAGAGTTACGATATTTGATTTCAATGCACAGCGTCACTAGCGACTAGTGAAAAATATGATTTTTTTTTACTTGAATCTAATTACTGAAAATCGTCTTACTACAAAATTGTGACATGGGTGCTTTAGGAGATGAAATCCATTTTATTCTGGAATGTTCGAAATACTCGGATCTTGGAAATATGTCCACCCCCAATCAATGTTTAATCTTTGCATTTTGTTAATCAACTGTTTGAAGTCATCGGCTAATATTACCTAAATTTCCCCGTTTCCGTAAAATGACATAACTTCTGGTCGACTGTGTGCAAATGTGTTTTTGTCGATCAGGTTGTAGTTATTTGACAGATGTGTGTTTTCAATCCATTAACATATCCATGTTAATACATGAGCGTTCTTTTTCTTTTTGAATTACGTGATGTTGGTTAAGTGTTGTTGAACTCTTATTATCATCCACGCCCTAATTAGGGTCAAATGATTACTTAACTTGAAGTGTGTGTGTGTGTGTGTGTGTGTGTGTGTGTGATTTTCGCAAGCCAGATAGATTCGCTTTGCTCAATCAATCGATTTTCGCAAGCCAGAAAGATTCACTTTGTTCAATCAATCGTATTGAAAGATAACAATCAATGAAATATTCAAGAGATTTGCTTTGTTCAATCAATCGTATTGAAAGATAACAATCAACGAATAAATATTCAAGAAGCTATGTACCTGATGTTTTTGTTTTTTGTTTTGATTTGCTATTGTCGCTATTGTTTTTTATGTTGTTGTTGCTGTTTTTACTGCTGGGCTTGAATAAAAGGAAGACAACCCTACTGACAATGTACACATACGCTGAATTCCATTCTTACTGCACATATGACTTTTGAAAATTGATCTTAAATAAATGTTAGCGAACCGCCCAGAGAACGTGGACAAACGAGTCACAAGACAAAACACAACGCGTTTCGACCTCTTAGGTCTTCGTCAGGTGATAAATAAACGAATAAAACAACGAAAATTCACTTAGCTTTTGATCGCTTCAGATCACTTTGGGTTCAGCGCAAGGAAGAAGGCGTTGAATGAGAACGAGGCTGTTAGAAGGGAAATAGTGAGTGAGTCAAAGTCGTAATGATGATAATAATATTACTGATAGGAATACTAATAATGGTCAAAATATTGGGGGGGGGGGGGGGGGGGGGGGGGGGGGGGGGGGGGAGACAGGATCAATCTTGGTGTCAATAAGTATGGGTATGGGAGAAAGGAGAGTGGGTTAGAGGATTCTTAAGCAGCAGGGTTGCCGTGGCAACAGTCCCAGAGGCGAAGGCGATTGTGATGTCAATGCTAGTGGTAGTATCAATACAAGCAATAGTATTACTGAATGATACTGCTAACAACGATAGCGAAGGTTAAGGTAACGAAAGCATGATACAGAAACATATTTAGAAAATACATTTTTATAATAATCAAATAAATAAATAAAGGAAACATAAAAAAAAATTAATAAATAAATAAATAATTTAAAAAAAAAAAAAAAAAAAAAAAAAAAATAATAATAATAAATTGAAAAAAAATTAATTAATAATAATAATAAAATAAAATAAAATAAAATAAAAAATAAAAATAATAATGATAATAAATGCATAAATAATATTATTATCATCATTACGACTTTGACTCGCTCACTATTTCCCTTCTAACAGCCTCGTTCTCATTCAACGCCTTCTTCCTTGCGCTGAACCCAAAGTGATCTGAAGCGATCAAAGCTAAGTGAATTTTCGTTGTTTTATTCGTTTATTTATCACCTGACGAAGACCTAAGAGGTCGAAACGCGTTGTGTTTTGTCTTGTGACTCGTTTGTCCACGTTCTCTGGGCGGTTCGCTAACATTTATTTAAGATTTGTTTAGATTTCCGCCTGCAGTCGTCTCGCTTTGCAACTAGATCTATTTTGAAAATTGGTTTATGCTCATTTCAGCGATATAACTTCGCAGATCCACCATGAAGTCTGACATTATCATGAAGCCGAGTTCTTTTAAATAGTTGCACAACTCATATTAGGCCTACTCTTTATTTGAGATTTCATAGATCAGCCTGGGTCAAGCGATTGTTCAGTGTTGTTGTTCACTGTTCTGTGCTGTGCTGTACAGTGTTTATACCATGTCGCGCGGCACTGTTCTGTGCTGTGCTGTGCTGTACAGTGTTTATACCATGTCGCGCGGCACTGTTCTGTGCTGTGCTATACAGTGTTTATACCATGTCGCGCGGCACTGTTCTGTGCTGTGCTGTACAGTGTTTATACCATGTCGCGCGGCACTGTTCTGTGCTGTGCTATACAGTGTTTATACCATGTCGCGCGGCACTGTTCTGTGCTGTGCTGTGCTGTACAGTGTTTATACCATGTCGCGCGGCACTGTTCTGTGCTGTGCTATACAGTGTTTATACCATGTCGCGCGGCACTGTTCTGTGCTGTGCTGTACAGTGTTTATACCATGTCGCGCGGCACTGTTCCGTGCTGTGCTATACAGTGTTTATAC
>CM031602.1:75377247-75384747 GCA_018398815.1 Conus ventricosus
TGTGTGTGTGTGTGTGTGTGTGTGTGTGTGTGTGTGAGAGAGAGAGAGAGAGAGAGAGAGAGAGAGAGAGAGAAAGAGAAAGAGACACAGAGAGAGAGACACAGAGAGAGAGACAGAGAGTCTTTGTAAGGGCCTAGATCCATCGTTAAAGCGCTATCTGAATACCAATCATTGATTATTTTCTTTGTCATTTTGGAAAACTTTTCAGCTGTGTAGTCATAAACAGACAGCAAGGTGTTTTTGTTTTGTTTTGTTTTTTTGCTTGGTTTCTTTGTTTTTGTTCACGTTTTGGTTGACATAGATTTGAGCTACCTTGTTTTCTGCGCCACCTTTTTTCCAGATAACTTTACTTTTGTATTAAGACCTTCTTTACATCCTGAAAGGCTTAGCCTCAGTGCATCAGACTGCCAATAAAAAGAAAAAGAAGAAAAAGAAGAAATGAGTTACTGTTCTTTGAAAAAAAAAAAAAGCCCCACTCTTTTGCGCTGAAGATAGCTGGTAAAACATACGGCCCATCTAAGTAAGCAGACGAGAACTGACGGATGGATGTTTTGCTGTACGTGTTATTGAGTTTGACAGGTTGAAAAGATCTATTGGCTGAAAAATGACGTCTGCTCCACCCGTAGAAATTCCAGCGCCGAAACAAATGAAGACAGACGACAACTCAACACTAAGTGGCTGGTGACTGCTTTTTGTTCCATTTCGTGAAGTCGAATAGCAGACGACACTGGCGTCTAGTGTTTTCTGGTTCGCTGCTGTCGGGATATTTGACAAGTGGGTACGTCTGCTGAAAAATGGAGTCAACGTTGATTGTGAGGATGTCAACGGCTAAATAACTAGGGCAGATGACAGGTAGGTGGATGTCTTCTTTTTCGTTACGTGTGTGCTTGTGTATTTCTCTCTCTCTCTCTCTCTCTCTCTCTCTCTTTTAGCCGGCAAAACATTAGGTATGTTAACATACAAATGAATGTAAATGAAAATAAATAAGATCTGTTTTTATAATCAAATTATCACCGATGAAAAGAGCAGGAACAGAGCTCTTCGATGTTTGTTTTTCTGTTTGGTTGGTGTGGGTTCCCCCCCCTTTTTTTTGTCATGAATGCATTCCGAACATATGGAGCTCTAAAGAGAGATTACATTAAGAGCAACATAGAACCTGCAGTGGCATGTAATTAAATTACACATACTGTATGTTCTGTAAAACATAGATTTTACTTATTCAAAGGATCTTTATTTACCACAGATGACTGACGATAGTTTTGGCAAAAAGTTTAGAAAATATCAAATCAACAGTATGCATGCACATGTCCAACAATTTCAACGCTTGATACAAAAGTTCTGTCTTCCTACATGACCAGATATGTCAGCAGATTTTTGGGGAAAAGCGTCATCCTTGGAAAAGCCCTGTAAAAAATAGTTTCAGCCCTAGAAAAAACCTGTAAAAATAGTTTCAACTCTTGAAAAACCCTGTAAAAATAGTTTCAGCTCTGGAAGAGCCTGTAAAAATAGTTTCAGCCCTAGAAAAAACCTGTAAAAATAGTTTCAGCTCTGGAAAAGCCCTGTAAAAATAGTTTCAGCTCTTGAAAAACCTGTAGAAATAGTTTCAGCTCTTAAAAAACCCTGTAGAAATAGTTTCAGCTCTGGAAAAGCCCAGTGTGATCGGCTAAGCGGAAGCAGCACTGAAACTGGTTTCTGTTTCCGAAGTAAACGTTTTGTGAACAGTAACTTAATTCAAAGGCGTGTACACACACACGCACGCACGCACGCACGCACGTGTGCGCGCGCGCCTGTCAGTTTCCATCTAATCACTTTTATATGCCACTCTCTCTCTCTCTCTCTCTCTCTCTCTCTCTCTCTCTCTCTCTCTCACACACACACACACACACACACACACATACACACACACACACACACACGCACAGTCACACACACACACACACACACACACACACACACACCACACACACACACACACACACACACACCACTCTCCCTGTCTCTCCCTCTGTGTGTGTGTGTGTGTGTGTCTCTCTCTCTCTCTCTCTCTCTCTCTCTCTCTCTCTCTCTCTCTCTCTCTCTCTCTCAGACACATTAGTTCTACATGGGTATACAATGTTTAATTGATGTTCAGAATCAAGAGGGCACCACCAATCCATAAGACCATGTCACTATTCGCCACGCCCGCCTGCTTACTCCAAGAAAACTGATGACTCTCTCACACAATATACTGTGTCAGACTTCTCAGTGTCCACGTATTCGCATTGAATCGGATGCCCACTTAAACTACTCGGAAGATCGTAAAAGGAAACGGTAGCCGTCATCAGTTACAGAGCGTTGACAGAGTAGGAGAACCCTTGGGGACTATTTTGTTTTCTTGGTGGACGATTAGTATTAGCGGAAGGCGTGTGTCGTACATCGGATCGCTTGTATGTTGTGCGTAAAGCGAATTGTGTCTCACTGGCGAACATGTTACTGGCTACGTTTTTCAGCCACTTTCAGGATATCCACGTTAATTTTTGTTGTTGTTGGCGTTTTGATGTTTATTGGATTATATTGGGGTATTCAACTTCCCAGATATTTTATGGTTACCTGGACCTGAATCTGGCCATTGCTTTTAACTTCTTGAATATCGAGTGCGACCCCTTGTTGCCAAATTTGCTCCAGAGGCCAACAGACTGAGTCGCACTATTTTATGTTATTTTATTTTACTTTTTAACATGCGCGCTGGTGACCTACTCGTTTTTGAGTGAACCAGTATTTTAGGAAGAAGAAGATATACGGATGTGCACACATATATAAAACCAGTCGTTCAATCAATCGCCGAATGACCAGGCAATCAGTCTGCTTCGAAAAGACTGAACTACAGCTTCTGTAAAATGTGTTTGAGTGTGGGTATTGTGAGAAATAAGAGTGTGCGCGCGCGTGTCTGGGTATGTGTTTTAGTACGCACGTGCTTTTGCTTGCTTTTTTTTCCATTTTCATTTCTGTCCCTTTAAGTTGATATTTTTCAAGGACGAAGAATTACTCATACTTCATGTTAAGATGCCCCACTCCCTTTTCATGTTATTTCTTTCTTTTTTTTCGTTTTTTTTTAACAAAAAAAAAATGCGCTAAATAACAATAAATCAATGGGAGCTGATGGTAAAGAGATCATCATGTTTCCAGGGGTGTCAACCAAATTAGTAATAGACAATCGTATCGCTGACCCCTAACACCCATCTTCAGTGGAGTGAACCGAGAGAGTACGGAACATAAATTTACAAAGTGAGCAACGGCAGGGCGTTGCGTGAATACGTCGCCACCCCCTTCTACATAAACACATACAGGCGCGCGCGCACGCGCTAGCGTACACACACACGCACGCGCGCACGCTCACACACACACACACACACACACACACACACACACACACACACACACACACACACCACGCTCTCTCTCTCTCTCTCTCTCTCTCTCTCTCTCTCCTCTCTCTCTCTCTCTCTCTCTCTCTTCTGTCTCTCTCTCCCTCTGCTCACAACGGTGCCGTGTGGGAGGGTGGCGACACGGTGTCGTTGGTTATGAACAGCTGGGTGGTGGTGGCCGTCTGAGACTCCATCACGGCATTTCGCGATAGGAATCCGTCCTGGGGAGTATACTGCCCATACAAAAGGGTAAAGAACACAACGACGTCATTGGGTTTACATGTGCCAACTGATTTCAGTTCAGGCTCAACGGTAAGATGCTGAACGTTTCAGATGCTTTAATACGCCGTCGAAATCTGTGCAAGCGTGGAGCCGGTCAAAGAATTTTAATTTATTTGTATCGTAGCGTATTTTCTATGATGTTCAGAAACATGAACTGTGGATAAAACAAAAGAAATCCTACTTTAAGAAGAAAATAGTTAATCAATTGTTGAAAGGTTCATAGTACTCGCATGCCTTCCCACACTCCACCCCGTTCACCTTCATACACACACACACACACACACACACACACACACACACACACACACACACACACACACACACACACACACACACGCGCGCGCGCGCGCGCGCGCGCACAGAGACTCAAGACTCAAGATAATTTATTCATGATTAGGCCATTGCTCCTCATGAAGGGGTGCTAGCAAGTACAATCACAAAAGCACCCTAAGGATACACACAGACATAACCAATATATGTTCATAAACTATTCTAAGATAACATAGAAGACCGCAGTTTGAACGCTTTAAAAAGATAAATCGACAAATTTCTGACTGTTTGTTCACAAGTACACGCCAAAAGAAGTGCTAATCTGAAGTGATTTGGGGCTTTATAATACTTCAAAAGTATATACTGAGCTCTTCATTTTTGCAGGACAGGACAACATAACACAAAATGAACTTCACTTTGTATCTCCTCTTCGCAGAGTTGGCATAATAGATCTTCATTGCTATGGGGTCAGTAACGATAATAGTGCACTGCAATTTCAGAAATACCGAGTCTGAATCTAGAAGTTACGTATTTTAAATGCCTGTCCAGATTCAACAATAGATAGGTTTTAACATTAGGCGCAGTGCAAAAAGATCTGTACTGACTTCCATAAAAAACGCGAAAATTTGAAAGGCTATTTTTCGGGTGAAAAGGGGTGAATATACAATATTGAACCATTGTGGCAAGTTGTTTGGGTTCAAGACTCACGTGCAGTGAAAAAATTGTGTGAGCAACACATCATTCCCGGCATTGGAGGGTCAACAAAAATGGCAAACAGGTTGCTGCATGTGAGGCACGTGCACACCATGCAGAGCAAAGTTAACCAGCGAGAAGTACGCAGGCATGCAGCCTTTATAAAGCCGCGCTACAAGGTTCAGGTAACGACTTGCCGTCTGAGCGCTACAGAGATGCCAAGACTACGAGCAGAGGAACGCAATCGTGCCCCAGGCCATCTGGAGGCTGGTGTGGATGCCAGGCAGGTCGCCAACATCTTTAACGTCCACATCTCAACCATCTATCGTCTGCAGCACCGCATGCGAGTCACTGGTACCACTGATGATCGTCCCTGGCCAGGCCGTCCTTGGGTCACCACACAAAGAGAGGATCGCTATCTTGTTCGAACCCATCTGCAGGACAGGCGGCAAACAGCCGCTAACACTGTTTGACAGGTGCCTGGGAATCTCCAGCAACGAATCAGCCTCAACACTATGCGGCGGCATCTTCAGGAGAACGGGCTGGCATGTAGGCGTCCTCACAGAGGTCCGGTACTGACACCAAGACACCGGCAGGACAGGCTGCAGTGGGCACAAGCCTGAATCAACTGGCACAGGCAGCAGTAGGGACGCATACTGTTCTCAGATGAGAGCCGCTTTTGTATTGACATGGCTGACGGTCGTGTCAGAATATGGCGTCAACCTAGTGAACGCTATGCTGACTCCTGTGTGGTAGAGCGGAACCCCTGGGGAGGCCCGAACGTTATGATATGGGGTGCAATTGGCATTAACCACGCCATAGGACCAGTCATCTTTCAGAACATTGGTCCTGGTCGCGGACAGGGTGTCAATGCACAGCGCTACATCAACCAGGTGCTTAGACCCCATGTCGATCCTTTTTTTGCGCAACACCCAAACTGGACATTCCAACAGGACAATGCAAGACCACACACCGCCAGGGCCACCCAGCAATTTCTTCAGCATAACAACGTCAATGTGCTGCCCTGGTCAGCCCTCAGTCCCGATTTAAACCCAATAGAACATTTTTGGGATGAACTTGGCAGACAGTTGGACCTCCTGCGTCCACGACCAGCAACAGCGGCTCAACTTCACCAGGCCATCGTCCATGTGTGGGCTGGTGTGCCAAGGGGACGCATCAACCACCTGGTCCACTCAATGAGCCGCAGGTGTCAAGCAGTTGTCAACGCAAATGGTGGCCACACACGGTATTAGGACTTCAAGCTGGTTTGTCACGTGACCTTGGATTTTCCACACAAAAGACATATTGCTGAGACATTTTCACACATTACCGGTGTAATGAATCAAATCACGTTGAATTCTCGCTTCCACTCTGTCGCAATTGTGACCAATAAAATTCACCCCCAACCTTCAGCTTGTTTTGTTTTCGCGTTTTTTTTTATGGAAGTCAGTATATAATTAAACGTTAAAACTTTCGCTGTTACTCACATGATAATTCCATTCTTGCCATCTGCATGCAGTCAATCTATCTCTAAAAATCCGAAGAAAATCATCAATTGCATCAGCACCTTGGTTCAGCCAGACATAACCAAACCCATACATATATAATTTACAACGAACATTTTAGGCCCAGTTTCTTTTGTCACGTTCGTCCAAATCATACAACATACGATATGCCTTATATGGTAATCTATGCTCATCCATTCTAGTTACTTTTAACCAAAACTGAATACATTTTAAAGAAGAATTTATGTATATAGGATATCTGTTCGTTTCTCCATATATCAGATCGTTTGGTGTTCGTATGTCGACGCCTAAGAATCGTTTGCGCGCGCACAGAGAGAGAGAGAGAGAGAGAGAGAGAGAGAGAGAGAGAGAGAGAGAGAGAGAGAGAGAGCAAACCAGTCTCTGATGTCGCCAGCATCTTTCCGCTGCCACCCACGGATTGTTAGTTGTCTTTTGTAACCACACGGCTGTCGCATCGTTCGTGCCGTTAAGAGATCTGCATACAAACAAGGGTGAATTAAAAGAGCAAGTTAGCTAGTTAGTTAGTTTATTTAAAGTCTTTTCATCGTGTCGATGATTTTAGACTCTAGCATCAAAAACAGCAAAACCTTGTTAATTTTTTAACATCATCAAAAATCTTTTTTAAAACGGGGGAAAAAAAGAAAAAGAAGAAGAAAGAAAGAAAGAGAGAGAGAGAGAGAGAGAGAGAGAGAGAGAGAGAGAGAGAGAGAGAGAGTTACAAGAAACGAGCAATAGGACTACATAAGAAATAACCAGCTGATCTACATATTGAAAGGTTGAAAAGGTTAAACCGATAATAACTTAACATTAGAAACAGGTAAAATACATTCTACGACTTCCGGAGATAGGAAAATTTTCATTGAAGCACATTTTACCAGTAGATGATCAATTGTCTGTTCTGCAGAGCAGACACACTTAATATCTTTACAGTACTTTGTTATAAAGCATTTAACAAAAGTCTGCACGACAAGGTAACCATTGATCTACTTGCACATGAAGTATTCAGATTAAGTTACACATTTGTACTGAAGATAAACTGCAAGGCAGTTCAATATGATTCAAAGTGTTTCTCGTCCAATTTTTTGCGAGATGATCAACATATTCATTGAAATAAATTCCACAATGGGATAGTATCTAATTAAAGTCAACATTGGACCCTTTCAATTGAATGCAACGGATTAAATATTTTATTTCAAAGATAACATTATTCTTGTAATTAAATGAAGCAAGGGATTGCAAAACTGATTTACAATCTACACGAAAAAGAACATTTAACAGATTTAGTGGTAGATTAATCAAATATGACAGAGCCATAAGAATAGCTA
>CM031602.1:75387247-75399747 GCA_018398815.1 Conus ventricosus
ACAGGGGGGACGGGGGGGGGGGGAGGACAGGGGGGGGGGGTCGTCTGTTCCTAGCCAATTTTCCTGTCAGCGAGCTGATGTTACACGGGACAGCCCTGTGTCATCACTCGAACAATCGAACAGACATGCAGGCACACGAAGAGGAAGGAAGAAAGAAAGGAGAGAGAGAGAGAGAGAGAGAGAGAGAGAGAGAGAGAGAGAGAGAGAGGAGACAGACAGACAGACAGACAGACAGAGAGAAAGAGACAGAAACAGAGAGACAGAGACAGAGAGACAGAAAGGGAGAGATAGCAATGACAGTGATTCGTTTATTACGACGTTAAAGGCATTGGTTGAAGTTCGCCATTTTTCATACTTGCTTTTACTGCTCCACGACCAGCATTAGATGCATTGCAACACACACGTCAAAGAAAGGATATCTTTATATAGCGGGACACTGTCCTTGTTGAATGCACTGTCGGTAGTACGTCACCGTCCTTGACTATCAGACAGGATGCACTGTTCTCTCTCTAATATCATCTGGCGATGAAAAGACATTAAATAAACCACTGAACTGAGCACAGTTCTCAATGACAGCAATGTCAGGTAGTGGGGCACTGTTCTTGTTGACAGCACTGTCAGGTAGTGGGGCACTGTTCTCAATGACAGCACTGTCAGGTAGTGGGGCACTGTTCTTGTTGACAGCACTGTCAGGTAGTGGGACACTGTTCTTGTTGACAGCACTGTCAGGTAGTGGGGCACTGTTCTTAATGACAGCACTGTCAGGTAGTGGGGCACTGTTCTCAATGACAGCACTGTCAGGTAGTGGGGCACTGTTCTCAATGACAGCACTGTCAGGTAGTGGGGCACTGTTCTCAATGACAGCACTGTCAGGTAGTTGGGCAATGTTCTTGTTGACAGCACTGTCAGGTAGTGGGGCTGTTCTCAATGACAGCACTGTCAGGTAGTGGGGCACTGTTCTTGTTGACAGCACTGTCAGGTAGTGGGGCTCTGTTCTTAATGACAGCACTGTCAGGTAGTGGCGCACTGTTCTCAATGACAGCACTGTCAGGTAGTGGGGCACTGTTCTCAATGACAGCACTGTCAGGTAGTGGGGCACTGTTCTTGTTGACAGCACTGTCAGGTAGTGGGGCACTGTTCTCAATGACAGCACTGTCAGGTAGTGGGGCACTGTTCTTGTTGACAGCACTGTCAGGTAGTGGGGCACTGTTCTTGTTGACAGCGCTGTCAGGTAGTGGGCACTGTTCTTAATGACAGCACTGTCAGGTAGTGGGGCACTGTTCTTGTTGACAGCACTGTCAGGTAGTGGGGCACTGTTGTTGTTGACAGCACTGTCAGGTAGTGGGGCACTGTCCTTGTTGACAGCACTGTCAGGCAGTGGAGCACTGTTCTCAATGACAGCACTGTCAGGCAGTGGAGCATTGTTCTTGTTGACAGCACTGTCAGGTAGTGGGGCACTGTTCTTGTTGACAGCACTGTCAGGTAGTTGGGCACTGTTCTCAATGACAGCACTGTCAGGTAGTGGGGCACTGTTCTCAATGACAGCACTGTCAGGTAGTGGGGCACTGTTCTTGTTGACAGCACTGTCAGGTAGTGGGGCACTGTTGTTGTTGACAGCACTGTCAGGTAGTGGGGCACTGTTCTTGTTGACAGCACTGTCAGGTAGTGGGGCACTATTCTCAATGACAGCACTGTCAGGTAGTGGGGCACTGTTTGACAGCACTGTCAGGTAGTGGGGCAATGTTCTTGTTGACAGCACTGTCAGGTAGTGGGGCACTGTTCTCAATGACAGCACTGTCAGGTAGTGGGGCACTGTTCTTTTTGACAGCACTGTCAGGTAGTGGGGCACTGTTCTTAATGACAGCACTGTCAGGTAGTGGGGCACTGTTCTTGTTGACAGCACTGTCAGGTAGTGGGGCACTGTTCTTGTTGACAGCACTGTCAGGTAGTGGGGCACTGTTCTTGTTGACAGCACTGTCAGGTAGTGGGGCACTGTTCTTGTTGACAGCACTGTCAGGTAGTGGGGCACTGTTCTCAATGACAGCACTGTCAGGTAGTGGGGCACTGTTTGACAGCACTGTCAGGTAGTGAGGCAATGTTCTTGTTGACAGCACTGTCAGGTAGTGGGGCACTGTTCTCAATGACAGCACTGTCAGGTAGTGGGGCACTGTTCTTTTTGACAGCACTGTCAGGTAGTGGGGCACTGTTCTTAATGACAGCACTGTCAGGTAGTGGGGCACTGTTCTTGTTGACAGCACTGTCAGGTAGTGGGGCACTGTTCTTGTTGACAGCACTGTCAGGTAGTGGGGCACTGTTCTTGTTGACAGCACTGTCAGGTAGTGGGGCACTGTTCTTGTTGACAGCACTGTCAGGTAGTGGGACACTGTTCTTGTTGACAGCACTGTCAGGTAGAGGGGCACTGTTGTTGTTGATAGCACTGTCAGGTAGTGGGGCACTGTTGTTGTTGACAGCACTGTCAGGTAGTGGGGCACTGTTCTTAATGACAGCACTGTCAGGTTGTGGGGCACTGTTTCTTGTTGACAGCACTGTCAGGTAGTGGGGCACTGTTCTTAATGACAGCACTGTCAGGTAGTGGGGCACTGTTCTTGTTGACAGCACTGTCAGGTAGTTGGGCACTGTTCTCAATGACAGCACTGTCAGGTAGTGGGGCACTGTTCTCAATGACAGCACTGTCAGGTAGTGGGGCACTGTTCTTGTTGACAGCACTGTCAGGTAGTGGGGCACTGTCCTTGTTGACAGCACTGTCAGGTAGTGGGGCACTGTTCTTGTTGACAGCACTGTCAGGTAGTGGGGCACTGTCCTTGTTGACAGCACTGTCAGGTAGTGGGGCACTGTTCTTTTTGACAGCACTGTCAGGTAGTGGGCACTGTTCTCAATGACAGCACTGTCAGGTAGTGGGGCACTGTTCTTTTTGACAGCACTGTCAGGTAGTGGGGCACTGTTCTTAATGACAGCACTGTCAGGTAGTGGGGCACTGTTCTTAATGACAGCACTGTCAGGTAGGGGGGCACTGTTCTCAATGACAGCACTGTCAGGTAGGGGGGCACTGTTCTTAATGACAGCACTGTCAGGTAGTGGGACATTGTTCTTGTTGTCAGCACTGTCAGGTAGTGGGGCACTGTTCTTGTTGACAGCACTGTCAGGTAGTGGGGCACTGTTCGTAATGACAGCACTGTCAGGTAGTTGGGCACTGTTCTCAATGACAGCACTGTCAGGTAGTGGGACACTGTTGTTGTTGACAGCACTGTCAGGTAGTGGGGCACTGTTCTTAATGACAGCACTGTCAGGTAGTGGGACACTGTTCTCAATGACAGCACTGTCAGGTAGTGGGGCACTGTTGTTGTTGACTGCACTGTCAGGTAGTGGGGCACTGTTGTTGTTTGACAGCACTGTCAGGTACTGGGGCACTGTTCTCAATGACAGCACTGTCAGGTAGTGGGGCACTGTTCTTGTTGACAGCACTGTCAGGTAGTGGAGCACTGTCCTTGTTGACAGCACTGTCAGTAGTCGGGCACTGTTCTCAATGACAGCACTGTCAGGTAGTGGGCACTGTTCTTTTTGACAGCACTGTCAGGTAGTGGGGCACTGTTCTCAATGACAGCACTGTCAGGTGGTGGGGCACTGTTCTTGTTGACAGCACTGTCAGGTAGTGGGGCACTGTTCTTGTTGACAGCACTGTCAGGTAGTGGGGCACTGTTCTTGTTGACAGCACTGTCAGGTAGCTGGGCACTGTTCTCAATGACAGCACTGTCAGGTAGTGGGGCACTGTTCTCAATGACAGCACTGTCAGGTAGTGGGGCACTGTTCTTAATGACAGCACTGTCAGGTAGTGGGGCACTGTTCTCAATGACAGCACTGTCAGGTAGTGGGGCACTGTTCTTTTTGACAGCACTGTCAGGTAGTAGGGCACGGTTCTTAATGACAGCACTGTCAGGTAGTGGGGCACTGTTCTTGTTGACAGCACTGTCAGGTAGTGGGGCACTGTTGTTGTTGACAGCACTGTCAGGTAGTGGGGCACTGTTCTTGTTGACAGCACTGTCAGGTATTGGGGCCTGTTCTTGTTGACAGCACTGTCAGGTAGTGGGGCACTGTTCTCAATGACAGCACTGTCAGGTAGTGGGGCACTGTTCTTGTTGACAGCACTGTCAGGTAGTTGGGCACTGTTCTCAATGACAGCACTGTCAGGTAGTGGGGCACTGTTCTCAATGAGAGCACTGTCAGGTAGTGGGGCACTGTTCTTGTTGACAGCACTGTCATGTAGTGGGCACTGTCCTTGTTGACAGCACTGTCAGGTAGTGGGGCACTGTTCTTGTTGACAGCACTGTCAGGTAGTGGGGCACTGTCCTTGTTGACAGCACTGTCAGGTAGTGGGGCACTGTTCTTTTTGACAGCACTGTCAGGTAGTGGGGCACTGTTCTCAATGACAGCACTGTCAGGTAGTGGGGCACCGTTCTTTTTGACAGCACTGTCAGGTAGTGGGGCATTGTTCTTAATGACAGCACTGTCAGGTAGTGGGGCACTGTTCTTAATGACAGCACTGTCAGGTAGGGAGCACTGTTCTCAATGACAGCACTGTCAGGTAGGGGGACACTTTTCTTGTTTGTCAGCACTGTCAGGTAGTGGGGCACTGTTCTTAATGACAGCACTGTCAGGTAGTGGGGCACTGTTCTTGTTGACAGCACTGTCAAGTAGTGAGGACTGTTCTTAATGACAGCACTGTCAGGTAGTGGGACACTGTTGTTGTTGACAGCACTGTCACGTAGTGGGGCACTGTTCTTAATGACAGCACTGTCAGGTAGTGGGACACTGTTCGTGTTGACAGCACTGTCAGGTAGTGGGGCACTGTTGTTGTTGACAGCACTGTCAGGTAGTGGGGCACTGTTGTTGTTGACAGCACTGTCAGGTAGTGTGGCACTGTTCTCAATGACAGCACTGTCAGGTAGTGGGGCACTGTTCTTGTTGACAGCACTGTCAGGTAGTGGGGCACTGTCCTTGTTGACAGCACTGTCAGGTAGTGGGGCACTGTTGTTGGTGACAGCACTGTCAGGTAGTGGAGCAGTTTTCGTTTTGACAGCACTGTCAGGTAGTGGGGCACTGTTCTCAATGACAGCACTGTCAGGTAGTGGGGCACTGTTCTTGTTGACAGCACTGTCAGGTAGTGGGGCACTGTCCTTGTTGACAGCACTGTCAGGTAGTGGGGCACTGTTCTTGTTGACAGCACTGTCAGGTAGCTGGGCGCTGTTCTCAATGACAGCACTGTCAGGTAGTGGGGCACTGTTCTCATTGACAGCACTGTCAGGTAGTGGGGCACTGTTCTCAATGACAGCACTGTCAGGTAGTGGGGCACTGTCCTTGTTGACAGCACTGTCAGGTAGTGGGGCACTGTTCTTTTTGACAGCACTGTCAGGTAGTAGGGCACTGTTCTCAATGACAGCACTGTCAGGTAGTGGGGCACTGTTGTTGTTGACAGCACTGTCAGGTAGTGGGGCACTGTTCTTGTTGACAGCACTGTCAGGTAGTGGGGCACTGTTCTTGTTGACAGCACTGTCAGGTAGTGGGGCACTGTTCTTGATGACAACACTGTCAGGTAGTGGGGCACTGTTCTTGTTGACAGCACTGTCAGGTAGTGGGGCACTGTTCTTGTTGACAGCACTGTCAGGTAGTGGGGCACTGTTGTTGTTGACAGCACTGTCAGGTAGTGGGGCACTGTTCTTAATGACAGCACTGTCAGGTTGTGGGGCACTGTTGTTGTTGACAGCACTGTCAGGTAGTGGGGCACTGTTCTCAATGACAGCACTGTCAGGTAGTGGGGCACTGTTCTTGTTGACAGCACTGTCAGGTAGTGGGGCACTGTTCCTAATGACAGCACTGTCAGGTAGGGGGGGGGGGAGGCACTGATCTTAATGACAGCACTGTCAGGTAGTGGGGCACTGTCCTTGTTGACAGCACTGTCAGGTAGTGGGGCACTGTTCTTGTTGACAGCACTGTCAGGTAGTGGGGCACTGTTCTTGTTGACAGCACTGTCAGGTTGTGGGGCACTGTTCTCAATGACAGCACTGTCAGGT
This sequence comes from Conus ventricosus, assembly GCA_018398815.1. Classification (NCBI taxonomy): domain Eukaryota; kingdom Metazoa; phylum Mollusca; class Gastropoda; order Neogastropoda; family Conidae; genus Conus; species Conus ventricosus. The sequence continues at coordinate 75,393,334 of CM031602.1, forward strand.
AGTGGGCACTGTTCTCAATGACAACACTGTCAGGTAGTGAGGCACTGTTCTTGTTGACAGCACTGTCAGGTAGTGGGGCACTGTTCTTGTTGACAGCACTGTCAGGTAGTTGGGCACTGTTCTCAATGACAGCACTGTCAGGTAGGGGGGCACTGTTCTCAATGACAGCACTGTCAGGTAGTGGGGCACTGTTCTTGTTGACAGCACTGTCAGGTAGTGGGGCACTGTTCTCAATGACAGCACTGTCAGGTAGTGGGGCACTGTTCTTGTTAACAGCACTGTCAGGTAGTGGGGAACTGTTCTCAATGACAGCAATGTCAGGTAGTGGGGCACTGTTCTTGTTGACAGCACTGTCAGGTAGTGGGGCACTGTTCTCAATGACAGCACTGTCAGGTAGTGGGGCACTGTTCTTAATGACAGCACTGTCAGGTAGTGGGGCACTGTTCTTGTTGACAGCACTGTCAGGTAGTGGGGCACTGTCCTTTTTGACAGCACTGTCAGGTAGTGGGGCACTGTTCTTGTTGATAGCACTGTCAGGTAGTGGGGCACTGTTCTCAATGACAGCACTGTCAGGTAGTGGGGCACTGTTCTTTTTGACAGCACTGTCAGGTAGTGGGGCACTGTTCTTAATGACAGCACTGTCAGGTAGTGGGGCACTGTTCTTGTTGACAGCACTGTCAGGTAGTGGGGCTCTGTTCTTAATGACAGCACTGTCAGGTAGTGGGGTACTGTTCTCAATGACAGCACTGTCAGGTAGTGGGGCACTGTTCTCAATGACAGCACTGTCAGGTAGTGGGGCACTGTTCTTGTTGACAGCACTGTCAGGTAGTGGGGCACTGTTCTTGTTGACAGCACTGTCAGGTGGTGGGGCACTGTTCTTGTTGACAGCACTGTCAGGTAGTGGGGCACTGTTGTTGTTGACAGCACTGTCAGGTAGTGGGGCACTGTTCTTGTTGACAGCACTGTCAGGTAGTGGGGCACTGTTCTCAATGACAGCACTGTCAGGTAGTGGGGCACTGTTCTTGTTGACAGCACTGTCAGGTAGGGTGGCACCGTTCTCAATGACAGCACTGTCAGGTAGTGGGGCACTGTTCTCAATGACAGCACTGTCAGGTTGTGGGGCACTGTTCTCAATGACGGCACTGTCAGGTTGTGGGGCACTGTTCTTGTTGACAGCACTGTCAGGTAGTGGGGCACTGTTCTCAATGACAGTACTGTCAGGTAGTGGGGCACTGTTCTCAATGACAGCACTGTCAGGTAGTGGGGCACTGTTCTTGTTGACAGCACTGTCAGGTAGTGGGGCACTGTCCTTATTGACAGCACTGTCAGGTAGTGGGGCACAGTTCTTGTTGACAGCACTGTCAGGTAGTTGGGCACTGTTGTCAATGACAGCACTGTCAGGTAGTGGGGCACTGTTCTTGTTGACAGCACTGTCAGGTAGTGGGGCACTGTTCTCAATGACAGCACTGTCAAGTAGTGGAGCATTGTCCTTGTTGACAGCACTGTCAGGTAGTGGGGCACTGTTCTTGTTGACAGCACTGTCAGGTAGTGGGGCACTGTTCTCAATGACAGGATTGTCAGGTAGTTGGGCCTTGTTGAGAGCACTGTCATGTAGTGGGGCCTTGTTGACAGCATTGTCAGCTTGTCGTGCACTATTTTGTCCACTGCACTATCAGGTGATTTTGTTGATGGCACTTTAAGGTATTGGGGCACTGTAAACATTCACAACGTTTGTAATTTTTGCAATCATTCTGTTTGGAACAGCATAAACTCAAATTCACTTTGGTCTGCAAATTCGCAACACTAAGTTACTGCACAAACTAATTCGACTTGATTATGACTTTTGTTATGATAGTACCGCTGAACAGTTCTAAATACAACAGTCTAAAACTTGTCACTACTAATTAATCGTTCATGGCGCAAAATGTTCTTTAATATACGAAACCATTCACTGTTGTTAATACAAACATCCTATTTTCTACCTGCATGGTATTATCCCCTCTTTAAAGACATATGAAAATTGGCTAATTCGCTCAAAGCCCTGGTTGTTCCCTACCTAACCAAAACCGTGCGAACGTAACTTGCATCGAATATTCGACACTCGGTTTCTTTTGTCCCGTACACTTAAATCAGGTAAGTCTGTAAAATGTTCATGGTAACCTGGACTGTTCTTATCTTTTAGATTTTAACGTACGTTGCGACTGATTCTATGTGACGTGGATACCTGTTTATTTCTCCACAGATGAAGTCATTTGGCGAGAGAGAGAGGAGGGAAGAGGTGGAGTGGGGTGAGGAGCGGGGGTTGATTTACGAATTTGTAATTATAAATAACTACTTGCTTGCAATCATAAGGTCAGATATATATGTTACATGATATTAGATCCAAAGCTGAAAGGAGACGGTTTTAAAGCATGTTGTTAGTGCAAGACCAACCAATCAATCTATTATTCATTCATTTAGTCATTCAAATAGTGTTTTTAAATGGGCGCACTTCCAGCATGGGGGAGAAAAACCAAAGGGAAAAATGAAAAAGAAGAGAGAGAGAGAGAGAGAGAGAGAGAGAGAGAGAGAGAGAGAGAGAGAGAGAACCGCACTCGAGTCTGCCTCTCTGTCCGACTCTCTGACTGTCTCTCTGTCTCTATCTGCCTTCTTCTCTCGCCTCTCTCTCTCTCTCTCTCTCTCTCTCTCTCTCTCTCTCTCTCTCTCTCTCTCTCTCTCACTATATATATGTATGAATGTGTGGGTATAATATATATATATATATATATATATATATATATATATATATATATATATATATATATATATATATATATATATATATATGTGTGTGTGTGTGTGTGTGTGTGTGTGTGTATGTTCCTTTCCCTTCTGTTTTCATAAGCAAATATGTATGGCGCCTCCTAGGCTTTACCTCGAGGTAATTAGCTAGTATACTTGTTAGCTAGTTAGCTGGATAGATTGTTAGTGTATCTGTCGTCTGATGTTCTCTGTGCGCGGATTACCTACCCATGACCTAAAAGTCACCTAAGACAAAAACGTAGACAGACAGAGGAAGACGACGGGAGACAGCGGTTCAGAAAACAATACCAGCGAAACGTCGACAGATGACAAGATAGAGAACTAACCCCAGTGATCACCCAGTAATTCAAGACACCCTCACAGAGGACAGATCAGATCATACACAAACCGAAGACAACGTGTGATTTTGCACGTCAACGGGACATTCCTGCAAGCTACACCACAGTAGCATTTCATCCCGCCACTTCTGTCATATTACCACCACTGTCTGGTTTATCGTCCGACTCATCTTTCTGAGCATATTCGCAGGCCCCTTCCTTCCCCCACCCCTCATTCTTCCCCTTATCCATCCTCTTCCCCCTCTGCCCCACCCTTTCCCCCACCCCTCTTCCTCCCCACCCCCTGCCTTTTCCCCTTGTCCCATCCTTACCCTCAATCTCCAAGGTTTTGATTTTTTTTTCTCTTTTTACAGATTTGTCTTTTTAAACTGAGCATCATCTTTCCTCGTACCTCACATCGAAAATGTAAACTGAGAATCTGCACTCCGCTCCCTTTCGGCGATCATTATGTAAGAGGCATATGCAAAGAGTTCAGCCCACGCAGTGTGTTATTGTGTGTAGTATGTGTAATTGTCAGAATATGAACTGGTGTGGATAGTCACGTGTAAATGGTTCTTTTAGGATTTCTTCTGTAACACGAGTTACTGCTCAGCTTCATGACATTCATCCGAGGACCATTTGTGATCGGCTAGAGGCTGTGAGACAACTGTAACTGTCAGAATCCTTTGTGCGTACAATGGAGGTAAGCCTGGGGACCGTTTCACAGTAATAATGAAAACTAAACGAACGGGTGTTTTAACAGCCTTTCATTGTTTTCCTTATCCTGTTTGGTAACTTAATTGTCTGACCATTGTCGAAGGATAGTTTTGCCAATTACATGGAAAACATTTTTGAAGACATCTGTCTACCCGAGTAGGAAGAAATAAAGAGAACAATTCTTTTCCTAATCCTTCTCGCCGAAGAAGCTAGTTTGCTTGTGCACATGACGAGGAACAATAAGCACGTGACTTACGTGCTCATGTGTGAGTTCGGGTCGTTCAAAAGAATTGGAAAACGAATCTCCGTTTGGACACAAGATAAGTATTGTTTAAAATATTAGTTAACTTTCTAAACGTACGATCGCGTAGCATCTTCATTGTTTAGTTTGAAGTTTTAAAAAATTGTTTTGTGTGAGCAAATCAGTACATTCTCTCAGTAACTGAATAAGACTGACTGGCATAAAAAAAAAACCAAAACCTTAAAAATTGAAATTTGTTTTTGATTCGACGAGGCGAAGACTTTCTGAGAAACGTAACAAAACATCGACGGCGATAATGAAATAAAACTTCTGAAAAATAGTATCCTACCATGCCTTCCCCGCTTAACAATTAAAAACAAAAGTGACCAGCCGCCGTGGCGAAGTGGTTAGCGTCGCGGACTCCCGGCTGGGAGGTCGTGGGTTCGAATCCCATCAGAGTCATGTGGGTTTTTTCTGCCCCGACCGGCTCCTATCCAGAGTTGAGTTTGCTGCGGACTCAGTTGGGAAGACTGGGACCACACAGTCGAGTTTCATCCACTTAATGGATGCGTTTCTGAGAGTGTTGTTCCAATTTCCTGACCAACACTGCAGGTGCCTGTATCTCTCGGGCCTGGTTGACGCCGGGATATATTATGAAAGTAAGCGTAGAGTACAGCCCAGTCATGTATTCTCAGACCGAAATGGAAATCCGTAGCATCATCTTAATCATCCTCATTCTCATCGATCAGCATAAAATAAAAAGTCTCAAATTCTGTGGCCCTTCATGCCCTGTTCTCATGGTGACCTCAATTTCGATGTCCTCTCCACGTCTGTGGCCTTGGTTTGGTTCCGTCGGGGCCGACCGGGCTGTAGCTGTGGACGGGGTGTCGGAATGAGCAGCGTGGGTGCACTGCCTCTGAGGTGGCGCAGAGGTTGGGACAGCAAAAAAAAAAAAAAAGTGAAAGAGCACGTGGGCAAGCGCAGTCCTCCACCAAAGGCCGTTAAGCCTATAATTGCCCTTTGATTCGGATCTACACCACTATGGAAAGGAAAAAAAATGTGTTTTCATTAACATGATGGGAAAAAAATAGAATGGCAGGTTGGCGGTTTGTTGTTGTTTTTGTTTGTTTGTTTGTTTGTTTTAATTATGATAAGAGAACTTTCGTGAACAACTCAGTTCATTAGTGAAAACAAAACTACTTATTCCTCTAGGGGAGGTAACAGAAGGCATGAACTGAACCACAATGTGCTTTTCTTTTTTTTTTTACTAGTTGGAATAGAGGAAAAACCTGAAATGGCTATGTTCATGTCGCATTGTTGTTTATTATCCACCTCAGTACATTATTTTTGTAAATATGACGTTAAAAAACAGTACCTTTACAGTGTTCATATTCAGAGGAATATTTGTAATTATCTTGCTGAAAAGATCACGTATCCGCACACTGCTCCAGATCAGGAATGTACATCAACACCAAGATGTGACGGATTTTGTCTTTCGTCACATTGAATCTTCCCTCCAGGTTTTGATCAGTGCTTCTGTTTTTGGACTGTGCTGCTGACAAAGAAAGAAAGAAAGAAAGAAACAAACGGAGGCGGTGTGAAAATATAAGCTTTTTGGCAGAGGTAAAGTTGAAAAAAATCCCAAAAGCGTCTGAAAAAAAGAGAATCCTGCCCCTCAGGTTCTTTGATATAGCCTCCATCTCTTCTATCAAAGACAAAAATAGAGAAGGGGGGGGGGGGGGCAGGAGGAAAGGAGGGAGTGGGTGGGTGAATGGGGAACGGGGAACACGCAGGTTCCGCTGAGTATCCAGTATGTTGAGGACAGCCGTGGGTTGGCAAGTGTACGAAAAATTTGCTTCCGGTTCTCATAACATAGCCTTTTGACAAGCGAAACCGAAAACTGCTCGCGCTTGATTTCAACATACGTGGGTGGTCTTGCTGTGCCGTTCGTCGTTGTTCGGCTCGGGAGGCGACAAAAAAGACCTTTCCTTCCATAACATACCAAGCAAGGGAAAAAAAAAGTAAATGGATTGACTCAGTGATACGGGATATATGTAGTAAAATGTGTCGTGTGCTAAAAAAAAAGAAGCATGAATCGTTCCAGAGTCAATATTATTAGCCATTTGGAACGCAGCTTCATATGAATACAGAATAACTGATCGCGCATGCTTTGTGTTGACTTAAATTCACTATACAGGTGTTTCATTCGCTTGTGAATTTTTTTTTTTAACCCCTGTGCGATTTCCGGGGACTCCGTTACCATAAATTGTATCCCAACTGTCTGGAAGTTCTCCACTGATAATTTTTTTTTCACCTGTCGCTGTCGTTGACTGTGCC
>CM031602.1:75404747-75412247 GCA_018398815.1 Conus ventricosus
TATGTTTATATATATTATGTATTTGTGACAAAATTAGGCTACCATCAATACAAGTAACAAGGTATAAGCGGTATGGACCTGCTTAGTGTTAAGACTCGTTAACTGTTGACCCGTTGGAACAGTGGTGATAAAAAAAAAAGTGCACAGTTTTCAAGGGAATCAGCTCCGTAACAATGGCGTGGGCCATTTCTCAGCATGCCAGATTTGGTTGCCAATGGCAATTAGGTTATCAGTTACTGTATCTCCGCCATGTTTCAGGCGTTCGGCGAGGATGCTGTCAACGTCTGCAGTCTTCCCACATTTGAGCGATTTCACTGCAGCTGTGGCATCTGTACGGACTCGGAAAGTCATGTCTATTTGACGAATCCTATGCTGTCGGCAAATTTGGAATTCCTGTGCTCTGTTTGTTGTAACGTTCACAGCAACAGTCAGTCCGTCTTTTAATGACGTCTTCTTCCTGTACGAGACAGGTGCCATCTTTGTCCTTGATGGCGCTGACTCTGTTTTGTTTCGTGTGGTTGAATCCTTCACAATCTGAAAAAAAGCTTTCCTCGTGTTGTTGTGGGATTAGATTTTTTTTTAGGTGGATGCTCTCACACTGTGGGTCGACTGGCTTTCCTTTGCCTACTTCATTTCTTCTTGGGTTTTCTTGTCTATAGCACCGCGTTTCTCCCTCTCAGTCTTCTTGTATGGTTTTAACGTCCTTCTGGTGTCCACATCTCCAAGAGGTGGCTTGAAATCCATGGTTTCGGTTTCCATCTGATTTCTCCTCCATCTCTGTTGCTGTTTTAGTAATCACCATTGAAATTGTTTGTGAGGGCTTCAAGATCTTGCAGTAGTAATTTACCCCCTGTGGCTGCGTTGGATTGTTCAGCGATGTGAGGGTCTATCAGTTTGGACTCGATCGCTAATCGTTCGCCTTCCCCAGAAAGGAAATCTTCAACACTGCCGCGCTATAAGCTTGATCAGCCGAGCCAGCGTTGCTTCAGAATTGTGTTGATTATTTCTTTGAGAATGTCTTGAATCTTACAGCTTCAGTTTGAAAAAGAACACGCCGTCGGACTTCCTCATTCTTGCCCGTGGCGCGCAAAGCTGATTACAGTTGAAATAATCCTGCTTGAATACAGTAGCCTCCCAGTCGATGTCGCCAATGGCGTTATCACGTCTTCTGTGAGCTCAGTGGCTATGTCGTCGTTATGTTTGTCCTTTGCCACTTAAGTCTTCATTCCAGTGTTGTAGGATGAAAACACTTTAACAATCTTGAAGAACGAAAGAAAGAAAAATCGAAACTGCAAGGGAACGCTGGGGAAAGGGGGGCGGGGGGGGGGGGGGGGGGGGGGGGGGGGAGAGAAGAAAGAGGGGTGTGGGTGTTAAATCGCAAAGATCGGACCGAGAGCATTACCGTCTTTGTTCTAGCAAATAGCGGTTAAGCGTCTTGGCGGGCTCTGTAATCATTTAGCCGTTAATATCTTCTGGAAAGGCTGTTTACATGTAGTGTTTGCGTGACTTTCGGTTATTCGTGGTCACCCCCCCCCCCCCCCCCCCCCCCCCACTTACCCCGCACCCCCATTCCGTAAACCTCATCACTCCGCCCCCCCCCCCCCCTCCCAACGGAAAGGGAGATAATCGGTCCAGTGAGCCAGACCCGGACCGTTGTCACACCTGTCCTGCGTGGGTATGGAGACTTGGGTTACTTCCCATTTGGTCTACTCCATTTCGCCTACTCAGAAATGTGTGAGCACGACTTGGCCTAACGGCCTTCGTTCATTCGTCCTTCGTCTCTCTCGGGCTTCGCCATACTCTAATCTAAAGACCATCGATTCTGCTTTGGAGTAGACTGGGACATGGTTACGCCAGGGGGGAGCCTTGCAGTATGGTCAGTTTTGAAATAGACGAAATGGGAGTAGTAGACGAAATGGGAAGTAGACGAAATGGGTGTTAGACCAAATGGGATGTCAGGAGACTTTGAAGCGGTTGACGTGGGTTGGTTTTTTTTTTTTCATAGTCACGTAATGCCTCCCAGTCTCCACTCTATCTATTCACGGTGTGTGTGAGAGGAGGTGCTCTCCCTATGTCTGTCTGTGTTTGGCTTATCCACTCTACTATTTCATGGTGTGTAGAGGAGGTGCTCTCCCCTATGTTGTCTGTGTTTGTCTGACAGTGTTTCTCTCACTTGTGTCTCTCTGTGTGTAACTCTTCCTGTTCTCTGATCTTGTCTCGGTCTGCCTGTGTGCGTGTGCGTGCGTGTGTGTGTGTGTGTGGTGTGTGTGTGTGTGTGTGTTGTGTGTGTGTGTGTGTGTGTGTGCATGATGTGTGCGTGAGAGATAGAGAGAGAGATAAGAATGGTGTGTGTGTGTGTGTTGTGTGTGTGTGTGTTGGTGTGTGTGTGTCATTCATTTAAAGTCGCTTTCCACTAAACGGGTTATAGACGGAAAAAAAAAATCGTACCGAAGGTGAGATGGGGAAAGAAAGAGCGTATGTGTTATGCTATGCTGCACGCACACGTATGTGTGCATGTGCGTGCGCACGTATGTGGGCATGTGGGTGTGCTCGTTTGTGTGGATGCGAGTATTTTGTGTGCATATGTGTGGTGCTTATAGGAGTGCTGACATGAATAATAATGGTAATTACAATACACTTGAATTTTTCAAATAAGTTTGAAAGGGAAAAAAGCTAAAATTTTAACAAAACTAATTAACAACATCTAGGCACAGAAACTTAACCATTTCTCAGTCTTGTCACTTTGAGCTTTGCTCCTTATTTCCATCTTTCCCTCCCAACTTTCCCCCATCCCGCCCCACACATCAAAAAGGAACCTATAAATACTTCCCATTGGAGTGCGCTCCAAGCATACAATAAATCTCATATGTTTGAGATGGTGGTCTCAAAGATGGCCTGTGCATATTTTGCCTTCAACATGGAATTATTTTTTTCATGTCTTGACATGTAACAATATGATCACAGTGTTATTTTCTTTTTAATAAAATACATACTATGTTTATTAACATATTTTGTTTTAAAAGCATCAAGATTTCCACCGTTACATCAATGAAAGTATACTTTTCTTTTAAACTACAAATCGGTGTATGATTTTAATGTCAAAAATATCAAAACTGAATTTTGATTGTCATGTTCTATCATTCTATCTTTGAACAGTTTCGAAATATAGGTTTTAACTAAATGTGCACTGCCTCATGTACCGATAAGGGTAGGTTAGCTCTTCCAGAACACAGATATGTTTTGCTCCACGCTTAGCTGCCCTATTCTACTTTATCGTTGTCATAAAGGAACAGTGTGAAGGGAATCAACTAAAGGATAGTTGGGTGCCTCCTCTCAATAGAATATGGAATCAAACAGCTTTTTATTCAATAATCATTTCAGCAGTATGCAAATTAAAATCTTTTATGGCCTGAAGGATGATTTTGAATCGTACACAAAAAACAGAGCTGAATACTGTTTTGGGGAAATTTCAAGAAGGTAAATCAAAGCAATGAGTATTGCTGTTAATTCTGCTGTAAAATATGGTATGTTACATAATGTAAAAGATTTCTCACCTCAAGTTCAGGGATTAAGAATGCACAACCTGTTTGACTTACCAATACATGAACATCTGTTGTATATTTTTAATTGGTTTAGTGTATTCTCGTCCATAGGACACTTAGTATAATTGCTAGCATTTTGATATTTTCATCTTTTTTTTTGTTGGTTGTGCACCACTCAAAGGGGCTTTTTTAAGTTCCCAGGGTGGAATAGGACAAAAGATTTGGTCTGGAGATAAAATTTTCTCTTTTCTAAAGAAACCCACAGAATCTGAAATTTTTTTTGATGTATAAGTTGCTATAGTTATTTCAGAGTTATAGGACTTTGATCTTTTCGGAAAATCAAATCTGATCTTATTTTGATTTCTGATGTAATGTGTGTTTTTATAGCGTTACTTTTAATGACATATTATACAACATGTTAAATCTCTATAATTTCTAGAGGTAAGTACCTGAGCTTCATGATATGTACGTTACGATGATGCGTGCACAGGAAGTCAAGGGTAATTTCAACGCCTTACATTCAATACTTTGCAGTTTTTGTTGTAATAAATATTTAGGCGCGTTGAAGAATATTTCTTGGGATATGTTATTTTTGATTTCATTAAAGATTTACATAGAGTAATCAATGTAGTTGGATCTTGCCCCCACTTTTCTTTAGAAATGATTTTTCAGAAAGTTTAAATGTTTTTTCTCGCCTTTGTTAATAAATATTCGATATGAAAGTTCCATGATAATTTAGAATGTAAATAAACTCCTAGAAATTTTATCTCTGTAAGTACTTAAGAGGAGTATCATCCAATGTGAAAAACAGGCATACTTTCTGAGGTTAGATTCCATGTTAAAAAGAAAATCATATGTGTTTTTTCGATGACAGACTTAATCCATTTTAAGCTTCATATAATCCGCCATTCCTTGTTTAGTTCTGGCTTGATTAGATCTTTTTGACGAATTTTATTTCTCGCTGTGAAGTTTTCACTTTTTTAAACGTTTTCATCCATTCCACATGATATATCATCTGCATAGTGGCACAAGAACAACTTTTTTTGATAATTTGTTTGGCAGATCATGATTAATAAACGAGAAGAGAAGTGGGCGCTATACTGACCCCTTGGGGGTTTCCATTGAAGTGGTTCTACTTGTGGAATATGTTTTTCCTACTCTGTGTTCTTATTATCCTATCCTTTAGAAATCATCTGACATAGTTGTATACATTTCTGTCAAGCAATGTTTTAAGTTGATTCAATAGCTGAAAATGCCCCACTTGGTCGTAACGTAAGCCTTATTGCTATCAAAAAGGTAGCAAGAACACATTTATCGTCTGGCAAACGTTTCTTTATATTTGTTGATTAATTTCACTTAAAATTTTCTGTAGTTGGATCGACCTTTCTGGAAACCAGCTTGATTGATTGGTTCTGAGTTATATTTTTCGCAGTAATGTACAAGTCTTTCCAAAACAATTCTTGCTGTATAGTTTACATTACAGGTGAAGTTATTTGCAATGGGTCTATTATATTCTTAGGATCTTTGTAGTTTTTCCTTGCTTATTGGAATTGGAAACAATAATCGACTGTTTCCTTATTTTTGGCATAAACAAAAAAACCTATTGCTCCAACACGTAACTAAATAATTTATGAAGAACATCTAACAAAACTGTGCAGGCAATTTCTTACATTTTGATTAGATATTGCATCTTAACCAATATATGATTTTCTTAATGGTATGGATCTAATGGCTACTTTTTCTTCTTGGATAGTTATAGGAGCATTGATATTGTTATATTGTCTGCTGTACATTCATCATGTGCTTTACTAACTTCTTCTTTCTCTTCTGTATTATTTGGTGAGTACTTGTTAGACCTTCAGAGCGCTTACCTTAGCAAATATGTTTACAAAGGGCTTTGCTTTCTCATCAGCACTAGGGAAGACTGTGTTATCTATTGTTATAGGGTACTGTGTCGATGTTAATCCATTTTTCATTGGTTTCAGTTCCTCCCACACTTTACCCAATATTCTTTATGATTTTTAACTTCAGAGTTACAAAATTCATTCCATGCTGCAGCTTTGCGTCATCTATGGACATCTTTTACTTTCTTTATTGCCTTTTTCATTCTTTATGACTACTTGCTGATCTCTTTTTACAATAAATCTTGAATCCTTTCTTTTTTTTTTCATTCGGCAGTTTCACATTTGGTTTTCCACCCATACATTTCCATTATGTGTTTTGACTTTGTGTTTTTTATCTTCTGGATTGACTTGTCAGCTGCTGCTAATATATTTACAAAATCAGTGTATGGTCATCTACGTTTCATTAGTGAGAAACACGATGTCTATGTTGTTTAAGAATGGTTTGAAAAACAAGGACAATCTGCTTTTTTGTAATTTATTTTGGAATAATATCTTCTGAGATTTCTGTTTAATATGTCATTCAAGATATTATTATTGGAATCTGATCTGTTCCCAGTGGATTATTCCCGTTTCACATTGAGTTTACTACAAGTGATGGAGAGTAAAGGTTTAATCAATGGCTGAGGGGTTATGTGTGGCTATATCGGGAATGCGAGTAATTTTTCCTGTATTTAGCAAATACAGATTAGAATCAGCTTGGTTATCTAATAATCTATTACTTGTAACATAATGAGCAGCCATGGTCCCAAAAAGGAGCATGTGTCATTAAAATCTCCTCCAATGGACCCATTTGTCTCTTTGGTCTTGGAACCCTTTTAGCCATACTGTATTCGCATCCTATCGGTTACTTTGGAAGTAAACTGATGCAATGTTTAATATCAAAGAAGAGTAAATTTGACCATTGCTGCCACAGCCATGAAGCAGAAGGGATGTTACTGGATACTGGTGGAGTTCTCTTTCGCAAAAATCCAGGCTTCACGCACATTGATAGGGTTTGATTCGGTCGTACATTTGTTCATAAACTGGGGGTGATAGAACCCTGGTAAATGTTGGTAGATTATCGCTGCTGACATATAGTGAATGTATAATAAAAAACATGAAACTTATTTATTCCAAGATATTGATTCAAGTATGAGAATTTTGTGTTATGGAGGACAGTTCCATTGGAGAGTTAATGTTGGTCTCTTTTTTGTTGTCATGATAAAGATGTATACTAATAAGTGAAGTGACTGAGAAATTCCCTTTCTTAATGTATATAACAGGGTACGGATATGCACGATACCCGTAAGAGTAAAAACAAGAATTACGAACGAAATGCAAAGTAATAAATTAAATAGTCTTCAGTAATAAAATTTCCAATTGTATCGTTAACAAGTTGAGGTGGAGGTATGTAACTGGGCTCACTACCATGACTAGATTTTCAGTCACTATAGTGTCTTGAGGGAGTATGCTCCCCGAACATCTAGAGCATTTCTAGCAGTGTCCACCAAGGTCTCCTGTGTCCTGATACAGCATTGAGGGCCCCACCGCCATGGATGGGGGAGGTAAGGCGGCGAGTTGGCTTCTTTGGGCTTTTCCCAAAGGAGTCTCGTAGATGCCGGCCAGGTTAGCTGCCAGATCGGTGATCCCTGGTGGTTGGATGATCCCGGTTCTCCCGTAGTCATAGAAGTTATTGTGTGGATGAGTTACGAAAGAAATAAATTTTGTTCAGCCAGCAGTTCTGTTCTTACAAGGGCATTGAACAATTGACGTTTAGCATTCCAATTAGCATCTTCTACGCAGTTGCCTGACTCTCTACAATGTGTGATGATGGGTGTTTCACTTTGATTTGTTTAACTGCTTTTGTGAAATCTTTGCTGAATGGTTTCTGCGTCTTGCGTTTTCTAATCATGATACCAAGTGGTAATACTATAGCGTCTGGTATTCTGAGTCGTTTGTTGATCAAGTTTGTTGAAGAATCAGTTTTTGTGTGGCAAATGTTTGTGTTCGTTTGGAAGAAAATCCATAGGAAACGGCCTAGTCTTTTATTTGTACTACCTTTCAGTATGGATTCA
>CM031602.1:75417247-75434747 GCA_018398815.1 Conus ventricosus
TTTGAGCGATGTTGACAATACGATTTCATTGAAATGCATGGAAATGGTTGAAACGTCAGAAGAAGGTCACACCATCGACTGAAACGAACATTTACTTGAATGCAACGTTTCGTCAGTTGAAACTAATAAGGCGCTGCATGCGAAAACGTAGCAGAACAGTTCCTGTGCGCATGGCAACGGCTGTCCAAGTAGCTGTTCAGGTCGTATCCCGCGGTACCATAACTCTGCGACAAATGACTGACCAAGCTTCTGACTCTGCCGCTCATTTTTGTTTTCGTAAACTTAACGCATTCGTCGTGCTTTTTGTGTGTTGCTTTTAGCGGTGATCAAACGCACAAAACAGTTTTGAAAGCGTGAAATTCACGGTTACATTGATAATGAAACGAGTGAATTTGAGCTCCACTGCATGAAAAAGGCACACGACGTGCGTAATCGGGAGCCTGCGATACTACGACCATACATACATACTTCTATGTACACGTGCCGTCTATGTACTTTTCTTTGAAACCGAGCAATGGTCTTCCAGTTTCTCTGTGTGAACATATACCTTTATTGTACTCCAGTTCTTATATAGAACAGGGAGTACTTTAGAATGGGAACGAAGAAATGCTGTCTGTGTGTCTGTCTGTGTGTCGGTGTGTCCGTGTGTCCGTGGTCAAAAATGTGTTCCACTCGCTCCACACAAAACTACTGTGCCAATCTTTCTGAAATTTGTAGGTATGTTCATTATGGGTCAAGGATGATGCCCGATGTTTTAGTTTACCATTACAGCTGTTACTAACGGCTGTAACGGCCTGTAAAGATTTTTCTTCTTCATGGAATATCTCAGAAAGTACGTGGCCGATCTTTGTGAAAATTAGCAGGTGTGTTCATTATGGGTCAAGGATGATGCCCGATGTTTTAGTTTACCGTTATAACCGTTACTAACGGCTGTATTATAACGGCCTGTAACGGTTTTCTTCTTTATGGAATATCTCAGAAAGTACTTGGCCGATCTTTCAGAAAATTTGTAGGTATGTTCATTATGGGTCACGGATGATGCCCGATGTTTAAGTTTACCGTTATAGCCATTACTAACGCCCATAATGGTTTTCTTCTTTATTGAAAATCTCAGAAAGTTCTTGGCCGATCTTTCTGAAAAATTGTAAGTATGTTCATTATAGGTCACAGACGATGGCCGATGTTTACCAGAATAGCCATTACTAACGGTTACACCAGTCCAAGACGGTTTTTCCTCGTTATGGAATATCTCACGCGTATTCAGGATAAACTGGGAGTACGTTTATATGCTTTGCATCTTGTTTTTATCAAGATAGGCAAATAAAGGAACAGAAAAAAAGATAATCAGAGATAAGACAAACATGCCTATTGGAACAGAAACAGACTGACTAGCTACCAAAATTGACAGACAGACAGACGGATGGCTGCGTGGATG
Source organism: Conus ventricosus (assembly GCA_018398815.1). Classification (NCBI taxonomy): domain Eukaryota; kingdom Metazoa; phylum Mollusca; class Gastropoda; order Neogastropoda; family Conidae; genus Conus; species Conus ventricosus. The sequence goes on from CM031602.1 coordinate 75,418,683, forward strand.
CACATACTCCAAAACAAAATATAGCCTTCTTTATTGGCTTTCTAAATTATATTTGTCAAACACTTGTGGTAGATTATCCGAATCCAGATGTTAAGCACATGACATGCTGTTTACAACAGTCGGGTAGAACGGCAGGTCCGACCTCTTGTTTAAAGCATAACAAACAGAGAGAGAGAGAGAGAGAGAGAGAGAGAGAGAGGGGGGGTAATGGCCCATTACGAAGGGGAAGAGAGAGAGAGAGAGAGAGGGGGGGGGGCGTAGACACACATACGCAGACATGCACAGACACACAGGCACAGACAGACAGACACACACACACACACACACACACACACACACACACACACACACACACACGAGGGCAGATGCAGAGAGAGAGAGAGAGAGAGAGAGAGAGACAGAGAGAATTGAAACACACACACACACACACACACACACACACACACACACACACACACACGAGGGCAGATGCACAGAGAGAGAGAGAGAGGGGGGTGAATTGAACACACACACACACACACACACACACACACACACACACACACACCCCACGCGCGCGCGCGCGCGCGCGCGCGCGCGCGCACATCTTGGCTGGAAAATGAAGTCTAGAATAATTAGAAGGTTGGCGACGCCGAACGTTACCACCGGCGACCGTGGCGATCATCCACACTACTGGGGAAGGATCGCCACGGGGAAAACAAAGCCATGCAAGTCAACCAGCGAGTCGACACGCCGTTGTCTGCGTCGCCAACAGCTGTTCAGGCATCCTTCCACGGACCACGACCTGAACAAGATTCAACATCAAATGAGGTCGGTACTGAAATATAGATGCAGTCGACATTAAAACGGCACTAACAACTCTCTACAACCGAATCGCATCGCTAGAGAACGCCGTAGAAATGCAAACAGTGATGCTTAAAAACATGAAGCCAGTAGGTGTTGCCATGACGACCCAGGCAACTCAGACCGATTTCCGCTCTTTGGCAGTCCCAACTTACGCCGAAGTGGCAAAATCTAGCAGTACAAATAATGCTGTCAAGACTTAACCGCTCGCTGTGCCTCAAAAATCTGGGCTACAGAAAATAAAACAAAACGAAAAAGTGAAATCCACTAAGAACAAAAACGTAAATAGTGACGCAAAATCTCCAGTCCATGAACACGAAAAAAACAATGACGTCAAAACACACTGCCGAAATAAGAACACCCAAACAAGAGATGAAAACAAAACTAGACGACAGTCTTCCAAAGGTTGCGATCTTTCATGACTCAGTCGCAAATGGCATAAACGAGAAACTACTCGGCAGATCGTACTATTTCGATGCAACCAAAGAAGGAGCTCCACCATGAGCAATGTTGAACATAGTTCGCTGACTTTGATGCTTCTGACCAGCAGCCCGACGCTGTGGTTGTACACAGCTGTAATCAACGACTTAAAGTCAGCAGAGGCTAAACAAGTGAGTGAATCCTTCGTTCGAGTTTTAAAGACAGTTGCAATGAAACACCCTAAAACCAAGTTTGTGATTAGCAAAATCACAACCGTCGCAGACAAAAACCTAGAAGTCAAACGACAACTTTTCAATGCCATTGTAGCATCTGAGTTGTTCGGGTTGGAGAATATTTCTACTATAGACAACAACAATCTCTGAGTTGTTCGGGTTGGAGAATATTTCTACTATAGACAACAACAATATCAAGACACATCACCTGCGAGACGGCATCCACCTGACACGGAGGGCTCGAGTCTGCTGGCAGGGAACGTTGGGCGCCACGTCAGGGACCTGCTGTGGGAGACTCCCAAGAAATCAGCGCGACCCCACCACGTCCCCGGTACCAAGACTACCCTGCCCACCATCACTACAGCTGGTTCAATCCTTACTACAGCTTGTGTGGACTGGGCTCCCTACTGACTTGAGTAAACAACTCCACCATGTGCTTGAATGTGACATTACGCAACACTGCTGTGTTACCACTGAACATTTTGCTTTAGATTTGGATCTACTTTCATTAGTGTCTTATTGGATTCTCTTCTTTTGTTCCTTGGTTATAGATAGTTTGACTTCTTTTCTTTAGAAAAATACTGAATTATCTAATCGTTATATTTGTTACTCAATAATTGTATTCACCACCTTTTCACCTCGTCTATGGCAACAAAACATAATTTCAATGTTTTTCAATGGAACTGTCGTTCCATTAGTAGTAATCTTGATCATCTAGTTCAACATCTTGCCTTTCATCAATATGATATCTTAAGTCTGCAATCTCTGAATGTTAAGAAGGAAAAATTGCCTAGGTTAGATAACTACTATTACCCTCCTATTATCAAAAGGAAGATACCAACGGGAAAGTTAGTACGGCAATTTATATTCATGAAGGGGTGAATTACACTCTATGTTCAGCCCGTTCCACGAGATATATCCAATATACAATCTTGCGCTGTAACAGTTCAATTTGATAACACTTGTTAACTGTCATATCTGTGTATTTACCAAAAGGCCCAGACAATGAAAAACACAGAATGGATTCGTACACTTCAACCAGATAAAGGTACAAAAATTCTTGTAAACGGGAGATTTCAATGCACATGCCCCATTTTGGGAGAGGAATTGTCAAAATATCACAAGCAATCGTTTTATTGATAATATTGTTGATGCAAGCTTATATCTCCTGAATGACGGTCGAGTAACACGCATTCCCGATAATCCTTATCATAGAGCATCTGCTATTGATTTAACTCTTGTTTCTCCAGATCTAGCACCAATTTGTGAGTGGAGTACACTAAATGATAACCTACATAGTGATCATATCCCTATTATTACCAGTTTTGAGATAACAAATATAAGATCAACCGATCCAACTGAGGATAAATACCAAAATACAAATACAAACTTGCTAACTGGGAAAAATTTTCATATTTATTGTCAACATTTTTATGTTGAAAACATAATGATAAAGACGTTAATGATTTGTATTCATTATTTACAAATGCAGTTCTGAACGCAGCAAATGAGTATCCCTAAATGTAATAAAAAAGTCTCATAAACATTCTGGTAATATCTGGTGGAACGAGGACTGTGAAAAGGCTAGAGCTGAAAAATGGATGAAGTTTAATATTTACTTAAAGGACAAATCTCCCCCTAATCATTTAGAGTCTAAACAGGCAAAAAATAAAGCAAACAGAAATAAATGCACAAGCGAAAAAACAATACTGGTCATCTTTCTGTGCTAACGAGTTTACAGTCATAAAGATATGCAAAAAGTATGGGAAAAAATGAAAACTATGAAAAATGGAATATATTTACCACAATGTCCAATAAAACTGGAAACTCAGATCTACCTTGTAACGGGGTAAAAGCAGAACCATTGCTGATATGTTTGCAAACCATAGTAGAATTACAGGTTTATCAGCTGAAGGTAGACAATATAGAGAAAATCAAGAGAAAAACAAATCCACAACAAATGATGACAGCAGTATGCCTACAAGAAACAGTTATGTAAATGCCGATATTACACTGGATGAAGTTAAAGAAAACATTTTCAAGCTTAGCAAAAAGAAAACATCTGTAGACTAGACGGGATATCGAATGAAATGCTAAGGCATTTACCAAACAATGCCATCACATTTTTTATATGTACTTATACAAAACTGTTGGTCGACTGGTGAAATATCCTCGAATCTGGAAACATTCAGTTGTTATTCCTATACATAAACAAGGAAAACTTAGAACAGATAAAAGTAGCTATCGCCCTATTGCGTTAACATCTCATGCATGTAAATTCATGGAAAAGATCGTTTTGAATAGATTAGTTCATTTCTGTGAAAAACAAGGCATTATACCTATAAATCAAGCAGGCTTTCGAAAAGGTCGATCTACCATTGATCATCTGGTAGAACTAACGACACAAGTAAAGCAACAGTTTGCCAGGCGAAAAAATATTCTTGCAACCTTATTTCGATGTTAAAAAAAGCTTATGACCAAGTATGGCATAACAAACTTTTACAAAAACTTAAAAAATGGAATATATTAGGTAACGTGTACAAGTACATAGCGAATTTTTTACAGAACGATTCATACAAGTAAGAGTTGGAAACACGTATTCAAAACCCAGAAAACTTCACATGGGTCTTCCTCAAGGCTCTGTTATTTCACCTATTTTGTATATTAATAGCAGATTTTACCAAATAATCTATCTAAGACAGACACAGTTTTGGCTCAGTATGCAGACGACATCTGTATGTGGATGAAGGTAACAATAAAACGTAACACCCAGCTAGAGTATTAAACTAACTAAAAAAGTATATCAACGTGAACTAGATAAAATCAATATGTTTATGACAGAGATGGCTTGAATCTTCATTGGAAAAAACCAAATATAGTACTATTTAATTCTGGGTGCAACCCAGAAAAAAAAAACTCCCTACTTTCACAATCAATGGAAAATGTCAATAATTATACACAAACTGTAAAATTTCTGGAGTTTATCTTTCGTCAAAACTCTCATGGAACTCAACATATAGATTACATACTAAACAGGCAAGGAAAGCTTTAAATTTTCTCAAACTTATAAGTAAACAACACTGGGGCCAAAGATACTAGAGCGCTTGTATCCCTTGCAAATTCTCTTGTGCGTTCACGGATAACTTATGCTCAGGAAATATTTTTTAGTGCCCAAAAGCATTTGTTAAACAAACTACAAAGTATAGATTGTAAAGCTTATAAATTAGCCTTGGTGGGTACCATCTCATGCTTCAAATTTAGGACTTATAAGGAAGCAGGTTGTTTCTACCACTTGATAACCACAGAAAAGTTTGTGCGTCAAAATTGTATTAAATCATCTGCATATGACACTTTAGTAAAAAAGAAGTACATCTGGACTCGCAACATGATTTTGTTAAAAAGAGCAAAATATTACATTCTCTACAACCAAAAATACATGTCTCGGATATGATTAACTCTACAGATTTAAAAGATAAAGGTTGCATGAAGCCTCTTTCTCGCCATTTCCACCATGGGAACAAGTGAAAACAAATTTTGATATAGACCATATAGATTGAACAAGATCAATCACCGAATATATTAAAAAATTTGATTAATTTACACATGGAGAGTCATTATAATGATCATATTAAAAATATATACAGACGGATCTTGTCTCTCGAAAATGGCAAGACAGGGGCAGCATTTGTAAATTCCTTCACTAAACATAGTGAAACAGTATCATATCGGTGATCATTACTCCATTTTTACTGCTGAATTGGTAGCAATATTAAAGGGGTACAGCATATCATAGATCTTCCAACAAACTGGCCCAAACGTAAAGTGTTATTATGTGTCGATTCGAAATCTTGCACTACAAGCTATCAAATGTCAAAATATTAAAAACGCGTCTCGAAATGATACTAGAAATAAAACATGCAATACATCAGTTATCAACTAAAAAACATCAGTATCACTTTTTATTGGTACCTTCACATTATGGGATATATTATAATGAAGTGGTTGACCGAGCAAGCTAAAAGAGCAGCGCGTAATGTGGAAGGAACAATACAGCTGAATATAAAGTTAGATTTACATGAATGCTATAAACATATTGAAAAAATATCTAAAGATGAATTTGATCATATTCTGATGACATCAAACAGTCAATATTCACAAAATTGTATAAAAGGATTAAATGAACCTATCACAGATTCAAAGTTACTCTTGACATATCTTATAATACAAAATCCAGACATATTATAACTTTGATGTTTAAACTTCGTCTAAATGCTTTTAGAACAAAATTTCTAAAAGATGTAAATTGTATATGTGGAAACCAGATTACTATAAAGCATTTACTCCTACACTTCTGAATTAAAGCATCATTACTAAAACTTTAGGGGGCGTGCTGCTGCGTACCTTATGAGCCATTATCCATTGAAAAAATTGTAAATGACTTTCGGCTTCTAAAAAAATTTTTCCCAAATTTTGCATTCCAGTCCTGTTGGTATTTTTCTTTGATTTGTGATTTATTGTTGTTCTTTCCTGCGTTATTAAATTATATCTGTTAATTGTTAAGATAGTAGGACACATTGGGAATTTTTTACTTTTAGATTTAAGATATTTAAAACAGTCTGAATAGTCTATGCAGTATGCAAGTCAATTTTTCTAACCATAACTCGAGATTACGGGATCGAACTTTTACACGGTGGCAATCCTGGGATGGCTTTCATGGCTGGCTGGGCTGTGGACCGCATAACTTGAATTGATTTGCAGTCCAAATCTATAGATACTTTATAATGTATCAGATCTGTCAATGTACTAATAGAATAGATTAATACGTGACGGACAGAAAGAAAGGGTGAAGGACAGATTATTCCACTATTACTAAAGGACACTATACACCATCACCACAAACAATACAAACCCATCCAGTGACACATACCTACCCCCCCCCCCCCCCCCCCCCGCACACACACATACACATTTCTTTATTATTCTATCCTATTTAGTTTATCTATCTATTATTTTATTTTAATCAATTTATTTCATTCATTTAATTTATTTTATCTTACTATACTATTATTTTATTTGATATTTATTTATTTTGTCTAATATCACCTTTGGGTGAACAGACGTTAAATCAAAGATGATGACACACGCGCGCGCGCGCGCGCGCGCGTGCGCGAAGACAGACAGACAGACGGACGGACGGACGGACAGACAGACGGACAGACAGAACAAGCAAATGCGTTATTTGAGGCCGAAACCAGAGCACGCAAGAGCGACGCTGACATGACCAAAGCGATACATTGTGGTCCGGAACATCCGTGTTTACTGTCCTCTGTCACGCAACCGTCTAAGTCGGTGGAGCCAGGTGAACGAGAAGCGGATGGTTTGAAGTCGGAAAGTGTATCGGTTTCTCATTTGCTTCAGATTACCTGCACAGGTGCATAGTTCACAACGCTAACGGCATGACCTAGCCCCCGTATTCCAGTTGGGAAATACCACATCGACTCACGCACACATAAATATGTACACGCAAGTCCGGACATGGAGGGGACACACCTGTGCTTGCAGATAGTATGTATACACACACACACACACACACACACACACACACACACACACACACACACAATATTATATATATATATATATATATATATATATATATATAATATATATATATATATATATCATGAACAATATAAAAGTGTCCTTTAAAAATTTGAGAATGCTCAACCCCTTGGGGAGCAACATCTGTTTAAAATATTTTTAATTTATATATATATATATATATATATATATATATATATATATATAATATATATATGTATATATATATATATGTATACAGTGTGTGCGTATGGATATGTATGTGTGTGTATTTGTGTGGAGAGAGAGAGAGAGAGAGAGAGAGAGAGAGAGAGAGACAGACAGACAGACAGACAGACAGACAGACAGACAGACAGACAGACGGGGAGGTGGGAGGAGGGGTGTATGAGTGGATGGAAAAAACATATTCTTGCTAATCTGTTACCCATGGGTATAGAGATTCTCTCTCTCTCTCTCTCTCTCTCTCTGGGCCTGACAACCTCGCATCAGCAGACAGTAAACAAACCCGGAGTGTCGCTGTCTGCTCATGTTAAATGTGAGGCTGTAACAGTGTAGGTCCACTACATCTTGACTCGACATGAATCATGAACAAGGAACCCACATCACGATGACTCGACTAAGGATTCGGGAGGAGAGGGGAGGGGACGGGGTGTGGGGTGGGGGGCGAGAACAGCTGAAGAGGGCGAGACGGGATATGCCGACTGTTTCTGTACGTTTTCAAGGAACGCTTATTCGAGGTGCAGTGACTCCCTGATCCGCCCTGTCGTGAATAGGCTTAAATTGGCTCAACCAAACTTAACCAACATTTCGTATGCTCTCTCTCTCTCTCTCTCTCTCTCTCTCTATATATATATATATATATATATATATGTGTGTGTGTGTGTATGTGTGTGTGTGTGTGTGTGTGTGTGTGTGTGTCTGTGTGTGTGTGTGTGTGTGTGTGTGTGTGTGTGTGTGTTAGATCAGCGAGAGTCATGAATTAGGTGTACAACCATAGTCCAGGCAAGCTGACACGAACGGACATTAGACACGAGACAGACGTGATTGATATAATGGAACGGATGGCAGCTTTAACTGTGTTTGGCGGATGACAGGGAATTTTTTTTCATGGTAATAAGCATATTCCAGAACCGCACATATCTGGAAAGCGGAGGCTAGAAGTCTTCTTCGGAATGCGCTAAATCGAGCTGTTTGTAAATGTCATAGAAATTGCTAACGGCGTGGCAGCATTCGAATAAGTGTTTAAACAAAATGTTTTTAACAGAATAATGTGCCCTTGTGTTGTTACGTTTACTTTGAGTGTGACTGAGGCCAACAACAAAGAAAGATGATTAGTTCACAGAATAGTGTTCTGCTTGTCACCGTTCGTAACTTAGCACTGTATTTTTAGCCATTTTTCTTTACTCTTCCGGTGTTCTTTTTTCTCCTTAGGTTCAACTCAAAGCATGCTGGACGGTTGGTAAGAGCGGTAAAAAAAGATAAGAAAAATTAATTGTTTAAGACCTCGTTGGACGTTACTAAATTTATCACACGCATGCTAATGAATGTAAAATCATACTTTTTTTATATGGGGAAGACGACGAGATACCCAAAAGCAATTCTGAAAAGTCCCAGTTTCAGTTTTAAAAATGTATAATCCGTTCGAGAGAAAACGGTGTGTACATTTTTCAAATGTAAGACAGCATCGCGACCCGAGGTATCCTCAACCATCAGAGCGAGTTGTGTAACCTGATGTGTTTCTTCCCCATTTGACCCCCTCCTCCTTGTGATCAGCAAAACATTGGGCTTAAAGGTGTTTTTATAATATTAGCATAACCTGGGTAATTGTTCCCGATAAATCTCTTCAAATGGCGGATGTTTTTTTTTATGGTGATATGCTCTGATATAGGCCTTTAGCGTTCAGCTGTTCAGTGATGTTCCACCAAATTGTGATTTTGGGTTCTGAAGGAGATAGATATTTCTAATTTCAGATTTTACAGAAGAAAGATAAATAAGGAAGTTTTGTGTGTAAAAAAAATCTGTTTTATTTTGGTAGGTCTGTTAATTTATTTTCTTTAACACTGTGAAAAGAATTGACATTGTCGAGAAAATAGCCACGAAACTGAAAGATCTTAACGTTAGTACTTTAGAAAAAGACGTTAAACAGTGGATTTGAAGGATCTTAAACTATCAGTGATTAAAAAACGACTTGTATAATGGATCTTTAAAATCTCAACATAAGCAGTACAGAAAAAGATTTATAATGCAGTAGGTTTGAAAAAAAAATGAATTAGCAGTTGAAAAAAAAATCCAATACAGTGTATTTGAAAAACAAAAAACAATTAAAAAAAAAACACCTTAACATCGGCAGTCACTAACAATCGACACAGCCCAGTGGATTTATAAATTCTTATCATCAGCAGTGGCATATAGACGACTCATAACACGAGGGATTCGAAAAATCTGTATCTTTCTTGAATTGCTTCTTCCTAAACTTTCCACAAAACTAACTGATGAACGTAAAGAGCATGTGAAGTATTGCATGAAAAAGACTTCGAAGAAGGAAATTTGTTAGAGGAAAAAGAACTAGGTTATCAGCAACAGTAGCATTAAAATCGTTTTCCAAATCGCTCCAGTTTGACAAATTATCAAGTAAGTATTGTTGTATGAAGGAACACTGGAACTAAATGCGAGTTACGAAACCTCTGCGCATGGAAACCTAATTTGTACCTACAGCTTTACATCTTAAAACGTTTCAGTTTCAATTAGCAGGATGAAGTTGTAATTTCATGCGATTATAATAAATAACAGATGAAAAAAACAACAACACTTAATTGTCAGTGTATGCGTTTTTCTTGTGTTAATATCATAGTTATGGTTCTCTTTTATAGGTAATGGATCTTGACATTTGCACAGTCAAAAGTTTCGTACTCCTCGCCGATCAGAAAGTTACTAGACGAGGAAGTTGATTGGAAATTGTGACTTGATGATTTGATCAGTTTTTGCGTTGAACTTTACTGCTTTCTGACCGTGTAAACAAAGAAGGACACATATACTGACTTCCATAAAAAACGCGAAAACAAAACAAGCTGAAGGTTGGGGGTGAATTTTATTGGTCACAATTGTACGGAGTGGAAGCGAGAATTCAACGTGATTTGATTCATTACACGGGTAATGTGTGAAAATGTCATCACAATATGTCTTTTGTGTGGAAAATCCAAGGTCACGTGACAAACCAGCTTGAAGTCTTAATACCGTGTGTGGCCACCATTTGCGTTGACAACTGCTTGACACCTGCGGCTCATTGAGTGGACCAGGTGGTTGATGCGTCCCCTTGGCAAACCAGCCCACACATGGACGATGGCCTGGTGAAGTTGAGCCGCTGTTGCTGGTCGTGGACGCAGGAGGTCCAACCGTCTGCCAAGTTCATCCCAAAAATGTTGTATTGGGTTTAAATCGGGACTGAGGGCTGGCCAGGGCAGGACATTGACGTTGTTATGCTGAAGAAATTGCTGGGTGTCCCTGGCGGTGGGTGTTCTTGCATTGTCCTGTTGGAATGTCCAGTTTGGGTGTTGCGCAAAAAAAGGAACGACATGGGGTCTGAGCACCTGGTTGATGTAGCGCTGTGCATTGACACCCTGTCCGCGACCAGGGCCAATGTTCTGAAAGATGACTGTTCCTATGGCGTGGTTAATGCCAATTGCACCCCATATCATAACGTTCGGGCCTCCCCAGGGTTCCGCTCTACTAAATGGGAGTCAGCATAGCGTTCACCAGGTCGACGCCATATTCTGGCACGACCGTCAGCCATGTCAATACAAAAACGTCTCTCATCTGAGAACAGTATGCCTCCCCACTGCTGCCTGCCCCAGTTGATTCGGGCTTGTGCCCACTGCAGCCTGTCCTGCCGGTGTCTTGGTGTCAGTACCGGACCTCTGCGAGGACGCCTACATGCCAGCCCGTTCTCCTGAAGACGCTGCCGCACAGTGTTGAGGCTGATTCGTTGCTGGAGATTCCCAGGCACCTGTCGAGCAGTGTTAGCGGCTGTTTGCCGCCTGTCCCGCAGATGGGTTTGAACAAGATGGCGATCCTCTCGTGGTGTGGTGACCCGAGACGGCCTGGCCGGGGACGATCATCAGTGGTACCAGTGACTCGCATGCGGTGCTGCAGACGATAGATGGTTGAGATGTGGACGTTAAAGATGTTGGCGACCTGCCTGGCATCCACACCAGCCTCCACCTGGCCTAGGGCACGATTGCGTTCCTCTGCTCGAAGTCTTGGCATCTCTGTAGCGCTCAGACGGCAAGTCGTTACCTGAACCTTGTAGCGCGGCTTTATAAGGGCTGCATGCCTGTGTACTTGTAGCTGGTTAACTTTGCTCTGCATAGTGTGCACGTGCCTCACATGCAGCAACCAGCTTGCCATTTTTGTTGACCCTCCAATGCCGGGATTGATGTGTTGCTCACACAATTTTTTCACTGCACGTGAGTCTTGGACCCAAACAACTTGCCACAATGGTTCAATATTGTATATTCACCCCTTTTCACCCGAAAAATAGCCTTTCAATTTTTCGCGTTTTTTATGGAAGTCAGTATACATGCAGGCACGCGCGCACGCGCACGCACACACACACACACACACACACACACACACACACACACACACACACACACACACACACACACACACCGAAAACACGCTTGTAATAAAATCATGAGAAGAGGTCATATGTCACTGTGCCACAGTAACAATTACCAGGTCTACAGTTAATGTATCGGACCCTCTTAAGTATGAAATGATTTGCTTTCTTTTCTTTTTTTTAAAGCACACACTGCCAGATTATGAATCCTCAAAACACCTACGTAAACTTTTAACATGACTTGGCTGGATGTGTTATTGAAAACTGAAAGGAAATAAATGCTAGAAGTAGAGGTTTTCATCCTTTTCCAAATGTGCACTCTGATGTTGAATTCCGCCATGGTTTTTTTTTGTGTGGATACTTTGGAAAAATCAGGGGGCGTTTAGATATTTTCCTCATTCATTCCCGACTTTGTTGGAATGTCTGAAGTGTGAATAGCTATTGTTTCAAGGACTTTCTCTTTATCTTTTGGGAAATACGAACTTCAGATCTGATCTTGTTCTCATTGTCATCGCAGATTTCAGTTCTATGATCCAGTGAGCCAGCTTGCAATAATATTCATTCACGAGAGAACACCCGCTTCTCAGAAAGAAGAGAGAGTTGATGCATGAACAGGCAGGCCCAAAGCTGATTTACAGGCCTTACAGTTAAAGTCCAGTTATGTTGTCAAACTTGCTAAGATAAGAACAGAACACACACACACACACACACACACACACACACACACACACACACATATATATATATATATATATATATATATATATATATATATATATATATATATATATATATATATATATAACCCTTCGACTCGCCCGAAGGTGTAGACCTAGTTTAGCTGCGCACAATTTCATTTCAAATTTGTAATATCTTGCCACTGATTCTACTCGTCAGTGGATATTAACTCGGTGAAACTGACATTTTTCAAAATCGTCTGTGTGTGTGTGTGTGTGTGTGTGTGTGTGTGTGTGTGTGTGTGTGTGTGTGTGTGTGTGTGAGAGAGACAGAGACAGACAGACAGACAGACAATCGAGAGAGAGAGAGAGAGAGAGAGAGAGAGAGAGAGAGAGAGAGAGAGAGAGAGAGAGAGAGGAACGTGCACGGATGCGACCGCTCAAAAGATTTCACTATTTGATTTGATATTGTTAACCGCCCACGTACACAGATACCCACTTAACTTACTATGCACCAGTTTACATACATACGCACGTACTTGGAAGATTTGGCGCGAATCATATTCAGTTAGGCATTCCAATCCTGACCAGCGAGTTGGGTATATGCAAAAACCGGACATCTGCAAACGCAAACACCGGGCACCTGCTAACGCGAAAGCCTGGCATCCGCTGTTTCACGACCAATAGCCTGCCACCCAAACAGTTAGAACCATTGCCTTTTTGTTTCAATATAATGGACATCTAGGGGCTCTTGGTGCAACAGGATTTGGTGTGGCGTGTATTTCAGTCCGCAAACAGTGGCGCCTTCAACTGAAACTGAAACTGAAACAGGGCACCCGCGATCACTTTTGTGTTTGGGGCAGCTTGCGTTTGGGGCAGCTCGTGGGGTTCGGGTGTCGGCGGGGGGTAACGTATAGCGGGTGGATTTTGTAGTCTGGGATCCAAGGGATGTGACCCGTTAGACAGGAATACCGCACCACCTACCCTGTACCCACTGAAAGCGCATATCGTTTTGGTTTGCTTGCTTGTTTGCTTTCTTTCGATTGCCCCCTCCCCCCTCCCCTACTCCCCCTCGGCCACCCTCATCCCGAAGTCTCTCTTTCTCTTCCCTCTCTCTCATTTCCTCTGCCTCTCTCTCTCTCTCTCTCTCTCTCTCTCTCTCTCTTTCCCTCTGCCTCTAATGTCGTCTGCCTCTCTCTCTCTCTCTCTCTGGGTATACGAGTGTGTGTGTGTGTGTGTGTGTGTGTGTGTGTGTGTGTGTGTGTGTGTGTGTGTGTGTTTTTCTCTGTGTGTGTTTTTTTTCTCTGTGTGTGGGTTTTTTTCTGTGTGTGTGTGTGTGTGTGTGTGTGTGTGTGTGTGTGTGTGTGTGTTTTGTTGTGTGTGTGTGTGTGTGTGTGTGTGTGTGTGTGTGTGTGTGTGTGTGTGTGTGTGCGCGCGCGCGCGCACATTATTTTGTCCCCGTCTTCCTCTCTCGTTCCTTTTCGTTCCTGCCTACCCGCCTTCACACCACCCTTAGACCTACCCGACAGCCAACTCCCTCCTTCTTTCTCATATTTCTGTTTCATTTCATTTTTTTTTAGTGAAACGTAAAGAATAATAGACACGTGTCACAGCATATGTGCAACAGGTAAGAATTTGAAACGTGAGAGTATAGGCAGCATGACAGGTCGAAATGACATGAAATCGAGTCACAATAAAGCGCATAGGAGGCACTACTCACTGTCTAGCCTGTAATCGTTCACTGGGGTTCTCCTATGGCACATTTCAGATTTGTACCTGTATTTCTGAATACAAGTAAACACAAATGGGGGATTCGTGTTAAAATTTCTTACGATTGGAGATATATGACTTCGCTCTTAAAGTTCACAGGTCAACCCTGCCAGTTTTGATTTTTTTCTCTCGACCAAATGTCCATCGGTGGTCAAAGCAGAATAGCATCCATGCACTGTGGTTAACAGTTGTTGGAAATTCCATGGTCCCAGAAATATAAAACAACATTTTTATTCCAACACAGATATACAGATTGAATAGTCTGTGTTCTTTTCACACACACACACGCACGCACGCACGCACGCACGCACGCACGCACGCACGCACACGCAAGCACGCACAACACACACACACACACACACACACACACACACACACACACACACACACACACACACACACACACACATTGGTTCTCACTTCATTATTTGGTAGCAGTAGATTAGAGACGCCCGTAGTCATATGGTCAGAGCGTTTATCATGGGACCTGATGGTCGTGAGTTCGAACCACTTGTGGTGTGGGCTTTTACGACTTAATAACCCTTTCTGACAGAAAAGAATGAAGGAAAGGAAAACAAAAAGAAAGAAAAAAAAGAAAAGAGAAGGGCTGAAGGAAAGGTATAAGCGCCGCCTTCCATAATACCGTGCCTCGAACACGGTACACCTCTTGACAGCTCAGTGCCCCGACGGCCACTTGGGCTTTGGAACTTAAACCTTGTACTGGTTCTTAATATTCTGTTAAATGTCAGTCTGAAACAAATCTCTCTCTCTCTCTCTCTCTCTCTCTCTCCTCTCTCTCTCTCTCTCTCTCTCTTCTCTCTCTCTCTCTCTCTCTCTCTCTTCTCTCTCTCTCTCTCTCTCTCTCTCCCCGCATCATTGTGAGACGACCCTTAATCTCAGTGAAGAAATAAAGGCGAACTAGAATGTTTAAAGGTTGCTGTCTAGTGGAGAGTGGTTTGGCAAGGTTGTCAACCTTCCTGAGTTTATCTGATGTTATTATAGAAATTTTCTTTTTCAAAATGTTTAAAAATTTAGGGTTGGAGGCCGGAGGAGGGGGAGGGGGTCATCTTTGCACAGGGTTGATAAAGTATTGCAGAAATAAGCCTAAATAATATCATTTGAATGTCAGCAATATCATGCTATAAATGTATTATTTTTAAACCCCACACTCGACAGCTGAAGCGGTAAGAGTGTTAAAAATGGAACTGTCCCTTCTTCACCCCACATATGAATGGCGCTGAGAGAATGCCACATAGGTCAATTATTTTTATATTCACTGTTTTTATACATGGGGACAAAAGTAACGGTTTAGAATAATTCGAAAATATTTCTGTTTTAACCCATCGCCCATTAAGATAACATTTGTCTGGTTAAGTAGATTTTTATCAGAAAGAAGCTGAATTAGAAATCAGAGTGTTAAACTCTTTGTTTTTGATCCTCATATCCATGAATATTAATGAATATATATACTGGGCTACGTAGTTCAACCAGTTTCTTTTTTTTTAATTTGTTTGCGACTGGGTGTGCAGCCCGTGGTTTACACCTGCTATCGAACCTCGCTGCAGTATTATTGTAACCTTTACTGTAAAAAGAGTTAGACAGACCGATGGGTTTCTCGTTTTCCCGCCCCTCCTCGCACCTCTTCCCCTTTCCTAGTTGATTTAATTTTGGCTGTCGGTTTTTGGTTGATTTTATTTACTTATCCATTTATCTTCTTTCTTTCTTTTTTGGTGCGTGTACAGAGTAAATCAAATCGGTATGCATGTGCCTCACATGCTTTCTCAGCTCTAGTCTGAACGTAGCCTCAGCTGAACGTTGAAGAGCAAGAATTGAATATCTTTGCCAGTGTTCGTTCGCGTTGCTGAACAAGCCTGAAAAATGTAAGAGGACTCTCTCTCTGTCT
>CM031602.1:75442247-75459747 GCA_018398815.1 Conus ventricosus
AACAAAGCTTACAACCCCCCCCCCCCCCCCCCCCCCCCCCCCCCCACTCCTCCTTTAAAATAAAAAAGAGGAAGAAAAAAAGAGAGATCATAACGGCAACCGCTGGGAGACGGCTGTATGCATTTGTGGCAAAATGTTGAAATGAATATTTAAAAAAACACAACAAAACGACAATGTTTACAAACAATAGTAATGAAAAAAAAGTAATGGGGAACACGCGACCAAATGTAAGCAGAGTGACTGACAGTGAAGAAGAAGGGTATCAAACAATTTAAAAGTGGATCTAAACATTCTGAGAGCAACTGCCATCGGCGCAGTGAGTGCAAAAGGTCTGTTCCGCTAGTTAATTAGCTGTATCATCAACGTCACATCATCACGTACATATTTATGTCAAAAGTCTGCAACTCTTTATTTGAACAAAGTCTGATGAAAATTTAAAGAAAAAGACCGACCCATCCAAAGCGAGCAAATGGTTTCTAGTGAAGATCCTTTCTCAGTTTCTGTCTGCCTCGCTCCCCCCCCCCCCCCCCCCCCCACCTCCTCTACAGGGCCAGATCAGTTACATGTAAAAGGGGGTGTTTTTTCAGATGGGGGGGGGGGGGGGGGGGGGAGGTTGTACAAAGGGGTCTGGGGGACCTTTGCGCGTGGGCACAGAAGGCAACGTGCCAAAAATTCAAATTTTGCCAAATGAAGAAGGTAGGTGGGATGGGGGGGGGGGGGGGGGGGGGGGGGGACGGGGAAGGGAGGGGGAGTAGGGGCAGGGGGGGGGGGGGGGTCTAGAAAACCCTTCCATCGTCTGGCCTGCGCGTCGCTTTCCCCAGAGTGAACAAATATTCGACCGGGAAAGGAAAGTTTAGAACACAAAGAAAATGTATGCATCGACGTAATAGATCTACTCAATTCGGTAAAGGACCTCAAATTAAAAGTTGCTGATAAAACTGAAAGAGATCTTTGAAACTGATGGACACAGTAAAGGCAGAACAATAATGCATCAAAAGACAACTATAGAATGACCATGCCACATGCAAATGATGCAGTCAACAATTAGAACAACAACAATAACAACAACAACAACAAACTAAATACAGAAGTCCTTACTGAACATGGAAGATGCTTTGAACAAAGTATTGAAAAAAGAAATTATTACGCACAATGACGCAAAGAAGAAAATGTGACGTCAGTTCAGCCCACGGGGAAAGTATCATCCGCTAAAGAACAGAAAGTCGAGCTGCGATGCAAAACAATGAGATCCGTAATGGGTCAAATCAGAGAAAAGGATCTCGAGTTCGTGACACTGTAAACAGCTCGCTGCCGAAAGAATTCTTTTTGTTAAATCTATATTTGATCTAACTGCAGCCTCCCTCCCCTCCCCTATAGCAGTCTTCCCCCTTTGCTTATATGGGATTTAGAGCCAAAACACTTGTATGAGTTTGGCGGGAGAAGGCTCTTTTTTATACTCCCAGTTCTTAAAGAACAGGGAGTACTTTAGAATGGGAACGAAGAAATGCTGTGTGTGTGTGTGTGTGTGTGTGTGTGTGTGTGTGTTGTGTGTGTGTGTGTGTGATTCAAGATTCAAGATTCAATAGTTTAATGCCTTTGAAAACCGTAACAGGTTTTATATGACACAAATAGAGGAAAGATAAACGAAACCAAATAACGAAACACAAATATTCATGCTTGTTGTTGTATCCAACTATCATTATGTTATATCAAGATGTCCTTGTCATACATTTTACCTTATCGACACTTTGAAATAGCATACACATATTTTGAGATCTCGCTGATAAGTACGTCATTTGATATTAAGATAGATGGCAGCGCATTTTGTATATTGTATTTGTCTTTGATGTGTTCTAAAAACTGCCTCCTTATATCGTTATATTTAGTACATTTATCTAAGAGATGAATTTCGTCTTCTACTTCATTACATTCCAAACACAGTCTTCTTTCTCTTGGTGTCTTAGTATATCTACCTTTTTCTATTTTAAGATCGTGACAAGAAATCCTTAATTTACATAATGCTTGTTTTTTATTGAAGCTTATGAAAGAGTTTGCTAAATATGGTTCTATTCTGTAATCTGTAGTAATATTGTCATAAAATTTTAGTTTTGATTCTGTTTCTGATTTTTTTCTTTTCCAAAATAATACATATTCATCTTTTAGTTTATTCTTGACCACATAACACAACTTGTTAATATTAAAAGTATGCTGGTTATTCCAAACATGCTTCAGTCCCATTAGGCTGAGAATTTGTTTGACAATTTAAACCAAGGTGTTTGATGATCTTCGTTGTTTAACATGTTAGTGTATATGATTTTGATAAGCGAGTTGTCTTCAGATTCTAAAATATATGATACCAAAACTTTATTATCTGATGGATTATAGTTAAGCTGATTGGAAAACTTCCGAGTTCTCCAATTACAGCTAAGTTTATAGCTTTTTTGTGTACACCTACCATTTGCTTGAAGAACTTGTGTTGAGTATGTTCATGTGGTAAATTATTTGAAAGGCAATGATTAAATAGATTTTCTAAATTGAAATTATCATTTAATTTTAAGCAAAAAGGTAGCCATACATCCGCGCCATACGTTAATATTGGTGAAATAAGACTATCAAACAACTTTAGAACAAATTGAAAATTAATTTTTTGATTTTTAAACGCTCTTTTCAAGGAATATGTTGCTTTATTATCTTGGTTACTTAGATGTTCTGCTGCGATGTCAAGTTTTCCAGATTTATGAAATATTATTCCAAGATATTTGTATTGCTCTACTGTTTCAATGAAATTTGTACCACATTTAAAAAATAAACGAGTTTTGGGTTCTGTTCTGGAAATATTAGTATTTTCGTCTTTTCGATGTTAATTAGTAACCCCACTCTTTACAATATAAATGTAATTGGTCTAATTTTGATTGTAAACCTAGTTTCGATGTTGCAAGGAGTACAAGATCGTCTGCATACAATAAAGCAGATATTCTTGTATTGCTCGAATGATCCAGTGATGGTGAATCCTCAGTTGGAATCTTGTTTGTTAGATCGTTTATAAACATATTAAATAATGTTGGACTCAAGGAGTTTCCTTGCAAAATTCCTCTTCGTACATATATTGAATAGCAGGCTCCGTTTTTACCAACTGAAAGATTTGTGTGCATGTTTTTGAATAAATCAAACCATCTACCCGAATGCCAAATCTTTGTAATTTTATTAATAACCTTTTGTGGGAAATGTTATCAAATGCTTTCTGAAAATCGACAAACCATGTATATAATCTGCCGTTACGCGATTTTAATGTATGGTCTACTATGTGTGTGTGTGTGTGTGTGTGTGTGTGTGTGTGTGTGTGTGTGTGTGTCCGTGGTCAAAATGTGTTCCACTCGCTCCAGACAAAACTACTGGGTCGATCTTTCTGAAAATTTGTAGGTATGTTCATTATGGGTCAAGGATGATGCCCGACGTTTTAGTTTACCGTTACAGCCGTTACTAACGGCTGTAACGGCCTGTAACGCTTTTTCTTCTTTATGGAATATCTCAGAAAGTACTTGGCCGATCTTTCTGAAAATTTGTAGGTATGTTCATTATGGGTCACGAATAATGCCCAATGTTTTAGTTTACCGTTATAACCGTTACTAACGGCTGTAACGGCCTGTAACGGTTTTTCTTCTTTATGGAATATCTCAGAAAGTACTTGGCCGACCTTTATGAAAATTAGCAGGTATGTTCATTATGGGTCACAGATGATGCCAGATGTTTTAGTTTGCCCCGTTATAGCCGTACTAACGGTTGTAATGGCCTGTAACGGTTTTTCTTCTTTATGGAATATCTCAGAAAGTACTTGGCCAATTTATGAGCGGTTTGGATGATCTTGTGACAAATCGGATCCTCTGTCCATATGTAAGTGATGTAATGCTGAAAATGGATTAAACAACCGTTAAAAACCGTTATTCTGCCGTTATTTCTTATTATAGGTGGATTTTAATGAAATTTGGTTATGGAGAAAGGTTATCACACACAAATGGCACTTTTTATATAGTGTTCCATAATTTGACCGTTAAAAACCGTTATTCTTGACATTTTGTCCAATTTGGATGAAATTTGATATGTACACAGGCTTTAGCCAGTGAGGACTAAAATACCGGTTTCAAAAGTACATATCGGTTATATAACCGTTAAACCGTTATTTTTCCGTTATTTTTTATATATTAGTGGGTTTTAATGACATTTTGTATATAGAAAGGTTATCACACACAAATGGCACTTTCATGCAGTGTTTCAAAATCTGACGCTTAAAAACCGTTATTCTTGACATATTGTCCGATTTGGATGAAATTTGGTATGTACACAGGCTTTAGCCAGTGAAGACTAAAATACCGGTTTCAAAAGTGTATATCGGTTATATAACGATAAACCGTTATTTTCCGTTATTTTTTATATATTGGTGGGTTTAATGAAATTTTGTATATAGAAAGGTTATCACACACAAATGGCACTTCCATGCAGTGTTTCAAAATCTGACCGTTAAAAACCGTTATTCTTGACACATTGTCCGATTTGGATGAAATTTGGTATGTACACAGGCTTTAGCCCAGTGAGGACTAAAATACCAGTTTCAAAAGTGTACATCGGTTAAATAAACGTTAAAACCGTTATTTTGCCTTTATTTCTTATCTCACAAAGCACTTGGCCGATTTATAAGCGGTTTGGAAAACGGGAGTACGTTTATATGCTTCGCATCTTGTTTCTTTTGTTTTTTTCTTTTTTTTCCGGGGGGGGGGGGGGGGGGGGGGATGAGAGGACGAGCTTCTTCTCTGAAGACTAGTTTCTTTCCATTGACCGTATGTTGTCCCTCCTGCCCCCCCCCCCCCTCCCCCACCCCCCTTTCCCTCCTGTCATCCTGAAATACGAAATTACAAACTGATATGCATACATATCTACTTTATTTTTTATAGCATTTTATTTATCTTTTTTTCTTCTATTTTTTTTCAGTGTGTGTGTGTGGGTGTGTGTGTGTGTGTGTGTGTGTGTGTGTGTGTCAGAGGGCTGGAGGAGTTTTGTTAAACGTCACAAATTTGTGAACTCATACAAGATTCATTTGTTCACCTAAAAGTTTCTCGCACAGCTGCAGACATCGTAAATCAACGCTGCTCTCCCTTCTCGCCCCCCCCCCCCCCCCCCCCCCCCCCCCCCCACTCCTTCGTGCCCACGCCCGCTCCCTTCTTTGCATACAAAAGTATGCTATGAACAACAAATTGGTAATCTGTTGTTGTTGGTTTTTCTTTTCTTTTCTTTTCTTTTTTAACCATAACACACAGAATAGGGCCTGACTGTCCTGTCTCAGATTATCTTGTGACTGTTCAACTGAGTCACTCAAATTGTCGCCCTAGCATTGTGAAAGAGGAAAAAAAAATAATCTGGTCACTTTATGTTTACAGCAACATTTTGTTTATGCAAAGGGTTTAAAAACAGGGCCTGCATCCAATATTCCTCACCACTTAAAAATGGTTTTCGGTGGCACAAGATAGGGCTTACATAATACTGGCTGACTGATATAGACAGGAAAAAGTTCTGGCTGAAAAAGAAACAGGAAAAGGTTACATACGACAGGAAAAAGGAATGCTGCCTGGGCGAAACAGACGGAAAAAACCCGAAATCTGAGAAGGAAATAGACTGCGCGATAAGTGATACAGAAAGGGAAAAGTAACGTACGACATGAAAAAAAGCAGTGCTGGCTGCGTGATACAGACTAGAAAAACAACATCCTACAGTATAAAAAAAAAAAGGAAAGTAATATACGACGAGGAAGAAAGTAACGTCTAACAAGAAAAGTGTAATGATGACCAAGAGATACAGGGAGTAAAAAGTGTCGTTCTACAGGAAAGAAAAAAGATCGCTGACTGGATCTTGACAAGGAAAAATAACCGTCCGGCAGGGGAAAAAAGACAGGATGTGCGTGCACGCGATGTGTGTGTGTGTGTGTGTGTGTGTGTGTGTGTGTGTGTGTGTGTGTATGTGCGTGCGTGCGTGCGTGCGTGCGTGCGCGCGCTCTCGCGTGTGCGTATTATTCAGACTTACGTCTGGTTTCTCTCGTTGATGGCGGACCTTTGTAAAACGCCATGCCAGCCTCACAAGTTAAAGAATTCAGTGAAGGAACGTTTTCCTTATGAAATCTACCCGAACATTTACAGAAAAACCGTTAGTACCGAAGCGGAGTATGACCGGACTTACTGTTTTCAGAGAGAGAGAGAGGGGGGGGGGGGGTTCATTTCGACAGAGAGAGAGAGAGAGAGAGAGAGAGAGAGAGAGAGAGAGAGAGGAAGAGGAGAGGAGTGCGTGTGGACGGGAGGGAGGGAGGGAGGGGGGAACAAGGAAAGGGAGTGGAGGACGGGAAGGATATAAATCAGGGGCGCCTGATGGTAAAAAATGTCAAGGCAAAAACCACAGAGCCGGCTGTCGTTCATGGCGAAGGTGTGGAGGGGAGGCAGGCGGCAGTGGTCCTTGGAACATCCCGCTGCAGCGAGTCGACGGCCCATTTGTCTGCCGGGGTCCCTACACGCTGGTCCGCCGGCTCCGTAAGGGGAATCGGACTTTTGTTACTGTTCGCGGTACACGTCAGCAGAACATGATGGTGATTAATTACCAGGCCGTCGCCCTCCATTCAGCCACAGATAAAGCGGGTGTCACCTTTCCACCCGCCGCCTCACGTTTCCAGCCTCGGACCATCGGTTCGTCGGACTCTGGCGTTCTGTTTTCCCATTGTGCACCGTCCACCCGGCTGCGCGCGCTGTCTTCCCATGCTTATCCCCTTTGTCCGGAAGTCGTCGGTCCCTTCAAAGCTCCCGATCCAGTCATAACTACAGTGACACAGGAGAATATGTGGTCTGGGTTGGTGGACGTACCGCGACCGTTCGAGGCGGAAGACTGAGAAATCCCACCCTGAAAGGAAAGAGAATAAGAATACAGGTTTTCTGAACAAAAGGAAGTGTGAGGGGTGTAAAGTCTGGGAAAGTTTTTGAACGTAGCTTTAGTGTGGGAGAACGGGCGCTTAAGGGTTCATTCTCTCTTCCTTCTCTTCCACCTTGATGTAGGCCTCGACCAGTCCATTACTCTGTTTGTTCTTTCATTTCAACAGAGTTAGCATTTCCCTGCCTCTTTTTAGAATATGTGTGAATTCAAATACACAAGCCTGTTTACACAAATGTAAAGCGTATTGAATAAATCAACAGCGGAAGGGGAAAAAAGTAGCGTAAACAATTCTTCAGTCACTGTCAAAACGACTTTACAGAGGTTTTGTTCAAACATGTAATTGAATCAAACCAAAGAGCGAAAGTTATATTGAATTTTACTGCTTATACAGAGTCCACGTTAAAGCTGTTCATTCCTCCTTGACTGTACTGTGTGGCAGCTTTTTGGTATTGGTGCGCTGGTGGAAGGTTTGTTACCTCGCGGAATGTCGCATCATCACGAAATTTCGCGACGCGACGGACCGCGAGGAGCATCCAAGGTTTCGTCTTTTGACTTCATTTCTGCATTGACCAGACAAACACTTCAGAAACGAATTCAAACATGACTTTTTATCAAAACTCCAGACAACGTAATGTCGTTTTGGGCGATTTTACGTAAGGACATGGCTGTATGAAGTGTATTGGCTACATATTACTTACTTTTCGTGGCTATTATTGATTTATTTGTCGTTATTCGTGTTCATCATATAATATTTCTGCTCTGCGAACACACGTTTTTAGAAGATTGTTTGACGTCACTGTCTTTATAGCAGCATTTCTGTGCTATGCTTGGCTAAGTTTCAGTGTTTCCATTGGAGGAGGAAAGTTTACTAATGAGATGTCGTATTTTCATTTCGTGTATGCTATTACTGTATTAACACATTAGCATGTGCAATAGCAATACATGGAGAAAGACAAAGACATACAACAGTGAGAAATATTAGATGACAGAGAGAGAGGGAGACAGAGAGAGAGAGACAGGGAGAAATGCATTTTCATTCCGAGTGTCTTACTGTAACGGCAGATTCGTGTGAGTAATAGCAACATATGGAGAGAGGAGCATAGACCAGTGAGAAACATAGACCAGAGAGAGAGAGAGAGTTTCCATTTCCTATTTCCTTTCATGTTGTTTAAATCCCAGCCTACTACAGGTGAGCTGCATCAGGACTGTTACCATGTCAAATGGAATATGAGCATATAGAATATTCTCGAAAATCGAACAGACCGTCCTGCCTAAGTTATTAATGTTTCCAGAAAAGAAAAAAGAGCATCCAGTGAAGAGAAATCTAAAAATGTGGATAACATATGTGTATGTATGTATATATATACATATATATGTGTATATATATATATATATATATATATGTGTGTGTGTGTGTGCGCGCGCGCGCGCGCGCGTGCGTGCGTGTGCGTGCGCGTGTATGGGTGTGTGTGCGTGCGTGCGTGCGTGTGCGTGTATGTGTTTGCGCGCGCGTTTGTGTGTGTACGCACACGTAAATGTATGTACAAGTATTTGAAGAGAGGAAAGACAAAAAAGGGAGATCTTACGAGAAAAGAAAGAGAAAGGAAGAGAGTGGGCAGGAGGAGGTTGAGAGAGAGGGAGAGTGGTGAGATGGGACGGGGACGCGAGAAGGGGTTGTGGTGGTGGTGGTGGTGGTGGGTGGTGAAAGTGGTAGTGCGGGGCACTAAATCCCAAAGGACAGCTGTAAACGAACTGTTTACAGTTACGGTAGTTGATCTCTCTCTCTCTCTCTCTCTCTCTCTCTCTCTCTCTCTCTCTCTCTCTCTTCTCTCTCTTTTCTTTTCCCGAGTGAAATTCCTTTCGTTAAAGCGAGCTTGTATCAGGGGATTGGCTTAGGAAGGGGGGCCGCTCAGAAAAACTGTCATTTAAATAACTTCATCAGGAGAGAGAGAGAGAGAGAGAGAGGAGAGAAGGAGTATGCCCGTGCCTCAGTCATGCAATTCAGTATTTTTCATACAGTGTGATTCCAGTCAAGAAGAAAGGCTGGTCCATTACGTGCGAACGAGAATAAAACGCTGTGCCCTGATTATCGAATAAACCGTTGGAAATTCTTAACACTGACAGGAAATGATTCACAACACTTTTGAAGTAAGGCTGGCAACGGAAGCTTCCCCATTTGAACAGTATCTTGTTCTTCTTCCATAAGTCTCCAGGGAATCACTGGGACACCACGTTAAAGAATTGTTCCTTGAAGAATTGTTCACCAGGTTCTCCAGTTCTGTCAGTTGTGTGCCAGGACTTGGTTCTCTGCAAGTTTTTGTTTGTTTGTTTGTTTGTTCCGTACTTTCTTCAATGTTGTCAGCTCATCGTAGTTGTTGTTTTTGTCGTTGATTTGTTTGCTGCCTTTCCCTCCGTCTCCCTCCGCCAACAGGTCCCTGGAGGATTGTTTTTAGTAACCCGTTTTCTTTTCTTCGCTGATGCGTGTAGATGATCTTCATGTGGTCAGACGTGCTGCTTAATGGTCTGACGCACGTCTTCATCGGTGATAAGATCAGTGTGTCTGATGTTTAGTACCTTGTGGCGAAGCCTCGTTTTCAAAGCTCGATCTTCTTTCCAGATTCGTTGGGAACGTTCATGTCTCACATACAAACAGGAAGAGAGAATATACCAGTGCACACGGGGTGTTACGGTGTAGGCGACATCAGCAACTGTATACGGGACTCCATACGTTTGTTTCACTATCAAAGCATGTGGATTTTTTTGTTGTTGTGTTGAAAATTTGGTACTGTCTATTCACAAGCACGCACGCACGCGCACACGCACACCCAAAACGGAGTAATTACGGAGTAATTTGTGTAAACTGAGACATAACTGTTAAAGTTTTAAGTCAAAGTACTTCATAAAAGTGCGCATATGGAGGTTGGAGGGTTTTTTCTTGGAAGTTTTTTTTTCCGGAATTTTTTTTTTCGCTAGCCGTTTTACTTTCTGTTGTAGCACAGTGGATATCGAGATGGTTGTACATTACTCTGCAAATGCTCACATCTGTTCCAATATCTCAGCAGTCGGCGACAGCTGCACCCTCGGCAGACGGCTCACGCAATAAGACTGCAGGATGACGGTTGATAATCCTGCGTGAGGTTGTGGCCTGAACCAGAACGAAAGTGTCCCAAAAGATGCCAATATGTCAGCGTCAAAGAGCAGTAATTGTACACAGTCGGAATGTTCACGCAGATGCTCCTCCCCCCTCCCCCCCCCCCCCCCCCCCCCCCCCCCCCCCCCACCCCCCCCCCCCCCCCCCCCCCCCCCCCCCCCCCCCCCCCCCCCCCCCCCCCCCCCCCCCCCCCCCCACCAAACCCTTTTCCCCCAAAACTTCCCAAACACGAAAAAGTTTTGTACTTGAAAAATTTTTAAAAAGATTTTTTTTTATTCCGGACTCGGGTTTTTTTTTGGGTGGTGTGTGGGTGTGTGTGTGGTGGGTGTGTGTGTGTGTGTTTTGTGTGTTGGGTGTGTGTGTGTGTGTGTGTGTGTGGGTGTGTGTTGGGGTAAAAATCAGTCAGGTCAGTTTTCGGTTTTTTAAAATAACGTGTTATGTTACAAGGTCGTGTGTATCGAGGTTGAATATCGCGGAGACACTGAAATGGCCAAAAATTAAACTTTTTCATAAGTCATTTTCGGCGCTTGTCGCCATGTCAGCGTTCCCCCTCGCGGTTGTAACTTTAGGTGGGCGTAGTCGGGTGAGTTCCTGTTCACTTGAGGAAATCAGAACTCTCTTTCATTTCAGTAAAATGGAGCAAATACGCTTTTTAATTTTCATTTCTTTTTTTTTTTTCCTTTTTTTTTTTTTTTTTTAATTAAAAATTTTTTGGTTTCCCCGTCCGCCGTTAGCACTGTCAGCGTCCCCGTTTCCCGGGTGGGGGTAGGGTTTGGTTGGGCCAACGGAGTATTAGCTTCTGGGCATTCGGACCGTGCCGTGCCTCCCACAGTGAGTTGTAGGGCTTGTTTGGGGTTGTTGGGAATGCACACACACCACACTCTCACATTTTATTTCAGGAAAAACGTGATGAAACAATTTGAAACTGGGCTTTCATCTCCTGAAGACAAAAGATAACAAACTTCGGGGCCCCCCGGGGGCATGCGCACCAGAAGGCTTAGGCATTTGCTAAAAATAACGAAAAATAAAACAAAATTAGGGGCCTTACAGAAAGAGTGCCCTTTAAAACCCCAACCACTTTGAGTGTCCTTCTCTCCTCTCCCCCCTTTTCCCCCCCTCTCCCCCCCCCCCCCCCCCCCCCCCCCCCCCCCCCCCCCCCCCCCCCCCCCCCCCCCCCCCCCCCCCTCTTCCCTCTCTCTCTCCCCCCTTTTTCCTCTTCTCTCTCTCTTTTCTCTCTCTTGTGAATAATAATGAAAATTTTAAAATAAAGATTTTGGGGATTATATTTTTTAACGGGGGAAAACCCCTGACTACCGAAGTGGCCCAATTTTTTATAACGGATGAAAGTCAGTTTTAAGGATTGAAATGTAGGCCTTTTGATTCATTTAAAAAAATATTAAATATGATAATTTTTTTTGCATAAAAAACCCCAGCCCCCAAAATATAATGGGTCGTATTCATTTTAGATTCTGATAGAACAATCGTCAACTTTTTTTCCCGCAAGCATACCAACAACACCACAAAACCACAAACAACACACACACACCACCACACACACACACCTCTTCTCTCTTCCTCTCTCTCTCTCTCTCTCTCTCTCTCTCTTCACCCCCCCCAAAAAAACCCCCAACACAACCACCCCCCCCCCCCGCGCGGCGCGCGTGCGGAGCATGCATTTTTCTTTTTAGAATTTTTGGTCGCAAGCGCTTTTGCCACACTGAAAAAACCGATTAGGGCACTATGCTAAGTTTTTTCCCAACCCCACTTTGCCGAGTGGGACGGAACACCATCATCCGTGCCCTGGGAGTACCTCGTGCCGTTCCCCGATCCCAAAGTGAGCACCACAATTCTGGGGAAAAGCCAAAAGATTTTTACTTCCATGCACGTGGGGATACTTGCAAATTGGCGCTAGCAACGTCATGAAGGCATCGTAAGGCCCCGTATTCAACAAGAAAGCCTGCGGTTTTCGCGGCAATGATGGTGATGCCCGGCTATGGCATGGAGGCGAAGGCATCAGGTTAATCCCAAAACATGGGGGGTTTTGCCCGGGGGTGTCTTTAATGCACGAGCGTGTCTGTTGGGGATTGTCTGGCTGTACCTCAACCCAACCCATTATGCTTTCCGGTACTGGTTGGTTTCTTGTCAAAAATTTTTTCAAATGCGACTCGGTTTCAGTTTGGGGGATTGAGGATTTTATTGCGGGGCCCCCTGGGATGTACAGTGCCCTGAGGCTATTGCCTGCAGCAGTTTGGGGGTCTCCTCGCACCACAAAATGTCATTATCTTTCAATTTTAATTTTAATATACTTAAATACATGATCAAACTGTCTTCTCTCTCACAAACGCCCCCGCCATTTTTTCTTCCACTTTTTGAAAAATTTCAATTTCTTTTTTAAAAATCACCCTTTTCCCTTTAAAAACCCCCAAAATCTTTCTTTAATGTTAACACAACTTCACACCATTTCCACCCCCCACCACACCTC
The DNA here is from genome assembly GCA_018398815.1 of Conus ventricosus. NCBI lineage: Eukaryota > Metazoa > Mollusca > Gastropoda > Neogastropoda > Conidae > Conus > Conus ventricosus. The sequence goes on from CM031602.1 coordinate 75,454,841, forward strand.
ACCCCACATTCATTAAATCACATTCAACCCCCCCTCACACAAAACCTTTTGAAGGCCCCCTTTTTGGGTTTGGAACCGCAAAGTCTTTTACCTCTTTTTCCGGATCTCCCTCTTTACTTTTCCAAAACGGGTTTTCTCACATCTCATCTCACTTTGGGGCCCGACAACCAAATTCTTCCTTTCTCGGGGTTTAGGGGCGAGCCACCCCGACCTAATAAACATATCCTTAAAAGGATTTGGTTTATTTTACCACCCACTCCCCCTTCAGTCCTCCATCTGCTTCAAAATTTTCACTTTTGGTTTAATTTGAAAAAAAAGTTAGCTTGAGCAACCCCCTGGTGTTTATGCTTTAAACTTTCATTTTTGGGGGGGGGGGGGTAAATTTTCCACCTGTAAAATCACCCCCAAAATGTGCCCCCTGAATCGGGTTTCAAATTTGAATTTTGCCATAGGGGGGTGGCCTGCTCTCGATGGAACCCATGGGCAGGGGGTTGTCTTGATGGAGGGAAGGGGTGGCGCCATGCGGTCGTTTTTCCTGCCCCGCGGTTTGGGGCCAAAACCTTTGCGTAGGATGCCCACCTTGCGGTTTTTTTAACCTCCATCCTGATGTGCTTGATCTGGTCCGTCTTCCTTTCTTTCCTATGGGCCCCCCCCCCCCCCCCCCCCCTTTTCCTACACCACAATTCATCCAGACCCCGCCCGGGTTGGGTTACATGTCGGGGATAGGGCTGTTGTCCGCGGAGCCACTTGTCAATGCCTTGTTTAAGAAATGACGCTCCCGGGGAGCCCTTTGGTGATGCCTTTCCCCCCGCGGTGGATTTTGGTCAGCCCCCTGCTTCTTCATGGATTAGGGCGCTTAGAGTCCCCGGGGGAGTTCAAACACCTCGGGGTTTGCCGGGGGACCTCAAAATCATGATCATGAAAGGGGCCCTTTCAAGCGCCAAAAGCTCCTTGTTTTCAAAAAAAAGCTGTTTTGGTGAGAGGAGGGTGCATTAAAAATCCTGATGTTGGACCGCAGGGTTTTACATGCTCCTGGAGCCCTTTTGGCATGGACCCCTTCTGACGTTTTGGATGTCTCTTGTTCCCCCGATCCCCTGTCTGGCGGCCCCCCAAAACACTTCAGAAATTTAAAAGTTAGAAGAAGAGGAAAAGGCCCCCCAGTCATCCCCCACGGGGACACCATTCTTTTGGTCGGGTAATAATTCCGTGTTTTTAGTAGCGGCATTTTTTTTAATCAAAAGGTGTTGGGTATAGCGCAGAAAACAGGGGCCAGTTCTTTTTGCTGTTTTACGTGTCATACAAAACGCCGTCTGTCCAGGGGTTTTTGCTTGGGGCATTTAGCCCTCGACTTTGTCCCGTGAAGGGGTCGTTTAAGGTGTCCCTTTTGGGGGAGGGGTGCGATTTGCCAAGGAAGTGCGGGGGCAGCTTGTAGGTACGTTTGCCCTTCTAGAAAACCTTTTTTTATTTTCTTTATTTGATGGAGCACCCTTTTTTTTTTTTTCTACGCGATGTCATTTTTTAATCCTTCTATAGTTTGGGTTGTTGTTCTTTCCCAATCGGCAGTTCAACCCGCTTAAAATGGAATTTTTTTCCTCCCGTCAATGTTTGGGTTCGGCGAGACGAAAGTGTCACCGTTGCTAATTTGGGGAAAAAAAGTTTTGCATTGTGTGGGGCGGTGTGTTCGATTGAAAAAAACACGTTCGTATGTTCCTCTGGCAAGGAGGGAAAGTGTTCGGTGTTTCAAACTGGATGCAGCGAAGGATGCGTTGTAATATGATGGAAGGACAGGCTGTCGGGGCCATTCGGTTTAGGCCACGAAGTGCCGTACGGAAAAAAAAAAGGGGAGTGAGGGGGGTGGTTTTTCTACGCCGGGGGTGGGTGTGGGTTTAACGAAAATTTGTTTTTACGTTTAGTGGCTTCTTGCATTGAATGAACAACCAACACAAAACCGTGCGCGCGCCCCACACACACATTGTTTAAAAAAACCCCACACACCCCACACACACACACCACACAACCAAACGCGCTTTCATACAAGCACACTGCTTACACACCAACACACACCACACACACACCAACACCACACCCCTTATATTTAATTTTTAAAATTATATAAATTTTTTTATTTATTATATTTCCACACACACACACCACACCTCCACAACACACCACCATGCCGCGCAAGCGCAAATTTAAATGTGTTCCCTTTTTCAGATTTTGGTTAGATATAAGGGGGGAAGTATGAATCTCACAACACAAACCACACAACAACAACCCTGCGCGCGTTTTTAAAAAATATAAATATTTGTTAAAAAATGAGGTATAGAAAAGTTGATAGATACTGTAGATGTGTGTGCGTGTGTTTTAATGTGTGTGTGTGTGTGTGTGTGTGTGTGTGTGTGTGTGTGTGTGTGTGAGTGTGTGTGTTTGTGTGTGTGTGTGTGTGTGTGTGTGTGTGTGTGTGTGTGTGAAAATGGCTGCTGGCTGTCTCTAGGAATATAGAGCTTTCGCACAGAGGCACTGGGAGTTTGAAGAACACACACACACCACACACACACACACACACAGGCACACAGGCACGCACGCACGCACGCACACACACACACACACAAGAGTCAGAGAGAGTGAGACAGAGACGTTGTCAGAGGAGCCCTTATTAATTCAAAGCGATGTCCTAAGTATCTCAGATAAAAGTGTCCACCGTCACAGCCGTTTCAATGGGCTGCGACTCCTGGGCGCTCGGGTGAAACGAACACGTTCTGAGGTCGGTATTTAACTCATTTGAATCTGGCTGTCACACGCTGTTAGTGTTTCGGCACGCACTGAAGACCCTCGAGTTTGTCGATGTGAGGAATTCGGTTCCGGTCGTGAAACACCGTTCTCACATCGCATCCTGTTTGAGGTATATGTTTTTGTTTGTTTGTTTGTTTGTTTAAGCCGAAACAAACAGTGAAGCACGTGAGGTGATATTGTGCCTGGTCCCACCAAGAAATGCGAATCAAAGGCGCAAACAAACAACGAAAAACAAAGTGCCGTCGTGGTGTGGTGGTTAGTCACGGACTGTTGACGACTAGGAGGTCAAAGGGTCGAAACTTACAACAGAGAAAAACGGTGCATGTTTTCGATGTTGTCTTATTCTTGTTCAGAGTTGGCACGCGCGCCTGTGTGTGTGTGTGTGTGTGTGTGTGTGTGTGTGTGTGTGTGTGTGTGTGTGTTGTGTGTGTGCGTTGTGTGTGTACTGTGTGTGCGTGTATGGATTGTGTATGTGTGCGCGTGTACGTGTGTATGTGTGTGTGTGTGTCTGTCTCCCTGTCTGTCTGTCTGTCTGTCTGTCTTTCTATCTGTCTCTCTCTCTCTCTCCTCTCTCTCTCTTCTCTCTCTCTCTCTCTCTCTCTCTGTTTCCCTGTGCGTGCATGCGTGCGTTTGTGCTGTGGACTCAAATGTGAAGAAGGGATTAGTTAGGAATGTTGTTCATTTCAAGACGTAACCACTTCACTGATGCGCCTTTGTATATTGTTCAAAGATCCTGACCAACGTGAGGAGTGTCTCTACCTCCCGGATCTGGCTGACGCCATGATAATTTTTAAAAAAAAAGGCGTTTAAGTACACATCTTTGTTCGTTGCATGTCATTAGGGGAAGATTAACTTGTTAACTGCGGTGGGTTCTGATCTACCCCAGTTGTTATATTCAGATGCAATAAAGGGCGCATTTTTCAGTTGGTTAAATTTTGCAGAGCCTCAGTGTCGTGTGCTGACTGAAGAAAACACTGTCTGTTATATGGGGATGGAACATTAAGGGGACACACTAAGTTTTGATCGGGGATAAAATACAAAAACATTAAATCCATTTATTTTAGCATGTAGATGGATGTTTTATTTCAGTGTGAACATTATTTAACCACCAGTTACAACAGCGAGCACTCGATTTTAAAATCAGCAAATCTTGGCTACTTTTACCAGGGGGACGGGAAGTGCGGTGAAAGAGGGTGGGTTGAATAAGGTGTATGGGTGGGTAGGGGGAGGGGTAGGACGAGAGGATTGGTATTCCCGTCTAACTTTTTGAGGCCCTTTGTGGGCTCAATCCAATGAATAAAACATGCATACAAATCAACGAAGGAACGAATAAACAAACAAAGCAAACCACCTCCACTCCCCACCCTCACCCCACCCGAACTTCTGCAGTTAACGAGCTTTCGCGATGGAAGGACGAAATAAAAGTCACGCAGCTGCGTAGTCGCTTCCTTGCCGTTTCATCTCAACAGGTCTCCCTAACGTCATTATCATCGTCACGTCCTGCCTGAGTCGTCTTCGAACACCGAAACAGAAGTAAGGTTCTTCATGATTCCATGGCGACTTCGTTTCTGCTTCCATCGCCATTTCCACGCTCGTGGACAGGTCTCATCAAGGGGTACATGTTGGCAGGTGTGTGGGGACTGGGATGGGCAAGGAGTCGTACGTCATTCATGTTTTCAAAATTCCACATTGGCAAGCCGTTAGGGTGCCCATGTGGTGTAGCCCCAATGACTGTGGCATACTTCCTGCAAGACTTCCCAACAGAAGCTAAGAGCAGAGACCTGACCTGCCGACACATCGGAGAAGCTCTAAGGATCTCTGGAGGGCCTCCAGCGTACGGCAGCCTTCGTCAGTGCCTCTGGGGTTCCTGTCCGAGTGTACGAAGAAGTGTGTCATCCTCTTCCACCACAGAACTGCTTACAGAAACGAACTCACCCGTAATAAAGCGTGCGTTCAAGCATGAACTGGTCGGGCTGGCGTTATGTTATATGAGGACCGTCTTTCTTTCGGAGGTCTGTTCATACTTCGTGTTTTGAGACAGATCGTAATGAGATGACGTGAAGTGATTCAGGTAGTTATGCAGATTTTTGTAGGTAAGATTTATCTAGTTTGTG
>CM031602.1:75467247-75472247 GCA_018398815.1 Conus ventricosus
CTCACGTAGGTTTGACACAGGCGAGAAGCTTTTGTGCGTATTTCCTATGCGTATGAAAAGTACTTACGGGGTTATATTTGGCTCTAGGGTGTGATTGTCGCGTGACACCGGTGAGTAACACTTTCACTGTCACTCCTGGTTTGTGACTTCTGCAAGTTTAAGCGTTGATCGCGTTTCCTCGGATTAATGTCGTTCTAATCCTTTTGTTTTGCGGCTTGACCCTGGGAAATCCCACCTGATGTAGAACAGGTTGGCCAATATGTAACCGGTGGTTTGGGAGAAAATGTATTCCTCCGTCAAGAAAAGAGTAATTAATATCGGTCGGTGGGTGCGGAAGTAGTGTGTGTGTTGTGTGTGTGTGTGTGTGTGTGTGTGTGTGTGTGTGTGTGTGTGTGTGTGTGTACGTGGGCGTGCGTGTGTGTGTGTGTGTGTGTGTGTGTGTGTGTGTGTGTAAGTGTGGATCAATACTCATCTGTGATGACATCGTGTCTGTCGGCTGAGGGAAGGGGTGGAGGCAGTGAGAGGCATAGGCTCTTGATAGCTGTTAATACCTAGATGTCCACGTCATTTTTTTAATTTAAAAAAATCATGTAGTCAGCATGCTGTCAGTTGAAACCTCTAAAGATCTCAAGATTTATGTCAGTGCCACGCATAACTCGGCAGTACGGAAACAGGAGTAGTTCTGTTGCTTTCGGTTGTCATGGTGATCACAATTTGTCAATTGCGCGATCGAATACCCCGAGTTCGAAAATATAAACATTTGAATTACTGTAAATCAAGAATATGTCTCTCCAGAGTTGTTTTATTTTTAACGTAAAAATATCAACTCGCTTGCACTAACTCCAGTTGTTTTATTTGATTTGAAGATAGCGCTTTGTGTTGTTTAGAGGGCTCAGATCTTGGTGAAGGTCTCTCAATGTTGAGAAAATAACTGTCAATCAGCGGATTATTTTCATACATAAGGGACCTTTTTTTCTTGCCAGTACAAACAACTTGAGATTTATTATCAATCATGTACAAGTTTAATCTAATAGGGTTATTAAAATGAGAACGAATGGGATTGTTTGATAGGCAATATTGCACATTTTGATACATTGCGCTTGTATTACATATGCACATACTCGTACGTATTCCTTATTTACTTTCCAAAAAATCACAGCACCTCACTTACTGTCAGAGATTACACTTTTTATTTTCACATCCAAATAATGTGTTGCTGGGGGGAATTTTCTGAGAAGTAATTATAATTCATTTCGCTACTTCACCTGGATTTCCTCAAAAACAAGTCGACATTTTACATTTTAATGACTTCTGTATTGTTCACAAGACTTCTTTCTTGTGCCAGGCAGCGGCAATTTTATTGTAATCACGTCTTACTCGCGGTGAACATGATTGGGTTCCAGTGAGTGAGTCCTAGAAGTCAGGATTTTGAGAGAAGGTTTTCCCTTTCCCTTCAACGACAAGCACCTGGGACACCAAACACAGGGATGGTAATTTCGATAAGGTCTTTTTATATTTGTTTTAGTACACATTTCTGTAAAATGATATTAAAACTGCGATGGAGACATTGAAATGAAAACTACAGTTAAAAGACATAAATGCCTAAAGCGATAAACTTGTAATATTTGGATGGCAGACGGCTCTTTTTATTTCCTCTGCCATCACGAGAATCCTCGGAAAAGAAGCGACACGACGATGAAAAAGACTGTTGATAGTAGGAAGACCAAAATACAGCGTTAATCATACAGGCGCCTCGAGGATTTTGTCTTTTATGTCGGAAACGATCAACGTCATTCTCAAATCAGAGACCGACATTTTTTTTTTTCACAGAAAAAATAATATTTAAAAAAAGAAAAGAAAAAAACCGTTTTAAAACCCGACATCCTAGTTTTATTACCATGGAAATGAAAGTTGAGACATGTCAGTCCGAAGTCCTGTATGTGCGTTTGTAACACACACGGCGTGGGGAGGACTGGGAAGGCGTGGGCGGGGGTGGGTGGGGGCGGGGGCTCACAGGGTAGAATTTATACCACTCGGAGGTGATTTGTGTCACTACCACAATCCACTACTGTCTACGACCATCCAAGAACTCGGACAACAAGGCCCGTGTTCAGTGTCTCCTAAAACCAGGGACGAACCCCCCAGAGCTTTGAGAATCCGCCACAACAAAACGCAAAAGGACCCCTGCTCCTGTCCAGGTTATCCATAATTCCTGACAAGATAATGACCGATTAGGACTGGACTCTCCCCCCCCCCCCACCCCCCCAATTTCCTCGGCTGGTTCCGTGTGTGTGTGTGTGTGTGTGTGTGTGTGTGTGTGTGTGTGTGTGTGTGTGTGACAAACTGGAGAGAGAGAGAGAGAGAGAGAGAGTGTGTGTGTGTGTGTGTGTGTGTGTGGTGTGTGTGTGTGTGTGTGTGTTTACGGACACCGCCCATCCAGCCAGGAGACTGTCTCACCAGACACAAGGCCCGGACATAAAGGAAGCGGATGCGAGACTTGAACTCATGCACCGACTCGTCGAATTTTCAACGATCACATCGCTGATACGATGCGGCCTTGGTGTGATGCGCAAGGGGCAGACTGATGGAGATGTTTTGGGGATGGTTGCAGACAGTTATCAACGCAGCGCTTTTTGGTTCAAAGATCGTCTGGGAAGGCGATTAACCTAGAAATTTAAATATACAGACGGTACGAAAATGAAGGGAAAAACTGAAGTGCTGGAACACACGTGCCCATGCGCGCTTGCATACGCACTCATGCGCATATGTACACAAATACACATACGCAGGTCTCCAGCACGCGCACATAGATAAAGACTTGTAGGCGTTCATTTTTCTTTACTTAAATCGTCTCTCGGTAATTTTCTTTGAAACTGGGACACAACTCTTTTTGCTTACGAACATTCTGGTTTGAGCCATTGTTGGAGAGGCAAGAAATCCCGTGTTCCGTCAAAGGCCAGAATCATGTATACCGGAAGCACAGTCCGACGGAACAAACAGGCACACACACACACACAAATCCCCTTCAAACCAACTTCGCAGGAAAACCATACACGGTACCTGTACCCGTTGAATTAGTCTTTCGGGTGGGCTTGATAAATGACACGTCTACCGCCAGATCGAGGATGGGGGAGCTGGCCAACGACCTAGCGGCTTGACAAGTTCGCACGTAATTCATCCGCTTCGCGCGGTTTCGGGTGTTTCTGGGGCTAGCTTTGTGCAGACGATAGTCGCATCGTCTGCAACCGGGTGGTAAGGTTGGCGACAAGTTAATGACAACGGTCCAGGTAATGCCAGCACGATAACATCAGCTTCACTGTTTCCTCACGTGGGAACTGAAGTGAGTTTTTTTTTGTTTGTCTACCACTGGCTTTGTTCTCTGTAGTAAGTACACCGAGGTACTGTTCCCCTCACAGGTACTAGTCTTACGCACCCATCCATCAACTTGCGAGAAAAAAGAATTCTTTAAAAAAAAAAAAAAACCCTCCAGCGCAACTGTAATAGATAGACCGAGGGTGCACTTTTGGTACGACCAGGAATTTATTATGTGCGAGTCAATAAAACCGACACGTCCGAGCGACCTCTCGCCGGACAAAAACGGTGGGATTCGAAACGATGCACCAGAACCTGCTTCAAACAGAGTGTTGAGTAATAAAGAATAACTGCATGCAGAGACAGTTTGTCTTTCCTCGTAAATGCGATAACTGTACACAATTGTGGTAGTTTACAGTTTTTGTTGCCATTTAAGTGTATATATTTTTAAGCACAGAATGGTGAAGAAAAAAGGGCTCTACATACAACATTGCAACACGGGATAGTGGGGGCAGTCACTGTTTGCGCATGAATGGTAGTAACCCCCACCCACCACCCACCCCCTGCCCTTTGTCCTCCACCCCTCCGTTTTGTCTCCTCCCTACTTCCTCCAAGTGCTGCGTCAAAGAGGCAAGAATGGTAAAATGTGGTGAACATTGTGCATTGTTTTGGTTTCAGGTTGATTCGGGATCATTACGTTAGCAAAACTTCTGCTGACTTTTGTGTCTTCTTCTTTCCTTCCTTCTGTATGACGGTCTGTCTTTCTTCTTGTGTTCTTTTATAGACAGAAATTACACTGCCATAAAACTTGGAAGATCTATATTCATACAGGTTGCTGTATTATAATTTTCACATATAATGTTGCAATTAAAGATAATATATGTTCTACTGTGATCTTGGTGGAAAAAGACCAAAGCCAAGAAATATACTGAACAACATTAAAAACGCACCGCTTGCCAAAAGACCCAGACAACGTTGGTAGTTCAGAATTATTTAATGAAAGTAAGCATATTTGATTACGCATCCATTTTTCAATTAAACAAAATGTCTGTTCTTGACAAGAATGGCCGAATTCATCTGAAATTAGCTGGTGACTTCACTAGGGTCCCTGTCAAAAAGTACACCACGACGAGCATGTCCGTCCGCGAGCTCTAATACCGAGTGTGTCCGCCATTTGCCCCGATGCACGCTTGGCAGCGCCTCCTCATGGAGTAGACAAGGTTGTGCAAGAACGCCTGTGGCAGTCCATCCCACTCCTCGGTCAGTGCGTGCCTCAAATGATCGAGACTCTGTGGACGTCTTCCACGAGCCACAAGATGCCCCAGCTCATCCCAGACGTGTTCAATGGGAGCCATGTCAGGGGACAGAGATGGCCAGGGCAACACGGCAATGTTGTTCGCCTGGAGAAACGCAGCGGTGGCTCTTGCGGTGTGGGGTCGTGCATTATCATGCTGGAAGAACTGCAGCTCCGGGTGCTGGCCAAACAGTGGGACGACGTGGTTCTGCAGCACCTGCTGGTACGTGTTGGCATTGACATGGTTGTCAAAAAAGTACAGAGGTGTCCGGGTAGTCATGACTGAATGCCCCCCAAACCATCAGACTGCCCCCTCCCCATCTATTGGCTTCAAACACGCAGCAGTTGGCGTAGCGTTCCCCGACACGCCTCCAGACTCTCATTCTCCCGTCAG
>CM031602.1:75474747-75482247 GCA_018398815.1 Conus ventricosus
CATTGGCGTCTTCCTGCCTTCTGTCAAGACTAGATTATTGTAACGCTCTTCTCCTTGGTTTACCCACAGCCTTACTCCAGCCACTACAACGTGTTCAAAATTCAGCCGCTCGCCTTATCTTCAAAGTGCCCAAACAGCACCATACTTCGGATCTCTTGAAGAAATTACACTGGCTGAAAATCGAGCACATAATTCAGAATATAAGTCGGCCTGTCTATGTTATAAGGTTATCCCGGGTGAAGCGCCTACCTATCTTTCTGATCGCTTCGAAATATATTTTCCTACACGTCCCCTCCGTTCTTCCTCTGATGACCGAATTTTTCGAGCTCCCTCATATAACCGAAAGCAGCACGGTTCTAGAGCATTCTCATTTTCTGCGGCAATACTCTGGAATTCACTACCTTTCCATCTACGTCATGCCCCCTCCCTCCCGACTTTCAAGTCTACACTTAAACCGTATCTGTTCAACACACAGTTGCATGATACCAAACTGAAATATTACTAAATTACTACATGTCACTTGCACACTTTGCTCGTGTACAAATGAGCTGTTCACCAATCATATAGTGTGTTTATGTATGCAACATTATCTTCCAGTGTGTGTGTGTGTGTGTGTGTGTGTGTGTGTGTGTGTGTGTGTGTGTGTGTGTGTGTGCGTGCGTGCGTGTGAGTGTATGTGTTTGCGCGCGCGAGTGTGCTGTGCGTGTGCATGCGCGTGTGTGTGTGTATGTTTATGATTCGTGAACGCAGAATTGTGTGTGTGTGTGTGTGTGTGTGTGTGTGTGTGTGTGGTGTGTGTATGTGTGTGTGTGTGTCTGTTTCTGCTTATATTTTTTAGATGTTGAATTGTTAAAACTTGTAAAGCGCCCTGTAGCCTACGTTGTTAGGATGGGCGCTATAGAAATTGTCCTCATCATTACTATTATTGTTCCCATGTCACACCAGGCGGCTTAGTTCGCTGGGCTGTCATGGCGTGCGTGTGGGCTGTCATGGCTATTGCAGTAGATGTTACCCTGGCACAAAAATCGCCCCGGTACAAAATGTCACCCGGTTACATTTTTTTTGCTGATGTTGCGGTGCAAAATGTCATCCATGTACTCTTCGGGACTGACAGGGCCACACATGAAACGTGTCTGAAGAAGAAAACAAGCAAGATAAACAAACGAACAAAGAAGGAAACAAAGAAGGAAACAGAAAGCACCCCACACTTGAGCTACTTACACTGTTCGGTAAATACGGATACTGTTCATTTTCCTCTAGTATCAAAGGTTTTGAAGATGTGTGTGTGTGTGTGTGTGGTGTGTGTGTGTGTGTGTGTGTGTGTGTGTGTGTGTGTGTGTGTGTGTGTGTGTGTGTGTTTGAGAGAGAGAGAGAGAAAGAGAGAGAGAGAGTTGCGTATACCTACACACACATACATACTCACGCACGCATGCACGCACGCACACCTTTTCGCCCGATCCCACTTACAGGGACAGACATCCGACAGATGAAAGCTTAGACAAGAAGACAGAACTTTGGAAGAATCGCCATGACGCAGTCATTGTAACACCGTGACAGACGGGCAGAACAAGACCAAGGAGATAAGTCATCAGTTGTTGTTGTTGTTGTTGTCGTACCCTGGCTAAAAGACTCCAGGGATCATCCAAACAGCCGAAGTACAAGTCATCAGTGATCCTGGATATTCATGCGTCTGCTACGGCACAAACTGTCTTTCCGGTACAAATTGTCCCGCACGACAATCTAACCTGATGGCACATACCGTCTTCCTGAGACATACTGTCAACGCAAGCAGTAGAATACTGTGGCGTGTGTGTGTGTGTGTGTGTGTGTGTGTGTGTGTGTGTGTGTAGTAGTGGTAGTAGTAGTAGTAGTACTTTCATTTTTACGTCTTTTCACAAAATTGTGTGATATTAGACGAGAGAGAGAGAGAGAAAGAGAAGAGAGAGAGAGAGAGAGAGAGAGAGAGAGAGAGAGAGAGAGAGAGAGAGAGAGAAAGGGTATGTGTGTGATGCATAGGTGTGTGGAAGTGCACGCAAAACATGGAATATTTACTACTTATAACATTATAGCAAATATCTAACAGGACTACATATTAAACAAAAGGTAACTTTGAAAGCAAAAGTGTGTGTGTGTGTGTGTGTGTGTGTGTGTGTGTGTGTGTGTGTGTGGTGTGTGTGTGTGTGTGTGTGCGCGCGTGTCTGTGTGTGTGCGTGCCTGCGTGTGTGTGTGTGTTGTGTGTGTGTGTGTGTGTGTGTGTGTGTGTGTGTGTGTGTGTGTGTGATTAGAGAGAGAGAGAGAATGGGCGGGTAGATGGGTGGGAAAGAGCATCTAAAGTATTGGTGACAATTAAGCTTATACTGCAGATCATAAAAGCATCCCCAATTTCATCAGCCTCCCTCAAACAACCGACGCGCCTACCACCTACACACACACACACACACACACACACACACACACACACACACACACACACACACACACACAATGATGTGCCGATACGTTTCTACATTTTTAAAAAAGGCACTGTCGGCGCAGTTTGTCACCAAAACACATAGACACTCCCGGCATATATTATCGCCCGGACGACAATGTATATGTATGCCTTTATGCCGGGGCAACAATCCATGCTATATGAGACGATTATACGACAGTGTAGGCTGGGAAAGCGATTTCCAGTTTACATGGGGAAAAAGCTTTAGGCGGGTGCATTCACTGTATTCATAACAGAATTGATTTTGAAAGGCAATTTACAGTTTTGACAATCCCTTCCTCCGTTTCTCTCTCTCCTCTCTCTCTCTCTCTCTCTCTCTCTCTCTCTCTCTCTCTCTCTCTCCTCTCTCTCTCTCTCTCTGCCCTGGTAACTGTTGATTATATTGATGTATTGTTGCTTGTTTTTCAAATTTTATAGTAATGTTTAGTATATATTATTTTGGATGAAAGAAAAGGAAATATCATTCTCTCTCTCTCTCTCTCCTCTCTCTCTCTCTCTCTCTCTCTCTCTCTCTCTCTCTCTCTCTCTCTCCGTATTTACGGCTGCGTATTGATGTATTGTCACTAAGTTTATAATTATGGTTTTGGGTAGTGTATGAACAGTTCAAGAAGAAAAGATGAGGGAGGGGGAGAAAGATTATGATGGCATATCTCTCTCTCTCCCTCTCTCTCTCTCTCTCTCTCTCTCTCTCTCTCTCTCTCTCACACACACACACACACACACACACACACAACACACACACACACACACACACACACACACACACCATGATAATGAGCGTTATGACTATTGACGCTAGGACTTTATTGTTGCTAACTGATAACTGATTGTAGTACTGCTCGTTCTTGTCTTGCCTTGTAACCATATTATATCATTGTTAAAGAAACAACCAAACAAACAAAAAAGTTGATATTACTGATGCATTGTAGTTGTCTAATTATTATCCTTAGCAGCTTGCTGTATGTTAATATTGTACAAAAGGAATGTAACTCTCTCTCTCTCTCCCTCTCTCTCTCTCTCTCTCTCTCTCTCCTCCCCCCCCCCCCCCCCTCTCTCCCCCTCTCTTTCTCTTCGATAGGAGGATCGCTTATTCTATGTTGTGTGTGCTGATTTTTTTTCTCTCTCTCTTCTATGAAATTTATTTCTTTATTTATGTTTGTTGTTGCAATTGCTTTCTTTTTTCTTTTTTTCTTTTTTTTTCTCCTTCAAAGTCATCTATGCCTTAAATGTTAATGGATGAACACTTTATCAAGTTTTAATGCATTTGTGAAGATATGTGAGTTTGTTATAATTTTTGTAAGTTTTAGTCGCTAGTTATGCTTAGTAGTCGCTAGTCATGCTTAGTTAGTCCCTTAATGGGGCGAGGCCGGATGAAAAAAAGCATGTGTTTGCTTATCTGTTACCCTTGGAAATAAAGATTATCATCATCATCATCATCATCATCTCTCTCTCTCTCTCTCTCTCTCTCTCTCTCCTCTCTCTCTCTCTCTCTCTCTCTCTCTCTCTCTCCTTACACCTCCCAACTTCCATCCCCTCCTCTGTTTACCGTGCTCGTGAAAAAAAAAGCAGAAAAAGAATGTACACCCATTCATCAGACTGTGATTCAGATCTTTCTCAGGGTTGCAAGTCGCCCGGCGAACGAGCAGCACCTCTCCATATTCTTCCGTCTCACTCATTTTGAGACTGAGAATTCCGAGAATTACTTCTGCCACGTGATTGGTCAAATTCTGTCAACTTTCCTGTGATTGGGGCCTGATAAGTCGGTAAGTCACCCCGCTGGGATGTCTATAACGTCTGGTCTCTGACAGGTTTTCATTCGGAGGAAGAAACGCCAGGAATGAGCAAGCACTCGTACAAATATCGAAGTGAGTGTAAGTTTAAGACAAATATTTAAAAACAAACTTAAACCCCACCTTTCAAGAAGTTTTTCTTTTAACACAGTGCATTCCATACTATACCTATACCATCCAGACATGCTCTTGCCTTTCATGTTTGCACAAAGGTATGTATAAGTGTGTGGGTGTGTGGCACACACACACACACACACACACACACACACTGACACACACAGAGGGGGTGGAGGTGGGGGGTTATAGACAGGGGTATGCACTTTGGAGTTTTGTTTGCGTGGGACGGAATGTGTGGTTGGATTGGGAGATTGGAAGGCGGGAGGGAGGGAGGGAGTGGGCGTGGATTGTGTGGGGATCCGGAATGGGGGAATGCAAGTCAGCGTGCGTGTTTTCTGAGTGCAGTTTTAGGAAGAAGCGTGAGCTGAACACTTCGAGTGATCATGTCGGAAATGCCATTGAAACGTCTTATTTTGGACCTCTTAACATCATTGTCATTACCATGACTAACATTGCTGTTTAACCATTAATGCAGCGAAATGTGTAAATGACATAACCTATGCTTTTGCGAAGGTACAGATCATTCAATATCTCCAAAACATCATTAGCAAACTTGTCAGACTGCAGTTAGTCTTTTTCGTTTCGATGTGTTTCTGAATGAGCTTTTAAATGAGCTCGTTCAAGAAGCCTTCTCTGGGGACAACAAATAAAGTAGTCTATCTTAAATCCTGTACGTTACCACACATTCGTTTGTGGAAAACTCAAAATCCCGCTTTGGTGGTGTTACTACGCACGCACGCAAGCACGCATATTAAATTTTCAGGCCTGTCTGACTCTGCAGTTTAGAACTTTGGGAGGAAGTTTCCATGTTTGAGTTTTATGTCTCTGGTCCGAGTGTGTACTAGTTTGGAGTTATATGCCTTTCATTTTTGCCCTCTGTCTTCGTTGTTTACTTTTATCAGTCCTTACAGAATGAATGTAGAAATAGAAAGCGTGATAAAGATGTGCGGGCAAACACGTATTCATACGCGTGCAGAGAGAGAGAGAGAGAGAGAGAGAGAGAGTGGGGACGTGAAAAAGCAACCCATCTTTATTTTTCCTTCTTCTTCTTCTTCCCTTTTCACAAATTTCCTCCTCCCAGTTCGAGCAGGCCATTTGCATTCAGTTCAAAAATAAAGCCGTGTACGCAAGCCTTAAACGTCGCGGCGGCGGGGCGAAAAGTAACGGGAAAGATTTAATTCCTCGGCCGCGGGAACTTAAACAACCGCCGCCCCGACAATGCGGCCCGTGGCACCGCGAGGGGTTCTCTTTCAGGATTCCTCGGTGCCGGTTTCCTGCATCTGCATGGGCGGCCTTGAAACTCGTTAATCCTCACAAGGGGTGGACCTCATCGGCCGGGGAATCCGAGCCGGGGGCTTTGTGAGTCGTCCCACATTGAATGCAGATTCGATTCCACGACAAGCCGTCGAAGTGGCCCTCTGTTGTGGCTGTTTGCCGCGCGACGCGCCGCGGACGGTGACACTGTTGAGAGAGACGACCCGTCATTGGCTGCACACCTTCTCCAGGCCCTTTGCCCCCCCCCCCCCCCCCCCCCCCCCCCCCCCCCCCCCCCCCCCCATACACACACACCCCACCTTCCCCACTTCCGATCTCTTCCACGGGACTATCCCCAGATTCCTCCTTTTTAATACCCCATCTCTACCTCCCACTATCCTTCTGTCCTTTTTTTTTTATTAGGTCAGTTCACGGGTGAACACAAGTGGAAACAGCGAGAGAGAGGGAGAGAGAGAGGAAGGAGGGCGAGAGAGGAGGCGGGAAGAAGGGAAGGCAAGAGACAGAGAAAAAGAGAGGGGGAGGGAGGGGAAAGAGAGAGAGAGACAAGAGAAAGAGAGAGAACAAAAACATTACTTTGCTTAATCTCAATGAACATATTGTAACATTTATGTACGGGCGTGATAGAATCTACGATTGATATAAAATCAAACAACACACATGTTATCTTAAAATCCTGAAAGAAATTAATGAAACGGTGATGAAATATTACCCTATTTCATTCACGTGCGTACGCGCGCACTCACTCGCTCACTCACACACATACACACACGCGTGCACGCACGCACGCACGCGCGCGCGCGCCGCCACACGCACACACACACACACACACACACACACACACACACACAATAAGAACGTGCGTGTATATGAACATTAGAGAGACAGAGACAGGCAGACAGACAGAAAGGCAGACAGACCGAGATACACAGAGAGATACATACATGCAAGGGGACAGAGAGAGAGAGGGGGGGGGGGGGAAGAGATGGCGGTGCGGTGGAAGTAGTAAGGATGACACTTTTGCAGTTGTTTCCTGTCTTCGCCAATGGCTGCCAAAATCCTGGATGACGTTCAGTACTTTGGGCGTTCTGCCTTTAGACATTCACATAACTTTCTGTGGAAAAAAAAATCAAAAATAGAAATGAAAATAAACAGAACAAAGTAGATATAGAAACGTTTCTACTCGTTGGAACATTATCATTTTTTGTTGTTGTTGTTGTTGTCTTCCAATGAGTCACTATCGAGAACGAAGGGCGAACAGCCTTTTCAAAACCATGTACGACGACGGTTGACATGTCGTTTATAGACGGATCGCCCAACAAGAGAGGATTCAAGACATGGCACCAAGAGCCCCAGCCCAGCCGACCACGGAACCACATGATGCTACCTGAGTGGGGGGGGGGAGGGGGGGGGGGCTTACAAGGCGACGACAACATCGGTCCGTACCGCGACCCCCGTACATCAGCACCGTACCTGTTGGCGCTCAGACAGGTCATCAGCCAAGGATTGGGACCAGCAACTCCCGAACAGGACCAGAGAACTGGGGGGGGGGGGGGGGGGGGGGGGGGGGACAGCTGTCCACGCGCAGCGGATCTCATCCACAGCAATCAGGGCTGGCTTAGTCACCGACAGACAAGGACAGATCAAATTCAGGGAGGCTGCCCATCACTGGGAATTCTTCTCCACCCGTCTCCTTCTCCACCCGTTTCCTTCTCGTAGAAACGATTTCCAGGTGGATGAGCTGACCATCAGCAGGCGGGTGTCAAACTGAAAACGGATTTCGGTTGTCGTTGTGACGAACTTCGTTTTCTGTTTTACTGTCGGGGTGGT
>CM031602.1:75489747-75514747 GCA_018398815.1 Conus ventricosus
TTGGCCTATTCTGATCCGACGTACAGTCTGCACTGCTGGTAGGTCAGTTCAATGGTGTTCGTTGGTGGCCTATTCTGATCCGACGTACAGTCTGCACTGCTGGTAGGTCAGTTCAATGGTGTTCGTTGGTGGCCTATTCTGATCCCACGTACAGTCTGCACTGCTGGTAGGTCAGTTCAATGGTGTTCGTTGGTTGCCTTTTCTGATCCGACGTACAGTCTGCACTGCTGGTAGGTCAGTTCAATGGTGTTCGTTGGTGCCTATTCTGATCCGACGTATGCAGGACACAACCTGCAAGGGGTCTCTACTATAGTGTACGCTTTTTTTTTGTTGCGATGCAATGATTGTAGAGGTTTGTAAATTGTAAAACGAGATCCGTTAAGGTTTTACTTCTCTCTCTGTATCTGTCTCTGTCTGTCTGTCTGTCTGTCAGTCAATCTGTCTGTCTGTCCGTCTTTGTGTATGTGTGCGCGCGCGTGAGCGCAGTGCGTGTGTGCGTGCGTGTGCATATGCGTGTGTGTGGACAGACAGACAGAACGAGTAGGAAAATAAATGCATTGGTGCAGAGAAGTCATACAAAAACAAAAGGATTTTTTTTTTTTACAAATTTATAAATTTATTGATCAATTCCTTTACAGCGACAAACAAATTGATGTCAGGAACCACTAGCTCGATCCGGGCCTGTCAAGCACTGACTGTTCAGCTGATGATTCCGGCCGTGCCGTAACATTTACCACCAAAATACGCACCAATCACAATGGCAGTCACTGTATCAACACAGAAAAATCAGGTCTTGGCAGGTCGATCAATACAACTAAATACAAGGCACCTTTAAATTCGCAAATCGAACATAAGCAAATGCAATAAACAAAACAAAACAAAACGAAACAAAACGGTGATTCTGGACGCCAAACTCACGTTGTAGTCAAACATAAAAATGGCCACGCTCCGAGATCGAAATAAATGTAGTGGTAACATCTGTGGTAAACACTTGCGCTAGCGCCCAAGGATTGGTATACAGCAACCTCGAGAGGCCAGCACTGGAAGAATCAAGCTCTCGCTGCTGCATGGTTCACGTGACATGGCGACCTCAGACATGCTTTGAAATGGAACACGTGGTTTTGTTTATGCTTTGAAATGGAACACGTGGTTTTGTTTATGCTTTGAAATGGAACACGTGGTTTTGTTTCTGGTATATCTTTTTAGAATAAAAATTTCGCGAATAACTACGACCAGTCATAAGAAGTTGTTTTTTTTTTTTTTTTTAATGGACACTGTACTAAACAGAAAATGACCATGCGTGACTAATGGTTAGAGGTCTGTTCGGCTTAGAGGGTAGAGTGATGTTCTCTTGATCAGTAGGTCTTGGGTTCAAATCCTTACTTCAGACAGCCGAGTAAAGGATTTTTTTCTCGTGGGATTGACGTCTGTGCAGCCTACAACCCACTCTTACGTCCTTCGGATGATATCTTTGATTAAGGTCCGGTATACATGCGCATACAAAATAAAAATTTTAAAAAAACGAACAAAACAAAGCCTTGTACACACATTATATCCCAGTTCATTCATTATAGAGGAATGAGCCATCGAGTTCTGGGCAGAACGGATGACAACAGCAACAAACCATGCGAACTGGTATCATGTTTGCATATTAATAATTATCTCCGAAGAAGGAATGCTGGTGTCGGAATGACGGGATTACAAAGAATCACGTGGGCAACGGTCTCACCCTCGCCAGCCTCGGAGTTCTAGTTGAGGAACGAGAAAGCAGGGAAGAGAAGAACTGATTATCGTCTGTGACACGTTCCCCTTCATCTGTCCTTCAGAGCCGTTTTGGAAGATGGTTGTCCAACACAGAACGACCACTTCGTCGTATGACATCAGTTTGTCGTTCAGTTGATCTTTTTCATTTTTACCTCCTCTCTTTTCTTTTATTCTCTTTCTAAACAGAATAAATGCTTAGTCATGTGACATGACTTTGTCATTCATTTGCAACGACCTTTTTCCTTTTTTTCTCGTTTCTTTTCTTCTCTTTCTTTCTTCTGTTTTCTTGTCTTTCTTCCCTTTTCTTTATTTTTTGATAGCGGACGTTGCGAATAAGTTCAATGTTTAGATATTTCCGTGGTACTTACAATGGGTCGTGTTCGGCATGTCATGTATCACAATAATTTACAAGACGTTCACGGCATTTTCATTATGCATATGTGTGTAAAAGGAAATCTGAGATATATGCAGCAAACCATTTTCGACAATACACAACCGAAAAGAAAAAGAAAGATAGAAGAGAAGAATGAGGCCAGACACAACGGAAAGAAACACAGAAGACGCATAGTTCAGTGTTAAGCTATCGCTTCTGTTTTGCTTGTTACGAACAAAATGATTTTGCTATTGTTCTCTCTGTCTCTGTCTCTGTCTCTGTCTCTCTCTCTCTCTCTCTCTCTCTCTCTCTCTCTCTCTCTCTCTCTCTGCCTCCTCCCCACCCACCCACTCAAGAAGCGCCTAGGGCATGTCCGTAAATTTTATGCGCTCTTAACCTTCAGCACCGTTTACTAATGTAACAACATCAGCAACATATCACGTGTAAGAGAAAATACATTTTGTTTTTCCATGAGATCAGTTTTTTTTAGTCTTTACTTTCCTTTTCAGTTGACGTCATCGCATAACAATAGTTTCATAATAATAATCATAAAAACAACACCACCAATAATGATAATAATAGTTGTAGTAGTAGTAGTAATAGCCGGTACCGGCGTTGCAATCATTGACAACACAATAAGCCTCTCTCAAACTGCTATATAATAAGCGATGGTTTGATTTACGCATTTGCTTAAACCCATTTCAGATCACGTATCTGAGCTGCACACAACATGACTTGTCTCTCCTGTGACCAAACGCAAATGTATTGAGTATTATGCAGCTTTGATTTCGTTTTGGAGTCAAAGAATTCAAATTCAGTGTCAAATTCATAGTGATGGTGAGAGCGATGAAATCGTCCAAACAAATTTGTCGTTGCATACACTGCTCAAGTCTGACTGACTGAAACCAATTTATTGTCAGATTAACTCAAGGTTGTACTGACAAAAATTTCAAATGACTGCTCAAGTCATTAAGTGAACTGTCAACAACGGGTAGGTCTTCGAGTTCATCCTGTTTTAGAAAAAGAGGCATGAACAACGCTTGGGTGAAGTGTCAATCCTTATTTTGTAATGTCCTCTTAATTTATCACTGAAATGGAACTTAATGCAAAACGCCAACAGTCGCTGATATATGTGGATTTCAGCTCTGGACAATTAAAGCATTAAAGGTACCATTTTCTCAAAATTGTCTTTCATCTTTCGCTTACATTATTTCCGCGACTCCCCTTTTCCTGGAACCTCGCCACGTTCGGCATGGACACTTCAGGTCATAACATCCAGGACCCTTAAATCAACATCGTGTTGTTCACAGTCAGGATCAGTTCACGGCTACGGTGAAATTCACGGACGCCAACCAGAGAAACGGGATATGCTCTCCCATTTCTCTGACGCCAACGGCAGCAAAAAGGTCCGTCTGTGGGCGGAGAAACAAGACCACGACAGCGCTCAGAACTCCCCTAACTCGTCGTCATGCCCGGCCTCATCCCAACACCCACGGAAGGCCCCGCAGCCGGCGCGCAGATCATCTTGGTGATGGAGCTGTCGGAGAACTTGAACTGCCGCTTGTCGTAGAACTTGAGCAGGACGGGGCTGTGCGGGTGGCGGCTCTGGATGTGCAGGAAGTGCAGGGCCGGGTCGTGCGACGTGCTGCCGCAGTCCTCGCACACGTACAGCTTGGTGCGCCGCTCCTTGTAGGCGAAGGGAAGCACGTGCCCGTGCACCTTGCGCTCGTGAGACTCGAGGCTGCATCGCTGCGTGAAGGCTTTGCCGCACTGGCATCTGAAGGGCTTCACCCTGCACACACAGTAACTTTCTGTTTGACTGGAAGTCCAGAAATGAGGACAAGAGCATTCAGAATTAGATAATAAGGGTTTTGCTCCAGCTACACGGTAACATTCTGTTTGACTGGAAATATATAAATGAGGACAAGAGCACTCAAAGATAAACAATAAGGGTTTTGCTCCTGCTACACAGTAACATTCTGTTTGGAAGTCTGAAGATCAGGCTGAAAGCATTCGATAGCAAACAATGACTGCTTCGCTCTTGCTACACACCAACATTCTGTTTTACTGAAAGTCTCAAGATGAGGCAAAAGCATTCAATACAAGATAACGGCTGCACTCCTGTACATTATTGTAACATTCTAAGTAAGCGGTTAGACTTAACAATAAGAGCAGGCGCGTCCCGTTGTGAATGATGCACGGCTTGACTGCTGTACAGAGTTAACACTTTGTTGAGAGGAAGTATCAGAATGACACAGGGTCCCCACTGTACAGAGTTAACACTTTGTTGAGAGGAAGTATCAGAATGACACAGGGTCCCCAC
Source organism: Conus ventricosus (assembly GCA_018398815.1). Classification (NCBI taxonomy): domain Eukaryota; kingdom Metazoa; phylum Mollusca; class Gastropoda; order Neogastropoda; family Conidae; genus Conus; species Conus ventricosus. The sequence continues at coordinate 75,494,208 of CM031602.1, forward strand.
TGTACAGAGTTAACACTTTGTTGAGAGGAAGTATCAGAATGACACAGGGTCCCCACTGTACAGAGTTAACACTTTGTTGAGAGGAAGTATCAGAATGACACAGGGTCCCCACTGTACAGAGTTAACACTTTGTTGAGAGGAAGTATTAGAATGACACAGGGTCCCCACTGTACAGAGTTAACACTTTGTTGAGAGGAAGTATCAGAATGACACAGGGTCCCCACTGTACAGAGTTAACACTTTGTTGAGAGGAAGTATTCAGAATGACACAGGGTCCCCACTGTACAGAGTTAACACTTTGTTGAGAGGAAGTATCAGAATGACACAGGGTCCCACTGTACAGAGTTAACACTTTGTTGAGAGGAAGTATCAGAATGACACAGGGTCCCCACTGTACAGAGTTAACACTTTGTTGAGAGGAAGTATCAGAATGACACAGGGTCCCCACTGTACAGAGTTAACACTTTGTTGAGAGGAAGTATCAGAATGACACAGGGTCCCCACTGTACAGAGTTAACACTTTGTTGAGAGGAAGTATCAGAATGACACAGGGTCCCCACTGTACAGAGTTAACACTTTGTTGAGAGGAAGTATCAGAATGACACAGGGTCCCCACTGTACAGAGTTAACACTTTGTTGAGAGGAAGTATCAGAATGACACAGGGTCCCCACTGTACAGAGTTAACACTTTGTTGAGAGGAAGTATTCAGAATGACACAGGGTCCCCACTGTACAGAGTTAACACTTTGTTGAGAGGAAGTATCAGAATGACACAGGGTCCCCACTGTACAGAGTTAACACTTTGTTGAGAGGAAGTATCAGAATGACACAGGGTCCCCACTGTACAGAGTTAACACTTTGTTGAGAGGAAGTATCAGAATGACACAGGGTCCCCACTGTACAGAGTTAACACTTTGTTGAGAGGAAGTATCAGAATGACACAGGGTCCCCACTGTACAGAGTTAACACTTTGTTGAGAGGAAGTATCAGAATGACACAGGGTCCCCACTGTACAGAGTTAACACTTTGTTGAGAGGAAGTATCAGAATGACACAGGGTCCCCACTGTACAGAGTTAACACTTTGTTGAGAGGAAGTATCAGAATGACACAGGGTCCCCACTGTACAGAGTTAACACTTTGTTGAGAGGAAGTATCAGAATGACACAGGGTCCCACTGTACAGAGTTAACACTTTGTTGAGAGGAAGTATCAGAATGACACAGGGTCCCCACTGTACAGAGTTAACACTTTGTTGAGAGGAAGTATCAGAATGACACAGGGTCCCCACTGTACAGAGTTAACACTTTGTTGAGAGGAAGTATCAGAATGACACAGGGTCCCCACTGTACAGAGTTAACACTTTGTTGAGAGGAAGTATCAGAATGACACAGGGTCCCCACTGTACAGAGTTAACACTTTGTTGAGAGGAAGTATCAGAATGACACAGGGTCCCCACTGTACAGAGTTAACACTTTGTTGAGAGGAAGTATCAGAATGACACAGGGTCCCCACTGTACAGAGTTAACACTTTGTTGAGAGGAAGTATCAGAATGACACAGGGTCCCCACTGTACAGAGTTAACACTTTGTTGAGAGGAAGTATCAGAATGACACAGGGTCCCACTGTACAGAGTTAACACTTTGTTGAGAGGAAGTATCAGAATGACACAGGGTCCCCACTGCCCTACAGACGTTGACACAACTGTGTTGAGAGGAAGTATCAGAATGACACAGGGTCCCCACTGTACAGAGTTAACACTTTGTTGAGAGGAAGTATCAGAATGACACAGGGTCCCCACTGTACAGAGTTAACACTTTGTTGAGAGGAAGTATCAGATGACACAGGGTCCCCACTGTACAGAGTTAACACTTTGTTGAGAGGAAGTATCAGAATGACACAGGGTCCCCACTGTACAGAGTTAACACTTTGTTGAGAGGAAGTATCAGAATGACACAGGGTCCCCATGTACCAGAGTTAACACTTTGTTGAGAGGAAGTATCAGAATGACACAGGGTCCCACTGTACAGAGTTAACACTTTGTTGAGAGGAAGTATCAGAATGACACAGGGTCCCCACTGTACAGAGTTAACACTTTGTTGAGAGGAAGTATCAGAATGACACAGGGTCCCCACTGTACAGAGTTAACACTTTGTTGAGAGGAAGTATCAGAATGACACAGGGTCCCCACTGTACAGAGTTAACACTTTGTTGAGAGGAAGTATCAGAATGACACAGGGTCCCCACTGTACAGAGTTAACACTTTGTTGAGAGGAAGTATCAGAATGACACAGGGTCCCCACTGTACAGAGTTAACACTTTGTTGAGAGGAAGTATCAGAATGACACAGGGTCCCCACTGTACAGAGTTAACACTTTGTTGAGAGGAAGTATCAGAATGACACAGGGTCCCCACTGTACAGAGTTAACACTTTGTTGAGAGGAAGTATCAGAATGACACAGGGTCCCACTGTACAGAGTTAACACTTTGTTGAGAGGAAGTATCAGAATGACACAGGGTCCCCACTGTACAGAGTTAACACTTTGTTGAGAGGAAGTATCAGAATGACACAGGGTCCCCACTGTACAGAGTTAACACTTTGTTGAGAGGAAGTATCAGAATGACACAGGGTCCCCACTGTACAGAGTTAACACTTTGTTGAGAGGAAGTATCAGAATGACACAGGGTCCCCACTGTACAGAGTTAACACTTTGTTGAGAGGAAGTATCAGAATGACACAGGGTCCCCACTGTACAGAGTTAACACTTTGTTGAGAGGAAGTATCAGAATGACACAGGGTCCCCACTGTACAGAGTTAACACTTTGTTGAGAGGAAGTATCAGAATGACACAGGGTCCCCACTGTACAGAGTTAACACTTTGTTGAGAGGAAGTATCAGAATGACACAGGGTCCCACTGTACAGAGTTAACACTTTGTTGAGAGGAAGTATCAGAATGACACAGGGTCCCCACTGTACAGAGTTAACACTTTGTTGAGAGGAAGTATCAGAATGACACAGGGTCCCCACTGTACAGAGTTAACACTTTGTTGAGAGGAAGTATCAGAATGACACAGGGTCCCCACTGTACAGAGTTAACACTTTGTTGAGAGGAAGTATCAGAATGACACAGGGTCCCCACTGTACAGAGTTAACACTTTGTTGAGAGGAAGTATCAGAATGACACAGGGTCCCACTGTACAGAGTTAACACTTTGTTGAGAGGAAGTATCAGAATGACACAGGGTCCCCACTGTACAGAGTTAACACTTTGTTGAGAGGAAGTATCAGAATGACACAGGGTCCCCACTGTACAGAGTTAACACTTTGTTGAGAGGAAGTATCAGAATGACACAGGGTCCCCACTGTACAGAGTTAACACTTTGTTGAGAGGAAGTATCAGAATGACACAGGGTCCCCACTGTACAGAGTTAACACTTTGTTGAGAGGAAGTATCAGAATGACACAGGGTCCCCACTGTACAGAGTTAACACTTTGTTGAGAGGAAGTATCAGAATGACACAGGGTCCCACTGTACAGAGTTAACACTTTGTTGAGAGGAAGTATCAGAATGACACAGGGTCCCCACTGTACAGAGTTAACACTTTGTTGAGAGGAAGTATCAGAATGACACAGGGTCCCCACTGTACAGAGTTAACACTTTGTTGAGAGGAAGTATCAGAATGACACAGGGTCCCCACTGTACAGAGTTAACACTTTGTTGAGAGGAAGTATCAGAATGACACAGGGTCCCCACTGTACAGAGTTAACACTTTGTTGAGAGGAAGTATCAGAATGACACAGGGTCCCCACTGTACAGAGTTAACACTTTGTTGAGAGGAAGTATCAGAATGACACAGGGTCCCCACTGTACAGAGTTAACACTTTGTTGAGAGGAAGTATCAGAATGACACAGGGTCCCCACTGTACAGAGTTAACACTTTGTTGAGAGGAAGTATCAGAATGACACAGGGTCCCCACTGTACAGAGTTAACACTTTGTTGAGAGGAAGTATCAGAATGACACAGGGTCCCCACTGTACAGAGTTAACACTTTGTTGAGAGGAAGTATCAGAATGACACGGGTCCCCACTGTACAGAGTTAACACTTTGTTGAGAGGAAGTATCAGAATGACACAGGGTCCCCACTGTACAGAGTTAACACTTTGTTGAGAGGAAGTATCAGAATGACACAGGGTCCCCATGTACAGAGTTAACACTTTGTGAGAGGAAGTATCAGAATGACACAGGGTCCCCACTGTACAGAGTTAACACTTTGTTGAGAGGAAGTATCAGAATGACACAGGGTCCCCACTGTACAGAGTTAACACTTTGTTGAGAGGAGTATCAGAATGACACAGGGTCCCCACTGTACAGAGTTAACACTTTGTTGAGAGGAAGTATCAGAATGACACAGGGTCCCCACTGTACAGAGTTAACACTTTGTTGAGAGGAAGTATCAGAATGACACAGGGTCCCACTGTACAGAGTTAACACTTTGTTGAGAGGAAGTATCAGAATGACACAGGGTCCCCACTGTACAGAGTTAACACTTTGTTGAGAGGAAGTATCAGAATGACACAGGGTCCCCACTGTACAGAGTTAACACTTTGTTGAGAGGAAGTATCAGAATGACACAGGGTCCCACTGTACAGAGTTAACACTTTGTTGAGAGGAAGTATCAGAATGACACAGGGTCCCCACTGTACAGAGTTACACTTTGTTGAGAGGAAGTATCAGAATGACACAGGGTCCCCACTGTACAGAGTTAACACTTTGTTGAGAGGAAGTATCAGAATGACACAGGGTCCCCACTGTACAGAGTTAACACTTTGTTGAGAGGAAGTATCAGAATGACACAGGGTCCCCACTGTACAGAGTTAACACTTTTGAGAGGAAGTATCAGAATGACACAGGGTCCCCATGTACAGAGTTAACACTTTGTTGAGAGGAAGTATCGAATGACACAGGGTCCCCCTGTACAGAGTTAACACTTGTTGAGAGGAAGTATCAGAATGACACAGGGTCCCCACTGTACAGAGTTAACACTTTGTTGAGAGGAAGTATCAGAATGACACAGGGTCCCCACTGTACAGAGTTAACACTTTGTTGAGAGGAAGTATCAGAATGACACAGGGTCCCCACTGTACAGAGTTAACACTTTGTTGAGAGGAAGTATCAGAATGACAGGGTCCCCACTGTACAGAGGGTTTAAAACTTTGTTGAGAGGAAGTATCAGAATGACACAGGGTCCCACTGTACAGAGTTAACACTTTGTTGAGAGGAAGTATCAGAATGACACAGGGGCCCCACTGTACAGAGTTAAACTTTGTTGAGAGGAAGTATCAGAATGACACAGGGTCCCCACTGTACAGAGTTAACACTTGTTGAGAGGAAGTTATCAGAATGACACAGGGTCCCCCCTGTACAGAGTTAACACTTTGTTGAGAGGAAGTATCAGAATGACACAGGGTCCCCACTGTACAGAGTTAAACACTTTGTTGAGAGGAAGTATCAGAATGACACAGGGTCCCCACTTTTACAGAGTTAACACTTTGTTGAGAGGAAGTATCAGAATGACACAGGGTCCCCACTGTACAGAGTTAACACTTTGTTGAGAGGAAGTATCAGAATGACACAGGGTCCCCACTGTACAGAGTTAACACTTTGTTGAGAGGAAGTATCAGAATGACACAGGGTCCCCACTGTACAGAGTTAACACTTTGTTGAGAGGAAGTATCAGAATGACACAGGGTCCCCACTTTCTTTCCGGGTTTCTTTCCTTCTTTCTGTCCTTTTTTTCCATTCTTTTTTTTTCTTAATTCAAGGATTCGGCCAGAGTTTGCATACGGACTTTGTAGCACCGTTCTTCTTCTTCTTCTTCTTCTTCTTCTTCTTCTTCTTCTCTTCTTCTTTTTGAAAGCTGAGCCTTATCCTTGCATACAATTCCAAAACCTTAACAGTTCTTGTATGTAAAGGTAGGGAGTGGGAGGATACATGACTTTAGTTACCTGTTTGTGAAAACAACAGTCGTGCATGGTTAAGGGACTGGAAAGGATGCACCGTAAGAGTGTAATCTAAATGTGAAAATTAAAGTCGATTGCGAGTTTTGTAAATCATTGTTACCAACGTTACAGTTTTTTTTGCCTGAACTTATAAAATCCACCTGTTGCTCAGTTTTTTAATCTTACAAATGTGCGGAAATCTTAGTGGAAAAAAAAGGAAAACAAAAAAAACCCTCCAAAAATAGCCTTCTCTTGCTCATAGTAACACTGATTGGATGCCGTTAAATGAGATCGAAAGCATTCAACAGTGAACAAGAAAATGGCCTTGTTGTCCTTTGTCTGTACTAGACTGACATCACAACAAAGAATCTCACTCTTTAAAGACTCGCTTTTCCCCCGGAACTTTTTTTTTCTCTGTCTGTACTATTTCAATCTCCAAACAACGACCTCCGCCATCTTAAGACCCAGAGAGGATTTCTGTGGGTCTTTCTAGGGAGGTCCCTCTGTATTCAGTACTAGGGTCGGAAATGTAAAAAGTGTTACCTCACTTGGGTAGCGTACGCGGATTCCCTTAAAGTCACTAGCCTGGTCTTATCACGTTTATGGGAGCAAACTTTGGCACAGTTGTTTATATTGTTTGCTATTCAGTGGGAGTGCTATTACGACAATGTTAACCGTGGTAATAGCATATATAGTATCAGGTGTAGTAATAGTGGTGGTCGTAAAGTTTGTAGTAATGTCAGTGGTCGTTGTAATAGCAGAAGCAATAACAAGAATATGGTAAAAATCAAAGAAATGATAGCAGAGAACAGGGTAAGATAAAATCAAAACAGTGGTTAAAGCAGCAGTTAACGGCAGCGTCGGCAACAACATCGTAGTCAGACTCGTTAACGTCAGTTCGGCGATTAGCGGTTAGCAAAACAGGATTTCGCCTCATGTCAGTTGGAGTAACAGCTGAACGGTAGTAATACAGTCAGGGTCATTTACGGCTTATTGGTGTGGATGAAAGATTCTAAAAAATTTTTCCTCATCTTCTCACATTCTCCAATGTTCACCAGGTGATTCAGAGAGACGGAGCCGGAGAAACTTACGGATGTGTTGGATACGGAGGCAGCTAATGTTTCTTACTCAGTGCCCAGAGAGTGTATTACTTTTAGCACAGTGGTACTTTTAGCACAGTGGTAAAAGCAGCTGCAATTATAACAACAGTAGTTGTAATAGCGGCAGCAGCAGCAACAGTAGTAGTAGTGACAGCAGTAGCACAGCAGCTGCAGCATGCAGCATTATTAGGGGCCCGCTGTTGAATGGTTAGAGTGTTTTGCCTGCGGTGCTGACTTGGGTAGAATTGTTTACGGCGTGAAAAGTCTCTCTGCCCATCCAGCAGTAAAGGGGTACTTGATGCAGGTAACGGAAGGTTAAGGCGTTTACGGAGAGAGTGGGCCCCGCTTTTCATCATGCCGTGTTCCGGACACGGTGAAGCGAGAATCGTTCACTGCCCCAGTAGCCATTGCGTGCGGCGCTGGGACTTTATAACCTTCTTTAGAAACTAGTAACAGTTATGGAAAATACAAGAATGATGCCTAAGAAATTTAGCTACTGACGTAGTGTCGCAGAAACATCAGTCAGCTGTAAAGTCACTGTGGAGACCTGTCGACAGCTTTCAGGAAAATGGAGCTGAGGTGGTATGGACGTGAGACGTGATCAGGTGGAGTCTCCGAGGACTCCCCCCCCCCTCCCCTCCCTACCCCCTAGAAACAATGCACGGCAAGAGAAGGCGCGGTCCACAGACACCAGTGCTGCGTGCAATGGGAACAGCTTCGTCATAACCCCGGCCCTCTCCTGTAACTGTCTGAGGTGTGCAGTCAACCGGCGCAACGTTCATCACTGCTGTGCCTCTGTGCCGCTCTTGGACTCCGGGTCCCTGATAGTGACAATTAACAGTCTAGCGCGGTGACAGCGGTATAGCACAGACAGCGGTGTAGCAAACACCAGAAGTAACAGCATGAGCGACAGCAACAACAACGGCGGCGAATAGTAGTGACAGCGCCGGTGATAGCAACAACACAAACAGCATGCAGGAAAAGAAAGGAAGGACAGAAACCAATTTTACAATGTCAAAAACAGTATTACTTGCGAAAAAACAAACACACACACACACCCGGGATAACTATGAATATGAGGAGAAATGTAGTATTCATGCTAGAAAGCAGTAGCAGCAACAGCAGTAGCAGTACCACTAGCATTAACAGTAGCAATAATCACAGCAGCAGCAGCAGCAACAGGAGAGGCAGCAGCAAAACAGCTGCAGCAACAATAATAGCAGCAGCAGTGTAGGAGCAGCAGCAGCAGTAGTAATACTCGTAGAAATAATAGCAACATCAACAGCAGCAGCAGCAGCAGCATAACACCATCAGCAATAGTAACAGTAGTAGCAGCAGCAGTAGCAGATGCATCACGAGTAGTAACGGGGTTAGCAGCAGGAGCACCAGCAGCAGTGGCAGTAGTAGTTGTAGCAATAGTAGCAGCAACGTAAAAATCCACGCCACAGACCCTCCGTACCTGTGTGAGTTCTGGTGTGCCTCTTGAGGTCGAAGGTGTCGTTGAAGCCTTTGCGGCAGATGGAGCAGAGGAAGCGCTTCACCTCGCTGTGGCACTTCATGTGGCGGGTCAGCAGCCGCTGAATCCGGAACCGTTTGTCACACACCTGGCACCGGTACTCTCCCTCTTGCGTCTGAACGTCGGCGGCACCTGCACAGTGGTTTACACCTTTGAGCACAGAGCGGAGGTAGTCAGGGCTTTGAGTTCTTTTTTCCTAATTACGAAAGCGCACGTGTAGCGTCGTAGTCGGTTGCATTATTCAACCAGTCACAAGTTACGCAGCGCTCTGAGAATGGATGTGGTTAGTTTTTGTTGTTGCTCACGATCATGGGTGCAGTGTTGCATGAATATAACGGCTGCTTCCACCGATGAGAACAGAGACAAGGGAATAGGGGGAGTGAGAGGGGAGGAGGAACGAGGAGGATGGGATAGGGGTGGGGGGGTGGGGGTGTCGTAATTATGGATGCAAAAGGTGTCGTAACTGGTCGTTTCAACTAATACGTTCAGCGATAACTTTGTACGTTCAGTTAACGCGACTGTTTGGAACGGAGAAGCATCAAGGGGTGTGTTGCTGTTGTAGTGAGAATTAGAGTAACATACAGGTACAGTGCAGGATATTTTGTCTCCTTCTGGGGGGAAATTTTTACAAAGCACCGTGGTTCTGAAATGGCGCGCCTATCCAACCGATCATTGTATATAAAATAAAAAAGAACTGGACTGCACATAATGTCTTGTCATTAACGATACACAGGAGTCAGCTCATTATGCGTTTTTCCAAGTTAATGTTCTCTTATCGGTTCACTGAATCTGCTGTAGAGTCATTCTGTACAGAGAACGGTTTTACTGTCTTTCTACTTTTCATCACATCCCTCCAGCACTCTGTGTGTGTGTGTGTGTGTGTGTGTGTGTGTGTGTGTGTGTGTGTGTGTGTGTGTGTGTGTGTGTGAGAGAGAGAGAGAAAGAGAGAGAGAGCGCACATGAATGTGAATTTGTGCTTACCCACGTGTATGTGAATATCTATTCTCGCCTCTCTCTCTCTCTCTCTCTCTCTCTCTCTCTCTCTCTCTCTCTTTTACTTTCGTTCTGTTTTTTTTTTCTTTTTCATCCTATAGTATATGGTTCACCCCCACCCCACCCCACCCCTCTCACTTCCTTCTTCCTTCTCTGGTCGATTCTGGTTTCTTCAACCTCTTGATGATTTCATCTGTCTCATATGCACGCTTACCACTGCTTAGAAAGTGACTAAGATACAGTAAAAAAAAAAAAAAAAAAAGTTGCCAAGTGAAAATATGTGGCCTGGTACCCCCACCCCGCCCCCTTGCCTTCCCTTCCCCTCCCTGTCCTCCCCCTCCCACTCACTTTTCTCCGGAGGCCGCTCACTGTGCATCTTTGGGGTTGCTTGCGTCAGGATAGGGTTCTTGAATCCGTATCCCCCATTGACCACCTCCACTGGCGTCATTCCGGGGCTCTGAAATACGTCATTGGGTCGTTTTTGTAACGTCATTGAAACATCGACGACAGTGTTCGTCTCCTCATAGTTATAAAACGAAAATGATTTCTAGTTAATTTCAAAAATAAGTGTCGCTCTCTCCTACACACTTGCCCGTATTCGCATGAGTTGGGTATGAGAAAGAAAAAAAGAATTATCCGATAATAAGATCAATTGTCAGAGAGAGAGAGAGAGAGAGAGAAGAGAGGTCTGAGCATGTTGACCTGAAAAGCAAACTCCTTCAGAAGCGCTGTCTGATGTGATTACGGCACCTGCTGTGCCCTTTTGAGCCCTGACACAATCGAAACGACGGTTATTTCGAATTCGCTGTTCCGGAAAGCGAGTTATCGACCCAGCTATGCAAGTGTTATCCTCCCTGTCACGACCACAATTCCCCTGAACCTTCAACTCTCTCCTCTGATCTCATCCCCCCCGAACGCACAAAAGGGAAGCAATTTGTTTGATCCATAGGTCCGGCCTGCCAACACGTCCCCCCAACGCGATATACCGCGCAATGATCATATTTCAAACCACCGTCACGAACATTCATTTCGCCGACGCATGACGGGGATCGGTAAGTCAAATATGTGGTTTATAGAGTCGATCGCTGCACGCCTGCAGACAATGCGCACGTGGCACGATCGTCACCTTACACACAGGTATGGTTGGTTAGGGAAACGGGCGGGGAACAAAGCTGCTTTTGACCGGCCGCCATCACCAGAACTGGAGTTTGTTCTTTCAACGGGGATCGCGCGGGGCAGAGATCGGGGCGGCTCTTCATAACTCGGAGACAGCGTTCAAACACGTGTGCCGAGATAGGAAAATGTTACCCCCTTGTTCCCCTTTTCGGCTTTACAACACATTTCGCGCTGAATTCCAGCGCGGGATTTTGAACCTTTCGGTCCGTCGACTTCTAATTTCCTTCTGAGGCTTAACTGGAATGAAGTGTGTATAAAGGGACAAAAGCTCCCTTTCTTTGTTGGAGAGAGAAGGGTGTGGGGGGTGTTAGTTACTACCGGCTAACTTGGTGATGGGTATTTTCTGAATAATTCGGTTACAACAAACGTAAGAGAATATAATAAGGGCTAAGTTCTTGGTTAAAACCGTGAACTCTTAATTCTTTGTCTGGAAGGATTATAAGCTTGATTATTCACGGCACAGCGTCAGACACAGGATGAAAAGACAATAGGAGACCCTTAAACTACATGCTGCTTGAGTTTGAAACGCAGATTTTATCAAACTCCTATGGATACTGGATGGCGCATACAATTTTCAATCCTTTAGATCGTATTTACTGATTAACACTTACGACAGGAGACAGCTGCCCGTGGGACGATGGTGACGTCATGGGTGACGGTGTTGAAGTAGAATATCCATGACGGACATCAGTTTGCGACATCATTCTTTCAGGTCGCCGTGGTGACAGGGTCGATCCTGATGACAGAGATGACGACGCGGATGACGTAGAGTGCGTGTCGTCATCTTTCTCGCAGTAGGGGACTCCAAACGCCATGGGCGAGGGTCGAAGGAGTCGCGGTGGCGTCATAGGTGAGTTAGGCGCCACGCCGCACTTGAGACCCACAGACAACGCAGGGGGAGGGGACAGGTTTTCGGGAATACCCGTACTGTAGACAGAGTGCTGTGGAAAGTGGGCTGGAACATAAGGCAGCCTGGACAGTGTTGACGCCGGGGACACGAGAGGGGGACCCACATGCTTCAAGGACGGTTGGGAAGTGGAAACCGCAGGCAGGGAACACCGTTGACCCTGCTTTGTCCATTCCGTTAGTTCCAACGCTGGAAGTTTTCTGGGCGAAGACACTTCAGTCTTCAGTGCCATCGATGACGTCACGTTCGTCATGGGGTGCAGTTCTGTTCCTCTGTTTGAACACGTCGCGGAGTTCAGACAAGGGACTGGAGGTCGGTATTTGAAATCGACGTTACACTGAGGAAACTGGTTACACTGTTCAGGACACCGTCTGCACATTTCCTCCCTTGTGACAGAACTCTTCGGTGTGAAACGACCGTCACTCGTAAAACCAGACGCGTTGCCCGTGTTGGGACTGTCGTGCCACCTTTCTTGGAAACAAGGCTTGTCTGGTTCAGCCGGTGGCCGGTGATCAGGACTATAACCTTTGTTCTCGGAGACAGTTCGATGTTGGGCGTCGTTCCTCCCTTGTTCGAGCTTCTCGGCGAACAGCTCATGGGGTAGTTTGATATAGTCTTTCGTGATGACTATGAAGCTTGATGATTGTTGTGAAGGATGGTGTCCGACTACGCTTTGAGCAGGGCCTATCACCCTGTTTGCGGTTGAAATTCTTGGTTCTTCCACACCGGACCCAGAACGTTTGATCACACTTGTCGGGAGAGACGTCAGGTGATGCCCATAGTGGGGAACGTTCCCGCGCGGGCTTCCAACAGGACAATCGTTTTGTCGGGGTGTAGATGGGACCCACGGTAGCGTCTTGGCATTGTCAGGCTGTCCTGAAACAGACATGGAGAACACAGGGTAAGACTCCAGAATTAAAGACAGCATCAGAGACACCCAGCGCCGTCCTCGAGGACATAAGAACAATCAAAGAAAAGTTCACCTTACATTTTCCACCTTAATGTAAAATCGTTCTTATGAAAGCTCAGTTCACAAATAAAGATTCTTCACGGAAAGAAATACAAAACGACTGAACGTGTTTACACACAAGTAAATCTTTCATGCAGCAGTTTATTAATATCACGATCATTCTCACATCAGCTCTCATGACATTTCAAAATTAAAGATTAATCAAGGTCAGAAAACGTAGATATCAAAGGAAGCGTGTGTACTTGTTTTGTTGTCAAGACTACTGTGTTGGCACCTTATCGTCTACGATATTATAGTTTAAAAAGAAGACACACGCATTCATACTAGCGAAAACACGGGGATGATCAAGTCCTTTTTTTGTCTGTGAAAATCACTTTGTGGCATCTAACTTTGTAAGCCTCGAATCCTTTTTACGGCATTCTTTAAAATCATATCCTTCCGTGTGTCTCGATCCCCCTTCCTTCCCTCGCCCTTCTTTCTTTCTTTCTTTCTTTTTTCTTTTCATTTTTTTTTTTTTTTTTTTGCTGCTTCACCGCCCATTTTAACCGTCTCCTTCGCGTACCCACCCTTTCCACATTCCGTCAATAGACGCTTTCTGTCATCCGAAGACCAGACGTCTGCGAGTTCAAAGACCGGTTGTCAAAGAGGTATGTGTGGTTTGGTCACTTTCCCATTCTACGCACGAGTAACAGACGTGACGCGAATGACTGACTGTCTGTTGTCAGACAGGACTCGGGGAGGCCCCATAGTGACCGACAGTTAGACACGGCCCAGCAGCTTCTTTCTGCTGTTCTTTGTCACACCTGACCTGTGAGCTGGCCTTTTGTGCTCTGTGACGGCATCGGCAGGATAAATTTCTCTTCAATTTTCAACTGTCAGTCTTAAACACCGGTTCTTCTGGAGCATGCGAAGTACTTCAAATGAGCTTTTGTGCTTTCGTTTTTCTCTCCTAAGGGCGATGGAGGGTGTTGGATGTGTGGGAATGGGAGAGGACTCGGTAGAAGGTGGAATGGGGTTGAGGGCGGGGATATGAGAGGCGTTGGTTTCTGTGGTAAAGATGTTCCGCAGAAAGGGCTGTATAGAAACAGCACGGGAAAGTACGGTCTTGTTCTGTCGTGGGAATGTAGAATTTGGTACAGGCACGCCCAGCCAGGAGCCAGAGAACAGATGCGGGGTTTGTACTGATGGTCCCGTTGTCGAGTTAACTATGGTCGCAATCATCGAAGTACGTAATGCTCACACAACGGTCGCTCTAACCCTCGTTTAGCAAAAGGAAACTGGAAGCTGAAAGTTTCCTTTGTTGGTTCCACTTGTATGTCCTAATCTCAAAGTCAACGTCTGTCTTCACCCTCCTACAATAAAAGGGTTAAAAAAAATTTTAAGTGCGGTGTGTGTGTGGTGGGGGGGGGGGGGGGGGGGGTTATTTCCAGCTCCTAAGTCGGTAAACTGCTAAGTGCAAACCCTTCAAAGCTGATTGATGAATTATATTCTTTATTTGTTCATTGGTCTGTTTGATAAACATCTGACAGTTGTCCATTGGTCATTTTTCATGTCCTTTATATCCTGTCCTGCTTGGGAACGCTCTGCAAAAGCACTTGGCTCAACGTTGCACGTTCAGGAGAGAATAACTTTTTTGTGTGTTTGATCCTGTGGTTTTCTCTCTGTAAACATTAAGCGCTGTTTATGTAATTAGTGACGTGGGCTTAATGACAGATAAAAGCACACACAGACCTCCTGTAGCCTGCATCTTTTTTCTTCTAGGAGTTCGTATTGTATCCCTTGCGGAGGATCTCTGGGCATGGGAAATACTCTTGTTTTCCCCTTGATTTTTGTGGTCTTAACTACGCGTCGCATAGTAAATGTTGCAAAACCTGTATCATTCATGTATTTATCTCTTAATTTTTCTATCTGTTCATTTATTTATCTATTTATTCATTCATTCATTTATCGCATTTCTTTCGATAAGACATTAGTGTTTGGAGCAGAATGCACCAGCAATGACAACGCGACGCCGCAAAGACATTCTAAAATGAATAACGTTGCATCTTGAGCACGAGCAAAATCGTTTACGATACGTTTGCTGTGGACATTGAAGCCACGTAAGATTGTGAGCTAGCTTCCTTCTTTTTATAATAATGAAGGAAAGGGAAGACGATGTTGTTTAGAAGTTCCACGTTCGTCGGACTGTACACAGCTTCGCTACACTCTATGCTTCTTTCCATAATCAAGGTATACAGAATTCGACTAATAAAGGTAAAGGTGCTTCATCACCTAAGGGGACGAAGATACACGAGGTGTCAGAGACTCCAGTGTCCTCAGGGCCAGCAGCATTGTTTGGTGGGTGTCCATCACTTCTCCCACGCTGGGTGGCCTTCACTAAAGAGGAGCAGAGCTACCCGTGTATGGCGGGATGGACTGGGTGTTGTGTTTGAGCAAAAGGGCGAAACCAGTAACCACACTCGATCATACTTAATCTCGCCCTTCGGAATGATCTAGCTGCAGCGCGGTCCCCCCCCCGCCCCCACCCCTGAATAATAATAAGTTATCGGATTAATGGTAAGTTATCAGATTTCCTCGACCTCCTTTGAATTCAGTCTTGAACGCTATCATCACGAGCCATGTAACAGTCAGTCATTGTCACCCCCAAAACGACCTTGACTCCTCTGACGTGAACGACACCTAGATCCTTGACCCCTACACAAATTTAAATACTTTGCCCAATGGTAGGGAGATTAGGATCTGAAGGTCGTGAGAGGAAATGACAACGCCTTTCAAATGGTAATCCAGCTCTTTTTACCATGAGAAGAGGAGAGAGAGAGAGAGAGAGAGAGAGAGAGAGAGAGAGAGAGAGAGAGAGAGCGAGCGATTGATTTCAGGAAGCAGGCGGAGAATGAAAGGACAAAATTCATTGGATTAAATGAAGCGTTAAAGTCCAAGATTAAACGTGTACCCTTAATTCAAACGAGCGGCCTTCGCCAAGGGTAAAGTGATCTTTCTTTCAGAGGCGTGTTTTCTGACCCCGTTTAGTACGTCTGAAAAGTGGGGGTTAGCGGAATGGGTTCTACCTTTACCACGCCGATGAAGTTTCGTTATGGCATTCCGGCGATGTTCCCAAGCACAAGAGTCCTGCAAGCTTTGAGAAAGGCGGTTTGAGAACCGGACGGAGGTAACCGTTAGCTTCCGTTTCTTTGATATGCTCTTAGGAAACACGTAGCGTAGATCTTTGTCACCACGAAGGCAACTTCTCTTTAGAAACGCAAACCAATATCATTGTCACTTCGGTGACAAACAATGTCTACCGTTCCACAAATTCAATTAGTTATAATTCAGTCATAGTAGGCCTACATCACACAAGCAAATACACAGCCGTATTTGCGGCAAAGAAATTAAGTGGAAGTCGAGTGTAAGAAAGAAAACGTTTGAATTCATACGCAGCTTTACACATATTGCCCAGAACAAAACGGTGCCATGTCGGTGCTATGTACTATACAACGCCACATTTACAACGGATCACTTTGAATTTAGTAGGGTAAGAACTATTATGCCATCTACAAATCTGAAGTATGACATGTAGCGTCAGTTTGCATTCCGCAGATTTCGTCTTGCAAACCCAAAGCCAGCGAAACTATTAGCTCTCAGTTTGTTCTAAATTGAAAGATATGGTCACATCAGGTTTTGTTGGTCTTCTTTCTTTTCTTTTTTTTTCTTCTCCCTCCTCCCCCCCTCCCTCCCCCTCCCCCTCCGATCCTTGGCAGGTGTCTCTAAGTGTGTATAAGAACTGCAATCAAAACTGGTTGGACGGGTTCTCTGACATGACAATACAATCCCACCGTCCCAAATATCTCCGCATTTGAATGTCAATTAATACACTTGTTCCAGGTTATTATTAAGGAACCGAAAAACGTGTTTTTGAAATACTCCGCTAGACATATGCCACACAAGACGTTGTAAATCCCCACATAAAAGGCACCACGGTGTTTATTTCTGATTCTTTTACGCAACTGCAACTTTAGACAACGGGGGAGAGAGAGAGAGAGAGAGAGAGAGAGAGAGAGAGAGAGAGAGAAGAGAGAAGAGAGAGAGAGAAACAGAGAAAACTTTTTTTTTGAAAGAGAGACAAATACACGGTACGGTCAGGCCATCTTCTGCGTTGAGGGACTGAAACTCCCACTTTCCAGAAAAGGGTTAACATGCAAGCGCCATTCTTGTCCACCTCGTTCACAGGCACCGCTCTCCGTTTCCAAAGTGGTACTCGCTGGGTACATTCATCGTTCCCGTGGCTCGCAATCCAAAGCCGGTCAGTGTGTTCTCCAGGAGTATATGTCGTCCTCTGCATGAGTTATATAATCAACGAAGACAGTCACGGTAGACTTCTGTCATAAGACAATCGAAGGAAGATGAATTTTTGTTTTCTTAAATCCGAGAGACTCACACTTTTTTTTTTATAACCGAGGTTTGCGTTCTGATTGTACATTATGTGCTCTCTCTCTCTCTCTCTCTCTCTCTCTCTCTGTCTCTCTCTCTCTCTCACACACACACACACACACACACACACACACACACACACACACACACACACACACACACACACTTTGTGTCCGCGCGGCACACGCACGCGGACATAGCTATGTGTGTACGCGCGCGAGCGGATGCGTGCGTGATGTTTTCTTATTTGACCTTGACAGCATGGTCTCTCTCTTTGAAATGTAGGTGTGTCGTTCCCGTCTTTATTCTTGTTTAAAGAGAAAAATGGACGCGAGCATATTCTCCTAATATCACCATGTGAAAGGATTTTTTTTTAGTTCTTTGGGTTTTGAATCTGTTGTCTGTCTCACGTGGAACGGCGTACATTAGTGTAAAACCATATCAGACTCTGGGTGGTAAATGATGCACAGAAATAACCTGCACACACCTCGTCTGAAAGAGAGCGCACGCTTGAAGGCTCCCAGATAGAACTGTAAAAAGAAAAGAGGGTGGAGGTGGGGGGAGAGGAGAACAATAATGAATGGCTGTCTGCCTGACGCTTTGATTTATGCCCGACAATGGAAACGGAAAACGAATGATAAATGCCGAGTAAAATCCCTGTTGAGACCGGGCTTTACCGAGGGAGACAACACAGCCCGCTGAATCAGTGGTGTGCGGTTGTAAAAGCGCTAAACTTGGGCTTGGTCACAGACCGAAAATTAGACGCAGTACACATCATCACGTCGTCGTTGTTGTCGTCAACTTGTACATGTATCTTGAGTTTGATTCTGCACAGGACAGAAGAGGGTAGCTCTGTGTTACAAGAAAGTACAAACCCTTGAAGTCAAAACAACAGGAAACGGGAGGGAGGGGGGTGCATTATCATTATTGCTTTTTTAAATTTTATTCCGGCAGCTCTCTCTCTCTCTCTCTCTCTCTCTCTCTCTCTCTCATCTCTCTCCTCTCTCTCTCTCTCTCTCTCCCCCGGTTACACACACACTCACATACACACACGCGCACACTCTTGCTCTCTCTCTCTCTCTCTCTCTCTCTCTCTCTCTCTCTCTCTCTCTCTCTCTCTCACACACACACACACACACACACACACACACACACACACACACACACACACACACACACACACACACTCATACACAGAGGGGGATTAAAACCTTCGTGTCGGTGACATTTCTTCTAACACGAGAATGTGGATGAAAAAAGACAACTTTTCTGATGGTAATGAGGAATCCGATCCAATGCGTTTTGCATTTATTTACGTCTGAAGACCGTGGCAATAGCAGTGACAGGTTGCCTTCTTCCGCAAGGATCGTGAAACAGCTAGCGGTAATGATTCATTTATTCACCCGGGTCATGTTCACAAATCCGGCTACTGCTAACGTATCAGTAGACTGTTTTTTTCCCTATTTTTTTCTTTTAATTTTATTGGCCACGAACAGTTTCGTTTTCTGTTAACGTGTGCCTCTTTTATATACTGGCTGACTCATTGAATTCCTTTTTTTCTTTCTCTCTTACTTACGCGTTGCACTTCATCTGACTAGTTCTCTACCAGCTTGTTTGTCAGCTTTCTTGCATCCTACCTGTGTAGCGACCTAATGGCAGTCAAGTATCTTCCGCCCACCCGCCTCCACGCCGACCTGTGTATCTATTTGCCGATCTGCTGTTATCAATCTGTTCGCTTGATTGCCTTCTTTCGTACATGTCGATTCAGTATTTAGTTTTCTTTTTTTACTTACCTGTCTACTCGCTGATGTAGTTTCTGTTTTCCTAATTGCCTTCCTACCTGTTGTCTAACCTGCCAGCCTGATTGACAGTACAGGATCACTTGCTTCACTTGCTTGCTGGCTCACCTACTTGTCTGTTCAGTTTCCGTCGACTTACCTGCCTACGTGCATGCTTCCCTACCTACCTACCTACCTACCTACCTACCTACCTACCTACCTACCTACCTACCTACCAACCTACCTACCTACCAACCTATTACCTTCCTACCAGCTTGCTGGCCTTGTACCTGCATATTCACCTGCTTGCGACATACTTGACGATCTACCTGCTGCCTGTCTATATATTTTCTTACTTGCACGTCTTGTGTCAATCTGTTTCTCTTTCTGCCTTCACACTAACATACCTGACTGCCAGCCTGATAACCTACCTTCCTGACGGCCAACGTATCTGCCTGTTTCCAGCCTATCACTGTCTCTGCCCGCCTTGAGACCCAGCCCTCTGTCCGCCCAACTACTTTACCAAACCACCAAGCGACCGACCGACCTACCAACCGACAGAAAATCTCCAAACGAAAATTTGTTGGTGTGTGTGTTCTAACTTCGCGAGCTAGTAAACGAACTTTATTGATATACAGCCAACCGGATGACCAGTTCACGATTAAACGAAATAAATGATAAAGAAAAAGTACATGGATGTCTCCCCCAAACTAACTCGAGCAACAATCCCAGTAGTCCCTCCAACTTCTCACGTGACCATCTTCCACCTCCCCTCCCCTCCCCCCTGTCTCTCTCCCTCCCACCCCAAACCAAGCAGATGAAAGCAGATAAACTGTTGACAAACCTTCAGAATGTCACAGATGAAAAGAAAAGGTAAGAAAGGAAACAAAAAGCAAGAGAAAAAAGACCAAAATTAACCACACACACACACAAAAGCGCGCGCGCGCGCGCGCACGCACGCACACGCACACACACACACACACACACACACACACACACGCACACACACACACACACACACC
Organism: Conus ventricosus; assembly: GCA_018398815.1. Taxonomy (NCBI): domain Eukaryota; kingdom Metazoa; phylum Mollusca; class Gastropoda; order Neogastropoda; family Conidae; genus Conus; species Conus ventricosus. The sequence continues at coordinate 75,514,094 of CM031602.1, forward strand.
AATTGGACAAGCGTGCAAATCCTCGGGAATTTTACTCGAAGAAAAAGAAGGGTACAAACAGTTTGTCCAAACATCGCCCAATCCGAAGAACGCGGTAAAAGTCTTCAGGGCGACAGCGACAGACGACACGACTGTTCGGCTGCAGCCGCACGAACGAGCAGAAGCTACCTGATCAGGTGAACAAGGAGCGAGAAACAGTTGCAACGTCCCCGTTCCCTGTCCCCGACCTCATCCCATCGCCCGTCCTCCCTTTCCCTCCCCCTCCAACCCAGCCTCGCGTTTTTTGACAGAAATTCGAGAACCGTTCACCACTGCGTACGTACCCGATTCCCCTTCACCCTTCCCCTAACCTTATTGTTACAAAACCCTCCCCTCTTTACCTTGTCATTCTTTCTTTCTATCGGGTGATCTTCCCACTGTTATCTCCTCTCATCTTTTCCTCCTCCTCCACCACCGTCACCTCACCCACCCACCCACCCACCTCACTCCGGGCCCCACTCTCATTTTATTTTTTTCAGTCCACCGACTGGCTGCTCTCTCTCTCTCTCTCTCTCTCTCTCTCTCTCTCTCTCTCTCTCTCTCTCTCTCTTCTTCTTCTTCTTCTTCTCTCTGTCAGTCTGTCTGTCTTTCTGTGTCTTCTTTTTTTCTCTTTCG
>CM031602.1:75529747-75532247 GCA_018398815.1 Conus ventricosus
ACGCCGTGCAGTCGGCTCTGTTGTGACCGTCTCTCGTGACTGACGGGGTCTGAATGGACCCGAGCAGAGCGCCGCAACTGTAAACACTTTCTTTACAAATCAACCCCTCTTAGGGCACTACCTTAAACTCCCGCCACCCCTAGTCGCTCGCGCGAAGCCCCCCGTATCTCAATGGTGAAAGTGCGCGCTTCAAAACACCGGGTAGCGCTCGGACTGGCGGTCGCTGGCGGCGTGCAGATACACTGAAGCTTGACGGCCACCCGTTATTCACTGAAAGGGTAGGACAGCGCTGGCGAGGGGTAAGACCATGTACCCGCTTCTGAAGTAGCGGGCCGAGAGAAACTCCACCCCTTTCCTCTCCGAGTCGTGTCGACGCCAGCGGCGAGATCGGGGAGTGGAAAGTGTATCCTAACCTCGGGTCTGCCGGCTACCCTTTCACGGCATCAGGCTGCCGTTTGACGACGACACAACAGGTCAAAGACGTTACCCAGCAAGGCAGTGCGACAGGTGTTTCGTCTCTGAACTGCCGAGTCTGTTGCCACTTCATGAAGAAACAGACGTACAGACGAAGAAGGAGAAACGAATGTACGAAAAACGATGTTATAAACATAAATGCGCAGGCTTATACATAATCGTAGGTATATGAATAGATAGAAGCGTTCGCGCGTGCGTGCGTGCGTGCGTGCGTGTGTGTGTGTGTGTGTGTGTGTGTGCGTGTGCGTGTGTAATTCACAGACACAGCGGCTTTCATATAAACATAGTTTTGTGTATAGATAGACAAGAAAGACAGGTGTGTGTGTGTGTGTGTGTGTGTGTGTGCGTGTGTGCGTGTGTGCGTGTGTGTGTGTGTGTGTGTGCGTGTGTGTGTGTGCGTATGTGTGTGTGAGAGAGAGAGAGAGAGAGAGAGAGAGAGAGAGAGAGAGAGAGAGAATTAAACAGAGTTAGAAAGCAAGCACAGGCAAACAGTTTCTTATTCATTATGAAGTTGCTGATGAAGTAAAGCTTTAAAGAAAGCAAAAAGAGGACGGGGAAGTGATGAGAAAGACGACACTGAAGTGTAAACAAAGTTTTCACAGACAACATGTGGGAACCATGGATTTTATGTTGTGAACTGAATCTCCTTCCCCACCCCCACCCCACCTCTCTCTCTCTCTCTCTCTCTCTCTCTCTCTCTCTCTCTCTCTCTCTCTCTCTGTTGTTACTATTTTCTTTTCGTCGAAACTGGACCATAGACAGCTTATTGAAGATAGTAAGGAAGATTCGGCGGTCATACTGTGCATTAAAGATAGAGGGAAAAGGCAGATCCTGTTTCTTACAGGGAGAATGTTCGGTTGTTACATTACAGTTAAAAACGATGGCAGAAAAGTGAAAATTACGCATGACACCAACAGGAAATAAATATGCGTCACATTCATGACAGCACAATGAACGATCGGCGAGTCTCATTTATGACGGCAAAACAAAGGAAAGTTGATCTCATCGATGGCAGTTACAAAAAAAAAAAAAAATGAAAATAACATCTTATTCGTCACTGCAAGATAAAAGAAAACTGGAACATATCTATGACAGCAAGACAAGAGGATCATGATCTCGGTGAAGACGTGGATCTGTCAGTGACAGGAAGATGAAAAACGTGGATCTCATAAATGATAGGAGGATAAAACAAGACGGATCTCTTTGTGACAGAAAGGAAAGATAATGGATATCATCGACGGCATGAAGATTAAAAGAGGTGAAGGATAAAGACAGAAAGATGAAGGAAAATCGAATATCACTGCTGACAAAAAAATTAAAGAAATATATAAGATCTCATTGCTGATTGGAGGATAAACGAAAGATGGATTTCATTAACGACAGGAAGGTAACAAAGCGTTCGACGTCATTGACGGCAGGAAGATAATAAAAAAAGAAGTGGGCCTCATAGTTGACAGGTAGATTTTTTAAAAAGTGGACTCGTTGATGACAGGAAGATAACTCTCAGTGGACCTCACTGATGACAGGAAGATAACTAAGTGGACCTCACTGATGACAGGAAGATAACTAAGTGGACCTCACTGATGACAGGAAGATAACTAAGTGGACCTCACTGATGACAGGAAGATAACTCAGTGGACCTCACTGATGACTAGGAAGATAACTAAGTGGACCTCACTGATGACCAGGAAGATAACTAAGTGGACCTCACTGATGACAGGGAGATAACTAAGTGGACCTCACTGATAACAGGGAGATAACTCAGTGGACCTCACTGATGACAGGAAGATAACTCAGTGGACCTCCCTGATGACAGGAGATAACTCAGTGGACCTCACTGATGACAGGAAGATAACTCGGTGGACCTCACAGATGACAGGAAGCTTCCAAGATAACTAAGTGGACCTCACTGATGACAGGAAGATAAAAAGTGGACCTCACTGATGACAAGAAGATAACTGAGTGGACCTTGCTGATGACAGGAAGCTTCCAAGATAACTAAGTGGACCTCACTGATGACAGGAAG
>CM031602.1:75544747-75547899 GCA_018398815.1 Conus ventricosus
TAAATGCTTCTCAAAATGAGCCTTCAGCAAGTTTATAATCTCCAATAGGGAGGAAACTCAACACATAACTCCTGGTCATATACCGATATTTCGAAACCTGGTTGTTTCTCATCAGTGACCACGGAAAATGGTAATTTGACTCCTCTACCTTTTCGGTTTTAAGAAGAATGCTATCCCAGAAAAGGCTGGTGTGCAATACCGTAGTATGTTTGTTGAGTTTTCAAAAAACCAACCAAAGGTGCCACCTAAGAAGCAAAAGAAAATCATGAAAGAACAAAACTAGCTACATTTTCTTGTGAAAAGTAGAAAATATAAAAAGATAGCCTCTTAGACACAAGTGCTGAGGGCCAGTTCTTGGAATGAATCCGCAAGGGACTAAATTACAAAAAAACTAATAAATTCCAAGGATAAATTCCAATTATAAACAAAGCTTGCTCTTATGTCTTAGATTGAAGATTTGTTTACATAGATAGATTGTGGGTGGAACGATCGGAGTCTCACACGGTGTCCTTTGAAGATCGAGGGACGAGAGCAGGTGCGTATAGCAGTCTTTGTGACTCAGTCGCGAGGAGGTTAACAAAATTAGGAAATCACTCAGTCCGACGATTAACATTCGTATTTGTTGGGGAAAAAGACACAGATAAACAAAATTCAAAGATGAAAGTTGAAGAATCAACTTCTGTTCCAATAAAATCCTTTTCATTTTCAGGGGAAAAAAAAAAACCCAAAGTTAATGTGTCATAAAAAGCGAAAAATTAAAGAGGGAAAATCTTTTCGAATTATTTTCAGTCATCTTTTCGGCACCAAAAAAAAAAATAGTAACGTCACGTGACTGGTCAACATAACCGCGGGCACGCCACTGTCCGGGCTGGGCAGGTGGGACGGGGAAGGGTTGGAGAATGGTCATCCGTTTCGACCTCCGCCCCAGCGCATGAAAATTATCCGCAATAATCACGTGCTGGGGCTTCCATTTTTTGTTTTTTGTTTTTTTCAGATTTTGGCCAAACAACTGCGCTCCGTTCGCGTTCGCATTCGTCCCAACATCAGCAGAACGGGTTTCATGTCCTCTCTGGGACATCCTCTCTGTGGAGGGCCGGTCATTTTCGTCTTCCTCTGGGACAGTCCTCTCTGGGGACGGCCAGGTCAGTTCGTCTTCCTCTGTGGACAGTCCTCTCTGGGGACGGCCAGGTCAGTTCGCTTCCTCTGGACAGTCCTCTCTGTGGACGGCCAGCAGTTCGTCTTCTCTGTGGCAGTCCTCTGTGGACGGCCAGGTCAGTTCGTCTTCCTCTGTGACAGTCCTCTCTGTGGAGGGCCAGTCAGTTCGTCTTCCTCTGTGGACGGGGGTTCACGTTCAGCTTCAGTTTCGTCAAGGTGCGTGCGTCGTTGCGTGTAGACTTGTCCCTAGAAGGTAAGAAAAGACAACAGTGTACGGCGAAATGAATGAAAAATATAGATCAATGGGGAAAACTTATAACAACAAAAGGAAGGGAAACTGAAACAAAACAACAACAAAAAAAGGTGAAGTGTGGTCACGAACTGCTCCTCAAAAAGAAAAAGAAAAAAAAAAAAAAGCAACAACGGCAGTTGAGAGCGGTGTCATCATAGACGAAATTGGAACCGACGACACTAATACTTACGCATGCGCCCCGCGCTGCAAACGAAGAAAGGGAGAGAAGAAGAGAATAGAGGGAGAGAGAGAGAGAACAGGAAAGGGGTGAAGGGGGGAAAGAGCGTGTAGGGAAAGTCCTCGTACACGACTCAGTGATGGAAAAAAGCATAGAAAACGGCATATTTCGTGAGACCATAGCGTCGTCGTAATGTGCTTGAGTATATGTCACAACGCACTCACACACTCACTCACAGACACACACCACACACACACACACACACCACACACACACACACACACACACACACACACACACACAGGCGCCTGCGCGCGCGCGGGCCACACACACACACACACATACACACACGACACGCACGCACGCACGCACGCACACACAAACATGAACGCATGCAGACACGCTCACCGCTTTCACACACACACACACACACAACACACACACACACACACATACGCACACGCACCTCGCACACACCACACACACACAACACACACACACACACACACACACAACACACACACACACCACACACACACATGAACGCATGCAACACGCCACTTTGTGCGCTAACACACACCACACACAAAACAGACACACACACACACACACACACACACACACACATATATATATGTATTTTATATAAATATAATAGGCCTATATATATATATATAGGCCTATATATATATATGTATATATATATTTTATTTTATATATATATATATATATATATATATATATGAACCATTTCAGACCGCTCACCGTGCGCTATCTCACACACACACACACAACACACACACACACACACACACACACAAAACACACACACAACCACACACACACCCCACACACACAGCCTTACCAGTGGGGTGTGGACAGGGATGCATGAAAACAATTGTATATGCTCACCCCTTTTTTAAAAACAATAAAACTAAAATCTCTCTCTCTCTCATCTCTCTCTCTCTCTCTCTCTCCTCTCTCTCTCTCCTCTCTCTCCCCAAGCCCATCTGTTTACATCTTTTTAAAACCATGATATTGATTCTTTTAGTTTAAAAACTAGACATTTTAAATAGATAATGGTCATACCTGTTATTCTAAAATTGAAACTCTCTATGTCGGGCTGTCTGTTTGTCTGACTGTCTGTCGTCTCATCTGTTTTAACGGTCTTCTCTGTCTCGTCTTGGGCTGTCTGTCTGTCTGTCTGTCTGTCTCTCTCTCTCTCTCCTCTCTCCTCGCTCTCTCTCTCTCCCCTTTTCTCTCTCTGTCTGTCTGTCTTCTGTCTCTCTCTCTACGCCTTCGGGTTTCCATGTCTCTCTCCTCTCCTGTCGTTACGGTCCCCCCCCCCCCCCCCCCCCCCACTCTCCCCTTTTGTCTCTCAGCCAACTCTACTTCTCCACCCTCAACCTCCTCTCGCTCCCCTCTGCCCACCCTCTCCCCCCTTCCCGTCCTTACCCCACCCCCCACCCCCCCCACCCCACATCCTCCCCTACCCCATCCCTAGCCGGGCCCTCCTCCTAAAGGCCT
>CM031602.1:75561547-75581547 GCA_018398815.1 Conus ventricosus
GCATATCAGAGACACCGAATCGAAATCTAGTCAGAATGTGTTTGAAATGCTGTCTATTTTTATTGACATGTAAACTGGTAAACAGCGTAAGTGACTATACGTTCTGTATAATTCAAATCTCTCACATTTTGTAGGTGCGTGTTTCCAATTTTGCCAACTGCAATCAATTAATCTTTCTCGGAACACCTTCATAAAAACATTCATATCACCAACACTTTGTTGAGCCATACAAAAACCAAATCCATATTCACATAGTTTCATTCTAACATTTGTTACCCATTTTTTTCTTACCTCTATTGTCCAATTCAAACAGCATTCTATACGCTTTGCATGGTAACCTGTGATCTTGCATCTGTAATATTTTTAACCAATATCGAATACATTTTACAACGGAATTCAAATGAATCGGATATCTAGCTGTTTCACCATATACCAGATCATTTGGTGTCTGCAACGACACCCCAAGAAATTTCTTTAGAGCAAACAAATGGATTTTTTCGCAATGTACAACAGCAGCATCCAGACCCCATATTTCAGCTCCATATTGCACCATCGGCTGAACTTGACAATCAAACAGCTTCAAAAACAAGTTAAGGGAATCGTTATGGAGTAATGATAATTTCTTTAGTATGCACAACAATGCGTTTTTTTGCTTTACTGACTAAATCTTTGCAGGTATAGACGAAACTCAAGCGTGTGGAGAAGTATATACCCAAGTATTATACGCATTAACAACGGGCAATATAGATCCATTGTATGTCCTCATCTTTCTCTTGCTGCAAGATACCCACCCTTTCTAAATACAATTAATGTTACTTTTTGCTTTATTAACTTTTAGTTGTAATGTAGCAGTAAGCTTTTTGCAAGGTGTTTAATTGAGTTTGTAATCCAATTGCTGTCTCTGAGACCAAGACCCGTCATCAGCTAGAAGCAGAAATGAAAATTTCCAAAGTTCATTCATAAAATGTGCACCGTGCCTTCCAGAATGTATAACTTCTTGTGTTAATTCATTTATAAATAATGAGAACAAAACTGGGCTACAAACATCGCCCTGTTTCACACCAGAAGTACAGTTTATATAATCTGTTATAACAGCACCAGTTCTCACTCGTGCCTTTACACAGTCATACATACTTACTATAAATTTATACAGCTTTCCATGAATACCATTTTTAAGCAAGATGGGCCACAATATAGTTCTATTAACAGAATCAAACGCCTTCTCGAAATCAATAAATGCGACATACAGTTTACGATTTAAAACAAAACTGATTCTGTACGAATGCCATCAGAGTAAATATATGATCAATAGTAGAGTAGTTTTTCTAAATCCAGTTGATATTCTCCAGTAATGTTATTTTCTTCCACCCACTCTGCAGTCTCATGTTAATAACAGCACTGTATAATTTGCTGCACACATTACATAACGAGATTCCTCTGTAATTATCCGGATTGTTTGCATCGCCTTTTTTATATAATGGAATCACTATAGATTCTGACCAACATTTAGGATATATCCCTTTAACAAATAAGGAGTTGAAAAAATTAACCAAAAAATCTAAAAACACTTTTGACTGGCAAGCAGTTTTCATCATTCACCAATAATCCCATCTGGGCCGGCAGCTTTACGAGGTTTTACTTTTCTCAAAGCCATTAAAATTTCTTCTCTGGAAATCGGACGATTTTGATTGTCATCATAATCGTTGTCATTAGGTAACTGTCACCGACCATATCATTTGGCATCAAATTTCCTTCCAGTAGATCTCTGAAATGATGGAACCACATTTCTGAACTAATATCATTCACAGGATGCTTTCGTTTTCTTGAAATTTTGTGAATACGATCCAAAAATCTTTTTGCTATTTACAGACTGAAGTAATCCCTCCAACAGAGCATCATTGAACTGTTTCTCCTTTCTCTTTAAGAGATGTTTATATTCCCTCCTGGCCTTACAGTAGGACTCACGAGAAGGTGTGGGTCAAAGAACGCCGGAATTCGTCAATAAATTTCGAGCTTTTCTTTTGTTAACTCGGCATTCGGTATCATACCAGTCCTCATTCTTGTTCATGTATGCCGAGAGTAAACTGCTTTTTCATGCTCTCCTGCCGCCTCTTTCACACAACAATTAAAAACATCTAATGCCTCGTCTACATTAATATCAATCAGACTAATTGCCCCTTGCATACGCTCTTGCATTTCATTAGAAAAAAATCGAATTTTAAACAAATCAACATGATCTTCATTCCAGACAAATTTCTCAATCGTACAGCGCCTGTTGTTTACTTGTGCACAGTTCTTGTCATGACATGAGACGGTGAGGTTCAGTTCCACAGCATATGAATCAGACTCAATTTTCTCAGATACGCACATCTCACACCAATCAGAATGATCGAAAACATGTCAAAGGACATCAAAAAATAGTCGTTAACGCTGCTACCATTATCACATATGTATGTGTAGCGACCTTGAAGGTCGCCCTTACACACGCCGTTTAAAATGCACAGTTTCAGAGCAATACACAGATGAGAAGTAGTTTCCCATAATTATTTAGCACAGTATCTTCAGAGTTTCGAACATGAACTGGTCCACTTTTATGTTGATCATCATACACAGATATGTTTTCTTCAAAATCATAAGAAAAGTTTGAAACTCTGCTATTCAGGTCACCGCCAACAATCACATACATTTCATCTTTAAATAAAAGTAAGCAATCACACAAAAATTCTTCAAGCAAAGAAACTCCATTTTCCTTATCAAAATGAGAGTAATATGGAGAGCCCTCTGAGGAATATATGCGCACACATACATAACATGTTTCATTGTGCAAGTAAGGATTTATCAATAATAAAGGCATAAAACAAATCAGATGCAACCTCCACTACTTTAACATAGGGACAGATATCTTTTTTCACCAGCAACACCAGTCCACCGGAACGCCTTCCACGTGCCGTGAACTTTAAAGCGGGTTTACAGTACACATTGTATCCAGCAAACATAGGCGAATGAAAAACATCAACAAATGTTTCAACAAAACATACAAAATCAAAACTAGAAACGTATGAAATAAATCGTTATTATTCATTTTCGAAAGTAATCCATTTATATTCCAATGAAGGAATGAAATAGATTTCAGTTTATTATGAATGTCAACGTGACACGAATCTTGATTTCCAGTAGGATGGACATTTCCAAGAAAACACACCAACGTCTGTATTGTTCATATTTTCAACTGCCTCTGGGATGACCGAGTTTTCACCAGAGTCCAAAAACATTTTCTATTCCAGCTTCACGTGCTGACGTAGTTGAACACAGGGTTGGCACAGTCGGTGACGATTCTGTATGGGTTCCTTTTCGTAGTGCGGACACATTACTATTAAATAAAGGACCGGCCAAGTTCCTATCTCAGTTCAACGAGTCTGTCGTCAATCCCTACAGTGTAACGCTTGCCGTCGACGAGGAGTAGTTGAAGATCATGGTCGCGCGTTTTGCCGTCATTCCTAGCTTTCTTGAGATGGGAGTCAACCTTTTCCTCACATCACGCACTTTAGTGAGAAGTCCTCACCTATGAAAATATTGCTGCCTTTCAGTTTGCGCTTTGACTTCAGGATCTCCGCCTTCTGTTTGTAGAAGACCACCTTGCGATCACTGGGGAGTCCTGCCGGTTGTTGAGTCGATGAACCCTGTCAAATTCGATGTCCTGAGACAACTCCAATTTATCTGTAGCAAGGTCTTTCAACGTGTTTTCACAATCTGCAAGGGTCTCACTTTCTACGCGAGGTAATCCATAAAAAATCAGATTGTTTCTCTTGGATCTCCCCTCGAGATCATCAGTTTTGTTTTCCAAGTCCTCAATTTTTCTCGTCAGGTCCAGGTTTTTGCTGCTGCAGACTGCTGACTTGCTCCCGAGATTCCCCAGTTCCCCCTGCATGATAACGTACTCCTCGCGCAGGGCGTGCAGATCTTGCTTCACCTCATCTAGCTTGGCGTCAAACTTCAGCTCCATGGAGTTTAAACTTGCACATAACGTCGGCAAGCGAAAGTTCTTTCCCTGGTAAACTGGAGGCTCCGTCGTGGGGATGGCCAGGTCTCTCCATGCTGGGTCTACGACTTGCTGTTCCTCCGCTGGCCAGTCGGTCTGCCTCATGTCTCTGGTCTGGGATGGGTTTGGCCCTGGGTTGGTCTCAACGTCTCCACACTGGAGAGAAAACCTCCCAGAACAAATACGAGAGGAGCAGGCCTAACATCGCACCGTCTGCTCTGCGCCTTAACTTATCATGCGACCCGCATAACAATGTTTCTGCCTCGCTCGTCTGAACATAAAACACTGAAATACGAAGCAGAAACTGCCACATATCGCCCTGAAATCCGTACTTCCAGACGCATAGTTCTTCACGAAGTACTTGACCAAATCTGGAGATGTAGCTCGTTCTTATACCATCAAAATAGACTTATAATCCGGAGAGCATTGGATGTGCGACTTCGCGTACCAAACACCAACTCACATCCCCCCACACACAGAGAGAGAGAGAGAGAGAGAGAGAGAGAGGGGAGAGAGAGAAGATTGGACTACAAGGTTCACCTGTGGTGAGATTTTTGCGTACAATTCAGATTTTGTATGTCCGTTCTAATGTGCGGTCTAATGTAACAAACGTTTGTACATCAAATCTGTCAGTTCGTCTGTCTGTCCGTCCGTCCCGTCTGTCTGTCTGTGTCTGTCTGTGAATGTTTTCCTCTCCCTCTCTCTCTCTCTCTGTCTATCTGACTGTCTGTCTGTCTGGCTTTCTCTCTCTCCCTCTATACTCTCTCTCTCTCTCTCTCTCTCTCTCTCTCTCTCTCTCTCTCTCTCTCTCTCTCTCTCTCTGTCTCACCCTCTCTCTTTCTCACTCTATGAACGAATACCACCATTGGTGAACCATTTTTCCGCATTCGGCCATTTTTATTCATATCATACCATAGAGGTAGCCACGCTCGCCTTCGGCGATGTTAAAACACGAAACCGGTGTGCATGAGGTATATTTTCGTGTCGTTCATCCCACCGACGCACAATACCCGTCTCTTCTCCGTCAGCTGAAATGGGATGTTGAGTGTGTGTGTTGTGTGTGTGTGTGGTGTGTGTGTGAGTGTGTGTGTGTGTGTGTGTGTGTGTGTGTGTGTGTGCGTGTGCGTGCGTGCGCGCACGCTTTTGTGTGTGTGTGTGTGTGTGTGTGTGTGTGTGTGTGTGTGTGTGTGTGTGTGTGTTCGCGCGCGTGCGTTTGTATGCTCTGTCTCTCTCTCTCCTCTCTCTCTCTCTCTCTCTCTCTCTCTCTCTCTCTCTCTCTCTCTCTCTCTCTGTCTCCCCCCCCCCCCCCTCTCTCTCTGTCTCTCTGTCTCTTTGTCTGTCTGTCTGTGTCTGTCTCTGTCTCTCTGTCTCTCTCTCTCTCTCTCCCTGTTTTTCTCTCTCTCTTTATGTATGTATGTATGTATTTATTTATTTATGTATGTGTGTGTGTGTGTGTGGTGTGAGTGTGTCTGTGTCTGTCTGCCTGCCTGCGTGTGCTTTGCGCTGAGAAAATCGACAGAGTTTGGTCGGTTTGTAAGGTTCTATGCCACTGTTTACTTGAAGGGGAATAAACCGTACAACCAGCAGTAGCAGGCAGGACTCACACACACACACACACACACACACACACACACACACACACACACACACACACACACGCACGCACACACACAACAACAACAACAACAAAAAATTGACTGTAACCACCTTGTGGTGCCTAATGAAACCACGACGTTATAAGAAGTGTCTAAATTAACGTGTTAGTGGTTTCGTTTATGTTGTTATTTCAGGAATTTTGCCAAACTGTAGCTTATTGGAGTGAGACTCAAGCAACCCTCAACTGCTGAAGTTGTTCGAATTCTACACCTCTCTGAAATCTGATGGATACAACATAGTTTTCGCATGGGTCCCAGATCAAGTTGGCCTTCGAGGGAATGAGGTAGTTGAATAACTTGCCAAGAATGTCACACGTAAAGAACTGAGCGGATTCTATATTCTTCACACCAATCTGAAACCCACAGCTCAGGCTTCTGTCGAGAGGTATTGAACTCGGAGACGCACAACAAACTCTTCCAAATCCGTCCAAAGTTGAGAGGTTTGCCACGTTCCATGGGCGACCATAAAGAAGAAGCAGTCCTTTTACACCCATTCTTGTCTTTTAGAACGTGAAGAAGCTCCTTGGTGCATCCCACATATCACGTACCACTCACAATGAGACATGTTCCTATATAGAATGTTGAAACTTTCATTATGTTAAGGCATAAACGCTTTACAGCACACTCCATGAAAACGCTGTTCAGAGATGTCCTGCCTGATGTGATTTTTGAATTTCTGAAAAAGATCAACATTTTTCATGTGATCTAAGATTTTACAGATGGCAAGGTTTTAACGAATTCCGGCGTGTTTTTAGACAATGAATTTTGATGAGTTGTGTGCATTAAAAAAAAAAAAAAAAGACTTCAGGCTTCAACGGGCTGACAGTCCTAATACAGCCCTGTGCGGTCGGCCGGGCTATGGGTAACATTCTCTCCCTCTGTCTCTCTGTCTGTTTGTTTGTCTGTCTGTCTGTCCTTCTCTCTTACCCCCTCCCCCTTCTCTCTCTCTCTTTCTCTCTTGTGAGACTGAAATAAATGTCTATGAGATTGAAGTCAGCACTGATAGTTTCAGAGAGTTTACTTCGAGTGTTATTCAGATTGTGTGTATTTACAGTTTCAGTTCTTTAGTCACTCTGTTATTGAATCGTTGCTATTTATACGAAGCCTGTAATCGTTGCTATTTAGACGAATCGTTGCTATTCAGACGAAACCTTTCAAGAATAAAAGGGTAGAAAGAATCATTAAAAAAAACAACTAAACATGAAGTTTAACATTGTCTGGAATCACGCAGGGTGTGTGGGGAGTAGGCGAGGTGGGTGGGTGTAGGGCATGGTTTGGTCACTTTACCCACCTCACATACACGAGCATTCGATCAAGAAAGGAACGTGTGGTAAAGCACTTCGATGGCTTAACCTTGTTTGTCGAGTCAGGAGTTAGTTGTTCGTTCACTTATTTCCATGTACTGCAAACATGCAAAGCACACGGTTTGCGTTTTGCAACATTTGTGACATTCGCTCTTTCATGTTCGTAACTTTATGCCCCCACACCTTTGCCTGTTCACTCCGGTATTGCGTGTCCGCGCTGTTTTTTTTCGTCAATCCTTAACAGAGAAATACCGGATAAGGAAAGGGTAGGTGTGTAGCCACTGTGAATGGTCGCCAAGGCAGGGACACAGATGTTGAGTATTCTTCATCAACCGTTAAGCCGCTGAGCCGTTTGGCTTGCTTACCCTCGAAGTCAGATAGTAATTTCAAGGGTTCTCAACAGCTTAACGATGTGTTTTGCTGTTTACTCGCAGGCCCCTATCAAACGGAAGCCGCTCGGATTAACAGGATTAAGTTAAACGCGGAGAACCGACTTCCGTGAGAGCGATCAAAACAGTTCATTCAGGTATCCAACCCCCGTTCCTACTTTGTGAACCGTGCACTGTTCAACCGGGTTGTTTGTATGTTGCGCGCATCATGCAAAGTCCTGACAATGTCAATGTCATAACTCGCTGTATGTAATGTGAACGTGTAGATAATGCGAACTGGTCAAGAAGAAATCGGAAATGGATCCAAGTTCTCAGAGTACGAAAAGGTCTCCTCATACAAACGAACTCGAGGCACTCGTGTGGAACGTAACAATGAGACACTCTTCGCTTCCACATTCTAGCTGTTCGAAATTTCGATTTCGGTGTATAAAACACAATGATAGGACTGTCATGCTACAAATACCAGCATTCTAAGTTATAAAGAAGAGCTCACTAAGTCCTCCCCTCGCCTCCATCCCGTGCAATCAAGACCTGCTGCTTCCGAACTTTTTTTCAAAACCAGCAAAATGTCTCAAACATTTTCCATTCATCCTTCAAGCACATTTTGAAAGAGGGGTGTGGCGACCAACTCACACATGTGTGACCATCGTCCACTTAGACAAAGCTTTGAGAAACAGTTTTCAAATTAAACCAAAATGCAACACACACACACACGCACGCACGCACGCACCACAAAACAAGGTGCATGGTAACGCTTGCACAATGGAAAACAGACGAGTGAATTTTTAATAACCGTAGTTCTTCAATGTCACAACAGTACTTCCCAGATGGCTGTCACCAGCAGAATGATTCTTTGAATGCACAAAGTCAAGGTGTAAGCAAAATGTTTGAGGACACTTTGAACAAAATGAACATGCATGCCGCTGAGTTTGAATAGCAATATGATATCCCCTCCCCCCCCCCCCACTCCCCCCACCCCCCACCCCCAAAAAAGGATTTAGAACGAGAGGGGTTAGTTTACCGCCAAGTACACAGAAAAACAAAGTACAGCACAAAACGCAATACATTTCGACCTCTTGGGTTTTCTTCAGGCAAAGACAAATAACATTTAGGCCAGTGAAAACGAAAACGAGAAACCCCTTTGTCCAGGACGGGGGAAATCGTGATGGTATTGCTAAGTGCACTAAGTTGATGTATTATTAGTCAGGCTTAACACACCAAGGTTATCTTTGCACTCATACACGCATATGCACACTCATGCGCACACCAAACATTCACCTCTCTCTGGGAATGGGATGTCACGCATTCATTTCTCTCCAAACACGACTGAGCACAAGAAATACAATTTCTATGCTACTTATAATCAAACATGAAAAATATCCAATTAACACAGATGCACAAATCAACACATAAAAGATAAAAACTTCCTAATCCCGGTTATAATAAAATGACTTCTTACCTGGCCAGTTTTTCACACACACAACCACGCTTTCACACCACACCACAGTTCTTGAACAAGTTTCTTCTTCAAGTCTTTCTTCACACTGCTTGATGGTGACGCCCTTGGTTGGCTAGCTCCAGGTTTCAGGACTGGGTCTTTGTGGTCGTCTCTGGATCTCGACGTAGAACTCTTCTTCTTCGCGTCTTCACCCACCTCTGGGTTCAATGTCAGTTTGTCTGTCTTCACCCACCTCTGGGCTTCAAACTTAGTTTCTTCTCTTCCAGCTTGTCTTCAACCCTAAGACTTAGCTGTCCCTTCTATCTCCCAGACCACGTTTCTCTCGACCCTTTCTCTGTCCTGCTCACTCCTCTCCTCTCTCTCTCTCTCACTCTGCCTTCTCTCTCCCTCTCCTGGTTTGTTCTCCTGGCACGTTGTTCTCTCCTCAGTTTATATAGGGATGGAGACAAAGGATTCCCCTTCGGCCATGCCTTTGTCCATGCTGCTTCTCAAACCCCTAGTTCACAAGTACCCGAAATTCTCCATTCGCTACATTCTCCCACACATCAGCATTTACACACATCCTTACCTAATTGATTAGCAAACAAACACTTAGCACCAGATGGACATCGAAATTTCCCGCCGACTTCGTGGTCACTTAACACAGTAATTATCTTAAGGAGGACTACTACAACCTCCACATGCATTCAACCAGCCTGACAATAGAACCAACACAGTGACCCACGCAAATACCATCCGAACGAATCCAAGACTCCTGCTCTTCACTGACTGTTTACAAAAGAACCTCAGCTGACTGAGCATTTAGCGCTCACTTGGAGCGCTGAGGTCGTAGTGGTTACCTCCCTTCCTCCTTTCATCACCGGGCAGGTCCGAACTCTCTCCTAGGTGTCATCTGTCATCTGACCACTTGGCCTCCTTCACACAGTTCGGCCGGTGCGATGGGTAAGGTACCCTGGTTAATTGGTCTATTACCTATTTGTATACTACGTACAACGTCCCTTGCCTCCAAGCGTCTAATGCCTTTTGTGAAGGTTTCACGCTCCTTGACAATTCCCCCCACTGAAGACAATGCCCTGCATTGGCTAAAACCTAACATTCAAGGAGATGAAACTCTCATAATTTTCCCATTTAAACCATGCTAATATCGGCCTCTCATAAGCCTACTTACACCAGAGAACGCACGCAAGATGTGTCTTGCAAACAAAAATTAGAGAAAAATCAATACATACACACTATCCAGCAAATATCAACATAAATCTGGAATCTCCACCAGCTCTAAGTCGTGTGGCCATATAACCATTATGTTTCTAACGAAATTCCTCCCCTTCTCTTCATACACGTGGCCCGCAGCCAGCCACGTCACGCATACACGACACTGCAAAAGACACACGCACCCACTACCTGACTTCTCGACCAACCATTTTATTTTGGCCAACTCTTTGGTAAGACCAGTCTGATCCCCCTTTCTGTACACACACCTTGCCTACCCCCGCGGCATGTGCTGCATTGTGCACAGAAACCCTGATATCGCCAAGGATACGGGCCAGTAGTACTCTCGCGTCACCATCTTCTGTGTGGCCTTCTTACCGAGATGGCCCGAGGCTGACGTCACATGTTTCTCGACATCACCGCCTTTCTGCGTTGCCTAGGAACGACAACCTGCTTTCTCTTCGTTTTTCCCGAACGCGAATGAGTAATAGTTCGGTACAATCTGCCGTTCTCATAACTCGAACCCGATTGTAACCCTCTTTAACATTTTTCTTCTGCCCTCTGTGAGCAAAACCAACCAGTTTTCTGAGCGAGTAGTCGCCCTTTTGTTCTGCTTGTAAGTGATGGGGTTATCTCACCGACACGCTCCAGTGCTTTCTGGAGTGTTTGACTGCCTGGGGCCTTTTCCTACACGTGGTTCCTTTTCTCTGATTCGACACCGAAGTCAGCGTCTGGGTTTTCGTACCCACGTGCTCCTGGAATGTTCCCATTACCCAATCATACGGCGGCTTCGAACAGCCAAAGCCTGTACACTTCCACTATAAAATGATGTAGCAATAAACACCTGGGCCGTTTTGAATTCTGCTACTGTTCCATCTATTTGTCTACACCTCTGTGTTTTACCTGTGAATTGTCCCTTCTCAACCAGGACTCCTTCACCATGCCACCTGTGCACCCAGAGTCTCTAATGACATTAACCACATTTTTCCCCACTCTGCCTTTGTGCACATCCATGTTATCGCCTGAATCTGTGAACACACAGCACAATCCAGACAAATAACACTGTCATCTTGTTCATCTTTTCTACCTGCCTCTCTCTTGGCCTGATTCTCATTGCTGCTGCTTTCTGAGGTCTAAATCGGCAGTCTCTAGCCAAGTGTCCTGTCTTATCACACAGAAAACAGGTACGCTCATTCCTAGCCACGTGGCTATTGGTTTTCACCCTTGTTTGCTCACGTGACGGCCGTGGGCCTACGGGTGTGTACTACTGACTCATTATGTGAGTCATGTGCTGGCCTGCATCCTCTGAATATGCTTCTGGGCTTTCCTCTTGTTCAGGCAAATCACGCCTCGCTTCCCCGTAAGTCTCAGCTGTCTCGAGTACTTCAGCTATTGTGGTTAACAACCTTTTTCCTTAATGTGGATGGTAAGGCCTGTCCCACAACCATCAAGTATCTGTTCCTTCATCACCATGGTCTTGAGGCCTTCAAAATCACTGTCTACTCCACTAAGTTCTACCCATTTGTTTGAAATAGTGATCCAGTCTAACACCGAACTGTGTGTATGTCTCACCCTGTTCGATTCTCGCCTCGCGAAACTTACGCCTAAAACCTTCTTCAGTCAAATCATAACCCTTTAGTACTGCTTGTTTCACCTTGTCAAAATCTCTCTGATCACCTTTGGGTAGGGTGGAAACTGTGTGTAACGCACGACCTGTCAACAAGGCAGACAGGTTTATTGCCCAGTTATCTTCGGCCAGCCCTCGTGCTCGGCAACTGATTCAAACCGACTGATATAGGCATCGATGAATCAGTTTCTTCTCTGAACAGGGGAGTTTAAGTCTCGGTGCGCAACTTAGTCTGCGGCCTACTGACTCAGAACTGGTGTCCATTTCACTGCGATTTCAGACTTTATTCTTTCCAACTCAATTTGTTTCGCTAGAATCTCTGATTCCGCTTCTGCTCTAGCCCTCGCTGCACTCTCTGCATCTGCTCTTGCTCTGCAGCTGCACTCTCTGCATCTGCTTTAGCCTTTGACGCAGTGGTTTCTGCCTCTATACGTTCCTTTTCAAATTTCCTCCTTTCAGCCCTTTCATCTCTCTCATCTTCTGCTGAGTTTCAATGAATCTACGCAGTTCATCTCCTGTATATCCTAGTTTCTCCTCTAAACTCATCAGTTTTCTCAATGAGGTTAAAACTTTCTTCAGCCATTTCTTTTCTTTATGTTTTAGCACCACTAAAACCGTTACGCTTTATAAACCCAGTAAAAGTATGGTACTCAGTTTATCTACTAAACGTTACGAGTGCAACAACCAATGTAGTGTTCCTAACACAAAGAGCCTTAATCTTAAACCACAGCTTCTGTGAGAGTGAAGACTAGAACCTCGTTCTTCTTTCTCTGAACGACCTTTGATTAATACAACCACCCTACACACAAGTCAATACTCAACACTCAAAGAACTAAAGGAAATAATTAGAAGAGCTAATTAAAATTGCCTTTAGTGACGCTTCGCCCCAGTACTACTCTAGTACTCACTTTGTTCCCTCCTGAAACTAATTTGGGCCATGCAATCCTGGCAGGCTCCTCCACTTTGTCCAGGACGGGGAAATCGTGATGGTATTGCTAAGTGCACTAAGTTGATGTATTATTAGTCAGGCTTAACAACACCAAGGTTATCTTTGCACTCATACACGCATATGCACACTCATGCGCACACCAAACATTCACCTCTCTCTGGGAATGGGATTCACGCATTCGTTTCTCTCCTAACACGACTGAGCACAAGAAATACAATTTCTATGCTACTTATATTCAAACATTTCCCCGAAGATGGAGTATGGCTGCCTTAATGCGGGATAAAAAAGGGTCATAACACACAAAACTCCACTGCCTGGCTATACAGGGAGTGTCCGCAGAGTATCAGCCTGCATACGCAGAAAGAAAGAAAGAAGAATCAAACATGAAAAAATATCCAATTACACAGATCACAAATCAACACATAAAAAGATCAAAACTTCCTAATCCCGGGTTATAATAAAATGACTTCTTACCTGGCCAGGTTTTTACACACACAACCACGCTTTCACACCACACCACAGTTCTTGAACAAGTTTCTTCAAGTCTTCTTCAGCACTGCTTGATGGTGACCGCCCTTGGTTGGCTGGCTCCAGGTTTCAGGACTGGTCTTTGTGGTCGTCTCTGGATCTCGACGTAGAACTCTTCTTCTTCGCGTCTTTCACCCACCTCTGGTTCAATGTCAGTTTGTCTGTCTTCACCCACCTCTGGGCTTCAAACTTAGTTTCTTCTCTTCCAGCTTGTCTTCAACCCTAAGACTTAGCTGTCTCTTCTATCTCCCAGACCACGTTTCTCCTCGACCCTTCTCTGTCCTGCTCACTCCTCTCCTCTCTCTCTCTCTCCTCTGCCTTCTCTCTCTCCCTCTCCTGGTGTTGTTCTCCTGGCACGTTGTTCTCCCTCAGTTTATATAGGATGAGACAAAGGATTCCCCTTCGGCCATGCCTTTGTCCATGCTGCTTCTCAAACCCCTATTCACAAGTACCCTGAATTCTCCATTCGCTACATTCTCCCCACACATGAGCATTTACACACACTCCTTACCTAATTGATTAGCAAACAAACACTTAGGCACCAGATGACATCGAAATTTCCCGCCGACTTCGGTGGTCACTTAACACAGTAATTATCTTAAGGAGGACTCCTACAACCTCCACACGCATTCAACCACCTGACAATAGAACCAACACAGTGACCCACAGCAATACCATCCGAACGAATCCAAGACTCCTGCTCTTCACTGACTGTTTACAAAAGAACCTCAGCTGACTGAGCATTTAGCGCTCACTTGGAGCGCCGAGGTCGTAGTGGTTACCTCCCTTCCTCCTTTCACCACTGGGCAGGTCCGAACTCTCTCCTAGGTGTCATCTGTCATCTGACCACTTGGGCCTCCTTCACACAGTTCGGCCGTGTGCGATGGGTAAGGTACCCTGGTTAATTGGTCTATTACCTATTTGTATACTACGTACAACGTCCCTTTGCCTCCAAGCGTCTAATGCCTTTTGTGAGAGGTTTCACGCTCCTTGACACCCTTATCTTCTCATGCTCGGCGCAAATTCAAGATAGCCGTTGGATGAAAACGAGGCCGTTTCCCGTTCTTCGTTTGCACTGTCCTAAAATGTTGTTTGTCTTTGCCTGAAGAAGACCCAAGAGGTCGAAATGCATTGTGTTTTGTCCTGTACTTTGTTTGTCTGTGTCCTTGGCGGTAACTAACCCCCTCGCTTCTAAATTTTGCTTCATTTTCCGCCCTCAGTCACTCCTTTTTGAACCCCCCCCCCACCAAAAAAAAAAGAGACAACACACACACACACACACACACACACAGACACACACACACACACACACACACACACACACACAGACACACACACACACACACACACACACACACACACACACACACACACACACACACACACACCGCACGCACGCATGCACGCACGCACGACAGAAAAAGAAGCAAAACCAAACACAAAATAAAATATGTGAAATACTTGACAAAGGGTCCTCACTGTGCCAGCGGTGTATGTTAGAGGTTAATGGACAAACAAATCTCAACACACCACATGACATTTGAATAGCGGGGGATTCGTGGCAGGACACTCACGTTCGAGTGACGCTCTGCCCCTCAGACAGTGAGAACGGATCAGAAAGGAATGGTCCAATGGTCCCAGCTGTCTCTTCTCCCCATTTCCAAAGATAATCGGGGTCAGACCCTGAAGACCTGTTGCAGACGGACTCAGAAAATGTTGACTGCATGGAATGAATAGTGCGCCAGTGGAGAAGACCCCTGTCTTGGAAACACTATGCACGGGAAACAAAAGATCCTGGGTTTGAATCCCGTACAGTTGGGGGTTTCTTACCCACCCCACTTGTTAACTTCTGATTTCTGGAGACGTAGATGCATGCCCTCAACCGTGCTGCCCACTGAAACGTCATAACGGAATATCAGGCAGAGAGCAGCATCCATGCCGGGTCGGTAGAGGGGGGATGACCAGCGATCGCTGTTTGGTTGGTGTGCCTGGGAGCAGAAAGAACAAAAGTCTTATTCTGGAACAGGAACTAGAGATGTGTGATGTTCCGAGGAGATTAGCGAGGCATCTTTCGGACACGAGATAATATGTGCACTCTGCTCTTTGATCTGGATCCGCACATACGTTTTAAGGGTCCATCCTCCGATCACAGTTCATCATTCCACCAAATTTCGTTTAAATATTCTTTTTGTGTCATAGTCTCGCTGACAGACGGACAAACAAACCAATAAACGCAGGTGAAAACAACATTCTTGGCGGAAGAAATGACAGCGTCACATGTAGATGGTAACAGGCAGTTCTCCTCCAATTAACAAAGATTGGTATGGATGGAAATTGTTCCCGTCTAAATTAAAAGATGTTTATGAAGATTCGATAATGTGTAGCGAAACAAAGCCTTGATTTATGCATTCCATTCTCGTCCAAGAGGGAGTGTTTCATATAGCAAGGTCACATTGTGTAACATATTTATACGTGATACAAAAATGTCACTTAGAGTATTTATTGACAAGACAACCATGACTCAGATCTCATGTGTGTAACATGCTAATGGCTTGGTGTTTCGATCAACAACCAATTAGAGCTACAGAATACATTTGGATCAGTAATAATTATCAGGGGAAACAAGCAAAAGGTAGTCTCCTGATGAAACTATAGCCCCGAAGTCCCACATCGTTTTCCTTGTGGAGATAATTGTATCGAAACAGTAGAGAGATATAAACACTTAGGGGTATTTTTTTTTATGATGCTGAAGAACATTTAGGCAAACAAAGATAATAAAGCAGGACATTCTTCATGTATACGTCGAAAAGAAATAAAGATGCTGTGTACCTAAGTGTGTGTATGTGTTGTGTATGTGGGTGTGTGGGTGTGGGTAGACGGGTATGTGTGTGCGGGTGTGCATGTATGTACATGCGTGCTCTCGTACGCACGCAGACACGCACATACATATATATGTTTAATGTTGTCCATGACCTTGGAGCCTCCATGAAACAATGGGAAACGAAGTTTATCTGTATATTGTACTTTCTCCGAATGCCATGAGTCGATGGAGTTACAATGGTTTATGTCATGCGTTTTATAACCTTATATCCTATATTATGTTTGTGTACATCATTAATGCCTTCCATATTGGAATTCATTGGAGAAGAAGAAGGGTTTAGCTTAATGTTTAACTTTTTTTTTCCTGTTGGATTCACAATATGCGCTTGATGCTGTTCTTAGTCATCATCGAGTTGATAGATGTGTATTTGCTCGTTCAATTGTCTCGGTGCGTTGCTTTTTGTGAAATAAAACTTGTTTTGGAGGAAAAAAGAAAAAAAAAAAAAAAAAAAGAAAAAAAAAAGAAATAAAGATGCATGTTTTGATTCCTCTGTTTGCCCTATTAGTAGCTCCGATCATCACTCACAGCGCTGACGTATGACTATCATTCAACACCATGCCAACAACCACCAAAGTTATCTACACTTTCCACTCAGTTCACTAGCGTTTCCTGTTCAAAATATGCACTAGACAGCATCCACGTTAGCATTTGCAGGAGTTTGGTGGGAGCGGCCGGCATAAAAGATTCTGTTCTGGCAGGGTAAGGCAGATATAGGGTCACTTAGAGTAGCGTATGCCAGGTAATATTGTTCTGGGTTTATACATCTGAATCAAAGACAGAGAGCTACTTAAAACAAGCCTGTGTGTTGTTGGAACCCCCTCTCTGCCCACCTGGATAAATTTTGTAAGCATTTGTCTCAGTGGATTTCCGCTTGTACGGGAAAATCAGGGCACACTCAGCGCAAAACTCAATTATTGCTGAATTACAGGAGTCACATATTCACTTCTGAAAAACATCAAAAAATGCTTTCCGAAGGCTTTTATTTTATTACAAAATTGTGAACTTGTAATCATAGCCTCCAGTAGAACTCACATGCAGAATTGTCCGACAGAGAATAGCTTTGTACTTTACGATGAAGTGCACAAAAACTAAAATTGTTACTACAGTATTCCAATACAGAAATTTCTTAGAAACTGTGGAAGATGGACTACATTTTTTTATATATATATATAAATGTTTCATGTAGGTGAACTTGGAACTTTTCTTCTTATGACTGTTAAGGTCAGTTTCAATAATTATCAGTTTACAAGAGAATTATTGACTACAACTGATAAAACGCACGCTCAATCTCCAAGTTGCATACTTAAGTCAAACTATTGACAGCTTGAAGCTGCCAACACACACACACACACACACACACACACACACACACACTCAACAACATTCAGTCCACTAGGAAACCAGGGCACCGCACCAAACAACCAGTATACATCTATGCCGATAAGGCCATTTTATTATGCAGAAAATTTATATGCACCGACTCTGACTGCCACCACACACACACACACACACACACACACACACACACACACACACACACACACACACACACACACACACACACATACGCGCGCGCGCGCGCGCATTAACCTCACATACCTGTAAACTATTAGAGAGAATAGTTTTGAGAAGATTGACGCAATATTGTCAAAAAAATAAAGTTATTCCAGTTAATTAAGCAGGCTTCCAAAATGGCAGGTCTGCTATTGACAATTTAGTGAAACTAACAACGAATATAAAACAACAATTTGCAAGAAGAAGAAATGTTCTAGCGACCTTTTTTAATATCAAGAAAGCTTATGACCAAGTCTGGCACGCCAAGCTCTTACAAATTGAAACAAATCGGAATTTCGGGACATTTATATCACTACATTAAATGCTTTTTGAATAAAAGAAGCATACGTGTTCGAGTAGGGAATGCATACTCCAATTGTAGATCTTTACATATGGGATTGCCACAAGGTTCTGTTATCGCCCCTATACTATTTAACATCTTAATGTACGATTTGCCTTCGCTGTTATCAAAGCATGTTGTATTAGTACAATATGCTGATGATTTATGCATCTGGATGAATGTTACAATGAAAAGAAAAACATCAAAAAGGGAATTGAACTACATCAAGAAGATCTATCAAAGAGAGCTCGATCATATATTTACTTATATGGACGAAAATGGTCTAACATTATCTACAGAGAAAACACATATGATTCTCTTTAATAATGGCAGCAATCCATCAGAGCTGCCGTTTTTTTAAAAATTGAAAATACGACTATTCAGTATAAAGATATCGTGAAATTTCTAGGTATCTATCTTACACCAAAGTTGTCCTGGAATGCTCATATCAACTACATCATTACCAAGGCAAGGAAATGTTTAAATCTATTAAAGATTATAAGCAAACAAGCATGGGGACAAGATTGCAAAGTTTTGAAACATCTCTCTACGTCGCTGATTAGATCAAAATTGTCCTATGGACAAGAGGTATTTTTTTGTGCCCCTAATTATTTACTTAAGAAACTACAAAGCATAGATTGCAAGGGTTATAGGCTTGCTCTTGGTGTGCCGTTTCACGCATCAACGCTTGGAACTTATAAAGAAATTGGAGAATTGCCTTTGGACGAATACCGAAGTCTTGCATGCGCTAAATACGTTCTTAGAAGTTCGACAAGTAACAACTTTGCATATGAGGAACTGAAAATTACATCTGAAAATTCTTTTCCTAAACGAGCTAAGCAGATACCATCATTGAAACCAATTGCCACTTACGTATCAGATCTACTCAGAATGTCTGATATAAATCCAAGTAATATTGACACAAATCAAGCGGCCTCCCTTTGTCCTGCTTGGGAGATGAATAAAGCGCAGTTTGATATTAATTATACTGATATGAAGAAAAATGAGAATCCAAACATTATGAAAACTGAAGTCCAATTACATATACAGAACACTTATCCAAATCATTTAAAGATATATACAGATGGTTCACTCCTAGAAGATCACCGGGCAGGTTCAAGTTTTGTAATACCAGCGTTAAAAAAGGAAAAGTCATTCTACATTGGCAAAAATCGATCCATCTTTACTGCTGAACTTATTGCTATTCTTATGGCTCTCAATTACATAGTTGATTTTCCATTACAGTTTTTTCAAATCTTATTTTGTGTAGATTCTCAATCGGTACTCTATGCATTAAGATCATCAGATTACAAGAAAAAGACCAAAATTATCTTAGAAATCAGTCAGTTAATTCATATCTTAACTTTAAAAGGGACCAACGTTTCCTTCTGCTGGATTCCTTCACATCTTGGATTTTCTTCAAATGAGTGGGCTGACAAAGTAGCAAAAAAGGGTGCAAAGCAAGGTACAGAATCCACTGAAATTCATGTTCCCTTATCCATTCAGGAGGGTTATCACTTGCTGGAACAAGCAGTATGGAGTAGAATTAAAGGCTATACCATGAGAAAAGATAGACTCTCCAAGAATAAGTATGTTGATTCTCGTGGTTTGGATAACAAATCGTACTTGAATCATACTGGCGTAATCAAATTCAGACAGATTAGTTCGCTATCTTACAGGATAAAAACTCAATGCGTTCATCACAAAATACAGCAAAAATGTTAGATGTTTATGTGGTGAACAAATTTCTAGCAAGCACATCATTTTTGAATGTCAGAAGTTAAGACCTATCTTACCAGTGATTTCTGAAAATTGTATTGAAGGCGTTTTCAAAAATGCTACTAGTTTGTTTAATATTGCGAAATGTTTACTTCATAGTCCTGTGGGACATTTGTTATAGACTAGTTGATTGTGATTTTTGTTAATGCTCATTTTTCTGACTTTTTTTTCTCCCCCTTATCAAAGAGACATAAAGACATACACACACAATACGGTCCCCCTCCCCCCCTCTTCCTCGCGATCCCCTCCCTCCCCCCCCCTCCCCTCCCCTCCCCCCGTCTAATATC
>CM031602.1:75586547-75589047 GCA_018398815.1 Conus ventricosus
TTACACTACCCGGTAATCTATCGATCTGCAAATTGTTTTTTTTTTTTAAAACAACAGCCGTGTAGCGGTGACCAGGTAGTTTACAAAATCGCGGTGAAGAACGGATGAAACTTATGTATAGTGTATTCCACTTCTTTCTTTATGTTTGAAAAAAACTAATGGTCACCGACTACTTTCTCAGCACAAGGTGGCTGCACCAGCTGGCATAGTGTGTTCACATCTGTGAACGCTTGATAGTCTCACGCAAGAAAGCTGAAGCCACTGTAAAAGTTGACGACATGACAGCCCTGATAAGGCCACCTGCGGTTGGTAGGGCTACAACAACATAAATCGATTTAAACTTAATTGTAAAAGTGCTTCTCCAAACAACTACACGCGCACATTTCTGTCTGTATGTCTCTCTCTCTCTCTGTGTCTCTGTCTCTGTCTCTGTCGCTCTCTCTCTCTCTCTCTCTCTCTCTCTCTCTCTCTCTCTCTCTCTCTCTCTCACACACACACACACACACACACACACACACACACACACACACACACACACACACACTCAAAGTCTTAGGCTCACAGATAGATAAACACACGCATATGCGCGTGCACGCACGCACGCACGCACGCATACATGCACACAGAGAGAGGGGGAGAGTGTGTGTGTGTGTGTGGGGGGGGGGGGGGGTGGAGGAGGAAAGGAGTGAGGGAGGGAGTACATATGCGCACACAAACATGTAAGGTCACGCGCGCACGTGCACACACACACACACACACACACACACGCACACGCACGCACACACGCACACACACACACACACACACACACACACACACACACACACACACACACACACACACACACGCACGCACGCACGCACACACACACACACACACACACACACACACACACTTCATTGGCATGAGCTTCTCACAGCGCTAGTGCCAGTGGGGGGTATGTGTGACTCTATTATAGCGATGAAAAGAAACAGAGAAGTCAGCAGCGTGGCCCTCATGCAGAGGGAAAGAAGGACAGACAGACTGCTACAGAACACGAAGGGGTGAAAGGTCGCAGAGATTGGAGGGTGAGACAGATTCTGTTCTCGCTCCCCTCCCGATTTGCCCGCTTCCCTGATATCAGCCTGAATATAGTTCTCTGATTAGGAAAATGGTTGAGAAACGAATATTAAAAAAGAGCTCTCTCTCTCTCTCTCTCTCTCTCTCTCTCTCTCTCTCTCTCTCTCTCTCTCTCATATAAACCATATATTTACACTATATCCACTTGTACAAAAGTATCTACTCTGCAATACGAAGATCTATGTTGCATTTGTAGACTTCAGGAAGGCATTTTTGTCTCTGTAAATCGCAATGCTCTGTGGAATGTACTTCATAAAAGTGTTGTCAACGGTGAATTGTATATGGCCATTAGAGATTTTTACAATTCGGTGCGTTCATGTGTGCGTGTGAAAAGTGAGTATTCAGATTATTTCGATTGTCCAGAAGGAGTAAACCAAGAGTGCCTGTTGAGTCTACGGTTGTTTTACTTTTTTTTTCTTTTTTTCTTTAAACGGATTGGCCGTAGGGTTGTCTTGTAAAAGAAGACATGGCATCCAAATAATGCCTGGAGCAGTTAAGATATTTTTACTGCTGTTTGCTGACGATGTTATTCTTTTGTCCAGATTAGTTGTAGGTTTACAAAATTATTAAATGTCTTGAAAGAATAAGCAGATCGCTTATGTTTAAACGTTACATGGATAGGACAAATATCGTGGTCTTTAAAATGGGTTGCCATCTGTCTGTACATGAAAAATGGTTTCATAGAAACGCAGATGTTCAAGTAGTTAATTCATATAAATATTTGGGAATGACCTTTTCAACAAAATTAACTTCCATTATGCTTGGGAAGAATCTTATAGAAAAGGGGAAAAGTGTTACTGAAATTCTGAAATCCTTAGTAAAACTTAATTCTATTGAGTGTGGTATATTTTGGGAAATGTGAAGCACAGATAAAACTTCTACTTACCTATGCAGGTGAAGTGTAGGGTTTAAATGAAAATTCACAGATGGAGAAGGTACTGAAGTATGCTATCAAGCGTTTCTTTCAAGTGCCAATACATTCATCTACTACCGTTTTATATGGAGAGATGGGCAGCTATCCTTTGTATGTAGTATCATTTATTAAATGTATTAAGTACTGGTTTAAAATCTTGAAACTACGACTGTCACGTTTGAGCAGGCAAGCCTATGATATGATGCTTTTACCAATGGAGATACACATAACTGGATGGGTTTATAAAGTGAAGAAAGTTCTTTCTTAACAGGGTTTTAGAATCGGGTGGATTTCTCGGTGAGTAGGAAACAGGCAACAGTTAGTTGCAGAATTTAAAGACAGACTTATCTGTTCTTTTAAACAGAATTGACATTCACATATGGAAAATAAAGAAAAGCATCGCTGGTTCTTCTCACTTTAAGATGTGTTTTATTGACGCTGACAACCGACCAAATCTGGAAACAATAT
>CM031602.1:75609047-75611547 GCA_018398815.1 Conus ventricosus
ACAAACAATGAGCAGTCTGAACCCTGCTGAACTGATTGAACAATGTTGTTGATTTTAATACTAAAGAGGGCAGGAGACAGTATGCTCCCCTGTGGAACACCCAACTCCTGCTCGTGGACATCAGAGAGAGTGGTGCCAACCCGGACCTGAAACTGTCGTTCTGCCAAAAAATTTTGAATAAAAAGCGGAAGATGACCTCGAAAACCCAGATCGTGGAGATCATGAAGTATCCCCGACTTCCAGGTGGTATCGTAGGCCTTCTCCAAGTCGAAGAAAATTGCCACTGCATGCTGTCTGTTCAAAAAAGCGTTCCGAAGTGTAGATTCCAGACGAATCAAATGGTCAACTGTAGACCGATGTTTGCGAAACCACACTGTTCTTTCGCCAAAAGGCCATCGGTTTCCATTTTTCCACATAAGCCTAGCATTGACCATTTTTTCCATCAATTTACAAACACAGCTGGTCAAAGCTATGGACGGTAGTTTGATGGGTTTAGAAAGATCTTTTCCAGGTTTGGGAATTGGAATAATGAGGGCTTTCCGCCAAGAAGGTGGAAAGAAACCAGTAGTCCACACATGGTTGTATACCTGTAGCAGGATGTTCAGACCTATTTGCGGAAGATGTTTCAAGAGTTGATAATGGATTTCATCTAGACCTGGAGAGGAATCGCTGCAAGAGAGTAAGGCAGATTTCAGCTCGTTTAACGTGAAAGGAAGATTGTAGTCTTCCATGTTGTCTGACGAAAAGTTGCAGGGTGATTTTTCTTTTAGGGCTTTGTTTTTGACAAAAGTGGCTGATTTCTTAGAAAAGGAGGAATTCTTTTCAATGGTTGAAGCAAGCAGATTAGCAACTGCTTTCTTCTCTGTTATTAAAGAATCCGAAAACTTGAGATGGTTCACAGTGGGACAGGTGTTCTTCCCTTTGATTTTCTTAATGATGTTCCACACTTTTTTCTTGGAAGTTTTTGATGTCAGCCTGGAGCAGAAGCTTCTCCAGGACCGACGTTTACTGATTTTAAAAGTGTGTCTTGATTTAGCACGGAGTTTCTGATGGCTTGAGCGTTGGGACCCGAAGGTCGTTGGTATACCTGACGCTGAGCCCGTTTTCTAACTTTGGAAATTTGTTGGCATTCTGAATCGAACCAGGTGTTTTTGGCATTTGAAGTTTATCGGAAGACACTGGAATACAGGCTTTAGCACATTTGATCATAGTGTTAGTCAGTGATTCAGCTGGGTCCGACTCTGAAAAAAATCAGTGTCCTGGAATTCCTTAGAAATAGTGGCTGCAAATAGATCCCAGTTTGCATTCTTATAATTTAGACGTTGAGAGACAGAGACGTGTTCAGTTATGATGGGTTGTAGAAGGACTGGGAAATGGTCACTTCCGTGCAGATCGTCATGGACAGACCACTCATAGTCCAGGACCAGCGAGGGGTCACAAACCGACAAATCTAAACACGAAAGTGAACCTGTGGAAGAGTGGAGGTAAGTTGCAGATCCGTCGTTCAGACAACACAAATCTAAATCCGAAAGGACATCCTCAATTAGCAGACCTCTGGGTGACGTACTGACACTACCCCAAAGAGGATTGTGACCGTTTAAGTCACCCAACAGCAAAAAAGGTCGAGGAAGTTCTCCTATCAGACTGACAAGGTCCTGACGACAAACCGGGACAGAAGTGGGAGATAAAGGGAACAGATTGTGACAGTCTTGTGGAGAGTGACTCTCGCAGCTACAGCCTGAAGGGAGGTAGACAGAGCAACAGGACTATACAACAAAGTTTTGTGTAGAGAAGGGCAACACCGCCCGACAGTCCCAACGTGGATGGTTGTGCAGGTTTTGAAAGAATATTAAAGCCAGAAAGAGTAAAGGTCTTCTGGCTTTGAATTTGAGTTTCCTGAAGAGCCACGACGGAAGGTTTTATAGATCGACACAGAAGCTGCAGCTCCTCGAAGTTTGAATTTATTCCACGGATATTCCAATGGAATATTCGACTATCCATGGTGCAGAGGGCGAAAAGGAGAGATCAGGTCATCTCCTCATCAACATCTGCGGTTAAGGGTGTATATTTATTGGTTAGTTTTACTGGACTGGTGGTCTCCAGACCTGCTGGCAGACTTGCCAACAGTGAAGAAGGTCTGGATTTGGAGACGGTGGAGGTTTTTTCTTCAACTCTACCATCTCCACGCTGGATTGAACTTCCTTGCCCGCACGGGCACTGGACTGAGGAGTTCGAGGTAGGGGTGCTGGTTTTTTAATCTGCCCAGCAGCAGATGTTGTAGACTGCTGGGCAGTCTGAGGGGTGGCGGATTTTTTGCCTCCACCAGGGGCATTCACTTTGGGTTGGGAGGTGGTGGACCTGCCACCACCAGAATTGACAAATCTTACTTGCAATGTTTTCGAAAAGATGAATTCATCAGTCTGGCAGCAGACTGACCGAGTAGGAACAGTGGGAACCTTCTTTACAGCCGAAGCATAGGAAGAAGCTGTCGGCGTCCGAC
>CM031602.1:75616547-75631547 GCA_018398815.1 Conus ventricosus
GTGCATGCGTTTGTGTGTGTGTGTGTGTGTGTGTGTGTGTGTGTGTGTGTGTGTGTGTGTGTGTGTGGAGTGTGCAGAAAGGAAGAGTAGTTACGGGAAAAGTATCAGAGAACTTGTTCAAAACAACTTATCCTTAAGAATCTTAGGCTAACCGACGTCTTGACACTCTTAAAGACATTTTGACTTTAAAAAAGAATTCTTTTTGCCATGTGTATTTCATATCTTAGTTGCGCTATTTCGGTGTCTGGTCTTCTTAGGGGGAGAAGGATCATCGCTCTCTGGTAGTGTCCGTCAGTCTGGCTCACAATCTCCCAATCTGTAGACCTGGTGTGTCGTTTTCATTGCTCTGTGTGAGATTTCGGCTTGAACATTGCGCTATAGGTACATGTGAGTGGATCTGTAATTGGTCTTAAGTTTCACCGAGTGTCGTGAATCACTGCAGATAAATGAGAGAACGCTGGTGATGAAAAAAAAAACGTTTTAAGAATAGGAGCGACCGTGTGCGTGCGTGCGTGCGTGCGTGTGTGTGTTTGTGTGTGTGTGTGTGTGTGTGTGTGTGTGTGTGTGTGTGTGTGTGTGTGTGTGTTTGTGTGTGTGTGTGTGTGTGTGTGTGTGTGTGTGTGTTGTGTGTGTGTGTGTGTGTGTGTGTGTGTGTGTGTGTGTGTGTGTTTGTGTGTGTGTGTGTGTGTGTGTGTGTGTGTGTGTGTGTGTGTGTGTTCTCTTGCTTCTCCTGTTCATTTGTTTCTTTCTTTTCATTTAAGTTTCTGCTACATTACCGGTTATCTGATATCTTCCACAGTCGGACCACCATCGTCCTACAACATCTGCAGGGATAGGAGTGGCTCGTTCATGTTCTTCTGTGATGAGAATAGCATTATGTCAGTGTTGTTGTTGTCCTTGTGATCGTTACTCGGAGCAGTTACAGGAACGGGATTATTCTGTTTTTCTTCTGTAATTCTGTCATCAGTATTAGCATAGTTAGTATTTGTTGTTTTCGTGTTTTCATTTTGTTGTATAACTTTCCCTTCAGGTTGTTTTCTTATGCCCCTTGCCCCTCCTTTCTTCTTAAGGGCCAGTGCTGCTGCGACCGCTACTACAGCTGTTGTTGCTGGCGCTGCTGTTACCACCACTGCTGCTGTTGCTGCTGCCGTTGCCGGTGTTTACATCTGCCACCAAGACCACTTCCGTCACAACTATCATTTTGCTGCCGTTGGTTTTGTCGACGATCCTAGTGCTGAGGATTTTGATCCTGTTGCTGGCACTTCTGCCGCTATTGCTGTTGTTGTTGTTGTTGTTGTTGTTGTTGTTGTTGTTGTTGCTACTGCTGTTACGCTTACCTGAAGACGGTGACTCACATCAGTGTATCCTGCATGCTGATCTGACTTTTTATTTTCTTCCACTTTTCGTCTTCCTCTGTCCTTCCATGTTTCACCTAACTAACAATATCACCGCTCTTTTTCCCCCTCCCCTTTCACAGTCCAAAACCCACGACCCTCGAAGCCTGCCTGTTCTGTTACTCTTCATGACGCCTTTATCCTTCAGTGCTCGGAAGTTTAATGGGTCATAGACATGGCAGAGAACACAAGACGGGTGATAAAACATTCCACAATGAATTGAAGCCGACAGGAGCTTCGTAGCCGACACACTATCCGCTCGAAGCGCCGGCCGAAAAGTCTATAGGCAGACCAGGAAAAAAAAAATCGCTCCTCGGTGAAATCTGTCCTGGCTTTTTTTTTTCTGCCTCGCTTTTTATCGTAGTTTTGCTACGTGAAGTGGTGTGGACATGCCACAGTATCAGGTGCGACCTCAAAGGTCATCTTTCACGGGAGAGTGCAGGGGACGATACAGAGCAGACAGAGAGGGATGGTCAGACACTGCTGCCAGGACCAGGAAGAGTTTTGCCGCACTTAGGCAGTTGCCCTCAACCGTCCGAGTTGATGACGACGTGCAAAGCATTCACCATTGCGGTGTCCCAAAGCCACTGACCGCTTCACGTCCCATGACCTCTGACCTAACCTGACCTGTATCCTATGACCTGACTAATTCCACTCCATTGAGTCAACTTAAGTCAAAGGCTGAGATTGACGTCCTACTGGCCGGAGGCCCTTAAGGACAAGGTCTACTTGCAGACGAAGTTTGCATTTTTGGCGGCAGTTATCATTGGCAGTAGCGTTGTGTCTGGTTCCGGATAGGGCGGGGGGGGGGGGGGGGAGGCTGTCGTCTGTCGCCCTTTCAGCTCTGGTTCAGTGTGAAGTTCCGTTCACTTTGAGGTGTTGGTCGACCGACGATGGGCGTCGGTTTTCTTCGCCTCTTTCCACCTCGAAAGGCCTGTCTTCAGGCCACCAGGCGGCCTTCTTCATGCCTGGGTGGCAATGGTCCTGAGCCGCGTGAGGCCGCCTCAAAGAGGGAGCAGGATGAAGGTCGCTGTAGCGCTGCACGAGTCCTGTTTATGGTCCACGAAGACTACGGCCGAGAGGGCAATTTTTCAGCCCAACCCCGACCCCTCAAAAGCACGGTATCCCAGGCCACGGTTATCGTGGTTAGGCAGCGCTCCATCGCCGATCGCCCCACGTCTCTAGGAGCGGTCCACTGCGACACAGGTTAGACCCGCCGTCATCCATACGGCTGGAAGGTTCGCTGCGCCACCTGACACTGACCTCTCACATCAGTGTCACTCACAGGACATCTGCCGCCTCTCCTTTGACGTTCGCTGCTAAGTCACCTCGTAGGGGACTGTACACGCCATTGATTTCAGCTCCTGCTTTATTATTTAGTGTACACAAGTCGAGTTGGCGAGGCCAAAATTTTCACAAAATTCAACGTGCAAGCATGCTGAGGAAAATGGTGGCGCTGTCTCTGTAACACAGCACACAGTGCATCTGTCTACGTTTAGGGGACATTGGTTTAGAGGGCGATAGATTGCTTCTCCGTCTTGATAATACTGCCATATTTTTACCTGGTCGGATGTCACTGTATATCATACCTGCGAAGTGCCGTTTTCTTATCGTTGGCATGATGAAAAGATACATCAGATGATAGGTCGCCCGATATCCGAGAGATGTCCCCAGTATTGATCGCACATTTCAGCTCTGGCGTTCTCTTCGACTTTGTGATACTACCCCTTAGTCCGGTTTAAGCTCCTTCTTTCTTGATTTTTCTTCGCTGTGCCATCTGCTGCGCCACCTGAGTGGCATTTCACCCACGCCGCTCATTCCGACCCCCTGTCCACTGCCACAGACCGACCCGTCCCGCCGCAGCCATGGCACCGGCAATCCACAGGAAGCAGTCAATGTCAAGTCGTCAAGAGACAACCCATAGGAGGAGACACTGCACTGCTGCCGAGTCACATCATTGGTATCGAGTGGTGTCCGTTCTGACTGTAGACTGCGCCTGTTTCTAACTGACTATCTTACTCATAATAATTGGCCAAAAATGGCCATCTATGCAGTAGTTCTTGTCAGCATCGTCACATTAACGCCCAAACCCCTGCTATCAGGAATGCCTGTTTCTAACTGACTATCTTACTCATAATAAATGGCCAAAAATGGGCTATCTATGCAGTAGTTCTTGTCAGCATCGTCGCATTAATGCCCAAACCCCTACTATCAGGAATGCCTGTTTCTAACTGACTATCTTACTCATAATAAATGAATCTTAAATAAATGTTAGCGAACCGCCCAGCTAACATGGACAAACGAGTCACAAGACAAAACACAATGCGTTTCGACCTCTTAGGTCTTCGTCAGGTGATATATAAACGAATAAAACAACGAAATTCACTTTGCTTTGATCACTTCAGATCGCTTTGGGGTTCAGCGCAAGGAAGAAGGCGTTGAATGAGAACGAGGCTGTTGGAAGGGAAATAGTGAGTGAGTCAAAGTCGTAATGATGATAATAATATTACTGATAGGAATACTAATAATGGTCAAAGTATTGGGGGGGGGGGAGGGGGGGGGAAGACAGGATCAATCTTGGTGTCAATAAGTATGGGTATGGGAGAAAGGAGAGTGGGTTAGAGGATTCTTAAGCAGCAGGGTTGCCGTGGCAACAGTCCCAGAGGCGAAGGCGATTGTGATGTCAATGCTAGTGGTAGTATCAATACAAGCAATAGCATTACTGAATGATACTGCTAACAACGATAGTGAAGGTTAAGGTAACGAAAGCATGATACAGAAACATATTTAGAAAATACATTTTTATAATAATCAAATAAATAAAGGAAACATTTTTAAAAATAATAAATAAAAAATAAAAATAATAATAAATTAAAAAAAATAAAAATAAAAAAATAAAACAAAAATTAAAAATAAAAATAATGATAATAAATGCATAAATAAGATAGCTATAAGTTATGTGTGAGGTGAATAGTGGGAGATAAGGTAGTATGTGTGTGTGTTGTGGGACATCCGCCACCATCGGCCCAAACCAGTCGCTCTACACTTCAACCATGCCCAACACAACATCAACCATGTCAAAGTCTTGGCACTTTGGCAATCTAAGAGTGACAACTTGGAACGCGTTATGCAGGAATCTCATCTCATTGCCAAACTGGCACCGTCCACCCTCATGGCATCAACGTCCAAAAGTAGTATGTGCCATTCCATCTCTGCAGCTCCAGCCTGAAATATCCTCCACCTACGCACACCCTACCTCTGTTTACCTCAGACATAGGTTGCAGCTATCATCCTCTTCCCTTTTCCTACACTCTCTGAGTCTCTCCATTTGCTACATCAATCGACTTACCCCCCCCCCCCTGCCCTAGTAATGATGTGTGTAGGGATGTTGGTGGGTATGGCGGTTGTTGGGGGTGGAGGTGGGGTAACCAATGAATAAGACTGATATTACACATGAAACACACACACACACACACACACACACACACACACACACACACACACACACACACACACACACACTCACACTCACTCACACACACATACACACACACATAATGAATAGAATGCTATCTCCTTTATCGTTGGTCGTGAAGGGGGGGGGGGGAAGAGAGAGAGAGAGAGAGAGAGAGAGAGAGAGAGAGATTTTGTGTATAGGTGGAATATGTTGCCCCTCCCCCTCCCCCTCCCCAGTTAGTACGTAAACCCATCCCCTTCTTCCCTCCACCCTCATAGCATCAACACCTTAAAGTAACATATGTACCAACCACCACTTCAATCTCAGCCCACAATATCCTCCCACAACACACACACATACTACCTTATCTCCCACTATTCACCTCACACATAACTTATAGCTATCTTATTTATGCATTTATTATCATTATTTTTATTTTTAAATTTTTTATATTTTTATTAATTATTTTTTTTAATTTATTATTATTTTTATTTTTTATTTATTTTATTTTTTAAATGTTTCCTTTATTTATTTGATTATTATAAAAATGTATTTTCTAAATATGTTTCTGTATCATGCTTTCGTTACCTTAACCTTCACTATCGTTGTTAGCAGTATCATTCAGTAATGCTATTGCTTGTATTGATACTACCACTAGCATTGACATCACAATCGCCTTCGCCTCTGGGACTGTTGCCACGGCAACCCTGCTGCTTAAGAATCCTCTAACCCACTCTCCTTTCTCCCATACCCATACTTATTGACACCAAGATTGATCCTGTCTTCTCCCCCCCCCCCCCCCCCCCCCCCCCCAATATTTTGACCATTATTAGTATTCCTATCAGTAATATTATTATCATCATTACGACTTTGACTCACTCACTATTTCCCTTCCAACAGCCTCGTTCTCATTCAACGCCTTCATCCTTGCGCTGAACCCAAAGCGATCTGAAGTGATCAAAGCTAAGTGAATTTTCGTTGTTTTTATTCGTTTATATATCACCTGACGAAGACCTAAGAGGTCGAAACGCTTGTGTTTTGTCTTGTGACTCGTTTGACCACGTTCTCTGGCGTTAGCTAACATTTATTTAAGATTTGTTTAGATTTCCGCCTGCAGTCGTCTCGCTTTGCAACTAGACCAATAATAAATGGCCAAAAATGGGCTATCTATGCAGTAGTTCTTGTCAGCATCGTCACATTAACGCCCAAACCCCTACTATCAGGAATGCCTGTTTCTAACTGACTATCTTACTCATAATAAATGGCCAAAAATGGGCTATCTATGCAGTAGTTCTTGTCAGCATCGTCACATTAACGCCCAAACCCCTACTATCAGGAATGCCTGTTTCTAACTGACTATCTTACTCATAATAAATGGCCAAAAATGGGCTATCTATGCAGTAGTTCTTGTCAGCATCGTCACATTAACGCCCAAACCCCTACTATCAGGAATGCCTGTTTCTAACTGACTATCTTACTCATAATAAATGGCCAAAATGGGCTATCTATGCAGTAGTTCTTGTCAGCATCGTCACATTAACGCCCAAACCCCTACTGTCAGGAATGCCTGTTTCTAACTGACTATCTACTCATAATAAATGGCCAAAAATGGGCTATCTATGCAGTAGTTCTTGTCAGCATCGTCACCTTAACGCCCAAACCCCTACTGTCAGGAATGCCTGTTTCTAACAGACTATCTTACTCGTAATAAATGGCTCAAAATGGGCTATCTATGCAGTAGTTCTTGTCAGCATCGTCACATTAACGCCCAAACCCCTACTCTCAGGACCTGTCTAACAGGGCCCGTACAAGAACACTTCCCTCATGTTCTCCGTGAAGTATGGGCCTTCTGTTGCTTGCCCGCAGATACGTAGCGGGCCCAACGGTACCAGGACCTAAAGATATTCTCTCGTGTCGTTTGGCCTTCCTGTAGAATATCACTAGGCCCGGACGTGAAGGCGCAGTGTCGATCAGAAACGAATCCAGCTGCAAAGCGAGGCGACCGCAGGCGGAAATCCAATCACTGGTAGTGAAAGGTTGCTTGTTAAACAGTCTGAGTACTGTTGAGGATGAGGCTTGTTTCCCAGTGATTTTACAGGTGTAAAGTATAACATGAGTGCGATGCCTCTACAGTCGGTGTCTCGATTAGGAAATAAACGCTGACAATTAACGTTTGCTTGTGAATCAGTCTGCCGACTTTTATAGATAATAAGGCTTGCTTCTCGACCGTGGTAGAGATAAGAAGTGTACTAGCATACAGGTATTGAATGTTGATCTCTGGAAAATGTCCTTAACTAATGGAAATAAATATAGCTGTCAGTGTCGGGTGGCATTGGTCAAAAGTATAATGGTTAAACCGTTTGGTCACTGATTTGAAAGGGGGTGTTCGATGCCATTGCGAATTTTTGGAAATGTGGAACCGTTTAACATTCTATTGAGACTTTTTGTGCTGACTTGGCGAGACTTTTGGTCTCAGATTTCCGTTTTTCATGTGAACATAGAACGGCATAGATACTCTCTCTCTCTCCTCTCTCTCCTCTCTCTCTCTCTCTCTCTCTCCTCTCTCTCTCTCTCTCTCTCTCTCTCTCTCTCTCTCTCTGGCATAAAACTGAAGTTTTGAGTAGAAGGAATCGTTTTGCTTTCTTGCCCATGCTAACTTATGATGTCCAGAAAATGCTTTCTTTGTTTCCAATACCTGAATCTAGAAACGGATAATTTACAAATTGATCATATGGAATAATTTTTGAATGATAATCATCAACATCAAGACATTTCCCCGTCTCTGTCTCTGTTTCTATCTCTCTGTATCCCCCCCAACTCTCTCTCTCTCTCTCTCTCTCTCTCCTCTCCTCTCTCTCTCTCTCTCTCCTCTCTTCTTCCCTGCCTCCCCCCCCCCCCTTCTCTCTCAGTTTGTTTGCAAATTCTAATAACAATGAATTATAGAGAGAAAAAAACCTCCATAACTAGCTTCCCAAATCTGGATGTATTCATGCATTATGGAGTTACTAGTATGAATGCAGGAATATGTATGATGTTTTCTTCAACACAAATAATTAGAACTGATTGATACTGGGGAAATTTGTGGTACCTTTGAGTCCAAAGTCTTCACTATCAGTCATTAAATGCTTATGTGTGTTTAATCATCGCTATCATGACTGTAGTCTCGTAAACTTCATTGACACCAGTTCTTAAAGCAGCTGATGCGTATAAGGTATTTTAGTATTACTTTGTGTGCCTTTCCTTTTCTAACCCACCTCTTTTTCTTTATCTCTCACATTTTCTCGGTGGGAATGAGTGTAAGTGTGTGGTGTGTGTGTGTGTGTGTGTGTGTGTGTGTGTGTGTGTGGCGTGCGTGCGTGCGTGCGTGCGTGCGTGCGTGCGTGCGTGCGTGCGTGCGTGCGTGCGTGCGTCCGTGCGTGCGTGCGTGCGTGTGTGTGTGTGTGTGACATGAGTAAGGTGCGCTGGACTTGAGGGACTTACGCGAGGCATGCTTGACCTTAAGGGACGTGTGGGATGTACGCTGGACCCAAGGGACTTTCGTGAAGTGAGCTGGTCATGAAAGACTGGAGTGAGGTACGCAGGACTTCAGTGACTTATGTGACGTACTCTGGGGTCGAGGACCAATGTGACGTACTCTGGGGTCGAAAGATTTATGTGAGGTACGCTGGGGTTGAAGGGTTTATGTGAGGTACGCTGGGTTGAAGGGTTTATGTGAGGTACGCTGGGGTTGAAGGGTTTATGTGAGGTACGCTGGGGTTGAAGGATTTATGTGAGGTACGCTGGGGTTGAAGGGTTTATGTGAGGTACGCTGGGTTGAAGGATTTATGTGAGGTACGCTGGTGTTGAAGGGTTTATGTGAGGTACGCTGGGGTTGAAGGGTTTATGTGAGGTACGCTGGGGTTGAAGGGTTTATGTGAGGTACGCTGGGGTTGAAGGGTTTATGTGAGGTACGCTGGGGTTGAAGGGTTTATGTGAGGTACGCTGGGGTTGAAGGGTTTATGTGAAGTACACTGGGGTTGAAGGATTTATGTGAGGTACGCTGGGGTTGAAGGATTTATGTAAGGTACGCCAGAGTCGAAGGACCTGTGTGAGGTACGCTAGAGTTGAAGGAATTATGTGAGGTACGCTAGAGTTGAAAGATTTATGTGATCTACGCTAGAGTTGAAAGATGTATGTGAGGTACATTGGAGCTGAATATGAGGTACGTTGGAATTGAAAGACTGTGTGAGGTACGCTGGAGTTGAAGGACTTCTCTGAGGCACGCCAGAGTTGAAAGATTTGTGTGAGGTACGCTGGAGTTGAAGGACTTACGTGAGGTACGCCAGAGTTGAAAGATTTGTGTGAGGTACGCTGGAGTTGAAGGACTTATGTGAGGTACGCCAGAGTTGAAAGATTTGTGTGAGGTACGCTGGAGTTGAAGGACTTATGTGAGGTACGAAGGACACAGCCACCTGAATGATATTCGTCGGACTTGACCGAGGCACACTGGTCTTTGTGGACTCCGCTGAAGATCGCTGGTGTCGGTGGATTTAAGTGTGGTATGTTGGAGTATGTGACGTGTGTGAAGTATGCTAGACGTCAAATGACTAGAGGTAGGTTTGTTTCTTATGGATCTTGACCGAGTTACACCATTTCAGTATTGTTAATACAGAGTTTACTGCGTTAGCTGTGCCCGTGTCTCAGGGTATCTTGCGACCGTAGGAGTCTCCTCCACACGGAAGGGTGGCTTCAGTGTGACCGTGGACTTGTACAGTACAGACTTCCACGGTGTGACACCCCCTTGCCAGTTGAGCTGGGCACTCTTCCCTCCCTTTGTCGCTGCCGTGATCTTCCATGTCCTGGAGAGTGAACACACGTCGTTTCATTTTCAAACAAAGCACGGACACCGAAGCTGCATTGCAGTTCGCATTTCTATTAGGTTTTAAAGTGCGGGTAAACTGGCGTGCTAGTTAGTGGGTTGGTTAGCTAGCAAGGTCATTGATCACTTATCTAACTTGCTTGCTGATTACTTAGCTGTTTTGTATGTTAGGTAACGGGTTTTCACTGGTTGGTTGGGTAGAACAGGTTGGTGTGTTTCATGAAGAAAACTTGAAATGAAAAGAAAGAAGAGAAACAAAAAAATGTAACACGCTTTACAATGTACAGCTTACATAATGTGCAGTTCTCTTTTCCCTATCTACGTCGGCTCCTCTTTCAAAAGGAAAAAGAAGAGCGAGAGAGAGAGAGAGAGAGAGAGAGAGAGAGAGAGAGAGAGAGAGAGACAGAGAGAGACTGAGAGAGACAGGTCCCGTCGAGCTAGAAGAGCTTAGACTTGGCTTACGTCAAAATAAGGCCTCAATGTACCCTTGACACCCGTGAAATCAGAAACGGGGGTAGAGCTGGCGAGGGGACACACCTGAGAGGCGACATCGCACTTCGTCCCGCTACGTGATCTCATTCATCGTTTCCACCCAGCTTGATTTTCATTGAGAGAGAGAGAGAGAGAGAGAGAGAGAGAAAAGATGCGCCTCTCTTAGCCGTCATCTACATAACAATCCGATACATGGCGAGCTGAAAGACCCGCAGGCTCACCTCCTACGTACAAAACATACCCTTAAAACTGTCGAGTCCCCTCTCCCCCCCCCCCCCCCCCCACCCTCTCTCCTTCTCCTCCCGTTATGTTACCCCCATCCACCCACTCTTCGCTCCCTTCCCCCCGCTCCTCCTCTTTTGTGTTCCAAGCAGCGGTTTCCAAGCATGCGTCATATCATTCACCTCTCTCTGTCTCTCTCTGTCTCTGTCTGTCTGTCTCTCTCTCTCTCTCTCTCTCTCTCTCTCTCCTCTCTCTCTCTCTCTCTCTCTCTGTCAGTTTTCTCTCTCTCTCTCTCTCTCTCTCTCCCTCTCTCTCTCTCTCTCTCTCTCTCTCTCTCTCTCTCTCTGCGCGATGAGAGGAACATCTGCGCTTGAGAAGCGTGGACAGCTAACGTGGAAGACAGGGGTGTGGTGGCGCAAAGGAAAGGTCTTCCACCTGCTGAATCTGGGTCGTGCAGGTCATCGAGCTCTGGCACACTGCGGGGCACCCAAAATGGTTTGTTGTTTTTTTTTCATAAGGAATGAAGGAG
Organism: Conus ventricosus; assembly: GCA_018398815.1. Taxonomy (NCBI): domain Eukaryota; kingdom Metazoa; phylum Mollusca; class Gastropoda; order Neogastropoda; family Conidae; genus Conus; species Conus ventricosus. Next base: position 75,627,500 of record CM031602.1, read on the forward strand.
GGAGGGATTGGGTCGGGCAGGGGGGGGGTGTGGATGGATGGTTGGTTGGGTCGGTGGATGGCAAGAAGGTCGGGGGGTTCTGGACGTGCCGAGGAGGGGCAAGAAAATGACTGCAGAACGTCAGCCAACGAAAGGGCCTAGGTTGTGGAAGAGAGCCAACGAAAGGGCCTAGGTTGTCAATGGAAGAGAGCCAACGAAAGGGCCTAGGTTGTCAATGGAAGAGAGCCAACGAAAGGGCCTAGGTTGTCAATGGAAGAGAGCCAACGAAAGGGCCTAGGTTGTCAGTGGAAGAGAGCCAACGAAAGGGCCTAGGTTGTCAATGGAAGAGAGCCAACGAAAGGGCCTAGGTTGTCAGTGGAAGAGAGCCAACGAAAGGGCCTAGGTTGTCAATGGAAGAGAGCCAACGAAAGGGCCTAGGTGTCAATGGAAGAGCGCCAACGAAAGGGCCTAGGTTGTCAAGGGAAGAGAGCCAACGAAAGGCCTAGGTTGTCAAGGGAAGAGCGCCAACGAAAGGGCCTAGGTTGTCAATGGAAGAGAGCCAACGAAAGGGCCTAGGTTGTCAATGGAAGAGAGCCAACGAAAGGGCCTAGGTTGTCAATGGAAGAGAGCCAACGAAAGGGCCTAGGTTGTCAATGGAAGAGAGCCAACGAAAGGGCCTAGGTTGTCAATGGAAGAGAGCCAACGAAAGGGCCTAGTTTGTCAATGGAAGAGAGCCAACGAAAGGGCCTAGGTTGTCAATGGAAGAGAGCCAACGAAAGGGCCTAGGTTGTCAATGGAAGAGAGCCAACGAAAGGGCCTAGGTTGTCAATGGAAGAGAGCCAACGAAAGGCCTAGGTTGTCAATGGAAGAGAGCCAACGAAAGGGCCTAGGTTGTCAATGGAAGAGAGCCAACGAAAGGGCCTAGGTTGTCAATGGAAGAGAGCCAACGAAAGGGCCTAGGTTGTCAATGGAAGAGAGCCAACGAAAGGGCCTAGGTTGTCAATGGAAGAGAGCCAACGAAAGGCCTAGGTTGTCAATGGAAGAGAGCCAACGAAAGGGCCTAGGTTGTCAATGGAAGAGAAGCTGATTCAGCTTCTGAGTATCCACTGTTGTGAATCTTTTTTTTTTCCCAACCTCTGCGTCACCTCGGAGGCAGTGCACCCACGCTGCTCATTCCGACACCCCGTCCACAGCCATAGCCCGGCTGGCCCCGCCGCAGCCCCGGCACCGGCAATCCACAGGGAGCAGTCAATGTCAAGTCGTCAAGAGGCAACCCACCAGAGAGACACTGCACTGCTGCCGAGTCACTTCGTGGTGTCAGTGGCGCCTGTTCTGATCTAACATACGCAGGACACCACCTACTAAGCCCCCAAATTGACGACAATAATTGCTTAGTCGCGGAGCCGGCGTGAGTGAGCTCTCCCTCCGGAGGGCGCCACCACGTCCGTCCAACGACAGCCCCCATGGACTCGCCGATACCGGTGACCCCGACGGAAGCAAACCAAGGCCACAGACGTGGAGAGGACATCGAAATTGAGGTCACCATGAGAGCAGGGCATGAAGGGCCACAGAAATTGAGACTTTTTTTTTTAATGCTGATCAATGGGAATGAGGATGATTAAGATGATGCTACGGATTTCCATTTCGGTCTGAGACTACATGACAGGGCTGTACTCTACGCTTCCTTTCATAATATATCCTGGCGTCAACCAGGCCCAAGAGATACAGGCACCTGCAGTGTTGGTCAGGAAATTTGAGCAACACTCTCAGAAACGCATCCATTAAGTGGATGAAACTCGACTGTGTGGTCCCAGTCTTCCCAACTGAGTCCGCAGCAAACTCAACTCTGGGTAGGAGCCGGTCGGGGCAGAAAAAACCCACATGCCTCTGATGGGATTCGAACCCACGACCTCTCAGCCGGGAGTCCGCGACGCTAACCACTTCGCCACGGCGGCTGGTCACTGTTGTGAATCTTGCCACCGTGATAATATCTCGAACAGAGTATGAATGTTTGTCATCCGAAAGATGTCTTTTACGGTGCGAAATAATCTTCTTGATTCACCTTTTTTTTTCCAAAAAAAAAAAGAATTGCGTTTGGAGGTAGATGCCGGAAAGTCAACCCAGCCGGGCTTAAACGAGCCCCTGCTTCTCATGCTTCGCTGCGCGCAGGATAGCAAGATATCATGAAGAAGGGGGTTGGGTATTTTCTTTGCTTGTTTGCCTGTTTTTGACCCGCAGGAGAATAGTATACAGCAGTCTGCATATCCTGGCTGGGTCATTGTGTAAAGGAAGACGGAAAAGAAGAAAACACATCGTCGCTCACATGCTTATTGAAGTCAAATTACCAGAGCTTGAGTTATCAAGGGAAATGTTTCTGATAGTGGTTATTTTGATAAACGGGAAAATCATACCTTGTAGAAAAAAACACAATTTCATGTTGGGATGTTATTCATATAGTACGTGTGATGTTATGGATATTAAAAATTGGCTTGAATCGAGTCACAGACAATTGCATAGGGACATGCTCCGCCTATAGCTGACTCTTGGACATACGCTAACGTCAGATCGCTGACTAGTCTGACATTAGGGTTTTCACTGAAATGCCGCAGTTCCCTCCGGGTGAGGCCCACAAGGTGACAAAATCAAACAGTTCTTCACGATCACAAGGTTGAGTCTGTTACCTCTACCTGTAAACACATATTGTATTATCTCTGCAACGTTCACCAGGAAGCCCAGAATGGATTTATACAACAGAACACGATCAGCAACATTTACTCCGCAAAAGATTTACTTCTTGTGGCATTGTCACTGTAAAAAGTAGGCCGGTGCAGAGTTACTTCACCGCGTTTAGACGCCCATGTAAATCTTTCCACAATGAAAAATCTCTGTGGCTGACACCCCGTACCGTTATACCTGTCACCCTGTACCATCCTGTGTCGTCCATCTTACCCCGTCACGCACCTCCGACCACCCGGAACGATGGAAGGCAGCAGGTGTGACAGCTTCAGATTTGCAGGTAAAGCGGGTGTCGCCAGACTTTGCGTACCTGCACCCTTTCAGAAGTGAAAGGTCCTTAGTTAAACGGGTGCCTTGAATGTGTAGGGGTGGAAACAGTTCCAATGGTTGTAAGAAATCAGTCGAATAAATCACTTTTTATGACAAGTGTATTCATTTGAAAAGACACATCAGCATCATCTGTGGGAAAAAGTCTTCTTTTTTTTTTCTTTTTTTTTTTGAAGGGGGGGGGGGGTGACGTATGTGATTCAGCGATTATATTTTGTTTTTGGGGGGTCCAAATTCAATACCATTTTGTCGTCAGTTAATCCCAAGAAGAACTCGTATGCAGTTTCATCTATTTTGATTGCAGCAGTCTGTATGTAACACAGCTTTGCGGTGCGGTCACAGTGGTAACTGTCACAGCGGTGGACGTTTTCAAAATCTTTTTTTTGAGTGATCTGGACCATGGCCAAGATCATTGCAGGCATGATTTGCCTGCCCGCAGATAGTTATTTTATACAGTTTCCAAAGTGTCTTAAATTGCTGATTACAAAGATGCCATTTATCTTATACAGTTTCAAAAGCGTCTTAAATTGCTGAGTTTAAAGATGTCATTTATCTTATACAGTTTCAAAAGCGTCTTCAGTTGCTGAGTATAAAGATGTCATTTATCTTACACAGTTTTCCAGAGTGTGTTACACTGCCGAGTACAAGACGTTTAAAAAAAAAGGAAGACTGGTTTTGATCTTTGCCTTGATCAAAGGTCAAGGCTATAGTAATGACACAGTACAGCTCTTTTAGATCAACCCTTTCTCACTGCATTTCGTATCAGTTTTTAACGTGTCATGCATCGAGGCACATTGAAAGTGGCATGCTGTTGAGAGCCAGTCATGTTCCTCTCTTCATCTTGTACCTTGTCTCATGTAATTGGGTCAAAATCGTGTAAGCCGCGTTTATTTTTGAGCCAGTTATAACCAAGTGACGTTGTTTTTTTCCACATCAGTATTATTCCTCTCTCTCTCTCTCTCCTCTCTCTCTCTCTCTCTCTCTCTTCTCTCTCTCCTTTTTCAGT
>CM031602.1:75641547-75656547 GCA_018398815.1 Conus ventricosus
CGACGTTACTAGATGTTTGTGTTTTTGTTTTTTTTACTGATTACCCCACCTCTTTTCTCTTCTCTCCTCTCTCTCTTCTCTCTCTCTCTCTCTCTCTCCTCTCTCTCTCTCTCTCTCTCTCTCTCTTTGTAAATGTCTGTGTTGTGTGTGTATGTGTGCATGTGCGCGTGCGTGCGTACGCGTGCGCGCGCGCGCGTGTGTGTGTGTGTGTGTGTGTTGTAAAGAATACCGCTTAAAAACTCAAAAAGAAAACAATATAGATATATAAAATTTACATCTCTGAAGACCCACGGATGACAGGCAGCAGTTTGACATATATCTGATGAATGTTATCCCGCATGCAGTGTTCTGGGAATTTTATGGATTTTATCGAACGGAACGTTTTACTAAGGACATTAATTTCGACTTCCGAAATGATTCAGATTAATGTTAGTCGAACACAAAATATGTCACAATGAATTTCCCATTACCATTTTAGAGACGGAACGTCAGTCCTTCATTTAGACGGAATGAAACAGATTGCATGAGAGGAGGGTGTTCGATTTACATTTATGACCTTCGACACCAGAATTAATCGCTTGTCAGCTCCCGATGTTTGCCTCCGGCAGCCAACAGAAGGAATGTGGGGATGAGCGGTCAGTTTGAGAATTTAGATTTATATTTGGGATTAGCGGTCAGTTTAAGAATTTAGATTTGTATTTGGGATTAGCGGTCAGTTTAGAATTTAGATTTATATTTGGGACAGACTCCTCCTGCTCATGTTTTTGCATGTGAATTCTTTATATTGTGCCAGTTTTCTAGTTTAAGATGCGTTAGAAAAGAACTCACCAACTTTTATCATGTGATTCTTATACTTTTTATACTTGTGATTCAGTTAGTGTTTGTTTTCAAAAAAAGAAAAAGAACAAGAACAAGATAAAGGACACCAAAAAAAAAAGAAGAAAAAGGCAACACCAAAGGGGTGCAGTCTTGTTCCGCCAGGTCTCCGAGGGTGAACGTCAGGCTTTCGAATGGTTTTGACCAGTTGAAAAAGCACACATCGCATTAGACTCTTGAAACCGAACACCGCTCATCAGTGACAAGTCACTCATGTTGTGGCGGGATGCCACCACACACTGCGAAATCTTTCGTCGTTATATTCGTTAACAATATGCATGGATCTTCTCACACTCAAATGGGTCAATCGTTCGTCGGATTTCTTGTCACCATAAAAGGACTGTTTCGGATCGGGGGACACGGTGGTGCTAATTTTCTGCATGAATGCCCATTATGGTCGTTCGCCGTTTTCTGTTAAAATTCCAGGCGACGTTCGAGGGCCTAAGGGGGATTATTTTACCGGACGGGTTTTGAAGTGTGCACTTTACGAATCTCACGGTAGGAAGTATGTGAGAACAATTTAGACGTTAAAACCGCACCGCTAAGCCGTAACAGTGGGGTCTTTTCTGGCGTCGGCCCTTTCTGTTTGCCGAGAATTATGGACGCATTAGGATATTTTGTGACTAAAGCACACTTTGACAAACCATGTGTTAGACTGTGGGGAAGTTTTTCTTTCTTGTGCTTTACTTTTGACTGAGCCTAGACGCATTATTTGTGACCCTAAAAGCATGAGTCCTGTCCGTGTTTTGTTCAGAAGGTATTTTGAGGCGCTAAGATTGGTCAGATTCATTGTCATCATTTTTCCCTATTCAGAGCTTTGAGCGAGGCCTTTATATGAAAAACGTGCACATGCAAACACGCCCCAAAGCATCAGAACTGTCTCCTCCTCCTCCTCCTCCTCCTCTTCTTCTTCTTCTTCTGCTCCTCCTTCTGCTCCTCCTCCTTCTCCTCCTCCTCCTCCTTGTTCATCTTCTTCTTCTTCTTCTGCTCCTCCTTCTCCTCCTCCTCCTTCTTCTCCTCCTCCTCCTCCTCCTCCTTGTTCATCTTCTTCTTCTTCTTCTACTTCTTCTTCCTCTTCCGTTATAAATCTGAGAGAAGTGTTAGTATCGCCGCCAAAATAAAGAATGGACGCATTAGGATATTTTGTGACTGAAGCACACTTTGACAAACCATGTGTTAGACTGTGGGAAAGTTTTTCTTTCTTGTGCTTTACTTTTGACTGAGCCTAGACCCGCCCTAAAAGCATGAGTCCTGTCCGTGTTTTGTTCAGGGGGTATTTTGAGGCACTAAGATTGGTCAGATTCTTAGTGATCATTTTTCCCTATTCAGAGCTTTGAGCCAGGCCTTTATATGAAATGCGTGCACATGCAAACACGCCCCAAAGCATCAGAACTGTCTCCTCCTCCTCCTCCTCCTCTTCTTCTTCTTCTTCTGCTCCTCCTTCTGCTCCTCCTCCTTCTCCTCCTCCTCCTCCTTGTTCATCTTCTTCTTCTTCCTCTTCCATTGTATTTCTGAGGGAAGTTCTATTATCGCCGCCAAAATGAAGAATAGTTCCCCAGGTTCCTCCTGTTCTATCGGCTCTGTGCCAAGGCTTGGATCTTTGCAACTGTTTTCCTTTCCATTCTTCAATGTTCTCTCTCTCTCTCTCTCTCTCTCTCTCGCAACACTGTTTTTATATGGAGAGATGGGCAGATAACCTTTGTATATAAGTACATTTGTGAAACGCATGAAGTACTGGTTGAAGATCTTGAAGCTACCTCATCCCCGTTTGAGCAGGCAAGCCTGTGATATGATGCTTTTACAAACGGCAAAAGGTACATGAAACTGGGTTCACACGGTTAGTTTCAAAACGAGGTAACTGAGGGCGGAAAATAAAGCAAATTTTTAAAAAGAAAGTATTAGTTCCCATTTTGCGCCGAATATTAGAAGATAAGCCTGAAGAAGACCCAAGAGGTTGAAATGCATTGTGTTTTGTCCTGTAATCTGTTTGTCTGGATGAACTAATACCGTTACTTTTTAAAAACTGAGTTCATAAAGTAAAGAATGTTCTTTCAGAACAGGGTTTTGGAATCGTGTGGATAATCCAGAAAGTAGGAAACGAGCAACTGTTCACTGCAGAATTTAAAGAAAGGCTTATTTGTTCAGTTAAACAGCATTGGCACTCAGATATGTAAAGTAAAGAAACGTATCGCTAGTTTTTCTACTTTAAAAATGTGTTTCATTCTGAAAAATTTCTCAGTGTCATAACAGATAAATGGCACAGAATAAATTTCGCAAGATTTAGGTTGAGAGGTTTTAATGCGAACAAATTTCGCAAGATTTAGGTTGAGAGGTTTTAATGCGAACAAAGGACGATTTGAACGTGGAACATCCATAGAATCACCATGTCTGCATGTAAACACATTATTGACGACGAAGGACACTTTCTGTTCCACTGTACTACATACAATGAATTGCGGACAAATTGTTCATTTTTCCAGTTAGACATAGCTAAAAGGCATGTTGCCTTCGTGTTATCATCAGATGACGAACTAGTAATTAAATCAGTTGCGAAATTCATCGCGGAAGCCATGAAAATTAGACTGGTGAAGGATAATCAAATTTAGGATAATGCATCATTATAGATATATTAATGAATAATATTCATCGCATGTGGAGGAAGTCAGTAAGATATAACATCATTATTTGATTGAGTGGATGGTCGAGTCAGTCTTACAATTTCTCTATGTTTGTTTCTTTCTTTCTAACGTTACTGTATTACTCCTGTGTGCGAGGACATACGGACATGTTACGATTATATTTGTTTTTCTTAACCTTTGATTTGATACACACTGGGAATAAATGTGTACTATTTGTTTGCAAGGAAAGGAAGAGGTAAACGTTATTGTTCTGTTAGCCCTCCCCTTATCAAAAGACCTTTTCGGTAATGACAATAAAATATGAAAGTGTCACGTGTCTCTGTCTGTCTGCCTGTCTGTGTGTCTGTCAGCCTGTCTCTCTCTCTCTCTCTCTCTCTCTCTCTCTCTCTCTCTCTCTCTCCGCTCTTAACTGTTCCCTGTAGGATTGTTTTAGCAAGACTATTGGATCTAGTCACATGGTCTCACAGCGGATTTTTCTTAATTGTTGTCAGTAGATTTTCATATCGTGCGATGTACCGCTTGCTGGCTTGATGCACTTGTTCATTGAAGTCACGAACAGCATACCTGATGTTTCATCCTCTGTAGTAACATCTCACGTCCATGGCTCGGATTCTTCTTTCCAGATACCCTGTGCGGGTCCATGTCCGGCATGCATACAGGAAGATGAGATGTACTACTGTGTGTTTTTTTAAAGATTTTTTTCTGGTTCAGATTTTAGTCGGGACATTGCTGATATTGTTTTTGCTGCCATGGTGAGGATTTGTGGTTAGGATCCTTCATTACTGATGGTAGATCCCAGCTAGGTGAACCGTTGAACATTTCCTAGCTTTAGTCCATGGGCAGTTAAGTCACATCTGATAATGGTGTTTTGACTGGCCAGCAACCTGGTCTTTTAGCCGATTATGCGCTGAAAATCGCATAGGCCTGTCGTCGATTGGGAATCAGAGAGACACATTTAGAGAAAAGAAGGATGTAATGAGTCGGCCGAATGTTCTCGAGCATTTAGGCAAATTAAGGGTAGTTGCTGTTGTTGAGAGCACGTTCCTTGGGTCTTCAAGTGTGCGAATTCAGGCATCACCAGGGGGGGATACCCGAGTCGTATACTGAAGGAGGGAGAGTGCTAGGAAGTGTTTCGAATGTCCGGGGGGTAGTGAAAAGGGGGTTGGCGACCTCCATCCGGGGGTAAGAAGGGGTTCCACTTTGACACTGGCAAAATCACGGGGCCTCCCGGGGCCTAAGGGAAAGGGCATGGGGTTTTCGGTGACCGAAAAGGGTAGGTGCCCCGTCACCTGCACCCGAGTACAGCAAACCATTCAGTCGCCCCCTTTTTCTGGGGAAATGAAGGGAACTTGGGCATTGAGTGATTCGCACCTTGTTATCTATAGGGGTAGAAATACTAAACCCAAAACATCATGGGGGTAGGGCCCCCGGGTGTTTTTTAAAGGGGGTAGTTTGGGGGGAATCGAACATATTTTAAAAATGGGAGTTATGCTTTTAACCACGGGGCCCCCCAATCTTTTTTGGGCGCTAGCAGCGTGGGGGTGTGTGTAGGGGTTATGATTTGGGATTCCATTGGGGAATAAAAATAATTTGGGGGATTTTTTGTAAAAAACTTTGATTGTGTGTCCCGGGTGATTCCTTTTGGGGGGGCCCAGTTAAACTGGGGTTCCTCTTTCTTTGAGAAAACCAAATTTAAAAGGGTGCTTGAAAACCGGGAATGGGGGAATCATTTAAGGGGAAAGTGAACTCCCCCCTTGCTGAGGCTCAAGAAAATACAGCGTGAAGCAATTTTAGCGGGCCCCCTTTTTGTCTCCTGGGGGGGAGGGTAAGACTTGGGGGTTTTTGGCTGTAGCCTCGACCGACACGAGAAAATTTGGTCCCCGGGGGGGCCCTTTCAAACCGCACACTTCAACCTTGGGCCTAGACGGGGACTGCCAGAAAAACTGGGGTTTTTCCCGCAAGAAACCGGGGGAGAGGCCGACGGGAGCCCTTTCTGTGGAGAGGCAAAGTGTGGTGGAGCCCCGGAGACTCAGTGCGGGGGTTTCGACTCAACTACTTTCCCCAGGCCCCCCCCAACTGGTTTTGGGCCCAAATTCGGGGAAAACACAACTGTGGCACTTCAGCCGTTTTCCGCACAGGGTTTAAAAAACGGAGGGTAAAACCAAAGGGAATTCCCCGGGCAATTTAGGACCTTTTTTGGCTTTTAAGTTTATAATTGCAAGGGAAAAATAGGGGAATATTGTCTTTCCTGGCTAAAAGAATCCTGAAGAACGGGGGAAGCGTTTTATGAAATTGTCCTGTATGCTTTTTCCATTTTTGGGAAATGATACAATTTTTTTGTTTTTTTATGAGGGGTGGGTTTCAGTCAATTTTGAAAAAATTTGATTTTTTTTCTATAAAATTTTAAAGGTTTCCCGCACCTTTGTGGGGCCCCGATTATGACGGGTGCGTTCCCCTATCGAGAGCGCTTTTTTTGGTTGGGGAAAAAAGCTAAATTTTTCTGCCCAAACCCCCTCACCCCTAAATTTTAAAAAAAATAAATTTTTTAATAACGAGGGGGAGCGTCGAGACCCCCCAAAAAATTGGGGGGTTTCGCCCGGGGATGAACAAAAATGGCCAAAAGGGTTTTTAAATTCGGGGTTTTGTTAAATTTGCAAGGTTTGAAATTTTCATAATTGGGGGAAACCTAGATTTTTTTTTCCTTCCCGGGAAAGACTAGTCATTGTTGATTGTTTTGATCGGTTTTTTTTCCAGGCCGGGGCCTTTGGGTAGTGAATTTGCTTGATTTGGTTCTTTTGGGGTTGTTTGGATTGTTTTTAACAAAACTATTTAAATCGCTTTTTTCCAAGGTTTCTGTATACTCCGGGGTTACGGGGTTTTTATTAACTACTGTTCGAGGTTAGAAAACTTAAAAAATTTCGACTGAAGGGGCCCGGGAAAAATTTTGGGCCCGCTAAAAAAAGAGGGACCTCAAAAAAAAACTTAGACTAAAAGGTCCAACTGAAGGCCCAATGTAAGGAGAACTGCCCCGTTAATCGGGGCCCCAAAAAAAATTTAAAAAGGGGGAACGGGAAAAAAGGAAAAAAAAAGAGAAAGGAAAAAACAAAAAAAAAGGGAAAAAAAGGAAAAACGAAAAAAGGAAAAAAAGGGGAAAAGGGGAAAAAAGGAAAGAAAGGAACAAAAAGAAAAGAAAAAAGGGGAAAAAGGAAGGGAAAGAGAACGGAAAAAAAGAGAGAAGGGAAAGAGAAAAAGAAAAAGAACGGAAAAAGAAAAGAAAAAGGGGAAGATAAGGCATTTGATTAAAAAAATTAAAAATTTGGGAAAAGAAGGGACGGGACCAAAACCTCGGGGGAACTTTGAAACCACTTTCCCATCCCTTATCAAAAACCCCAATTCAAATAAACCCACCTTTTAGGGTTTCATTTCGCAATTTAAAAAGGGTTTCCCCCAAAAGACAGGCTTACCCAAGAACGGTGGCCAAATTTTGGGGCCTCCTGCGGAAAACCCAAAGCTGGGGGTTGGCTTTTTTTCTGCACCCCCGGGGAAAACCCAACAGATTATAGTCGGGGGCCCCAATGCTTTTTCAACCCCCGGGTAACCGCCATAGAAATAGAAATTTTTCAAAAAACCCGTTCGAAATCGGGTGAACCACGTACTTCCTTTACGCTTACTCCTTTACAAATGGAAAAGTTGGGGAACCCGAAAAAATTTTGAACTTTGAGGAGGGATTTTTTAAAGACAAATTCTCTCCATTTTGGGGGGGGAAAGGATCTCACGGGAATTTTTGGGCCGAAAGAAAATTAGGAATTTTTAAGGGGGTTAGTAAATTTTCAGACAGGTAAAAATCCCCCTTTATCACGTAATGGGTTTGAAGGTCGAACCATCGACCCAAATTTGCCCCAGACCACACAGGGGGGGAGTGATTCGCCGACCCCTACAAACGGGAGGCGGCCCCGCATTTAGAAAGGGATTCAAATCCCGGGGCAACATGGGACTAAAAGGGGAATGTTAAGTAAAACCCGCACTTTGTTAAAAGTGGCAGAGGCCCAATCCCCAAGGGAATTAGGGGCCCGGGCGAATACTTTCCCCTTTTGTTGCCTTTGTTTACAATTCAACGGGTTTCCAGGGTCCCAAACCACCAACTACGGGGCATTAAAAAAAGGGAAGCGGTGACGTGTTTTTAATACAGACGGACTCTAGGGGCAAGGGGAGAGCCCGGGGAAAATTAAACAAAGGGGGGAAACCCAAACCTCCTGCATATGCAGGGGGGAAGAAAACGGCTACCTTTGGCCCTGCAAAGAAAGTCAAGTTTGTCGGGACTACCTCACTCAAATGAAAAACAATTTTCCCACCCCTTTTTGGGTTAGGGGTGGAAATTTTAAACCCCGAACCTAGCCCTGCCATCAAGGGGGAAAAAAGGGGCAGTAAAGGGGTAAAAGTAAACAAACCAGGGGAAATGCACAGCCACTAGCAGTGGAGCTAGTGTGGGCCATAAAAGGGGCCCAAATGGTGGTGGCAGGGGACCGGAAATTAGGTCGTGGTAGGGGTGCCGTAGCCAGGAGGTGGCCGTTTTGGCATTGCCTAGCCATGGGGCCATATTGGGGGTTAAAAAAGGGTTTTGGCTTTTCCGGGGTAGTCAAAAAAGGTGGGAGCCACTGGGGGACCTCGGGGTCGGGCCAAAGGACCCCAAAAACTGGAACCAGAAAGCGGGTTTTGGGCCCGGGGAGGCAGTAAAAATCTTTGGCAAGTTTTTCAAGGGCCCCCATCTTTTGGAAACCAAGAATAGTCAGCTCACGGGAGCAGACGACCAGTTTTTGGAAAAAAGGGAGACGAAAAAAGGCTCATCAAGGGGGGGGCATGGGCCCACAAAGGGTTTTCCAAACCCAAAGGAAATTTTCCCCACAGGAAAAGGAAAATCGTTCGGATAAGAAGTGGGGGAACACCTCAAACTTTTGAAAAGGGAGTTTCGTCGTCGCAGTCCTTTGGTGCGACGGGCTAAAAGAGGATCGCCAGATTTTCAGGGCGCCCCTTTTAAGGACAAAACTTTTTAAAAGGTGGTTTCTCTTTTGTAAACCCCTAAAACGCGAAAAATACTCCCCCGGGTACAAAATTGGCAGCCAAAAAACGGCGGCAAGATTGGGGGGCCGGAGTAGGTAAAGGGGTTTTGGGAGTAATCCCTCCGGGGTTGCTCTTTTTTTTTGGAACAAGAAGCAGACAAGGGAGAGCAATCCCTTTGGGCCTGGGGGAATTGTGGGGGTGTGTGAGCATCATCTTTACGGAAATTATTGGTAAAAAATTTAGCGGCCAGCGGGGTTATTGTTTTTGCCTGCCCCAGTATAGGGGGGGGGTTGAGCTTATGTTCAGGTTTTTTTCTTTTTGATAATGAAACTTTTTTTTGTTCTTTGGGCCTTAGGGGGGGGTTTGGGGGCATGCCCCACGGTTATAAATTTATTTTTTTTCCCCTTTGATATCATTTGCTTAGGGTTGCTTTTCACGATGGGTAAAGTTTTTGGGGAAATCAGAAAAATCTGATTGCAAAATTTGTGGGGGAACCGGTGAGCAATTGGGGCCCCCCCCCTAAATTTTTTTTATTTACGGCTCCCACACCCCAATTTTTTTTTTGGATGTTGTGAAAACAGGGGTTGTGCATATTAGAAGGGGAAGGGAAGGGTTTAATTTAAATTTTAAAGGACAGGCGATAGCAAAAGCTATAGAGAATTTCTTGATTAAATTAGCCATTTTTTATACGGAAGTAATTCCCAAAGGGACTATCGACTGATTTTTTTTGTTTTTAATTGGGTACATTACCATTTTAAGGGGGTTTTGGGGAAGTGTCTTAAGCATGGGGTTTGCACTTTTTATATCGACCCATCAACGGAGTTTTTTTTTATCCAATCTGAAAACTTTCTTCCGGGAGAAAATGTTGTTTGGGAACAACATTCTTGGGTACGGGGTGTAATGGGGTGGGCCCGAATTTTCTCGGGCATTTGGGCCAAATTTAAAAGGGTAGTTGCGGGGTTGTTAGAGCACGTTCCTTGGGGCTTCAAGGGGCGAATTCAGGCATCACCAGGGGGGGTACCCCGAGTCGTATAAATGAAGGGGGAGAGTGCTAGGAAGGTTTTTTGGGAAAGCCAAGGGGGGGGACAAGGATTGGCGACCTGCCCCGTCCGGGTAGAGAAGAGTGTCCATTTTAGAGCACTTGGGGTATTCATGGCTCTCCCGTGGGGCCAAGGGGAAAGGGGAAACGTGTTTAGGGGACCGCCCCGGGGAGGTGACCGTCACCTGCAGGGAGAGTACAGCGACCCCTTCAGTCGTCCCTGTTTTTGAGGGAAAAATGGAAGCTTCGGCATAATTTAGTATTCGCCCTTTTTAGTAATTTTAAAGGGGTTAAAAAACTTAACCATCAGTCATGGGGGGTAGAGGAGTTTCCCGGATGTTTGTTCAATGGTAGCTTGGGGGAAAAAAACATATTTTTAATAAGGTTTTGCATTAACCAAATGGGGACCCAAGTTTTGGGGGGGGCAACACTTGGTTTGTGTTTTGGGGTAGGGACTTGTGATTCCATTTGGGGGAAAAAAAATAACTTGGGGATTTAATTTGGGAAAAATCCTGTGATGGGGTGGGGTGCCCCTATTCCCTTGGGTTTACCAGTTAAAAACCGGGGTTTTCTTTTCCCTTTAGAACGAATAAAGGGGCTTGGGAAAAAACCCGGGAAAGGGGGGACCACTTAAGGGGAAAAGGGAAATCGCCCCTTGCTGACCAAGAAAATTTCAGCGGAAGCAAGGTTTTTTGCTGTCGCCTTTTTGTCTCCTGGGGGGGGACGTAAAACATGGAGGTTTCTGAACCCCCGGGGCCCACGACGAAAGAAATTTTTCCCCCCGTTGGGACGTCGACAGCAAGAAAGTGCCCCTTGGGGGCCTAGACAGGGAGCTTCCAGACAACGGGGGGGTGTTTGCACAGAGAAGACCTTGGGAGGGGGCCGACAGACCCTTTCGTGGAGAGGGGGAAGTGTGGGGAGTCCGGGACTCAGTGCCCAGGGGGGCGAATCAAACTACGTTTTTCCAGTTCCCCCCCAAATGGGATTTGGGCCAAACGGGAGAAAACAACGGGTGGAAAAATTCCCCTCGTAGGGCCCACAGTGGGATGAAAGAAAAGACGGGCAACCAAGGAATGCTGGCAAGTTATGGACCTTTTTTTTTCTCTTTAAATTTTTTAAGGTTTTCCCCGGAAAAAGTGGAAATTTGTCTTTCCCGGGTAATAAGAATCACTGAAAACAGGGATCATTTATAAAAGGGCCCGGGAAAACTTTTTTTTACATTTTTTGTATGAGACAAAATAGTTGTTTTTTGGTAATGACGGGGGGGCCGGAAAAATCAAGTTAATAAAAGTTGATTTTTTCAAAGAAATGTTTTTGGGTTTCCCCTCACCTTTGGGCCGGGGCCCCTTTTGATGACAAAATGCCGGGGGCCTAGCGAGACGCATTTTTTGGGTTTTGAAAGCTAAATTCCCTTTTTCCCAAACCCCCTGCACCCTGAATATGAAAAACATATTTTAATAACGAGGGGGGCTCGAGACCCCAAAAGGGTCAAGAAACCTGTGGAAACAAACATCAAACCAAATAAATAAACCCGTTTTGCATAAACACACGAATTCTTTATCCCATGAGAAAATTTTTCGGTTTTTTATGTTTTTTAATTATTTTTACTAAAAAAGAGACTTGCACAGAAACCTAGCGTGGGAAGGCGGCAAGTCGCACTGTCATTTTCTCCCCGGGCCCTTTTCTGTCTCTCTCTCTCCCGTCTCTCTCTGTCTCTCCTCTCCCCTTCTCTCTCTCTCCCTCCCCTCTCTCTCTCCTCTCTCTCTCTTACACACACACACACACACACACACACACACACACACACACACACACACACACACACACACACAAAGAGAGACAGTCAGACACACGTTAGATAGCTGATAGGCAAACGGAGAGAGAAAAAACCTTACTCGCAAAAAAGAAGAAGAAGAAAAAGAAAAAAGCACCAGGCACATTAGTCTGGGTTTGTGTGTGCGTGCGTGCGTGAGAGCGTGTGTGTGTATGTGTGTATGCGTCCGTGTATGTGTGTGCGTGTGTGTGTGTGTGTGTGTTTGTGGGTTTATACCCACCTTTAAAACGTGGGGGGGGGGGGGGGTGGTGCGGGAAGTGGGTGTCCCGTTGTTCTGGATGCAGATTGTGATGAAAGCAGCCAGTCACCCAAAACCCACCACCAGCACACCGCTCACCCTGCACCCCACCCTACCTCAACCTCCCCTCACCCTCCTCCCGTTACCATTCACCGCTACCCCAGCAGATGGAAGAGAGTGGTGGAAGGAGATCGCCCTGGGTGGAGACACTGAGAACCCGGTTTTTAGCCTGCACAATTACCGTGTAAGATCGGTAAAGAGCCCCTAGCTTAGAACATCGTCCTTTTTTTTTCTCTCTGTCTCTCTCTGTCCATTTCTTTTAAAGCTTCCAAATTTCCTTCTTCTTCTTCTCTTCTTCTTCTTCCCTACCCTCTCCTCCTCCTACCTCCTCTCCTCCTTCTCCTCTTCTTCTTCTTCTGCTTTTTTGTTGTTGTTGTTATTCTTATCATCATCATCATCATTCTCTTCCCCCTCTTCCTCTTCCTCCTCCTCCTCCTTGTCCTCTTCTGTCTGTGTGTATTTTTTGTCTGTCTGTCTGTCTAGAGGCCTTGTTGTTATTGTTGTTGTTGTTCTTCTTCTTCTTCTTCTGCTTCTTCTTCTTCTTCTCCTCCTCCTCTTCCTCCTCCTCCTCCTCCTCCTCGTCCTCCTCCTCCTCTTTGACTTTCTGTCTGTCTGTGGAGCAGAGGTACTGTCCAGTTCATGATTCGAGTCCTGCATCTGGTTTTGCCGATTCCTCATGGCGAATGCAATGGCACTGGGCGACAGATTTTTTAACCAAAGGTTTTGGTCATCATTTCCTCTCTCCCCCTCTCTCTCTCATTTTTTTTTTATCCAAGACTAGGGTTACCACTGTGCCAAATCAAGCTGACCATTTTGCCGCATCAGATCACCATTTCACGAGACGAAGGTCACAAGAGAACGAAGCTAGAGTCACCGTTTCATCATATTCACTACCTTAACGTCACTGCTTCACCACACGAATAACGTCAGTTCTCCACACTATGGACACCACTCACCATAGTATCACCACTTCACCACATTATGGCCACCACATCACCATAGTACTCACCACTTCACATAATGGCCACCACATCACCATAGTAGTCACCACTATCACTTGACTTTGTAAGGTTACTGTTATACGAAGGTCACTCCTCCATCACACGAAGCCTTCCACTTTGCTATATTAGAATCACCGCGTCGATATACTTAGGTCATTAATCCGCATACTGTGGCCACCACTTCACAAAGTCACCAAAGCATCACTCGAAAACCATCACGACAACACACGAAGCCTTTACGTCATCACATTAGAATTCTTTGCGTTTATCATTCATGCTCCAAGGAAAGTGTTGAAAAGAAAAACTGTCACTAAAACTTACAAAGCACGATAATTGATAGCACGTGTGAAGTTTTTCTTTGTGGTTACTTGAATTTCGTTTTAGTCATTATTTAAACACAGGCAGTTTGTGAGAGGCACCCAGATCATTATAAACCATTAAGTTCACTTGTTCATCATGGTAAGGTCACGTCGTCACCATATCAAAGTCACTTCTCATGAATATTAAGGTCACCTATTCATCATAACCAAGTCACGTGCTCACTATACTAGGACGTATATTCACCATACTGGGTCACATGTCCATCCTACTAAGGTCATCATCTTTATCATGGTAAAGTCAAGTTTTCAACGCATTAAGATCACACTGTCATCGTGGGAAGGTCAAATCTTCACTATACTATGGTCACGTTTTCACCATAGTCAGGTCACTTCGTCACCATATTGAATTACATCTTCACCATAGCAAAGTCATTTCTTTACCATATTAAAATGACATTATTAAGGTCACACCCTGACTACATCTTCTTTACCATATTAAGATCACATTATTAAAGTCACACCTTGATCACGTCAAGATTACGTCTTTACGATATCATGTCGCATCCCCACTGTGATGAGGTCACACCTTCACCACATTGAGATCACGTCTTCATTACATATATATCACATATTTACCACATTAAGATCACATCTTCATCACATCATTGTCACATATTACCACATTAAGGTCACATCTTCACCACATTAGGATCACATCTTCACTACATTAAGATCACACCTTCACATCAAGTCACGTCTTCACTCTATCAAGGTTTCATTTCACCGTATTAAGGTATTCTCTTCATCACATCAAGGTTAACAATTCCCTGTATTAAAGCTACCTAATAACATGTTGAAGTCTGCACTAAATCACACTCAGACCTCTCATCGACATCATTGGGGCCATTTCCACGCGTTATGACCATACTACATATAGACCATATATTACTTCATTTTGTCCCCATAGTGGATCATCGCTTCAGGTTGTTTTGCCGCCACCTGACAACATGTAAAACCTCCGTTGTATAGTTAAGCTAACAGTACACCATCACACCAAGTTTAATACCTGTACACATTCACCACCAGGTCTTCACATTCAAAGTTACCACTTCGTTTATCATCAGATCATCATCTCGTCACCACATGTAGACCACTGCGTCACCACAGTATTATCACCACATCTCCAGGTTTAGGTCCCCACCTTTCTGCATTCAGGTGAGCCCGTTTTTAACCGCCGTGTCACCAGATCACATCACCAGTTCTCTGCGTTTAGGTCGCCACTTATTTGCATTAAGACGGCATTTCCCCTGTCGGAGGTCTCTTTGTTGGTGCGTTTAGGCCGTCAGTTGAGCATCGCCGTACTTCGGCCCGTTCCATCATACCTGAGCCATTGGTCTGCCGATTGTAGGCCACAGATTTGACACAGACTACTGTCTCACCTCACTGAGACGTCCACTTCCTGCGGTTCGCCGACCTTTTTTACCTTATTTAGGCCGTCATTTTACTACAGTTAGGCCACACGTTCATTTAGGCCATCATTTTCGCTGCAGTTAGGCCACTTCTGTACCATGGTTAGGTCATCAATTAACCCCATTTCTCCACATCTTTACCATGTTGAGGCGTCATTTCCTTCCATTCAGGCCCACTCCTCACCAGATTTTTGACTACCAGTTTGTCACATTTAGGCCATCATTTCTGCTACATTTAGATTCCTTTTTACTGCTTCAGGCCATCATTTCTACTACGTTTAGATCCCTTTTTTACTGCTTCAGGCCATCATTTCTACCTTTAGATCCCTTTTTACTGCTTTAGGCCATCATTTCTACTACGTTTAGATCCCTTTTTACTGCCTTAGGCCATCATTTCTACTACGTTTAGATCCCTTTTTACTGCTTCAGGCCATCATTTCTACGTTTAGATCCCTTTTTACTGCTT